>JAOQGH010000004.1:2635479-2751103 GCA_025769975.1 Gallinago jamesoni
GAGGCCCTGGGCAACCTGGTCTAGTTGGGGTGTCCCTGCTGACTGCAGGGGGGTCAGACTAGATGGCCTTTGGAGGTCCCTTCTGGCCCAGATGATTCTATGATTCTATCATAGCCTTGCATGCTAATCACTATCATTCTTATGCAGTGTCTAATGCTAAATGGGCTTTCCCAAAAATCAAGGCTTTTTCTAGCTGAGAGTGCAGAAAGGCTTCCCCCAGGTTTCACAGCAACAGCAAATATCGCAGTGCCTGAAATTTTTAACCGTATGTCAATTCACAGGGCAGTTACCTCTAAATCTGAGTTTGTAAGTTCTTTTTTGTCTTCAATCAACTTTCTTTTATTATCAAAGTCCGCCAGGTAAATTTTGCCACCTAAATCTGAGGAAATAAGAAAAATTGTTGACAAATAATGGTGGAAAATCTTAATACAGTCCTTCACTGACTTCTGGCTGGTCACATTTTTAGAAAACAAATCTCTGAAAAGATCTGCTGTGGGTTGATCTGTCTGCAAAGCCCTGGAAAGGAGGGCAGATATCAAGGGATCTGCAGAGACATGTAAAGTTGTTCTGTTCACTCCTCTGTGGCAGTCTGCAAACATACCTAGACTTATTCAAAGAGGAGAGCTAAGGCCACAGACACCTCATTCTGCATAAAGATATCTGCACTGCTGTTTCATATCTGTCTTTTCACAGACAGCTATGAAGCATTTTCTTCTCCAAACTACAAGCAACAGGAAAGCAAAAGGAATACATTGAGAAAGCAGAAGTTAACCTATTAAAAAGTTGCCGGGATGCAGATCCTGGTGAGCAAATCCAAGGGAGTGCAGCTCTCTCACTGCCTGGAAGATCATCTTCAGAGCACCTTTGTAATCCTTGTGGTCTTTCGGTTCCTGCAGATATTCTTCAAGGTTTTTCTCCCAGAGAGGGAAGCACAAGTACATGTAGCCTTTTGCCTTCTCAAACTGGAAGAGCTTCAATAGATGTTTGCAGTTACCACATTGTTCAAAGAATCTTTTCTCTTTGTCACCCTCTGTACTGCGGCTTGTTCTTACTGCAACCTCGGTCTCACCATGGAGCCCCAGGTAGATGCCACCCTGAGAAGTGTTTTGAATTCTCTGTTGGAAGTATTGAAATGTCTTCAGTTTGCCAATCATAGGGCGATACATTTTATGAAGGTTTTTCAGCTGGTCCCTCCAGCGTTTGCTGTTTGGCTCCCAGTCTTCGAGGGTTTCTGGAACAAACTTGGCATTATATTGGCGAAGAAGATCTGCCATGTTACGATTACGGTTCCTATTCGCAACAGCGATAAGGTTTCCCACATCAGTCCTTGCTCCTTGTTCACACAACAACTTTGCTATATCAAAATCATTTTTCTCTACAGCCACCATCAGAGCTGTGTTGCCCTCCTCATCTGCATCATCAATATCTATTTCACCCTTCTCCAGTAAAGCTTTCACCAAGTCTGGGCTCTGCATTTCAACAGCTAGGATGAGGGCAGTTTTCCCACATTCATCTTTGCTGTTCACATCAACACCACAGTCCAGCAGGAAACGGCCTATGGAGACTGCTGACTCGTATCTTTCCTTGGCACAAGCCTTCTTGAGGGCATGGATCAAGGCATTCCTATCTTTGTTGTCACGAATGTTCACGTCAGCCCCCATCTCTTGGACAAGAGTTTTTACAACCGAGAAGTAACGCTCCCTACAAGCATCCATCAGTGCTGTCACACCTCCTTTATGCAGTTTCACTTTCTCCTCACTAACTGCCCTCCTCAAATTTACATTTGCTCCTTTGCTATACAGGAATCTCAAGGCTTCCTCATTCCCATACCATGCAGCCTCCATGAAAGCTGTGAAGCCGTTGTCGTCATGGTCATTGATGTCTACTCCACAATCAAGCAGTAGCTTCAGTATATTCTCATTTCCCACTATCCCTGCTTCAATAAATGCAGTGCCACCATTGTCCTTCCTGGCGTGTGGACAAGCACCCTTGTCCAGCAGAAGCTGGACCAGGCACTCATCATCAGCTTGCACGGCGCTCTGCAGAGGTGTCCAGCCACTCTCTACTTTGGAGTTCACATCTGCCCCTTTCTGCAGCAGCTCCAGCACGGCTTCTTTATTTCTGTTCCTCACAGCAGCATTTAACTTGGAGGCAAGGTCTTCTGCTGTCTCTGTGCTGGAAGCAGTAGATGCCTCCTGCTGGCTGTGAGCTGTGGGGTCCATGACAGTCAGAGGGAGGGCTCCGTACTATGATGTTCCTCACCTGAGTCCAGGGATCCCACCAAAGAATGGGAGAGGTGGAATACTCAGTGGGGATTCTCTGAGTTTGGTTGATGAAACACGCTGGGTAGGATCGGCTGGTACTTTAAGGGCTTCGTGGTCTTCACCTAATTAACAGAAAATCCTGTTTTAATAGCCTGTGAAACCTCGCCATTTACATTTGATGTCCTGCAGATCTGTGTGAGGGGGGAGTAAGGACATCAGTGCTCGTGCCAGCTGAGAGCTAAGGCTGGCAAGAAGCACGACTGTAGCACTTAGGCAGATGTACTCTTGTCTGTGTGAGGTCTGGGTTTGTGCCCTGTGCGCGGGAGCTGCTGAGCATACAGTCGAGATTCACCTTCTAACCTTGAAGGCAGTTCTGCACAGAAAGGAGCGCTGGCCCATAGTTTGCCCAGCTAGCACGCCTCTTCAGAGGGGTCACATGTTTTCATGCAGTTTACAGAAAAGAAAACTTGCGCAAAACTTGTTCACCAGTCACTTTTCAATTATGTAACTAATGCCCTTCTGCGCCTGTTCCTGAGCAGTGGCCAGTTCATTATTCAGAGGTGGTCTGACATCAGCACAAAGGTGTGATTTTTACCATGCTGATGGGTCTTAGTTCACCGCAGGTTACCTTCGGGCAACCCTCCTTTCCCCCCTCTCACCCCCTTAGTCAAGAGGTTCTTGTTGGCACCAGTTCATTCCTGTGTTACCTTGTGTTACCTGGTTGTGGCTCTTTACTTTGAGGGGCACGATTTGCACCCATCATGTTTGCTTGTTTGTGGATGGTCTCAGCACTAATCGCAGCCCAGGCAGGTGTCCCCTGGGGCATCTGGGTAAGGGGACGGGAAAGAACACAGGGTGTTCTTGCTATAAATTTTATCTATCTCAGATTTATTACAGGATACCTAGTAAGTCAGTCCCCAGTGATGTCTTCAGGTGGAGAACACGGCAGGCAGACAGAGATGGACGTCTCTCTCCAGTTTTTGATGGCAGCCACAGGTCCTGGAAAGTGCCTGCTCCGATACCTGGAATGAAACAAAAAGCCAGCCTTAATCCCTCCTGCCTCCATAGGCAATTAGGAGACCCTACCTAACCAGAAGCCCTTCCTAGGGTCTTCATGATATTAAAAGGTTAATCAGGTAGGACCTGATTGTTAGGTCACTGACCTATCTATATCTATCTAGTATCTAGAAAAGCTAGAACTCCATTACCCATTTCCCTGACTGCAAAGGCTAGTTCAAGTGACCAGTGCTTTCAGGAGTCACCATTTGACAAGCTAAACTGGAAATATATTATCTAAGCAAATCAGAAAAGGGACAGAGAAGTCTTAAGGTATAAAGACAAAGTATAAATTCACAATAATTTACCTCCAGGAAAGCCAAGGACTATTTTATTTATTTTCTCCCACCCAGCAGGAAATGAATACCGATTTCATTGACTTCGTTGGTTTCGTTTCATTTCCTGAACTCTTATGCCTTTTGTCACATTAAAAAAAAAAAAAAAAAATTAATTTCCTGACAGAAAAAGCAACACAGCATCCCCTGGGTGCGATGGGGCCAAAATTCCTCGCCCCCCTCGGGAAGGCAGAAGCCCAGGGAGGGGGAAGGCAGGGGCTGCTAACCATTTTCCTCCTCCGCCGCCGAGCAGCAGAGCTGCCAGTGCCCTGCACCAGGAAATGCTTAAACATTTCTGTCCCGTCCCTCTGGCTTTTGGCCAGAAGCCTCCTGGCGTCTGTGGACCAGGGGTGCAAGCCGATGTGCAAAGTCACGCCACCCTGCCCCTGCGTCACCCCGTACCCGTCACAGGAAGGCCAGGAAGGGGTCCCTCTGCCCGGCCAGAAACCCAGCTGCTGCTTAAAACGCCTTCAAAGTCAGGCAGCAGCTTTTTTTCAGCAGCTGCTGCTCCCTGGCAGCAGTAGCCCCAGATAGCATTTGCTTCCCAGCAAAGTCTGCAAGCTTTCATTGTCCCCTCCCAGGAAGAAGCAGCCCTGGGAGAACTTACGCTCTTGCTGGAGGGATGCTGGGGGAGGGCGTTTGGCGACTGTTTTTTCAGCACACAGCAGAGAGGTTGTGAGCAAAGTGCTCTCCCCATACAGGTTCCCCCACCCCCATATTGTGGACCCCATTTTTAAACCTCCCCTCGGCACCGGTCCAGGAGCTGAAGGCACAGAAACATTAAATGCACCAATGCACAGGTTTGGGGTGGGGTGTTTTTTTTGGGGTGGGGAGAGGTGGGTGGGTTGTTTTTTTTATTTTGTTTTAAGCTTTTTCCTCACCTTTCGGTATACCCGTCCGCAGGAGGAAACTCTCTGCTCTGCTAAATTTCACCCAGGGAACCACTGGGCTCCAGGTCCACTGATGCCGTGGTCGGCGCGTTCCTCACTGCCCCCAGGCCGGCCAGCAGGCAGCTGCCCAGGCACCAGCCTCCTTGTAGGCAGCTCCGCAGCCCTCCCCCTCCACCTGCAAAGCCTGTGCAGGAAATACATGAAGGAACCCAGGCTGTGACGTGACTCCCAGTGTCCTCTGTCACCCTGTAACCTCAGATAAGCTCACTAGCGGGCAGAGCCCATCCAACCTCCAACCTAAACCTGCTGCAAGACTCAGACCACGTTTGAAATGGGGCCTGAAACCACATCAGGTAACTCACGCCGGCCTTTCTGCCCCATGTCAGTACATGCACAAACTGGTGCCCTGCGCATGTGTGCGGAGATGTGGCTGGATGCAAACACGAGGGCAGGAGCGCAGACGAGCACACCCTGCCCACCCTGTGCACGGATGCAACCCTGCACGTGTTTTACACACATAGCCAAGTCTGTACCTACCCTGCATTGCCTGCTCACATCTGCATGCCAACGCTCACACACGCACTCACAGAATCAGAGAATCATAGAATTGTCCAGCTTGGAAGGGACCTTTAAGATCATCTAGTCCAACCATCAGCCTAACTCTGATAGAAGCCATCACCAAACCTCGTCTCTAAGCACTATGTCAACCCGTCTTTTAAATACCTCCAGGGATGGTGCCTCCACCACTTCCCTGAGCAGCCCATTCCAATATTTAATAACCCCTTCAGTGTAAAAATTTTTCCTAATATCCAATCTAAAGGCCATTTCCTCTTATCCTATTACCTGTGACCTGGGAGAAGAGACCGACCCCGACCTCTCTAAACCCTCCTTTCAGGCAGTTGTAGAGAGCGAGGTCTCCTCTCAGCCTCCTTTTCTCCAGGCTGAACAACCCCAGCTCCCTCAGCCTCTCCTCATAAGACTTGCTTTCCAGACCCCTCACCAGCTTCGTTGCCCTTCTCTGGACCCACCCCAGCCCCTCAATGTCTTTTTTGTGGTAAGGGGCCCAAAACTGGACACAGCACTTGAGGTGGGGCCTCACCGGTGCTGAGTCCAGGGGGACAATCACCTCCCGAGTCCTACAGACCATGCTGTTCCTGATACAGGTCAGGATGCTCTTGGCCTTCTTGGCCACCTGGGCACACTGCTGGCTCATGTTCAGCCCACAGTTGACCAGCACACCCAGTTCCTTTTCTGCCAGGCAGCAGTTCTCCAGCCACTCTGCCCCTGTAGCGCCTGTAGCACTGCATGGAGTTGGTGTGACCCAAGTGCAGGACCCAGCACTTGGCCTTGTTGAACCTCATCCCATTGGCCTCAGCCCATCAATCCAACCTGTCCAGATCCCTCTGCAATGCTCAGAAAGGCTCTGCCTGTGCAGGAGTCACATCTTTGTACGTAAGCATCCTGCTGAGCTTTCCACAGCACCCAGCACATCCACAGGGTTTGGGAACATCCCACAGTCTCTGGATGGGGTTTCACACAGTTTGTGTTGCAACAGGAGACCTTGACACAGCCCCACATGAAAACTCAGGGAAAAATCTCAAAACATTCTCAAGAACCCATTTTAATTCACAGAAATCTACTGAACTTGACAGCATCTCTCCAGTTTGACAAGAGCTGGGGCTCTAAGTGCCAGTGTTTAACTTCCTATTTGCAGGCTGGGAAAGAGACAAACAAGCAGAGTGAGGGCACGTCACAGGTTCAGAGCCAAAAATAAAAATGTAAAACAAAAACAAAAATCAGTGTTACAATACATAACAATATTACACCATCCAGCTACCCACGTACAAAAGCCCTGTTCAGCTAGCTGATTTAATTAAAGTCGTTTATTATCTTCTGGTGGGAAGATGAAAACCCTAGGATGCTATGAGTGAGGTGTTTGCAACCAGCAGGGCTGTGGCAGAGGTACCCTGTGTCTGTATGGCAGCAAAGAAGGATTTGCTGGCAATGCTTTCCCTGTCTCTCATCCCCCAATTCCAATTGCTTTCCATATAGTCATGCGCAACAGTGCAAGTTCAGACTCTCAGTCTCTGTGACAGGCAGTTTACGGGGAATAGAAGGGGAATCGATTTTCTAAAGCATGGGAGTCACAGAGCTCCTCTCCACGACCATTTCTGCGGCCTCTGGGCTATGCAGTTCCTGCTGTATTTGCACTTTCACAGAGCCCTTATTTGCCTCCACAGCACACAGCAGCTGCAGAGACACACCCGGCAGGAAAATCATGGGCACAATTAAGGAAATTCTCCCTTTTCCTCCATGCTGATGGACCTACACCCGTTTTGCAACCCATTCCCCAAGATAACATCTCCAAGCATCCACACCCTGGCTACCAATCACAAACATGAGCTAAAACGCGACAGCAAAATTGCCTGCCAAAGTAAAAATAATTTTTAAAGTAGCTTTGAATAGTAGGATGGCTTTTTTCTTCATGTTCCCTACTTATTATATTTCCAAATGAGAATGTCCCAGGGTTTATATGCTTGGCCCTGCTGATTTGACTCTCAGTGTTGGAACACAGCCCTGTAAAACAGTCAACAGATAGATGTGATTTAAACACTGACAGGTGATGCTATCCATGGAGGACCATCAACCACATTTCACTTTGCTGTGGAATATTTTTTACATTTTTGATCTGTACTTGCTAGCCTTTAGGGCTGCTGCTCTATCCTCATCATCATGAAAGAGAAAAAATAAAAGAACAGAACATTTGGCAACAGGAGTAGGCTGGGAAGAAAAGGTGAGGGCAACTGCAAGATAGGCAGGGACCTCACTGAGCAGGGTGCTGTGTCCCAGTCCCTGGGCAAGGAGAGCAGAGCACATCTGAAAACACCCTAGGTCAGCCAAAATCACAGAATCACAGAATCTTCATGGTTGGAAGGGACCTCTGAAATCATCAAGTCCAACCACACAAAAAAAACCAAACCCAGCAACAACAACAACAAAAAAACCCCACAAACAGACACAACCCAACAATCTCGGGCACTAGATCATGCCCTGAAGTGCCATGTCTACATGTTCCTTAAATACCTCCAGGGGTGGCGACTCCACCACCTCCCTGGGCGGGCTGTTCCAGTGCCTGACCACTCTCTCAGTGCAGTAATTCTTCCTAATATCTAATCTAAACCTCCCCTGCTGCAACTTCAGACCAACACCCACCTCTCTACACCCTACTTTCAGGTAGTTGTAGAGCGAAATGAGGTCCCCCCTCAGCCTCCTCTTCTCCAAACTAAACATGCCCAGTTCCCTCAGCCTCTCCTCATAGGACTTGTTCTCCAGATCCCTCACCAGCTTGGTGGCTCTCCTCTGGACACGCTCCAGCACTTCAGTGTCCTTCTTGTAGTGAGGGGTCACAACAACATCAAACAAGGAGACAGGTCAGAGGCCTGAGCTTAAACACCTTTCCCAAGCAGCAGAGGTGGTTCCTCAGCAACATTTCATTTTCTCATCCCCTGCTTCTCCCCGTCAGAGCTGCCCCCCGGCACAGGCAGCCCAACCCCACAGAGCTGCCCTCAGAGCCCCAGCAGTGTCAGAAAACATGAACGTTATCATTAATTTTTTATCGGTTCCCAAGGCACCCTGGGGGTAAGCATCCCCGCATGCAGCTGGACCGGGTTGGCAACCTTGGCCTTTAGCTGGACGCATAGCGAGAGGGACACGAGAGCTATGGAAACACATCACACGTGACTTACAGAGCTTTGCTAACTATAGGTCCTGAAGTGAAAGCCACACAGCCGGGGGGCGGTGGGACACAGCTGCTCCCTCCCCACCGGCTGGCGCAGGGCCTGGCAGAGAGATGCAAAACGCTGGGTAAGGTGTGTCATCACGGACAGAGTGATTAACGTCACTAGGTAGAGTGAAGTAGTGAAATAGTTATTAAGGTGAAACAGTGATTTAACAAAATCAGTAGTAAGTGCGATAAAACCAGTAGTAAATGCGATAGTGTTTTACGAGATTCGATGTCAGGGTACACTCTACTATTTACTGCACAGAGGACAGGGTCAGACAAGCTGTCAGGAAGACCGTCCTGTTGAGTCGCAAGGTTCAGAAAGGACCCCCTTGCTTTCTAAACTCCTTCTCAGAGAGGAGTCTAGGTGCGGCTGGATCCAATCCTCATCCCAGACTTGGTCAGCAGTTTATGTCTAAAGGATTATATATGCACAAGCAATCCTTTACATTACTTAGCTAAGATTTCAAAGTTTAAGCATGCTATTAGTCACTTACTGAGAATCTGTTGCAGCAAGGAATCTCTCAACCTCGAGGAGTAGAACCTTAAGCGAGGGATCCTCACAAAAGGGGAGATCCTGGCATGCAGCCCGCTGCCATGCAGGAGAGCTCAAAGGGCTCTTGGGCTGTCCACTGTTTATAGAGTAAGATAAATGACTTATAGTCATTTTCTCATGGGAACAAAATATCTAGGTTCCCACTCCAGACAGTATTTTGGCTATTTAGCCATCCCCCAAAGTCCAGGTGCAAGTTATCGTAACTGATGTTGTGATGGCCATGGTGGCCATGGCCCAAGCAGGAGCTGGGTTGGGGAGGGGGAGGAACAGGGATAGCACAGGGCCACAGGTGTTTGCAATATTTGAAATGGCTCAGTGCATCCCCTTTGATGGCAAGCTTCCTTCAAACACATATTCAAATAACATGTTATAGCATTTATTTGCAGACTGTCTTTAAAAAAAAAAAGACAAACTAATCCTGGATGTACACACATGCACGTGCAAACACATCCAGATTGGCCTGTGTACATGTGGTGTTCTGCATGGGTGTTCATTGCAGTGCACACAGCAGAAAGCTTAGCACCCACACACCTACATAAGCACATCCACCTGCCCACGTACATGTCTTTGTGGGACCACTCATGCATGTACGTTCATGCCCTAAGGCTTGTACTTGGTCCTGCTGGAGCAGGGACCCCTGACCACAGGAGGAGGCGGGACAGCTGAGCAATGATGCCACTCCACTAAGCCGCTGCTGGGAACTCACCGGGACCCAGGGCAGAGGGAAACGGGTGGTTTTTTTCCACCAAATACATCCACCCTCCCATCCCAGCTCATGGAAACCTGGCCCTGGAGCAAGTATGCATCACACCCCAGGGGGGACCAGTGCCAGCGCCCACGTTTGCTCCCCGGAGCTCAAATCTCTGCTGCTTCCAAATTCACAGCCTCCGCCCTGGGAAACTTCAGTAGTGGTTTATTGGAAGTAACCGCAGCGGGTTCCTCTTGGCTCCTCTTGCTCAATGCTGTTTTGTGGGTTGGGTTTTTTTTTTATCATCCCAAGACTTTAAAGGTTTTGTTATGTTACCACTGGGTTTTGCCAGCAGTCGCAGAGGACATGCTAGACGCAAGCACGGTTTTATTGACCGAGTTTTCTCTTTGGGAAGCATCTTGGACTTGTAGAGATGAAACTACATGGCAAATGGGATACTCCAGTATCAGCTGTGAAGGCTGAGCGCTACCCCCAAGGCTGAGACTGAGCCTGGGCCACCCATTTTCATGCATGGTGCATCGAGAACGAACGCAGCCCCAAACTGCATTCTAAAGAAAGCCCAAAAAGATTTTCATTCTAAATTTTTTTAGACTTTTTTTATTGGCCAATTTATGTATTTTTTAGCTTCAAGGTGTGCAAGACAAAGTCTTCATTTAATTGAGTTAGAAAGTGCAGTTAAAAAAAAAAAAAAAAAAAGAAAGAATTATTTTGTTTCTCTCTGCTTCTAGACTGTTTTAGTGTCCTTTCATGCCAGATAAATATTTCCTGGACAGGCTTCGGCTCATTTCTTCCTTCTGACACACACAGAGATCAGGTATATGTGCAGATGGCTGCGATTCTGAACTCTCTGCCTTGTAAAGCAGAATAGTGAGTAAAAGATAAAGGGAAGTTTAAACTACCTCCCTCTGGTTGGTTGGATGGCAGCTGTAGGGAACAGGGATGGAGAAGAGACAGTGTGTTTTACAAGAAACCATAATACTTGTACTTTGCCTTGCTGTATTATAAGGAATGTAAGTTGTTGTTATAGCTGCCATTGCTTGTAAAAAGCTTCTAAACAGCAGAGGCTGGTGGTTTGTGTTAATAGTGACACCTCGGGACCTAAGTGTCCCTGAGTTACAGTCACCTGTGATGCCAGCTCCTCCTTGGCAGCCCACTCACACTCTCCTCCACTGACCCAGGCCAGTTAATTTTGGCTTCTGAAACATGCAATAAATAGAAAGAAGACAACATAAAGAACATGGTTTGTTTGTGTTTTATCCAGAGCACTGGCATCTCTGCACTACGCTCAGACGCGCCCCTCCCTGCATCGCTTGTGCCCCAGGGAGCCCTCCAAGTGCCCCCGCAGTCCCTGGAGGTGCACACACTACACCCCCCCCCTCTGTCCTCCCAGAGCATCCCGTAGGGACACAGGGACTGCTCAGACCTCAGAGACAGCACATGTTGCGACAGAGATAGGATGTTTTCTAATATCCCCTCCAGAGCCAGATACTTCCCCCCTTGCAAATGAATTCAATCATCATCTGAGTTATCGCTAAAAATCAAATATTATTTATGACAGCAACTCAAAAGCAGGTTTTGGAAACAGCAGCCCTAACTTGAATCCTCCTGCACTTGTAAGAGATGTGACTTACTGGTGACTTACTGATATTAAATAAGTATTGGAAACTGTAGTCCTATAAAGTCCTCAGAAAATGGCGAGAAATACAAACATTACAAAACACTCTGGCAATTCATATATTAAAAACTTAACTTCTGCTTTCATTCTTACTGTGAACTGTTCAATTCATTTCAATAAGCCAAATACCATGAAACTTTACTCTTCACAAGTCTCCCCCTTCCTTTTCTGTTCCTGACGTTGCAACTTCCAAAGTGACTGTAAATGCCCCTTGAGCCATCCAACACAAGCAGCTTTCCTTAGTATGCATTGCAAGTCATCCAGAATTACAATCTAAAAATTAATTGAAAGCCCACAACCAAAAAAAAACCCCATGTTGTCACAGTATTTTCCTCTTTACATTTTATTTTGTAACGACAATATTGTGCTAGTAATGAAAACAGACCATTGTGCGTCATTCACTTCAGTAACACAACAAAGGTGGTTCCAGTTGTAAAAATAAATAATAAATACAAAACAACTAGAATCTCCCTGTAAACGCATCTGGGACCCACCGAGGCTCAGAGGCAGAACCGAGATGGGGAAAGTGGAAGAAGACTCAGAATAACATCCCCAAACTGGTTCTTGGTCCCTTGCTCTACTCAAACAGCCGCGAAAAGCCCGAGCAGACCTGTGCTCCAGCCAATGCTGCTGGTTCCCTCAGCAATCAGTGGGTACCAGCGGGATAAGGACCTCCAGGTTTGGTCTTTAGGGATAAATGGAAGTACCTATGGCAGCCCCAGGGTGTATCAGTAGGAAATGATGCTGGTGGCATGTTCCCCACCACCCAGCAGTGGTGGGCTCCAACGTGGCTGCTGGCACTGTTGCTGCCAAATAGGATCCACACCTTCCAAGGCGGCTGTGGAGCCCAGAAATCTCTGCTCAGAGGAGCTTTCTGAAGAGCTCACCCTCACAGGTCTGAGCTGATGAAATGTCCTGCCACCCCCCGAGACACTGAATCCACAGCACACATTACTGTTTGGCTTGGCTCCCCAGGTTTCTGCTGAAATGCTGTGGCTGCAGACCGGGTTCACCAACCAAGGGAACACCAAGCCCAATTTTAAACCAGGGGAAAGCCCCAAGCTTCCTCTGTCACATGTTTAAAAAGCAAGTTTTCAATAGGATCACCAGCAAAGTGCATGTTTTACATCACTATTCTCTGTCTAGGATAAAGTGCAAGTCTGCGTGCCAAGATGCTGTCCACAAAGCTCTGTTTGAGGGGAGAAAGGAAACAGCAGGGACCACAAAGCATCCTTTTACTGCCATCAGTGGTCCTCCAAGCTCACGGGAAACCTGCTGCCCCGCAGCTCTCGCTGCTCCTATTCACGTACCTCGCTCCAGGGTCATGTTACGTGGTCATCTCTCTTATCATCTCTTATCATCTTCTTATCATACAGAAAAGATGGGAGGCATGCTAAGTGCTACCATATCTAAAATAATTTCATTTACAAGCTCCTTGGAGCAAGGGACGTGTGAATGCTTTGAGCTCTAATAAATATATGTGTATAATAATAATAATAATGATAAAATAAATAACATTAATAAAAGTTACGCAACCTAAAGGCCATGTAGCTTAAGCAAGGAATAAAAATGTCACTTCTAGGGATGTGCTGTGCAGGAAGGAGGTGGAAAGCTTTGATGCAGAGCATGCGTAGGAAACAGCAGAGTAAGGATCTCAGGATCAGGAGAAGACAGGCGCAGGGTCCCTCTGGCTGACAAGGCCACGTAGTCTGGACTTTTCTTCTGGCTGATCCCTCATAGGAAAAGCCCTGCAGGCAGGTCTGGGGTGGTTGGCCTGGGCACTGCAGGGAATTGCAGGCTCCTGTGTCGGCTCCACACTGATGCTGCAGGGCAGAGGCAGGGGCCTGAGATCAGGCGGGAGCTCTCCGGTTACGGATGCTCAGGGGAATCCGGTCTCTTTTTCCCAGGCTTGCAACTCAAATCCGATTTCCTTCTGTCCCTGCCATGGTGCAGGTCTCTGGCCATGCTGCAAGGGGAGGCATCGAGCACACACTGGCATGTGAGCCATTCCCACCCGCTCCGCTCCTCCGGGGAGGGAGGACCTCTCTTCTCAGCAGCTTGGTGAGAAGTGGAAGCACTTGAGGTCCTGAGGATGCTCCTAATATGCTGGGACTTCAGCCGAAACCCCACCATGTGGACCTCAGCTCTCACAAACTGTCTCTCAGCCTCTGCCTGGTCCCCCGGCTTGTCCCCCAGCGGTGGATTGGGGCTCGGGTCAGGTATGCGACCGCTTGCTGATGCCACGGCTGGTAGCCTGCTTGGTCATGTCCTGGTAGGAGGCAGACTTCAGGAACCGGGGATAGGAGTCCTTCTCCATCAAGGTGCGGGTCTTGGCCTGGGCTTCATTGAAGCAAGCGGAGGTGGCACCCGAGAGATTCTTCCGGGTGATCTCCCTGGTTTCGTGGTCGATATTCACCTGCAAGGAAGCAGCATCCACAAACATTACTTCAGCATTAAATGCCTTCCCATGGGGAGAGAAAAACTGTTTTCTTCAGATGAGGATGAAAATGCTCCAAAGTCTTTGTATCTCTTCATGTTGGCAGACCATGCAAGGTTAGAACTGACAGCTCTCATGAACAGGAGCCCATTTTCCCACTTTAAGAAAACCCACCAGCATAATTTATTCCTTTCCCACCCTATTCAATGCCACAGGACAGGGTCAGGAAATGCTCTCACCTCCCTGGGCGCCTCACTTTGGACAAACTCCTCGAAGATCCTATTGGCCTTGGAGGCCAGCTTGGTTTTCGACCGTGTCTTTTTAAAGTCCTCACACGCCAGCCAGAAGTCAAGGTTCTCCTCACTGAACTCTGTCTTCAGGAAGGTGTGGAAGGCCGTCACCCCACCTGGGGAGGGAAGAGAAAAGAAGTTAACAGGGTAGAAGGTGGGGAAGGAAGAGGAGGATGGTGTTGCCCCAAGCATCGCCCTGGGAGCTCAGACCACGACATCTCCAGATTTCCTTTCCCTCCGGGCAAATTCCATCCTCTGAGACGCTGCTAATTGGCCTCTAGACTCCAATAAAATCCTTTCCCACAGACAAGTAATCCTCTGGTTTTATTTATCTGACCTTTCTGTAACGAGGCTCCAGAGTATTTTCTTTACAGCTTCGGAAAAGAGCTAATTCTACCTAAGGAGAAATGCACTGAGGTATCAGTGTGCCTGCAGGAACCGAGCAGCGATGGCTTTGTTTTTATTTCTCAGCTGAGATCTAGGGGGAATGAGAGGCTGAGGAATATGGGAGAGTAATTGCAGCAAGGATTTCAGAGCCGGGCTGGGAGGATGTATTAACTTACAAAGTGATGAGATGGTTGTTAGCCATCACAGCACGTGAGCAAGACTGGGAAAAAAAAATACGCCTCGCCCCAAACTAGCACTATGGAAGGACTTTCTCTTGCTGTGGAATCGCTTTTAAGGTAGACAAATACTGCTGTATTAAACTTTGGCACTTCTACCATTGTGTACCTGCTGTAAAGCCCAGTGTAAGGAAGGGGTTACATGTGGGACTCAAAAAAGAGGTCCCCTCTCTGGGTCTGGAGGTACTGTCTGCGTGGGGGAGAGGAAAACAACACCATAGAGGAGACCTGTGCGTCACCATACAGATAGCATATATTGGAAGGGAAGATGGCTACATGTAACTCAGTAAAGCAGTTGAATTCCTTCTCCCGGTGGAAAAGCCATCCCCGGAGGCACAGGAGAGACAGACAGAGGGCAGCAACACAGTTTTTTGAGCAACAAAATCTGTGGGGAGGTGGCTGCACTGCTGTGCAGAGACTAGAGAGCAGACACTGCCTTCTCCCGAGTGCGGAGAAAGGGGCCATGACCGTGACATTCTCCCTGACAAACTGCTGCAAACGGGGTGCCCACAGCGATGCTCCTGTCCCAAAACAACAGCGAGGCACTGTGAGACAGCACTTGCCTCCCACCCCACCCCCAAAAAAAAAAAGCACTCAGCCAGAAGAAAAGTGTACGGCTTCACAAGCCAGGCAATGAGCCCCATGCATTGGCTCTGTCAGGGCTGGAAAAGGGCCTCTTTCCAATTCCTAAATCACCTCATTTGAGGAGGAGACAAGACGTCCTTGCACACTGGCTGCAGCAGTCACCCCCTTGCTCACGCGGAGCACGCTTGTCCTATGCGCTCTCACCAAGGGAAGAAAACGAGATCCTACTCACTTTTACTCTTCAGGAGCTGGTCGAAGGACTCCCTCCATTCAAGTACCTCTCGTGAGGAATCTCTGGAAAAGACAAAAGGATGTAAGGCTCGCTGTCCCGCCGAGAACACGTCTGCCACTTGGCAAAGGGTGGGAGCACTGCGGTCAAGCAGCCCCGTTAATGGGAGAGAGCACAAGGGAGGCAGCAGCATTTGACAGAAAACCAAAGCAAGACCCCAGCATCCGTTACCTGTGGGCTCTCTTTCCTTTCTCCCTTTCTTTTACCTTCCCCGATGGCTCACCAGACCTCAACTCCATAGTGCAGGGAGGATACTCAGAGGAGTCCTTTTCTGCTGGTTCAAGCCCAGCAGAGCCTCCTCTGCAAGAAGATGCCTTGCCTTCAGCGGCAATATTTAGTATTCTGTTTTTAATGCCGCCCTGCATTCCCTGGGGGTCCCAGGCACCAGCCAGAGATAGCAGGAATTGCGGGAACCCTCTGAGTTTCTGGCCTGTTGCTAAGGTCTTGCTTTCTCGTGCCTAATGCCAGGGCATCGGTTCCCCAGTCTGATTTTATAACTGGCGGAGCTGGGAAGCGATCCGCCTTCCCTGCCTGCTGGGGAGGGACTGGGGGGAGGGCAAGCTGCGTTCTGTCCTCTCTGCTGCGTAGATGGGCAGGAGCATCCCCCAGGACAGCCTGGTCCACGGGGACCTGTCCCGAGCTGAACCCAGGACACGGCGCGGCTTGGCTTACCTCTGCCTGGAGCCCAGCTGCAGCTTGCCGGAGGTCCCGATCCTGTGTCCCAGCTCTGGTTTATGCAGCAGCATCCCTAAGCGGGTCTTCAGATCCTTGGCTCTGGAAGGGAGGAAGGGGAGAGGTGGGACTGCTGGACCACAGGATTGCTGCTGCACCCCACGGGTCTAACACAGCTCAGCGAGACGGCCCTGGCTCCTCAGCTTCAGCTAATTCTTTCCTCTCTGATGTATGAAATAAATGCTCCCCCGGTTGCTTTTTCTGCTCCCTGGCAACCATGCTCAGCAGTGCATTGAGCCCCGGGGAGCGTTTCCTCCCGCTTGCTTCCCAGGTAGCACCACACACACATTTACAAAGCATGGCGAGCTTTTTCCTCTGGGGCAGGCAGCAGAGCAGCTGCTGAGTGCCCAGCTGGAGCCCCCACAGGCCCCCCCCCCCAGCTGCCGGGAGCTAACCTGGCTCCTTTCCCTGTCCCTCTCTCCCAGCAGTGCCACTCTGCTCTCAAAGCACTGGAAAAGCACAGCAATTTCTTTCTGCTCGGCAGAGCAGGAGCATCTCCCTGCTGCGAGGCTGCTGCTGCAGCAGGGCTGATGCTCCCCTGTTTCTTTTTTGGGATGTCCCGGCATCACCCGGAGCTGGCCACCACGCTGTGAAGATGGCTCCACTCCCACCTACCCCATGCCTCCAAGACCCAGCGAGCCCCGTGGCAGCACGACGCTCCTGTGCCACAGTCCTGTCCCCGGGAGCCTGGGAGGTGGCTGCCAGTCACCACGGCTCTGCGGTGGTGGCACGGAGGCACCTCCCTGCCGGGAGGTCTCTGCAGCAATACGGCAGGAGCTGCTGCTAAATGGGCTCCGCTCCCTGGGGTCCCCCCCGAGGCAGCCCGCGGTCCCACTGCTATTTGTGTGCTGCAGCTCATCCAGGCATCCCAAGGCGCTCGTACAAAAGTAAGTGTTTAAATGTCAAGCCGGCAGCGTGGGGCCCTGTAGCCGTGTTTGGCAGGAGGAGCAACGTGTCACTTAGCGTTTCGACCGTGTTAACCAAAAATAATAGTCCTGCTGCTGTCAACCCGAAGCAAGTTCTGCAGAGACGGAGGCAGAGAAACAAGCCTGGTGTGTTTGTACACCCGGACACACACGCAGCTCCAGCCTCCTCTCCCTCTGCGGGTTTTACCCCTGGAGAAGGGTGAAACAGAAGGGGCGCAGCCGACACAAGTCTGTGGGGCCATCCTTCGCTGCGTGTTCCCCTGCAGCCCCAGCTTCTGGCACCACATCACAGCCGGCAGCAGCAGAGGCTGGCCCGGCCACTCCGAAGCAAGGTGTGTCTTTTCCAGCTGACCCCCCCGCATCCCAGCGGTGAAGCCCCTTACCTTTCCAGGCAAGTGATGGGGAGCGTGGCTAAGCCCCGGCACATGCTGAGAGCCGGGCACCCAGGCACCCAGCAACTCATCGGGTCCCCGGCGGTGGCGGTGGCAGGGACGTGCAACAGGCAGCTGCGGCACCACCTGCGCCCAGGGCTGGGTGCTGTCGGCTGGAAAAGCAGCGAGGAGCCCTGCTTTATATCGGGCGGGAGGCGGGAGAGCTGGGAGGGGGACCCGGCATCGCTCCAGCCTCCAGCCAACCAAAAGCTGTTCCAGCATCACCCGGCAAAGATAACGGCTTAGGTAGGTTTCTTTTGTGCTGGTTGGGGGGGGTGGAAGAGTGGGAGGCCCAGGCTTGTCCTTGAGCATCACAGTCATAACTGCTTCCTCGATAACAGGAAAAAACAGGCTCATTTCCACCGACGCGTGGAGCCTGCTGAGTAACCGCTGGCGGGTGGGTACGCAGATGGGGAGAGCGAGAGGGACAGGACAGATGCCACAACGCACAACAATTCGTCAGTCCTGTCCTGCTGCCCCAGGGCTTCCAGCCCTCCCGGCGGCGTGACAGCAGCGTGCTTTTCCCCAGGTGGTTGAAGCAGAGGGTGCCAGCCCCCAGCAGCATCAGGCTGTTATGGGGCATCCCCAGGGGCAGATGCAAAGCCAGGGGGAAGGGTTTGTGCTCCCCAGGGCAATGCAATCCTCCCCCTCTTTGCACTTCTGCGGGTAGAGCAGAAGGGTGTAATGTTTTCACATTCCCCCCAAATCACGCTGCCAGTCCACAGCCAGGGTAAATAAGGACCGATGTCTGACCCCACACACTGGCAGAAGTGGCACTTCTTCATCACAAATTCTCTGTTGGGTCTATGGTGGGAGAGGACAAGGAGGGGGGGGATGCACATCAAAGGAAGTCTGAGCAAAGCATGGGAAAACAAAGATGGGTCCTAATGAGAACCAAAGGTGGAAAGAAGAGGTTAAAAGCTGGAAACTGGAGGGAAGGATGAAGAAAAAGAGCTAAACTAGTTTCAGATACTGCACACCAGCAAACCCCAAGGTCTGGTGCAACAAGAAGAGAGGTCCATGACAGCCATCACGTCCCCATGCTGAGGTCAGGTTCACACAGGGTCCCAGAGAGCTGCTCTCCCTGCAATTCCCCGGTCGGTCACTCTGGGAGGGAGCTCACAACTGTGGCGGGGAGAAACCCTAAACCCCACTGCCCATGGCCATCCCAGGGCAAAGGCAAGAGCTGCCATCTCCACTCCTCGTCCTCTTTCTTCCTCCCCACTTGGTACCTGCTATTACCAGCTCTGTAGCCAGCACAGGCTTTTTTTCCAGAGCTCAGGTTGTCTCCTACCTTTGCTGCCAACATTGATCATGCACGGGACATTGCCCAAGCATCTTGCCTGTGGGAGATGAGCCGTTCCATGGAGGTGGCAGCACGCAGCCATCATGGCCCCAGGCTGGGGAGAAAGGCTCCTCTCGAGCTGCCTTTGCGGAGCAGAAACATAAGGATATCAGGACAGGAGACTTTCAGAGGAGCACCAGGCACCTCAGCTCCCTTGAGCCGTAATAGGGACTCCTGTCTTTCTCCCACCACTTCAAAAAAAGCCACCAAAGTGTCTTGCCCCCAGATAGCCAGAAAAGATGCATCAGGGCTAAAGGCAAAACAAATGTCTTTAGCTCCTGTCTCAGCTTTAATGGCAAGAGCAGCCACGTTCTCAACAGCTCTGTTTTGTTTCACTTGAATAGACAAGTTTAAGACTTCTTGGTCTGTCTTCAGCTAGAGGTAAATGGTTAGAGTGACAGAAAGCCCTTGTTCTTGTCTTCTCTGTGCCTCAAAACCACGATTAGAGCTGCGATCCCTGCTGTGGATTTAAGGAAAGAAGGGGAAGGGAAGCGCTTGGCCACACCAGCCTGGTGCTCCACCCCAGCTCGCTGCCATGCTGGGAGCACTTGTGTCGCAGTGGCAGTGCCACGGAGACATGGCTACGGGCTTCTGGTATCCACAGGAGAGGGTCATGCCCGGCGTTAAGCAGGACTTCATCTGTGTCCTTTTCTCCTTTAAAACTGTGCTTAACACAGTGCGGCCCGTTCTCCCACCTACAGGTTTGCAGTCATAGGATGCTCTGGTGGCTCTTCCTGTTGTCCCAGGCATTCCCTGAGCACGTTCTGGTGAGAGGGAAACCTCCAGGAGGCTGAGCACGTGTTACAGATGTACAGAGAGGGACAGATGACTTCTGGCAGCAAGTCCATGGTCCCTGATAGGAGCTGCTGTGTTGGAGCCACACGCTGCTTGAAGCAGCCGGGGAAATGTAACCGAATGGCAAAACCACAGCCAGGATGGCAGCAAGAGCCACAGCCTGTGGCAAAGGGGCAGGGGAGATGCGAGCCAGGGTGGAGAAACTCTGCACATCCCCTGCTGAAACCTCCGCTTCGCTTCAGCCCCCCATCTCCCCACTGCCTTTCCCCAGAGAAATAAAGTGCTTTGGGCAACTGCATGTGTGTCTTCACCTTGTTCCCCTTGTGGCAGCTTTTGAAGCGCTTGGCTGCGGTGAGGCAAAGCTGAGGGCAAGGCAGAAGTGAGGAAATGCCTGCAAGTCCCCGCAAGAGGGAAAGACCCCTATAAAACCTTAGTGGGAGGGAAAGAGTCAATCAAAAGCAATGGTGCTCTCTTGGGCACCATGGTTGCTCAGCCAGAAGATGCACAAAGCCACAGGAAATGCCACACTGATTGGCATGGGATGGACTCCCACCCTTGGGTGTTTGAGACCAGTGCATGGCTCTGGGACATACCACGGTGCCAGTACCACACGTGTGGGGCCGAGACCAAGCACAGGAATGGGATCGAGCTGTTCCAGCAATGTCCTCCCCACCAAGGGGACCCTCTGCCCGCTCAGCCACAGCCACCAGCCCCCCGCACAAATCACCGGCCGGTAGCTCTGCTCCCTTGGGGCAACTTTTTAACTCTCCCCTTCGGTGGGGTGAGGGATGCTGTCCAAGGACAGGCAGCTCGCCAGCGCTGGATGCAGTAGGTACAATATTGTATCACGCAGAGCTCTTCAGCAGGATTATGCAACAGCCTCCGAGCCCAACAGTGTACATGTACTCAGATGTCTTTATGCCACTCTATATCTAATTTAATTACGTGCTTCCTGTCTCATTCAGCTTAGCAGCCTCCTGCGGCTCCAGCTCAGTTGCCTGTATTATCAGTCCTTGTTTTGGAACACAAAAAACTTATCTGTGTCGCAACGCCTGGGGCCAGGCTCCCTGCCCGTAACCGTGTCTCAGCCTTGCCAGCATGAAGCTCACCTCCCATCCACAGGGACCAAACCTCTCAGGGTTTCGTTCCCACCACCAGGGAGGTCCTGGCAACCCTGGTGCCCTGGGGGGACCCTGCATGCTCAGGCTGGGAGATGGCCAGACCGTGGAGGCACCTGCAGTGGAAGAGCTGCATCCACAGCCCCCCTTTGCCAGCACAGCACTGGTGTTTGCAGGGCTACAGCTACCAGCTTCCCCACCGGGAGGAAAACACAAAACTCCTCAGCCCCAGGTATTGCTGCTGTTGTTCCTGGGTTAGTATTTGTGAAGTGCCAGCAACTTTTAAAAGTAGGGAAATAAAGTTTTCAGCCCCAAAACTACACAAATATGGCGGGTAAGAGGGAAATAAGGGAGACTGGTGACAGTGTGCAAAGTGTCCTTGCACATATAGAATCATAGAATGGTTTGGGTTGGAAAGGACCTTAAAGATCATCTAGTTCCAACCTCCCTGCCATGGGTAGGGACACCTCCTGCTAGAGCAGGTTGCTCAAAGCCCCATCCAGCCTGGCCTTGAATACCTCCAGGGATGGGGCATCCACGGCTTCTCTGGGCAACCTCACTGCCCTCACAGGAAAGAATTTCTTCCTAACATCTAATCTAAATCTCCCCTCTTCCAATTTAAACCCATTGCCCTTTGTCCTGTCACTGCACTTCCTGACAAAGAGTCCCTCTCCGGCTCTTCTGTAGGCTCCCTTCAGATATTGGAAGGCTGCTATAAGGTCTCCCCAGAGCTTTCTCTTCTCCAGGCTGAACAACCCCACCTCTCTCAGCCTGTCCTCATAGGAGAGATGCTCCATCCCTCTGATCATCCTCATGACCCTCCACTGGACCTGTTCCAGCAGATCCATGTCCTTCTTGTATTGAGGACTCCAAAGCTGGACACAGTACTCCAGGTGGGGTCTCACGAGCACAGAGTAGAGGGGTAGAATCATCTCCTGTGACCTGCTGGCCACACTTCTCTTGATGCAGCCCAGGATGGGATTGGCTTTCTGGGCTGCCAGTGCACATTGCTGGTTCACGTTAAGCTTCTCATCCACCAACACTCCCAAGTCCTTCTCCTCAGGGCTGCTTTCCAGCAGGAGGAGAGGAAGAGCCAGGGTGAGCCACACTGCTGGGGTCTCGCTGCATCGCAGAAGACGTGGGCTGAGTAGGCTCACTGGGGAGCCTGAGACCTCCTGATCTGATCAGAAAACACAGAGGTGGAAATCAGGGACTGTAAAACCTGAAAACAGCACTGCATGTTCCCTGCCTTGCTTCAGCAGAGACTGACAGAAGCCAGACGATCCCCCAGAGCTGTCTGCATGAAAACTGGGGAGATACTGGATGCAGAGGAGTAGAAGAGAGAGACTTAAAGGCTCTGCCCATATTGCCCCCTCCTCCACCATCAAGCTGTTGTGGGGCGCTGGCTATGCTTAAGGAGATATGTAGGCAAAGAAGATGGGGAAAGGGGTGCTAGAAGAGGATTGCCCGCGGTGGGAGGTGGCTGATGTGCAGGTAGGAGAGTGGCATCGCTTGGAAGCTGGTGATGGAAGAGCAGGGAAGCAGCTGAGGCTGCGACCACAGCAGAAGGCTTGCAAGGGGTCCCCAAGGAGCCACATCACAGCTGGGTCTTGGCCACAGTCACGGCCTCACAAGACAGGGACAGTCAGGGGCTGCCACGGGATGCCATGTCCATGAGGTTGCAGGCAAGCCTTGCTCCATCCATACCTCACCACCCAGGGAAACCCTCATATGGGCAGCAGGGCTTGTCCCTCGGTGGCTCCTGTGTGACAACAGGCCCCCACATGAACCCACGGGGCATTTAATTGGTTCCCAACAAAAGCACACGCCGCGTTCGCATGAAGCACGAATGGAAATAGCTGCTCTGGAAATTTGTAGCAGTGCGGAAAGAGATTATTGAAATAAAAAAAATAAATTAGAATTACAAATGAGCTTTTCAAGGGGCAGCTGTTATCCACTCTGCTCACGTGCTCACTTTGCACAGCGCCAGAGCACATCTGCGTAGGCAGAGGTATCTGACAGCAGGTATTTTTAATCTTCTCTCTCTGTTCCCGGCACCTGCTCTTTAAAGCCACTGAATAGCAAAGAAAAAATAAAAATAAATAAAACAAAGAAAAAAAAAGATGATAGCTAAATATATCCTAACTAAGAGGAGAGGCAGAGCAGCACTAATGGCAGATCCTTCCTTAGATGCATGTAAATTGTTTTGGCTCAGAGTCAGGCTTAGAGGGAAGAAGCAGCAGATGAAAAGGAAAGACAGTAAAAAAAGGGGAAGGGAATTAGGGCAAAAATAAGGGGATAGAAAAAAGGCAGAGTAACTTATGTATTCTACTGCACTGATTTACAGAAAAAAACAAGCTCATTTAATTTTTGTTTTTGAATGCAACCCTGTGGAGACCGTGTAACAAACACTCACCTTTTGGCAGGGAAGGTGGGCTGTGCACCAGGCAAGGAGCACCCTCAGTGCACCCAGGGCCAGGTTGGATCTCGCTGCTCTCCCTCACTTGCCAGACCTGCTCAAGAGATGCTCCGCTTGGCCTCAGCCCTTCCTCGTTAAAGTCTTCTCTCCAGGTGAGCTGCAACCTCCACGGAATCACTTCAATCCCACTCCACAGCTGACCTCCCACCATGCAACTTTCTGCTAACACCCAAACAATCCCCCAATACCCTTGCCCTCTCTCTGATCTCTGCCCCTGCTAACATCTTGCTTTCCCCTTTTAGTACCTGGGATTGCCCTCAGCTGCTGCCCGACCCTTCC
This sequence comes from Gallinago jamesoni, assembly GCA_025769975.1. NCBI lineage: Eukaryota > Metazoa > Chordata > Aves > Charadriiformes > Scolopacidae > Gallinago > Gallinago jamesoni. The sequence continues at coordinate 2,659,075 of JAOQGH010000004.1, forward strand.
CCAGCAAGCCCAGGCTCCTCCAGACTCCCTAAAATGGCCCTTGGGACTTACCAAGTCGCTCCAAATTCCTCAGCTCTCACTGGGTCTCTAGCTCATGCACATCATGGTCCCCAGATGTGCTTTCCCTGCCTGCCAAGCCAACCCAACCCTTGCTTTCCCATTCCTTACTTGTTCACCCCAGTTCCCATGCCAGCCTTCATCCCGGGCTTTGCCAGTGACTCAGAAGCCAAGTCCCGCTCGCCTCAACCCAGTTTATCCCCCAAGGATGGATCAAACTGAGACCTCAACGCGAGCTGCCTGCTGCAGCCTGGAGCAGGCTTTTTATTGATGGAGAAAGCATTGGTTTTATCTTCATGCTTGATCCATCCACACTGCTCCCTTTCCCAGGGGTGCTTGCTCATGCATCCCCCCACCGCAGGTCCTCGTATGGGGAACAGACCCAGCACAGGTTTTCCTGCTTGGAAACAAGGCGGTGTGACCGAAACACTGCCAGAAGGGCAGGAGAGAGCTGTGCCACCCTCAGCATCGGGTCCGCAGGAGAGGTTGATGCCCCTTTGCAGTGCCACCTTCACCATGGCCTCTTCTGGCTGCGTGTCAGTGGGTTTAATGGGCTGGCAAAGAGTGTTTGCTCCCCAGCCACGGCCACTTCTCCCCGCAGGATGGCAGGATGTGCACGGAGGCGGTTGGGCTGGTTCAGCAGCTCCGTGTCCCCTCACCACACTCCTGGCAGGGCAAAAACTGCTGCTTGGTTTTCCACTTGCCCCCTGGAGCATGGATGAACAAGCAGTTACCCACCACTGCAGCCCTGGCTTCTCCCCGCCACCCAGAAAGGTCCTGCGGATTTGATGTGTGGTTTCTGTGAGGTACCTGCTTCAGGGGAGCGGGTAATTTGTCTGTGATGAAGGACACCCATCTGCACTAGTGGCCACTGCTCTCCACGCTGCTTGCCTTGCTGGGCTGAAGCCAGCACTCCCACTTCCGCTCCACTCTGACCACAGCTACTCCTGGGGCAGACACCAGCAGCCCCTGGCTGCAGGGAGCCTTTGCCACAGCCTTCTCCAAGAACGGCTGCTCCTGGTTCTGCTTGCGCTCAGGTCCTTGGGTTTGTGGTGGGCAACCCATCACAGGCAGCAGTGGGGTGTACCCAGAAAAGGACAGCAATGTTCTGCTGGAAGGCTCTTCAGATTTACCTTCCTTATAGTCTCCTAGATCCCACTGGCAACATTAGTGACTCATCTCCCCAAACTATACCTCCAGGGAGACTGGATTTAAATTGCTTCAACAGAGAAGACCAACTGCTTAGAATAAACACATCCCTTCTTCCCTGCCCCATCCAGCATGTCTTCACCCATGAAACCAGCATGCAGAAGGATGAGGACAGGGTCTGAGAAGGCACAAGCTTATCCCATCCTTTTCCTCCTCAGCAATTCTGCTAGGAGACACCCCTCCATCCCCAGGACTCAGAGTCCCCACTTTCTTCTCCGTGCAGGAGAAAGAGCTCAGCTCACACTTTTTCAGACACTCGGGCACAGAGCAAGGACTCTCAGGCTGTTTATTAGGACCTTGTGGTCTCTATAGAGTACAGATGAGTAACACTTTACAATGTAGTGACACGACTCAGGGGGGATATCGTCGCTGGTTGGACATCTGGTATGGCTGAGGAGCTTCTCTAGTCTCGTTAAGGGAAGGTGAGCCTAGCAAACTAGCAGCCAATGCAGAGGGAAGGTCAAACTGAACCCGAGCCCATGCTTTCCCCTAAACGGGAAGGAATCAGACTGAACAGAACCTGTGTCCTGCCCAAAAAAGCTTCTACTGTTATCTACTAACACCACCAGCACCCAGACACTGTGGAGGCAGTTACAGCATCAGGACCTAATTAAAATAAAAGTGTGTGATAGGGAAGGTCTTAAAAGAGCCGGTCTTTCTACCCAGGTACCTGGTGGCTTGCTTCTGAACTCACTCGGTACAGGAATGTTCTCCTCAATCTCCCCTGTCACACTGCAATCGTGTTTCCCAAAGAGCAAAGACATCTTAAACTGCACCGTGTTTGGGACTGGTTCTTGGGGTTGGGGTCAGAGGCTCAAGGACCCTTCCTGCCAGTGGGACACTGCCAACCCACCAAAGACAGAGATGCCAGAGGGCTTAAAGAAAAAGCTGAATTCTGCATTTGGTTTGCTTGTAGAGGAGGGGGTGAAAGAAGTTATAAGAGGATGAGATACTTCAATTGTGGTTTTTAAGGAAGGGGGATCTACCCCAGGGGGTGCTTGTACCCTGCTCTCTTTGTTATCAGCAATCCCGCAGAGGGCTGCACAAGTAAACACAACACAAGATGCCTCTTTCCCATCATAGCTTTTTAGATGGTGACTGTGGGCATTGACAGAGCAACGTGCAGACATTTTTCATAGGATAACACTGTTATCTGCCCTGCAAATGCAAAGCCGAGCAGCTCCTCATCCATCATGTTTTAGATCGAGCCCAGGGCATGCAGCACTTGATCATAGAATCATATGGGGTTGGAAGGGACCTCTGGAGATCATCTAGTCCAACCCCAGCCACCCCCCACCACCACCACCGGAGCAGGTCTACCCAGAGCAGGTTGCACAGAAACTTGTCCAGGTGGATTTTGAATGTCTCCAGAGAAGGAGATTCCAACACCTCTCCAGGCAGCCTGTTCCAGCGCTGCACAGTGGGAGCTGTGGGGTTACTGGAGGCAAGTGATTCACACCGCAGCTGGCCCACATACCTCCCAGGCACGCCAGGTCCTTCCAGAAGCAGTCACTGCCTTTTCTTTGGTGCCTTTTTGCCAGAAATATTGGGTTTTTTCAGTAATAAGCTCATCCCCTTTTGCCACTTCCCTCCCATGCCCTCCGTTCCCCGTTGAGTTTCCTGCATCCTCCTGTTAGAGGTACAACCCTCCAGCAAAACCAAGAGGAGGGCACAGAGTAGAGCAATCGACTTTACTAAGCAAATACAATACACACACACCCCTTTATTTATACTCCTTTTCTGATATGTCAGAAAGCCAAGAGGAAGCCCAGCTGCGACCCCCGCACAGCACGGCTGCTCCCTCACTTAGCCAGCCCCGCCACAAGAACAGCATGGATGGAGGAAGGAGACTGACCGGGGACAAGCCGAGCCTCTGCAACGCCCAAGGCGGTTATGTGGTAGAGAAAAGCATCCTGGTCTAGCAGCAAAATGTATACTTTAATTCCAGTTCTGTGATATAATGCTTCGATGCCAGAGAAAACACACACTACCAAGGAAGACGACAACCACAGCAGCCCCAGGAAGGAAAGATAATGCAGAAATTACGTGAAGCGTTTTTCTTCTTATATAACGGGCAGGGAATAGCTACTGGGAGCTTTATAGTGACAGCAGGAGGTTTGTGGGAGAGACAGCAAGATCAGAGGCAAGTGTCTGGGGAAGTAAAAGAATAGATGAGTGATAGATGGGGATGGAGGGTATGCAAAGGGGAGGGCATGGTAGGAGGTTATGGGATACCCAGGCTCAGATATACAGGGACAAGCAGTGCTGGTAGAGAAGAAGGTTGGCATGGACAGGAGTGCTTCAAGGAGGTAACCATAAAGAGGAGGAGGAGGGAAGAGCACGAGGACGAGACAGAGAAAGAGAGAGGGGTTCAGAGGGAGAAGCAAGAGGCCCCCAGGGAAGGGAGAGTTTGCACGGACAGGTGAGAGGCACTCCAGGACTGGCATGAGGTATGCCTTGCTATTGCTCTGAATGCTGTAAACATTTTGGTTTTGTGTCTATCAGTGAACATTCAGTTCAGTTTGATACATGTGCTCTTATGGGTAACTGGAAGCCTAGCAGAGTTTTATGTCTCTTATTACTACTCAAACTTACACACGAGGCAAACACAACACTGGCTAAAATCTCATTTTATGTCATTTATGCCTAATTCTCCTATTTTAACATGCACATCTATGTCTCAGAAAAGCTTCTCTAGTAGGAGACACTAAATAACATAACACATGAATTCACATGCACTCTCACCCACCCACACCTGCAGACACACACGCTGATTTCCCTCCCCTGCTCAGACTAGCAGGACTTTGCCCTTCACACCTTCCCAGCACGGAGGGCAGGGACCCATCGGTACATAAACGAGTCCAGTAGAAGTGATAGAAATCGTCCCAAACCTGGCTGGCGGGCCAAAGCAGAAGAAAGAAACTCAAAGCAGATTCGGGTTCTGCATCTGCTTCTGGAGTTAACAACAGCTGAAGCTTATAGAAAAGGCAATTTGTAAACTCTTCTTCCCTTTTGCTGTCCAAGGACTCGGGAGCTGACTGGTTATGTGCCAGCGAACACACGGAATAAAAAGAGTTGAGCGAAATGGGTTTTTTCCTCTCTTTGTGAGATGGCACACTCTGACACTACTTGAAACAGGAGAAAAATTTTGGAGATGTGTGCTTGTGGAGGGGGGAGGGGGGAAATAGGGTTTATAAGTTATGAGTATCCCTTTCACACCAGTAAGAGATAAATCAAAGATAGGATATTTGTCCTTGATGGGGATTAGTCATCACTCAGTGCTTTCCGAAGCTTTGGCTCAGTCATTATTTCCTAAATCAGCCCCTGGTTTAAGGGGAAGAGCTATAAGCTGCCTATTTTAACTCACTTCAGACTGATATTTGGCATAAAAGAAGCAGCTGGTGCCAATTTCTTGATTAAAAAAAATTACTTAAAATAACTAGTCTGCGTTCCTTCAAGAGAGAAAATCTGCAAGAGCAGCAACAAAAATAACCGTGGTAGACTCATATGCCTCAGACAATACTTTTGCTCCACTCTGTGCTCTAGGATGCTTCCCGTGGAGGATGCTATCTGTTTAATGGGCAAAACACTTTTCCTACATCAGCCGACACGGATACAGTTCCCATCACAACCGCAGCAATGCCATCTCCGAGTCTGCCGGCGCAAAGCAATTCCTCGGGTTGAGGAAGGAGCGGAGGGAGCTTGCTTTTTACACGATGTTGACTACTTTGAAGTTTTTTTGATGAATTATGACACAAACTGAAAGGATGCCAGCACTCATGCTGGAGGAGCTTTGCCGGGAGACGTTACGCCTCTTGGGCTTTCTGGAGTCACACTCTGAAGGGGACCTGCCTTTGTAGCCATGAGGGAAACCTGGGAATTGTCTTCGCTTCTGAGCTTCTCTTCCTCATTCCTTAACAAAAACATCTTGTTCTGCTGTTTCCTCATGGCCTGGTTGTCTCTGGGACCCTCATGGGTGCCTGCAGGGCATTTTGCTGAAGAGCATCCTCCTCAGGGATGCATCAACTGGCACTAGAGGTCAGCATCATCCAAGCCCACTCAGTGGTGGTTTTAAGAGAAATACCACAAGGCAGTTAACATGGCCTTCTGCCTTCTCTTTAGGAGTGATGACTGCATAAGCCTGCTGGTGCTGTCTCTCACATCCAGGGCAGCACTGGGATGCTTTTTGCATGTACAGTCAAGAGGAGGCTGAAACGGAGGGAGGCTGGGCCAGACAAGGTGGCCTCCCTTCGTCCCCAGAGCATTGGGAAGCTGAGCTGCCACGTCGCAGTGGTTGGATCACCAGTGGCTGTGCCATTTTGCAGTCGCAGTGACACTGGGTACAACTGGCACCTCAGGCCTTCTCAAAGGGAACTACTTCAGCCAAAGCAACCTGTGTCCCAGAGAGATCCCAGTCCATCCTATGTTACGCAGATGCAGTAGACACAGTGTTGCTTGGAAAGGACAGTTCTTCCAGCCCCTCCTCACAGTCAGTGGCTTTGCATCCTCCCTTGCAGGTCAAGATTGAGAGGGTTTCACCACAACGTGGGGTGATTTGCCCTCCTCCTTCCCTTTCAACTATAGCAGGAAGGAGCTCAATAGGTAATATTCTACTTCCTATAGCCAGATACCACCAGGGACAGCCACTGGATGTATGACTCTATATCCTCTGCTTCTGCCTTTGACTCCTTGCAGATCATTGCACAAGTTTCCCCAGACACCTGTCCCGCTAGACATTCTTTGCCGGGTACCTTGTTTGCCATAAAGCTATGGACCCATGAACAGCTGCACTCATGGTCAGCTGGGCCACTGCCTGATGTCAACCCCTTGGATGATTTGGGGGCACTTTCCAGTGCCCGCCTTTCACTGATCTTTTTCTACAAAACAACTGGAGAATGTTAGAGCTGACCAACCAGGTACTGAAAAGTATTCCCTACTGAATATAAATTATGCCATTGCAACATATTTAGACTTTAGTGTTGTAGAGACCACGGGAATACACCTCCAAAATAAAACAAACATGCTTATCATCCCCTTCTTGACCCTAAACCTATTTGTCCTAATGTCCTGCACAGCGTCCTTACAAAACCCCTCAAAACCTGCTTCCTACCAATGCATGGATAGTAACTTTTAATATCTGAGCAGGCTTTTTGTATCTCATTCCAAACACATCATGCTTAGCTTTAGAATTCACTCTACCTAGTCCACACCACACTACACAAAACCTTTATCACCAGCTTTCTGATGTATCAAAGCTGCCCACCATCCTCAACTAGAACAGAGGTTTACAGCCTCCAATTTGTGGATGATTGAGAGAAGGAAAAGATCCATGAGGTCGTTTTCTGAGCCTTCATAAAACTAAGAAAATAGACCTCTGGTCTGTAGGCTCAAATCCACAGACAGGCTGTCTCCTTCTGTGCTGGAAAATATTGCAAGAATCTGACAGCCGATGAGCTGGAACAGCAATGCCATAGAAATGGGGCCTTCATATGGTGAGCATTATGGCACAGCACAGAGGAGGTGCTACACAACTGACATCTGCACAGAGTCTTCTCCTGCAGCTGGCTACCCAGGCTATGGGAATGGGGCCAAAGCACCCTTCACGCACCACTCCACACCTGCTCCACCGCATGCTTCCCTGCACCCTGTTTTTAAGCAAGCACCACGCAGCAGGGTCTATGTCTTCAGTAGTTCTTTACATGGCATTGAACCCACAGTGGGCAAGCAGTAGGTAATGACAACAGTCAGTAATCAGTAAATAACAAAAATATAATTGTGGTTTTTTTCATGTTACCTTCCTCTGCCATGTGCTGGTCAGATGAAATGAAAACCGCTATCTGCCATAGCAGACAGGTCTTGTGCTCTTCTTACACCACAGAATGGGGCAGATGGGACGTTCCTTCTCTTGACTCTTTCCCGACAGCTGGCATGTCATTTCTGAGAAGCCACCAAGCCTGTTAATGTCTCTGGCGGCCAGGAGCCTCTCTGTGTTAGGCTTTGGTATGGTGCCTAACACAATGAAGCTTGAACAATGACTGGGGTCGTGATGCTGAACTACAGTACAAATAAATAATATTGAAAAACAATCATTCACACTAGAAGACTTGTCTGCCTAGGTCTAGCAAGAGTTTTTGGCATTACTTTCCTCATGAGAAAAACTCAGCTGCTTGACAGTCATACAGAAAATAACAGTCTCCATCTCTGGAAGATAAGCACATCAGAGGTGTTAGGGGGGCTGTGACGGGGTAGCAGCTGGTGTCATAAGGTGTGCAATCAAAATGGAAAGGTGAGCCAAGTTCAATGATGGTTTCCTTTCTGGGAAGCAGCATGAATCATGTACCTTTGCCTTCTCTCTCCCTTCCTTCTCCCCTCCTCATGGTCTCTGGATCCAGACCCCAGCAGCCAGCATGGGAGATGATGCTTTGGACTAGACTTGACTTCACAAGTTTCAGAACTGCCCTCGGGGCCCCTCCAAGCACAGGGGACAGGTGAGAGCCAGGGAGGTGTCTGGAAGGATAGAAAGGTGCAGTGGCATTATTTACACACAAACCAACATAGTGATTTTAAAGGAAACCTGCCTTCCCAACAGATGAGTCCGTGACTAGAGAGAGTTATGGATTTGTGCTAGAGAGAGGCAACAACTGCAAGATGCTACCGCTAACCAAAAAAAGCACAGAAACTCAAAGAGTTCTAATACCACATCTGGATTATGCTCTGGAAGCCTCCTCTTCCCCTTCCTCCCTCTTTTTTCATTCCCACTGCTTTTAACACCAAGAAAGTTTCACATTTAGACATGGGTTTTGGCTGTTGTGGGAAGCACGTAGTTTCTGAGGCCCCATCGCTGCTCTAGCTGAGCCTCCTTTGGGTTTGAGACAGCAGGTCTGTGTAAATTTTGGATCTCAGGAACCTGGGGTAAGAGTCTTTCTCCATCAGGCTGTGAACCTTCCCCTGAGCTTGGTCAAAGCAAGTGAGGGAGGGCTCCTGCATATTTCTTCTTGTCAGCTCCCGTGTCTGGAAGTCTATGTTCACCTGAGAAAAGTAGCAGAAGAGAGATTGGTATTGAGTGACCAGTTTGCCTGCTTAAAATGACACACTTCATCTCAGCTGCTGCTGTAAAAGCAGCAGAACCACCAATGTCCTACCCTCATCCATGCCTAAACAGCACCCCAAACTCCGCAGGGTCTAGTGATCCAGCGTTATAAATCCTGCCCCAAATCTGGAAAAGTTGAACTACTTTGTACTGATCAGAGCACTTCTGAAATCAAGTTACCTCTGCTCAGGCTCTTAAGCAAAGGTTTATGTAGAACATCTTCTAAAAAATGCTGATTCAGCCTAACCTCTCCCCGGTCATCCAAGATTTCTCTATTCACTTTAGTCTTCATTACATGCCTAAGATAAAGGTGAATGAACTTCTAGCTGAGTTTAAACTGTTAGTACGTTCTTATTAAATGTTTCTAAACTCTGTTGTTATAAAGTAAATTGTTTGATTTTTCCCACAACAGCCTCATGTTACAGTATCTTCAGCAGGGACTTAAAAAAATAAACCTCCCTTGTGTTATGACTGCTGTTCGTTTGGAAAGCCAACAACCTGAGTTTTCCTGTTTTCTTTCCCTAGCAAAGCAGTCAGCATTTGTTAGGGTTATTGTTTAAAAACTGGCTGAAAAGATGTTATTTGTTGTTATTAACCCAGACTCCAAACTTAAAGGAGTCTAGAAAGTAAAACTGTCTGCCTTAACTCAGATGGCAGCAATACAGACTAGCTCTCTGTGTCCCTTAAGGGTCGTTTCACATTCTAGCACGCCGCATGCTCACATTTCTAATCCAGATTCAGCCCCACAGTCCTGAAAAATCTCACCCAGCTCCACAAATAATAGCAGGAAAATGCTCACTGAGGGCAAGAGGGATCGAAGGGCACCCCAAGGCTCCCCCCCCAACTTGCTGTAAATCTGGGTGCTTCTCAGTGGCCTCGCAATTGCCTTCTATCAAAGATCAAAGCCCTTTTAGGGCTCCTCTTGCAGACACCTGCCTGGTGACAAGCAATCTAGCAGGAGGAGGGGGGCCGTGGGAGAGCAGGTGCAGTAAGCACCCACCTGGTTGCATTATGAATACAATAACACAACCCAACATCACGACACGGGATCTGACAGCCACATCAGCCTGTCAGTACTTCAAAGAGGACTTAACAATTCCAGGCTTCGGGTTGCCACTGCACTTTTTGTTCAGCTCCGAGTTACTGCTCGCATCTTTTAGGAGGTCTGATTGAGTTGGGAGTTAGTCAGCAGATAAACACTCCTCCCTGGGGAGTCAACAAGTTAGTCATTCGTGGGATGCTTCTATACAAAAAGTCCTGCAAGAAATGAGCCCAATACCCTGCTGAGGGACTGATAGTAAACGAGAGGTGAAAAACTCCTAGGAAGCTCGTAGAGGTTAGGAAATGTTGGTTGGTGTTGCCAGTGAACTCAATGGCTGTGACTAATTTAGTACCATTAAAGTAGTTGCCCTCTCCAGGGGATGAGTCACCATGAGCAGAGGCAGCTCAAGCAGGCTGGATGGCATTGCCATCCTCCTTACCCACTCCTCACCATCATCTCTGGGAGAAAAGGGAGGGCTCCCCAATCCCCCCAGCACCCCACAGGTCCCAAGTGGGAGAGATGGACCTGCTCCCTCCACCAGAGCGATGCTTAGCCTGGCTGGTACGCCCACCTCTCGAGGAGCCTGCACATCAATGAACTCCTCGAAGATCCGCTGAGCCTTGGAGGCCAGCTTGGCTGCCGAGCGGGTCTTCTTGAAATCCTCGCAGGCGAGCCAGAACTCCAGATTTTCCTCGCTGAATTCTGTCTTCAGGAAAGCGCGGAAAGCGGCCAGCCCATCTGCAAGGGAGACGCAGGGAGTTATAATGGGAGGAGAAAGAGGGCAGGGAGCAGTCCATCTAATAAGCATCCCTCCGTCTACTCCTGCTTGCAAAAGGCCATTTGATTTTTCTCACCAGGTCTGCGACAGCGCAGCCCGCCATCCCAGGATGCGTCCGTAACTTACACCATTGCATCACCTGGAGTCTTGTGAGCTGCCACGAGGCCAAACATCATTTGCTGTTGCTCTGAAAAAGCGTTTTGCCAGCTAACATGGCAAAGGGCTTTCTTCCGGACTGGGGCACCTAACCTTTGAAAAGTTCCTCTTGAAAACGTCAAGCTTCAATGATGCCGTCTCTGCCGCAGCACCTTGTGTGCGTTAATGCAGCACTTTGCGATGTCCCATCCGTCACTAAGAAAAACCTTTAATAAAACATAACATCTGTGGACACATCTCCTATGTTTTCTGTCACTTTGCTTTATTGCCCTGTGACATATTTTTAGTTCCTATTTAAACAGAGGAAGGATCTTGGAGAGTCTAACTGTTACAGCTACAATAAAGGGGAGAGAGGGAAAGGGTGCAGCATAATTACTACTTGTCTGGTTGGTGGTAAAAGTGCTCTTATCGCTTGTTAATGCTTAGCAATTGTGACATTTCAGTAATGTAATCTGAGTCAGCCGGGGCAGATTAGAAATACGGAAAGATTTATTAGGCAATCTCTGTCCTCTTAAACCCTGCCTGGGCATGTTTATGGACACAGCTATTGTTTTTTATTTCCTTTCCCTGAATGGCACCGGCAGAGTTGAAATAGTTGAAGGTTTTACTTATGCGCTTTCTCCTTCCTTTAGCCTGGGAATAAATTTAGCTCCTAATTATGTTGGTTTTTTTTCCCAGTAACATGTTTCTAACTTTTCCTGGTCTTTTTCAATAAGCTCTGAGTATTTGTAATTCATGACTGGAAACCTCCTGAGTCAGCATGGGCTACTTCCAAGCAAGTGGCTAAAAATATTGATGGAATCAGGAATGCATTTGGCAAGGTCAGACTCCCCAAAAGGATGAGAGGAGCAAGTGCATGTGTGCCTGGCAGGGATGGGCAAAGACCAATGAGGGTTTGTAGGACCTGAACTCCTGCAATGCTGTGAGCTGAGGGCTCCACCTGCCCCTTTTCTCTCTCTGGGAGATCTAGGCAATGCTGCCTTCCCTCCCTGCCTCCCATGGCAGGGGCAGTGGGACCTGGAATGGAGACCAAGGGGCGATGCCTGAAGCCTGGTGTGGGTCATTTTCACCACAGCAAGCCCAGACCCTCTGGGGACAAGGGCTGGCCATCACAAACTCCCTTACAGCTTTGTTTTCTTGCCTGCACCAGACATGCGAGGAGAAGCAGCAATGTAACACTGCCCTTTTTTCTCTCTCGTGTCCCCTAATCTTATTCCTGCTTCTCTTGTTTCCAGTAATAACTTAGGACATGGAGATATTTTTGAGTTCTAGGTCCTGAGCCTCAAGTCCTAAGAAATGGCCCCAAGGTGTTGAACAGCAACTAACAATCCTATTTCTGGCTGCGCATAAGTCAGTGGAGATGTCTGACTGCCCAGATTCTCAAAGGGAAAGGCAGAAAAGATATTAGGCCAGACAGGACCACACTACAGGCTAAACCTCTCCACTCCATGTTTCTCAAAGCTCCTTCATTAACGGGCTCTGCCCTGCTCACTGCTCCATCAGCACTCGCCATTGCAAAGAGCACAGCAATCGGCAACTGAAATGGGTTCATCCCATCCCAGCTACTCTTGCTTCTTCTGTCAGCCCCTGGAGGGAGAGAAATAGCTGTATCATACCAACTCGTCCTGCCCCTTCTTAATTAATGCACTTGTAGGAGAAAAGCAAGGTTTCAGACCGCTCCTGTGGACAAAACCAGGGCTTTTGCCCACGAGAATGCCAGAGCAATTAACAGCGCCAGTCGTGGGTTCGAGCCTAGGGCAATAATATGACATTAGCCTTCGAGAAGCCTGCAGAGCAGAGACTGCCAAAGGCATCTCCAGGAGCAGGGTACCTGTCAGCATCGTGCTGCCTCTGGCTGCTTTCAGCCTCTCCGTGGGTAGATAACTATGGTGAATGAGAGAAATGTTTTAGAGCTGGTCCCTTTCCTGAAATCTAGGAGACAGAAAAGATTTTCAAAGCCTGTGTCTCCCTTAATGTCTATACAATTCACAGGGCCAGTGTGGGAGCAAGTGGAAGACTTGAGAATAGAGCAGGGAGTCTGTTCAGGAGGAAAAGGAGAGGACATAACAGCAGGCTGACGGGTTTCAGAAAGAAGAAAGTAGAAATGGGGAAAAAGCAGCAGTTCCCTGAGATGTATGTCATTTTATATATGACATAGGACATTTGACATTCCAGCACCCAAGCACACTGCTATGGCTACACAACCTCTGCTGTTGGTCCCTCCAGAGGTCCTGCTGCCCTTTCTCCATCCTGGTCATTTTTTTCCCCCCTTTACAACAGGCCCAGAGTGCCAGCACTGGCAGAGGAACACTTGCAGAAGTAGCAGCTTTGTGTGGCAAACGTAATACCTACAAAATATAATATCTGCAAAGTATTACCTGCTAAAAGAAAGGGATGTCATGATTGATGAGGTGAGAAAGGCTCTTGCTTCAGCCCTGCCCCAGAGAGCAGCCACAGCAGATCCCTCCTGGGACCAGAAGGTTTCCCTATTCTCTGCCTCCTGCTCTCACGTCAATCAGCTCCTTTTTATCTTGAAGTTTAGACAGCAGATAGATAAATATGAGGTTCTGGCTGTTCTCCACTTCTTTATATGTTCCTGTCGTGCCATCCTCACAGTCCTTGAGGAGCTGGAAATGATGAGGCCGGACCTGAGAGGATCTTGCAGAAGAGGCCTTGGATGCAGGAGAGGTCATCCTTGACTCGAGGCTGCCTGGCTCTCCACAGATTTCATCTTTAGCCTCTGACTGCCTGCCAGCATTTACAGCTGTGCTTGGCAGCCAGAGTTTGGAGATGGGAGCCCAGATGACCGTGCAGTAGTAGATCACTGCCCACAAGTTTATCATGGAACAATGACAAATCTGATTGAAAGGGCAGGAGGGCAACTCTGTGAGGGGGCTGCCACCACCTGAGTTGGAATTTGATCTGGATGATGGCTTTAATCTCCCTCTGTACATGGCGGCTATCAAGAAAGCATCCCCCATGAAGGAGCAGCATTTCAAAGCTCATCCCACCCAACTGGACAGCTTTTTTGCTGGGGCAACCAGCACTGGATTGCAGTGTGATGTTCTCCAGCACTGGAGCAGGAGAGCATCGCATACCGAGTCAGCCTCTTGAAATACCCTGGAAGACAGCTTTGGCACCTGAGAAGTGCGATACCAAAGGGGTGCTTTACAGAAAAAGCACAGAAATGAAAAGCAGGATTAGAAGTTCTCAGATGCAGCAGTACAAGATACCCTTAAAATCTGTGGCCATAAGGCATGACCATTCAAGAAGGAAGAGATGTGCTGGTATAGACACATGACCCTTCAAAACAATTATTGGACACTTCTTCAGGAATTTGACTCAAAAGAGTGGTGAGCCTTGCTTGAAGCCAAAGGAGCAAATCAGTACCGATAGAGCAGGAAGGATAAAGGCAAAGAAACAGGGCTCTTCTACTGGGCGTCAAGAGGAGCAGAAGATGTTTACTTTTTATTTTTACAGCGTGCAGTGTAAACATCAGCTTCAAAAGGACCTGCCCTCCATTCAAATAGACCAAGGGAATTCACAAGAGAGTTGACAGGAAGGATTGTGCAAGTACTTATAGGTAACTCCTGCCCAAGATCTTGCAGTGCACCTTACAGATGTAACCCTGCAGGCCACCTGCACATGACAAGGATTTGTGTTTTAGAGGTGGGGTCTGCCAGGCAGACCAACAACTATGTGAGGACAACCATTCAAAATGTTGTCCTTCAGGACAGGGAGAGGGGATCCTTTCCAGCAAGAAGGACTGTGGAGGAAGGGGCTGAACAGGATAGCACAAAACACAACACAGGTCTTAACTACGGCACGCTGCAGCGAGATGAGGAAGAGCTGAGATCAGCGGCTTAAATCATTCAGGCAGACAGCTTAATAACCAAGCATTAGCTGCTGTCAGAATAAGAAAGCAATCAACAATCACATATTTAATGCATGCATTTCACGCCATTGGGACAATCAGCAGCTCACGTGGGAAATAAAGGATGGAGTCCTTATGGCTGGTAGATGAATGGATTAGCTGAGTGGAGCATGTTTGGGTCCAGGGCTGAAGAGACGAGGCCACAATGCTCTGTACAGCATCGTACACGCTCTCGCTGCTGCTTAAGCATTGCTTTGGTGAATATTAGCTGCCTGTCACCAGCACAATGCTAATGCTAACACTGTTCTGGCTTAGAAGGAACCAGGAGTAGGTTGGGATATTCCTGTGCTGTGTAGGAAGAGGAGCAATGTGTAGACAACAGAAGGAGGAGGAGGACCGTAAAGTTTAGGCAGAAGAGCAAAGAGATCACCAAAAAATTGGTGGAGAGGAAAAGAAAAAATAAAAAATAAATCACCCTTTTGAGATAAAAATGGAAATTCAACACAAAGGTTTTCTGTGTCGGATGCTTCATTGAAAAGTGACTAAGGGTTGAGTACAGACTGTCCTGCTGGATTCTGGACAAACGACAAGCCATGTGTCCAGCCCCGCGAGGGATGCAGAATGAGACATGCCATTGCTTGTATTTCCCTCCACCGCCTGTCAAAAGAAATCTCCATCTGGCTGACCAGTCTGTACCTCCTGGGCATGGGTACGGAGGGGGGATTGCTCCTCTGTTACTCACACGCATGCACACACACACTTTGCGGACCACACTGAGCCCCACTTCCCTGGGAGCCATCGCTAATCCGCACGGACACAATGTGGGAAAAGATGCCACGATCTCGCATGTTAAAACCACTTCTTTTGCTCCCTGAGCATCGAAGAAAGCATGCTACATATCAGCTGTCTCTTGCGTTCTCAATTCCCTGCTGCAAAGTAGGATCAAACTCCTCTGTCCTGTTGTTTGCCACACTCAGAAGCCCTGACCCAAGGGAACACTGTGCTTGTGTCTCTTAAAGCGAGCTCAGACAAGGCTCCTGCTTGCAAGAAGGAAACCCACTGGCTGATCCTATAGTTTCGAGTTGATTTGCTTCACCTGTTAGCAAAACCAAGCAGAATATCTCTGCATTGACCTATTCATCTGGGGCTGTCAAAGAAACGGAGCCGAGCTGCATCCTGCCATTTAGCAATGGTTACCCTAAGAGGGCTAGGCTGAGGGATGCTGGAGGCCCCAGTGATCCTCAAGATGCTGCCAGAGGTAGCATCTCAGGGTCAAACATCACCTACAGAGATCATTCATCAAAGCAACATGGGGAGAAGAAAAGAGGGGGCTCCACATGGCCATCACCCTTCAAGGGATACTTGAGAAAAGTGAGCAGACTCCCCATAGAGTCTGTATAATGCAGAATACCTGTTCAGGTCACTTGCTTGCCTTTCTCATAAAGAGGACTGCAGCCCCGCCAGCTTCCTCTGTGTACGTGGGCAGCCTGCTCACCTCGACACTTCAGAGAGTCTTGTAGGGAGCTCTGATCCACTTTCCTACTCCTTGGAGCTCTTTTTTGCATCCCTCCAACCCATTGCAATATCACCCACAAAGACTGCCCCATTTTCAGCTGCTATATCCAACGCCCGAGTCCTGCTTGAGCACTCTGGGTTGTTGTTTTTTTTTCCCCCAAAAGAACAGGTTGGCTGGAAGGGACCAAAAACCACCATAACATCTGGCTGCAGCAGAAAGTGCCGCTCAACCCCCTGAAATCAGCATCACAATCTCCCTCCCAAAACCGATTGAACCATCCATCTAGCAAAGAAGGGGTTTATGACAGATGTGTCAAGCAGAAGCCATCTACCTGCTGATGCCTGGGAACCCCCAGGGGAAATCCTCCCCGAGCCCAGCTGGTGCTTAGCCCATGCCCCCGAGCATGAATTCAAATTTTCCCCGGCTAATAGTGTTCACCTGGGCAGTCACGGGGGAGCCAGGCTGAGACAGTCCTGCCCTGCTCTTGGCACTGGACACAGAGTATTAGCCGGCAGCTTCACCACAGGCAGGCGCAGGCAGGCCAGGCTTTTCTTACTCTGAAATTTGGGTCAGATAAGGCACAAGACTCCCTTACCAAACATCCGCTCAGGCTTCTAGCAGCAACAACACTCTTGTTCTGTCTTCGTAGTATAACTTTGGCAATTCTTCTGCATTTTGGATACAAGTATACATACGCAAACCCCCAATGACTGTACAAGATAATTCCTTTTATGGATATACGCTACTTCTCTCCTTTAAACAAGTGTAACCGAAATAACACTGCTGTTTCAACAGAGCTTTTCGTATTCGTTATAACCTTTGACTGCCAGGCTAGAAATTCCAGAAACTTCAGGTACAGAGCAGTTGTAATATATTCATTGAGAAAGCAGTTTATTAAACCACTTTTTTTTTTTCTCACTGATCACCCAGCTATGTCACCATGACTGCCGATAAAAAAAGATTAATTTAAATTTTAAAGATCACCTTCTGTTGCTATTAGGAACTGAATACTTTTCATTAAGTGCCAGAGAGTTATCAGAATTACTTTCCCTTCTAGAGACAGGAAAAATTCTGATAATTCATTTATCACTCCATAAGGCTAATTTATTAATAAAAACAGACACTCTTGTGGAGGCTGTTGGACAAAATAATTGAACTATGGTTTGATTTAGCATTCGTAGCAGTCAACTGAAGAGGGAACAAGCTCTATAATGTCAGTACATAGATGGCTTTTGTAACCAAAGCACTTTTGCTGCAGTCTGTATCTATTAAGGAAAATTTTGACTTTTGTGGTGGTGAAGGAAGAACAAGGGGCTCAAGTATCGAATCGTAACACTGATGTGAATATCCTGTCCTCCCCCCTCACCATCCCCCAGGCAGCCTATAATGTCTTTAGTGCATTTTTCCCTTCTTGTTTTGAATTTTGACAAAAGAAATGTTTCCCTCTTAGCCATACCCAGCTACACCATTTATTTCTTTTTTCTACTGGCTGCAAGAGCAATGATCTCAACAAGATACTGCTGCTAAAATTACATATTGCTTTTTTCTGCCTTGGACAGCCAGCCTGTTCAAAGTTGTCACTTAATCCCCTGCCAAAATTGTTGTCATCTCAGTAGAAATCAGAAAAATTACACTTTATTTAAAATAATAATATAATTCTACACTTAAAGCATAAGTGCAGAAAAAAACCCTGTATCTCTGAGAAAACCAGACAGTTCCTGATTGCAATAAAATAGTTCACCGCCCACGTTGACTTCTCCCCAACCTCAGCTCACTCTTGCTTTATTCTCCAACAGAAACACGTTAATGACCGTGTACTGTGAAGTTTGCTGCCTTGTTTATAATTTCTCAGCATGAAAACGCTGGAGAAGCAGAACAATATTTTCTGAAGAGAACTGATACGATTGATGTACTGAATGGAGAGAGGTGCGCTGATTGTACGTCTGCGTAAGATCTCCGGATGGGAAATTTTCAGGTTTGCGTTGGCAACTGTAAGTGAGATCCTGCTAAGGGCTACCACGCAGGACTTCTCTGCGACAGGTCGACTCGTTCAAGGTTACTGAGCCACATGCAGCCTGTGTTGGTAGCACTCCCAGCACAGCCCGCGCCTCAGCATCACTGCGCAGCAGCTCAGAAGAGCAGCTGGAGGGGAGAGGGAGACGAGCCAACGTCGTGGCTCTCAGGAGGCTTTAGCGAGCCGAGAACCTGCCATTTGCTTGTGAGGAAAGACTGGACCCAGAGGCACCTTGCCAAAGGTTGGTATGCGTGGCTACAGCCTTGGGGTCCTACCTTCAGTGTGTCCAAAGGAGCTGGAGAAGGCTAGACGTTGGGTCGATGACTTTATCAGTTGTGATCACCCAGCCAGGAGCAAACCTACAGAAACTCACTCCCTCACTTTTTAGTCAGGGGACAAATCCTGCCTATAAATGACTGTGACCGCTGCCTGGTGGGTGGTAGGCAGCTCCCCGAGGGACCTTTCCTGTGCTCTGCAATGCCGTGTACCCCAGCTACAACCAGTATTAAGGGTACGAGGGGGAGGAAAAAGAAAACCAGTTTAATTTGATCTCTACTCACATTTGTGGGACAAAAGGACATCAAAAGAGTCTGCCCATCTTGTTGCTTCTTCTGTTGACAGTCTTCTGTAAAGGAAGGAAGAGGGAGTTAAAGACAACCCATGGCTGTTGATCCTCTCTGGAGCTGTTTGACAAGGACACCGAGGAAGGTTGGATTCTTCTCACCTGACTTTGGAGGCCTACAATGTAGAGGTTTCCAGGTGAGCATGTCACCCTGGGCTCCCTTGCGAGTCAGTGAGGAAATACCAAGGGACTTCGAAGGACTTAACTCTCTTCACCTCCCATCCCCTGGGTAGGCAGATAAAAATAGGCCAGATGAGTCACACCCAAAAAGGGACAAGTTTTTCCTCATTGACTCTAAGCAGAGTCTCAGAGAACAAGCTCAGCTGTAGACATTTACATTGTAAATGCCAAAAGTTAAGTGAAATGAAAGCCACCCTTGCAGAAGTGTTTATTTCTCTCTCCTGACTTTAAGGGGAAGGTTAGACTAGATGTAAGCAGTGACTTGTGATCAGATGAATCCCATCCCACTCACCTCAGATCAGGACTCTGGACTCTCTGAAGCATCTACCTGAGGTGTTATGCCAACTAACGTAGGACTTTCTGGTAGCTTTTAATAACAAGGCTTAGCTAAGGAGGACCATGATCTGCAAATCGCTGGTCACCTCTTATACCAAATCAACTGCTCAGACTTTGAATTGTGATGACAGAGGGGTAAATTACATCTTCAAATACGTGCAGGTATGTCCCACGTACAGCAGGGGGGACTGTGCATGTGTCCTGTCTCACGGGAGAACTCCTGCCAGTGATCCAGGTATTTTCTGAGGCTGTTCCTGCTGTATCAGCGCTCCTTCCTTGCGGCTAAAAGAACTATTCAAAGCTTACACAAAGTACAGTAAAATGATGATAATACTAGAGGGGGTGGTGGGCAGGGAGGAGAAGGACAGAAATGGGGTGGGGATGGGATGCTGCAGCTATACTCACTTCAAAGCCCGGTTGGGCTTGTCCGGAAGAATAGCTGTGAAATCATTATATGAGTCTGATTTGTGAGACAGGCAGCCCAGGCGAGTCCTCATCCCTCTGTTCCTGTGGTCGATGTGGGGGAGCAGGGGTGTGAGCAGGGGAAAACCAAAGAAGACGATGATTATAAGTTTAGCCAGAGCGGCAAAAAATAAAAATAAAAATCCACCGAAACAAAAAAAAAAAACCACTCAGTGGCTCTGTGCCTCATCAAACCTGTGTCCTTGGTTCCCCCATCTGTGGGAGGGACCCTGAAACATCTCCAGTAAGATGCCAAGCAGATGCTAAGGTCGGACACAGCACCAGAGCAGCTGAGGGCTCACCCACAGCAGTCATTCAGCTGCTCAGGCTGGCAAAAAGGCTTTTAAAGGCTGAACTTTGGGATGGTTTCTTGGAAAGACCTGCTCTGGCCAGGTGTGAGAGGAAGGCAAAGGGAAGCAATACCAGAAATCAGTCACTACACTCCAGCAGCACCAGAAAGAGCACAAATACCTGGAGGAAGGAGAGGGGGAGCAGGGTACCTGCAAGGTGAGTCTGTGCTGCAGAGCCACGAGACCCCCGCCAGGATCCCAAGCAGCTTCTTTAGACTTGGGGTTACATAAGCAGACTAAAACTGCCTCTTTTCTGACAGGCTTATCCAGGCAGAAAATGGCTTTATTGCTTATTTTTCCTCTAAATTTCAAACCAGCCCCAGAGCCTTTGCTCCTCCACCGGCCCCTCGTGTCCTTGCCAGCCCCTTCCCAGGATAGCCGGAGCATCCGCAGCATCCTTCATTGCATAACCCCGGGATGGGCAGGGACACAAGGGGAGAGGGAAACATAACACACACACACACACCCTACGGGACCGGCAGCCTCTCCTCTCGAAAACATCTAGGTGCTGGTTGATGGTTTTACATGGTCTCTAGAAGGGCACAGCATGTGATTTGCCTCTCCAGCCCAAGGGCACCCCTTCTACTCAATTCCCAGAACACTGAACGAGGCTGTTCTCTCCACTGGACCATGGCAGGAGGATTTAGCAACCAAGTCCCCATTTCTCAGCTGCTGGACCCGCTTCCAAGCGTGGAGAAAGCCCTTCCCTGAGCAGCCCTCCTGCCAAACAGACACCAAATACTTTCTGTGACTGCAGAGGGAAGCACAGGATTTTTCCCTTCCATGTGCAATTCTTGCAGAACACTTCAGCACCAGCAGCCGAGCCAATCTGCAGCACTCCTGTCTCCCTCTTCTCCTCCCGCCCTTCAGAGAGTTTCTATTATTGCACATTTTAATGTAATCTTAAAGGAAATTAAATGTTAATTAAATGCACCGAGTGTCTCCCTGGCACAGCACTGGCAGCTCGTAGCACTTCACAAGCACAAAAAACCCCTGAAGAACCTCAGTCACAGAAATTGTTGCACAGCCTCAAAACACGGACCCACCACCAGTGGTCTCAGGATACTACGCTACATAAACCTCAAACATCAATGCAAAAATACCGTTTGCAAAGTCTCATGTTCCTAGCTGACCACGCTGGACCTGCTGTGCTCAAACACACACCGAATCTGCCACAGGATATTTCTGGTACCCTTCCTGATGCCTCCTGCCCCCAACCTTTATCTTCCCCGCACTGTTTGTTCTAGCAAGCTCACGAATTTCTCAGCAAGAGGTGTGACACGCGTTACCGCAATGCTGCTCAGATTTCTCTCTGATGCCTGAGATCAAGGGACTGCAGCAGGGAATCAGAGTGCATGGGGGACAGAGATGCTGCGCCACGAGCAAGGAGCGTGTCTCTGATGGAACACCAATCTCTAGGTGAGTACTTCCAAGACAGGACACAGGAGAAAGAGAGGGAAAGAAACCGGGGGTCCGCAGGAGGTGGAAAGGCAAGGGAAGGGCAGGAGGGAAGAGGGGACACTGCAGCGAGCTGAAAGGCTCACTGGATGAGGCAGACAGCACAGCGACAGGACGGGCAGGGGTGAGGGATGCATCATGTCTTTTCAGTTACCTCCGTGGGATCAGTAAGGCAGCCATTCAGGCATCCAGTTATAGTTAACCCTTTAACTGGCTGGCTTGGACAGCAGTCGGGACTGTTTGCAGGAGACAGGAGAGTGGAAAGGATGGATTTACTGTTTCATATCCTGGCACTTAAAAACATATCAAAGAATCCTCTGCAAAAAAAAAGGAGGGCCAGTTGTTCTCAACCCATTTGATCCTTGCCTCCTAGCGCAGAAGGTTGACTTTTCAATGGAAGACGTTCAGAGTTGAGGGATGATCATAAAGGAGAGCCAGCATTTCCTTCTAAGACCAGGACCGCGGGTGAAGTCCAGCTTCAGGTCTAAAGTGATTTGAGTTTGGCGTCACAGCTCACCACAGAGCAGCAGGAGTTGGCATTATCGTACTCATCATTCAACACCTCTGAAGGTCTCTCCTCAACAGGCAGAGCTCCAGGCTGACCTCACTAAGAAGACCAAACTACCTCTTGTCCCTGTCCTTCCAGGTCATGGCTGATGTTACTGGCCAGGCATCATGGAAAAGCTGCCACTGCAAATAAAATAACAGGAGGACTTCACGCGTCTGCAGATGCTGGTCCTTTCACCATCACAGGCTCAAGCACTCACACAAAAATAACTCAAAGAAAGCATCTCCTCTTCAGGGTGGTGGGAGCCTGAAGGGAGCCACCAAGGAGGTGCACAGTCTGCAAAGGGGAGGGAAGGAGGGAGGGATAGAGGTGATGACAGGGACCTCATGAGCCTTGGCACACAGGCAGATGGTTGAATAAACCTCACATCAGAGAGTGAAGGTGAGGTCCACCAGCCAGGAGACCAATGGGACAGAGTGCAGTACTGCACAGTGAGCAAAGGGAAAAGATTTCTTATTTTCCAGGATAGGACCAAGCTCCAGATAACCCCCATGTCCTCTTTCCCAGAGGGAACAACTGAGGAGGAGACAAAGGACCTGATAAGAACAGAGACTGTGCAAAGGAGTCAAGACCCTGCTCCGTTGGGGCCTGGGGAGATCCCAGAGCTTGGTCTGCTCATCACAATATTCCTTTTAAAATCTGATTACATTAAAAATGCACAAAGCCTCTTCCCAACTAAATTAATGGAACTGGAATTGCACTACATGCCAGTGAGTGCATTTCCTTAATCCTTCCCTGACCGGCTGCTTCGATGCGCTTTAACTGAAATCAATCCTTGTAATTCCTTAAGCCCCTTTAAATTTCCTCATTAACAGCCTCAATCACATGTGGGGCCATGGCACATGATTTCCTAGAGTCCAGCAGCCCCTACTCCCCTTTCCCACTGCCGCTCCAAAGTGATGGCTGGAAGCGGAGCCGGACGCCCTCTCCCTCACAGCCTCCTCTAGCAGCCTGCTTTTTGGGGTACTGTTATGAAACAGCCTTCTGTTTGCCCCCACTCCCACCCTCTTGCCAGCCCCCACAACAACAACGACCTGCACAGCTGAGCAGCACTGAACTTCCCCGTGATCCCAAAGTCTGTCTGACTTCACGGATGCTGAGACCTTTATTTCCCGTGAAGGCAATCCCACTGCTAGGCTGACATCCCCACAGATATTTCCTCTGATTGCAAATAAAGCCAGTCAATTACGACTTCAGAAATATAATCTGTGGTGTGCAGTAAAGGCATCCCTGTAGGGGTCCATGGTGAGGTTTTTTGCCTCCTGCTCCATCATTCATCCTACCTCTCCCCTCTATGAAAGGACCCTAGTCAAGGAGAATTACCAGTCTCATCATGGATGTGTTTTGGGGGTTCCTCCTTGGGAGACAGAAAGGGAGGGATGTGGTTATGACATTCAAGTTATCAAACCACCATGGATATCACCTGAGCAAAGATAAAGAAGCCATCCCAATAGAAAAAAAAAATTAGCAGCATAAAGGTAAAAAATAAAAACCAACCTAAACCCAGGAGACCACAGGGGCTTCAAGAGATTAAGACCATCCATCCACATGCAGAGAAAGCCAGAAAAAAACCTGAATGCAGAAGCACTGCAGACAGACAGACAGACACAGAGAAAAAGGTACTCACTGCCTTTGACCTGTCCTCTCTGCTGGTGGGTCTGTGCTGACAGCGTGGCCAGAGAGGCTCTGGGGAGAGAGCAGAGCGGTCTTCTTCAGAGACAACCCCCAGCACGGGGTGAAAGTCACACTTGGACACCCCTCCCCTCCCCACCTCTCTCCGGGCAGCAGCAGCAGCAGCAGGGAGAGAGCTCAGAGCATCCCTCTCGCATCCAGCAAAACCCTCCAAGCAGCCTCAACCCGTCAGGCTGGGGCTGGGCTGCGCAGCCGGCTCCCACCGCTCAGCTCATCGGCGGCACTGCCGGGGAGCCCACCTGATCCGCACGTTTCACTGCATCCCTCCTCGCCCACCGCCTCCCTAACCTGGCCGCAGAGCCCCAGCTTCTCCCCCGTTGGAGATGGGGGACCGCTCTGCGCGGGCGGCGGATGCCAAATGCTGGCAGGGAGCATCTGAGGTGGAGGAGGGGGGAGGCAGGAGGGGGATGCCTGGGAAAGCGCTCGCTGTTGTCACCCTCGGTATGTTGGAATAAAGCATCCGCCTGCATCGTTTTAATCGGCTCCTCTGGGGTTTAGGGAAGGTTGCTGCCCTCAGATCACAGATCATCAAGGGTTGCCACGGACAGAAGGGATGGGAGCGTGTAATTAAAGAGCCCCGGTGTCAGCAGGGCCAGATAAAATTGCCAACAGGCAAGGGAGCACCTTATTGTGCGGCATGGGATGGAAGAAAAAAAAAAAAAAAATACACCTGGCCAGTCAGTGATGTGACTGACCCTCTTCATCCATCTCCCATTCCCACACCCGATGTGTCCAGTCCTGCCAGCTCCCTGCAACCTCCCTCGAGCACTCACCCCACGGTACAGTCTCCCATTCCCTTTTCTCTCCTGCACCCACGCCTCCAACCTCCGGAGGATGTATATGGGGTGTCCGGTGCACCCTAGTGACTCTCACAACACCCTAAACCCACGGCACCTTCACGGGGGGACTGCAGCTCAGCCCCCCAGCTCTGGGCTTAGCTTGCCGTCAGTGGCAGCACCTGGGTGTCACACGAGCTGCACAAGCTCTGAGGTGGGTCACTGACTGAGGGCTCAAGCCATGAGATGCCCATTGGTTTTTTGATCTTGACAAAGTCAATTCACTAAAATAAAAAATCATTAAAATTATTATAATAATAATTTAAAAAAAAAAAAGCCCTCTGCAGTTAAACAAGTCATTGCTTTTTTTTCTGGGAACTTGTTGTCATCTGCCTCTCCTCTCCTAAAACACCACTGGGACCAACATCCTGATGCTACTAGCAGGAAGCAGGTCTTGAGATAGCACATTATCACCAGGCAACATCCCTGGGGAGAGATGGAGTCCTGCAGAACTTACTTACTATGAAAACACAGGGCTTAGTAGCACTGCAGCAGCGATCCCAGCTCCCCCTCATCTTGCTGGGCTCATCCCAGCATCCCCCTCCTTCACAGCTCAACATGACAAGGAAATATTTGCCTTGTTTTCATCCTCCCGTGGCAAAGCCCTGGTCATCCTGGCTTGGATTAACCATGTCTCCAGTTATCAGAAGACAAGCACTTGGAAAAAAGGCCACAGCTGATACAATCTCCTCTCAGCCAAGGTCAAAGGTTGAGGTTCATTTTACGCCTCTGGCAAACAGGCTGGTTTGTTCAAGTTAAATAACAGTCAGCTTCAGCCCTTGCCCCAAACCCAAGCCAAATTTAATACAACATCACCAAAGGTTTAACTTCTAACATGTCATTTTTGTTTTAATGCATTTCCACATTTCCAGGTTCTCTCTGGGCAACTACGGGATGTCACAAGTGACACTGTTTTCATAATACTTCCAGAACATCCCTCAGATCTCATTTACACCCACAGACATTGTGGGGTGGTGGAGGTCAACAAAATGTTCAATCAACAAAGCTACAGATAATTCTGGTCTGTTGTTCAGATACCTGGACTTTGCCACAGTGTCAAACAGACCAAAAACTCTGATCCACTAACTCTGGATGGGATCGATCAGAGGATGATGTGAGTCCTCAAACTCCGCCCCCGCTTTTACACCAGTTTTATACATTGCCATCTCATAGCCATCACCAGTACAGATAGAGACCCCGATTCCTGTTTCTCCAATATGTCAGTACACCCTTTTTGTGACCTCAGTGAGACCCTGGAGCAATCACCAAATGACTCCAAACACCAACATGATTTTTCTTCTCATTTCCTGGGCCAGGTGTGAGTTAATAGAGAACAAAAATAAGTGAACTGTGTTGACACAGGCACTATGGGAAATGTAATTAAATTGCAGATAAAGGGAATTATATTTTTTTACAGGGTAATATTTTAGAAAGCTTCCGTGTAGTAGAAGAGGTTTATAGCAAATTCCTTCTAAAATAGCCCTCCTGCTTCTGACTACTCTGTAGCTTCTATTTAAAAGCTTTTAATAAAATAACTCATTTTGATATTAGGCTTGAATCCCATCCAAAATTTTAAATCTCTTCAAAAAATACTTTAAAGCAATTTCCTCGTGACCTGCTAACAGCAAACACACAAGCAGTGAACACGTGCAGTGTTGGGAGTGTTGGCTGTCACTGGGCAGGGCGGAAGGGAATTTGCCAGCCTGCTCCCTGGGCGTTAATTTTCTCTCCATCTCCAGGGTCCTTTTCACCATCTCTATTATTTTAAATGCCTCCCTGCCTATTCTGTGTCTTTTGTCCATTGATGGTCATTCAAGTGGTTTTTTTACCCCCAGAACTTCTTCTGGACCAAACATCTCCACCAGTTTCACTTAGTCCCAATTTCTTCCACCCAACTGCTAGATAAAATTGCGTGGCCTGAAGACACCTCTTCCTTCCAGTACAGCTGGAAGTATGTGAGGCCTCACATGTCCAGCAGGACCAGGAAGGCATCTCTGGCTGGTAGCTGTATGGCTTTGGCCTCTCCAGATACAGGGATGCTCTTCCCAGGGCTGGCAGCTGACCATCCTTCTCAGTTTGGAGCTGGAAGATCAGAAGACACCTACACTGACTAGCTCATTTGCTCAGCTGACATCTCCAGTGGGTTTGCCTTAAATAAACTCCTTCACCTTGACATTTAAGCAGACTTCTCCCTATCTTCTCACTCTTGTTCTGTTTCCTCAGGGGTCTGCTGCCATTATTTTATGTTTAACGAGCCATCACGCCGAGCCTGCTGCTGTCGCTTCCACTTCTCATTTCTGACTTCGTGGCCTTGTCATATTTACAGTGATCCACGCCACAAGGGTTTTGATCTTCTTTGGGGTTGCGTTTGCTCTTACTTTGCGACTTCTTCTGGGTCTATGCCAGCACCTCTCTCTCCTAGTACCATGCTGCAAGGAGCTTGTTTGAGGATGTGCTTCACAACTTGTTAGTCCAAGAGGTTTTTATTTCCCCTAGCACCAAGAAAGTGCTTCTTCAGACTGCTGTGATGTTTGGCAGCTACATCCCCACAGGTGAAGTCATTCTTTGGTATGTTTTCATGAGATCCTATTGCCTGAAGAAGCCTGAAGACTCCTGAAGATGCATGGTGATGTAGGCTCTGTGACTGCAAAATGCCAATTACATGAGGCCAGCTGCCTCCCTCCACTTTGGGAATTCAGGTGACCTGGATGCGAAGCCTGCCCTTGACTCAACCACAAGCCTTCAGCCATGGTCCACTTCTGCTGCGACCCAAGGGGGCTTTGTATTTTTGATGGAGGACTGGAAGGAACAACCATCTTTAGCCTGGGGTGACAATCCTAGCAAAGCTCTTATGACACGAAGTGTCACTTGATCTCCTCTGACACACGGTCATTCAAAATTTATCCAAACCTTATACTTTATATGGATCCAAACCCAAGGTAATTCAAATTAGTAATTCAAAGCTTGCTGTTCACTGCCACTGTTTGCAAGTAAAGCTGGAAGAAAATTGTTAGTAACTGACATCTGACAGGTAATGCTCTGCCTGCTGCTGCCTGCTTGTTTTAGGGTCCAGGGGAAAAATACACCCGGGTCCAGCACCAGGGGATGGCGTTGGCAGGAGGGAATGATGACTGACATGGATAGCTTCCTAAACCGCAAAACACATCACAGGCTTGTCTTAGTGGTGAAGAGAGCCATGAGAACACAGCTCCCCCTTCTTAAAATGGAGCTCCAGTAACATCAGGAAACATCCACAGATGTAGATCGGAATGTTTTTAAGGAGTTAATTTTTCTATTTACCTTACACCTCAATTTTCCACATCAGCCCAGGTAAGCAGGAAATGCTGAAAGGTGAAACAAGGAGAGCTTGAGTTTCAGAGGTAGGTGAGGAAACCAAGCAGCTGATAAACCGGATGGGGGGCTGACAAAAGAAGCCACCTCTCATGTGCTAACGAGGCAGGGCAGGAGATAGGAGACACCCACTGAGTTGAACTCCCCTTGAAAATAAAAGACTGTGCTTAAAAATAAAAATGAATTATATAAAGTGTGAGCCACGGCTCCGTCTCCAGCTTAGCTCAAGAGCATGGCAGCTATTTAAATTCTCCCCCGTGCCAATGATAAAAGTGTCTCCTGGACATGTTTGCAGCTCTTGGGCACTGCGACTGCCGCAGCAGAACAGATGCCTCTGCAGCGAGATGGCTCCTGGCCCCAGCTCTCCTGAGTCCCTCCCCAATTCCTCCAGGCAGGTAGGACGAAAAACCAAGAGCGAAGCAGCGTGGAAGGCTCTGGGCTGAAAGGGGCAGATGTGCAAGACAGGAATCAAAGGGAGGAATTTCCCCTTTAAAGCACTTCATTACAATTTCATAATTGCTCTCTGAGGAAACGTGCTCCCCTGCCCAGGAGCAGTTGGATGTAAAGAAGCGCGTGTGTGCCTCGGCGTGCGCGCTGGAGAGGATGCTGTTAGTGCGGAGCAGGGAGGCAGAAAGGATTGGAGTTGACACAGAGCTGCTCTGTGCAGCCTTGGAGTCCTCCCAGCTTTCAGCATCGCTGCTGCTGCCGATATGGCAGCGTCCGTAAGGCAGTTGGTGTGTAACGGCCGGGGAGCCGAGACAGATCCACCCCGACAGACAGAGCTCCACGGAGATCCCCTTCTGCAGATGCTCCATCCCTTGTACGTTTTGATGGAGACCTGATACTCAATGCAGGCCAGGGAGAGAGGCTTGCTGACAGATGGGGTTAATTTTCTGCGGAGAGATCATTCGAGGTGCTTGCAAGCAGCCTGCGTTTTGCCAGCTGAACGCTGCAAACCAGTCATTTATTGGATGTTAGAAATCAGCCCCGAGATCTCGGGGTTGTAGTCACAAATCCATTTATGGTGGGCAAGGTCTATGCTTCTCTGCTCTTATCGCTGCTATTTCAAAGGCTTAGGCTTACGGGGCATCGAGATCCCACAGCAAGGATTTACTGGAGCTATTAATCACCCAACAGATACACAACGTGGCACTGGGGGGTCATTCCCACTGCAGCAAAACACCTGAGCACGTGCTTAACTTTAAACACACGAGCAGCTGAAGGGATACTTGTGCCATGAAATACAGATTTAACCACCTGGGTGAGCTGGGATTTCTCTTTCACCCCTGGAGGCTGCTGCTCTAGCTTTAATTAAAGCATAAATGAAATGAGTTAGATGGGCTCATCCTCTTTCTCCAGCAGATGGTGGCTCTTTCATAAAAATGTCTGCGGCATCCAGCACTGGTATCTCCTCAGGAGACTGGCCTGCAATCACTGCCTGTGTCCTGCCAGCCTGGATGGAGATGCACACCAAGCTCCGCCAGGGCCTGCACCAGTCAAGCCCTAAGGACCAAGCAACACCTCCAGAGCCGCGTGGAAGGAGAAGGACTTGCAGGGCAAGAGGACAGTCTTGTCCTGCCAGTGCATGCCGTGCTGCTTTGGAGGAGCCTGGGGCTGCAGGAACAAGTCTCAGAGAAGGGCAGCACAACCGGACGGCGAAAGCACAGCCCTTCGGGTGATGTGTATGCTCCCTGGATGGGGGAATGCCACGGCGTTCCTCTGGGATCGGGTGCAGCAATAGCCACAGAGAGAAGATGCGAGCACCACAGGGTCCCTTGTATCTCTCAGCTGCACCAAATTACCACCTTATTCCCCCCATCCATCCACCCCCACTCAAGAGCGCAGAGATGGCCCTCGCCGCTGCAGGGGTCTCCATGAGCTACCACAGCCCCACAGCCAGGAAAACAAGCCCCCACGGGTTACCCCCCCCAGTTCTTCCCCCAAAGAGTGCACCTCTCCTGCCAGTGCAAGTTTTCACTCCAGCCTCTGCTCAGTGCAGTTCTCTCGCCTCCAACACATCCTCCTTTCGCTCCAATTAGCCTTATTGTTAACTAGCTCAGCCCTAGCGTTAGCCACAATGTCACAGACGTCCTGGATGCCGATATTCAAAGGAAATGCAATCCACCATTTTAAACTAACAACAATGGCAAAGGCCGGGGGAGGGGGGGGGAATGAAAAGGCACCGAAGATCTCAGAGCTACAGGCACCGGCACAGACTGATATTTTCTCCCAGCATCAAAGGCCCACCACTAATCCCATTGAAACGGAGATCATGCCACAGCCAGTGCGGCTCCTGCATCAGCCCCACCAGGGCTGGGATGGGGTTAAGGTAAGAAATATGCTGGGATGGGGTTAAGGTAAGAAATATGCTGGGATAGGGTTAATGTAAGACATACGCTGCTCCCTTTCCCCGCCTGCTAATTAGAAGTGATGTCTGTGTCCCTTTGACCATTCCTGAGATGCCACAGGGAGATTAACGCACGGGGAGAAGCTCTGCCATAACATTAATAGGCGTGACATCTGAGCAGAACCCTTCCCCTCCCACTTGGCTTGCAGAGACATCCTTCCCCACAGAAAACCAGGGCAGGAGCAAGTGAAAAATCTCTCCCCCAGGGACTCATAACCAAGCAGAGGACCACAGGGCCTTTCATCACCCACCGAGGCCCTCCTAGCTCTTACCTGCCTCGCAGCTGGCAGCAGGGTGGTGGCTATGTGCCTTGGGGAGCTTGATGGACATGGCTGGTTGGGACCTTGAGGAACAGTGTCTGCAGGCTCCCGGTGCATCGGGGAGGGTGAAGGACCCAGCCTGGCCACAGCGATCTCTGGAGCAAGCAGCAGCAGCAGCACTCTGCCACTTTTCCTGGCTCCCTAGCCCAGCATCTCGTGAAAAGAACAAGAGCTGGTGAAACAGGGGGGGGGTGAGGGGGGTGTTGGGAAAGAGAGGGAAGGGGGAGAAGGGAGAGCGAGAGCGCACGCTCTCCCAGATGAACACACACGCAGAGCAGGCAGAGGCTCGTATAGGATGGCACTGCCCGACTTGTGCTCATTATTGCCACAAGCCGTGGAGAACTCACCAGCATCCATTGCTGGCCATGGGCACGGTGGGGGGAAAAGGGAGAAGGAAGAGATTAGGACCTCATGGACCATTGGAGCAAGGAAAACTACCGCCTGGGCACCAGGGGCTTTGTTGTCCTTGTTTGCTTTTACCTGGGAGAGGAAGGGCCGTGCTAGAGGGCAGAAGGGGATTTGCAGTGATGGAGAGCTCATCTTTTCTGCGATGATTCTTTTCCTCCTTTCAACATAAAAAATAATGCCCAACCCCAGTCCTCCTCAGCTGTGCCAAGGGATGGTGCAGGGCTAGCCTGACATGAAGAGGGCATTGCATGAAGACAGACAGAATGTGGGTTGCACATACCCAAGGCACCATCATCATCATCATTTACAGCTCAGCCTCCCCAGCCTGTTCCTGCTCTCCGGGTTGCACTGGTACAGGTTCAAAGGCCTGGCAGGGCTGTTGGAGGGTATGGGAAGGCACTCCAGCCCACAACACCTCCCAGGGGCATGTGGCACAGAAAGCTGTGCACTGAGCTGCCTGCAGCAATGACAGACCCAAAATGCCAGGGATTTAAAGATCTAGCCATAATCTTCCCCAAAGGGGCACCAATTCCTCACTCCCCAGATTTTTACAATGTGCTTTTCTAAAGCATCACATGCATAGAAGCGCGTGCCCCCTTGGAAGGAAGCGAGAGCTCTGTGCCTAATGTGGGGTTTTTTCAGCTTTTTGAAAGATCCCACACCTTTTTTTTCCCCTTTTCTGCCCTAGTGGCTTAACCACTCCAAGGGGCTGGGTCTCGCCTGGCGTGCTCAGTGTAGTCAGAAGGAGTAAAATAAAAGCAGTCAGATGCTAAAGTACATCCTTCCCTGAACCCCCCCACTCAACTGTTTACCACAACTCCCTGCTCCAAGGTTTCCCACTGGTAATTTCAGAGACACACAGATGCCGAGCCACATGGCTGCCTTCCATAATAATCACTAAGCATGGTGTGCTGAATTACAACCACAGAAAGTCTCCGAGTCAATACCCTCCACAGCAGTTAACCTCAAAGTACACGATGCTGCCAGGTCCCTCTCTCTCTTTAAGTGACTACATTCAATAATGCGTCTTCAAGACTCACCTGAGATCACATAGACACGTCTACAGTGGGTCAGGATAGGACTCAGTCTTTTAACTGAGCCAAAATCCAGCACCCCAAACACCTGCCTCTCTTGCTGACCTCAGGATGTCGGTGCCCAGCTCCAGGAAACGTCTCCCTCACGGGTCACTGCCAGGAGCTGTCAGAATGTATTTTGAGTCACAGCATGCCATCATTCCTAGAATAGAAAAGGTCTCACTGTGGATCCACAGCTACGGATGGCTTCTCTGACTAGCAGCAGATACATGGGCACAGGGGACAATCATTTGGGGACCTGCACTAAGGTATCCTTATTTCCCCTGCAATGGGAAGAAGAAGTTGAGATGTTGAGATGCTGTGTCAAGATCCTGTCCATTACCGCCACGGAAAGACCCCAGCAGCATCGGGGAGCTGGATCCTTTTAGGCTGCTGAAATAGGGTGTAATACCACTGCAAGGGAGGGCACAGGCATCTGTTTCCCAGTCCGTGTGTCTGTACTACTTATACCGCTAATAAAGCCGCCCAGAGGCTCAGTGGAGGCAAGCTGGCTTTCTTGCACCCCAGGGCTAGGAGATTTCCAAGTGACAACCATTCTCTACAGGGCTGTTTCTAACGCAGATATACTGCAGCACAATCTCCCGGTACATTCACAGTGGTGGAGGCAAACCATCTTTAGGAGAAAAAAAAAAAAAAGTACCCACATTGGTGTCTTCCAGGGGAGTGGGGAACCATCTGCTCTGTGCCCCAAAACATGTGACCAACCTTCCAGTCTCCAGGATGCCACGTGGACTGCCAGGAAGGGAGACCCTCCGGCATCCTTGCAGCCATGTGCCTGGGGTACCACTTTCCCAGGGGAAAAAAAAACGAGAAGGAAGAAGAAGATGATTTGCAATGTGATGTCCAGGACTTCTCAGAGTCAGGCCACTCGCAAGGGGACACTGTCAGCAATCCCTGTCCACCATGAAGGCTTTACACGGCCAGGGACGGATCCTCCCGGGGGTGATCCAGGATTTCCAGCTGTGTGTGAAGAATCAGAGGGTTTGTTTGGGATGCGTGCGGAAGCCTAAACTTAGCGAGCAAGATGTTAATTTGTGAGGGGAAAATAGGCCATATTTGCGTAACTGTGAAAAGCTGCAGTGAAGGCTACGGATGTGATGGGAGAGGAACGTATGTTCAGGGCTAACGACAAACACTCCTATTCACTCGGCTTTGTCAAGAGCTCCAGCAAACTGCATATTCATCACCCTACACCCCAGAGAAACGGCTTTGAGGCTTTCCAGGCTAAGAATAGAGGTCTTGTTGTGTTTGCTGCTCCACGGCCCGGGTTTTGTCTGGGGTTAGAGGCACCGGGGTGGGGAAGCCTGGCTGAAGGAGGACTGCAAATGGCAGCATCTCTGCAGGCCTGTGAGCAGGGCAAGGCTCTTGGCTCAGCAGGGGTGGAGAGCACTGAATAAAGGGTGAATTCATTCACAGCCAGGCAGGATGGCATTAGTGCTGGCCATTTGCTCACAGAGACATCCCCCATGGTGGATGGGGCACTGGCAAAACACGACTCTCTTGTGCATAAACAAAACCCAAGCGTCTTTCCGAGCAGGCAGCAGGGGCAATGTCGTTACTGAAATCAGCTGGCTGTAAAGTCTGATGGCTTGGATCCACCTCGGGAACCCTTGCTCCCTGCAGGGGCAGACAGCTTCACTGGCAGTCAGCCTGCTGTGACACTTCCCTCCCCTTCCCCTCACACACACATATTCTGTCATACTTAAACCAGGTCGTGAATCCAGAGATACCCAGCCTCGGAAAAATAAACCCCCAAGCTAGTCACTTGGGTGTTTTTCAGACACCCCACACCCTAAGAAGTCTTTTAGCTCCAAATACCATCTCATGGCAGCACTGGTGGGAAACAAGTCTGGCTTTGAATTTGTGACCCTGGGACTCTGTGAAAGACCTTTCTAGGCTGAATTGAGCTTGCACATGGCAGAAAAGGCAAATATACTCCCAAAGAGAAAAAGCACTGAATTTTGGCTTCTTCTGTAGCCTGTGGTTCCACTAGTCCCTGAGCCTGGGGCCATGCTCCTAAACACCTGTCTGAAGCTAGAAGAAGATAATTTCCAGAAAGCATGGTGACCCAGGGCTTTGAATGCCTGTAGGAAGAGTCCAAGCCAGGGGCAGCACTGAACAAAGGCATTGACTGCAGACGGCTGTGTTGTAACTTCTGTGTGGCTGAAGTCCAGCCTGGGAGGTAAAGGAGATCACCACGTCACAGGGGACCGATAGACTAAATGCTACAACCAATACTAAGTGCTGTTTTCAAATAAATGGAGGCAGAAAAGAGTTTTCGAAACATACAAGGAAAAGCTCTGCAAAACAAATTAATCTCCCGAGGGAAAGCATAGACTCTAGAGAATGTCTTTCTTGCTAAAACATCATGTAACAGAGGACTCTTTTGGGAAAGGACTCTTAAGATAACCTCTCTCTTTCCTAAAGTACATGCCCTTGGGAGCAACACTCTTGGTAAAGCGTTTCTGGAACAAAAAAAGAGTCCTAAAAAAAACTTGCTCTTAATTCTGCATTTACCCTTGCTGCAGCAGCAACACACAGAGCTCAGAGGTAAGCCGTCACCTTCCAATGCTCCTTCCTAATCACAACTGAGAAGGATATAACAATGTTCCTGCTGCGCTCTCATTTCCTTCGGCTGTAGCTCCCCGCTTGCTCAAACTAACCCGCTGTGAGCAGCAACACTGCAAAAATGTGTTTCTGAGTCGCATTCTGGCTTTGTGGTGCACAACAACAGGGGACTTCCCATCTGTTGCTGTTTGTTTAGCCCTTGGATTGCTAAACTAACATCTGGGAAAACTGCTGAGCCTCTATTTAGAGAGGGGTGGCCTTGGAGAGGAGACGTGCCCGTCTTTACCCTCTGTGGAAGATGGTGTGACCCTCGGACAATCACTTGCCTGACATCAACACTGCTACCTGCTGAGCCTTCAGCGACACCGCCTCCAGGAGTGGGGATAGGGTAATCCTCCCTCTGTAACCTTCCACCACCTTTCCAAGGGGTTCAGCAGTGTCCAAGGGCCCAACGCCTAACTTCAGTGCAGTCCAGCTCCCTAAAATAGGCAGAAGAAATTGCCAGGAAGTGAAAAAAGATAAACCACAGAGCTATGCCAGATAAGACAAAGTTACGGGATTGGTAGAGCAAGGGAAGTCAGTAGCTAAAAGGTTCAATATTGAAAATTCTATGGGAAATACAGAGGCAGAAGATGGCAACCAAGCAGCATTAAAGATCTGCTGCAAGGGAGCATTGGAGACCAATCCTTCTGCTCCCAACAACACCAGTGGGGCCAGCCAAGACTCTTTGGACGTCTTAGGAAGAGGAGGGTAGAAGCATATAAAATCCTGGTCTAGCAGCTTATATTAACACTTGGTCTTGCAGCTACTTAAAAGTTACCTGTCCTCACTGTGTGTTAAAGCCATAATGCTATATTTATTAGCTGAGCTGTGCATATCCTGCTTCCAGTTTCCTTATGCATGGCTAAAGATGTCCAAACAAGGTAACCCACAAAGAGAGGGTTATATTTCAGGATTTTCCATCATCTTCCTTTGCAAAGACACTATTTGCCTGACAGCAGGCAGACAAGGTGTTCCTCACTCCCCACATCTGCTTGGACTAGTCAAGTTGATCCAGACCCATGATCTGGAGCTCAGACTGCCTATAAAGGCACTGTGGATGCAAGTTCCAGGAGTCCTCTGGACTTTAGGCAGCACTCAGAACGTGCAACAAAGGTATGATATAAACAGCCACTCTGCTCTCAAAAAAAAAAAAAAAAAAAAAGGCAGTATTAAGAACATGATTATCCACTGTGTTTGTAAGGTTAAATCTGGGAGAAATATGTGGAGATTGAGAAAAAAAAAAAAAGATTTCCACGACTACCTCTCTCCCTCTTGGAAAACATCAACAAGATGGAGTGGTCAAATATAGAATTAACTGTCAAAGCACAGCAGCATAACAGGTCAACTCTGCATGGGCCAGGAATCAAGCTTTAGGACAGCACCACACATGAGACCAGAAAGAGAATGTTACTTGTTCACCCGGTCAACTCTCTCACATCAGTCTCTGCCTTCCCTGCTCGCAGACAGGAGGAAACAGCCTTTCTGTATCAGAGAGAATGATTTAACACCCAAGTCACGAGGCAGCAAAGCGAACGGCGCTGCTCTTGGCCGATCCAGAAGCGGGAATTACGGCAGCGTGCAGGTTCTCTGCAAGGGCACAGCTCCAAACCCCCCGATCAGGTATTGTCCCCGAGAGCACACCACGCTGAGCAGAAGGGAGAGATGGCAACGAGTGTTTTGCTGTCTGCATGACTGTTTACACCCCAGCATGGTATTTGCTTTTTCACAATAGGACAAGTTTGTTGACTCATGTTTAGCTTGTGACCCAGTATAAACACCAGCAGTTTCTGCTGTCAGAGCAGCCGGTCGTCTTCTGCTGTCTACAGAGCTGGTTTTTTTTCCTAAATTCAGCAACCTGCATTTATCCTCACTGCATGGCACCCTAGTTTTTTCCATGATCATTTCTCCATTTGTCAAGGTTTGAATCCCAACCACATCCTTCTCCTAATAGCCTACAGATTCACCAAATTTGTACTAGTTTGTTAATAAACATATGAAACTATGTTTCCTATGCACCATCTAAGATTGAAAGAAATAGTCCTGGGACAAGCATCTGAAAAATACTTTTTTTTTTTTTTTTTCCCCTTGGGTAGCATCATCCAACCATTTTGTACTCAGTTTCATCTAAAGTCACATTAGGCATGATTCTGACAAAAAGACCCGGTATGTTGTCACATACTGCCTCACCTCTAGCAATAAGACCTTTTTATGTTACCATAGGATGATGGTGGCTGGTCTGAGATTGCTTTCCTCAAAAAAACCCACATGGTTTCCTTCTCCAGCATCTTCCAGACTGCTTTTGTTTCAGATTTTTTTCTTCTGTAAATGAAAATGATACTGATCTGTAATTACCCAGGTCCTGTTTATTCCTTCTAGAGGCAGGTACTGCATGACTTTTACAGCAGTCAGGTGCCTCACCTACCCACCATAATTTCTCAAAAATCACTGCAAATGATTCTGAAATCACTTCAGCTAACTTTTTAATAAGATTCCTGACACTCAGACAGCTTGGGATCACCTGATTTCCCAAGAGCCACCTTGAATGTATTTTTTCCTCTATTCTAAGCAGAGATCTCGCTATTTGTCATTATCACTAGCGGTGCCAGTCAGCACTTCTTTCTCTTGAACTTTCTAACAATGACTAGTAGGAAAAAATAAAGCAGTAAACATTTTGGTCTTCTTGACATTCTTCCAGTAGATCTTTCTGTTCCCTCGATTAATCCCACACGTACATTAATAGTAGGAGGAGGACCAAAGAAAGTGCTGACCTGCTCATTTGTCGTGCTTACTGGGAATACTGAAAGGAAGGGTTGTCACAACCATAACGAGTATTTCTTACATTAAAGAGGTTGTGACAAAGCAAAAAGCATTTATCCGGCAGGCTTAGAGATATGAACTAATCCCACAGTTACAGAGGGAGAATTGTGGTTATTCATTTAGTGGTGGCACTTTAGGTCTCTGTCACCAAAGTCTTGCTCCCTTTGCTCAAAAGGCAAGCTCCAAGTTAGGCAACCTGGACGAAACCAGCCTGTAATACTGAAATAGAAACCTGGAATAGATCAAAAAATACTTAGGTTTCTTTTTGCCACGCTAGCTATGCAGTGCAGTTCAACGCACCACCTATCAACTATTACATTAAATGATTTAAATTACAAGTGCCAGCAGTTAAGCAGTACACTTGTATAGTCTCAGAGTGCCCTGAAGATAGATTTGGGCAATCCCATGGAGCTGCCAAGAGGGACTGCCTCCTGAAGTCCCTGCAACAGGAACTGCAGTGACTACAAGAATGGGAGTCATCCACAGACAGAAGAAATGTGGAACACTAGCTCCAAGAAGGAAAAACCAAACCGAAACAAGCCTATGGCAGTTGAAAAGCAAGGTCTAGTGAAACACAAGATCTGTCAAACAGGTCATAAAACTATTAAGCTCAATTAGAAACATCCTACTGTTCACTAGCATCATGTCCAAGTCCTGACTGTTGGAAGCAAGGCGGGTTAAGCAACTCACCCTCCTGATCACCCTATTTCCTCTTTTGTGACCCCAGGGCAGACACAGCCTTCAGCAGACTTTGGTAAGGTTTCTCATCAATTTTTCTTATTCTCCAGGTTTACTTAATAAAAAAACCAGTTAATAGTGTTGATTTATTTATGTGAAATGCCATTTTCTGTTTACGAATTTGTTAAAATGCATAAACATTTCTATAACTGCACATTATGTGATGCCTGTTCCCCCTAATAAGATGTATAGTATCGCAGAAGATATAAGGAAACACATACTGTGCATCTCCAGCTTTTAGTTCACGCTACCGTGAAAGGCTAAGGAAAAAAATGGCAATTCACTTAATGATTTCAAAGAGAACAGTAACCCCATGGGAAAATGCACAAAAACCTGTGTCACTAGCTATTTAAAGAACAGCTCCAGTATTTCTTACTGTTGCAAAATAGAGTCCGATTGTTTTGACAATTTCAAGTATTTTTAAATCTTTCTAAGCAGGAGCCACAAGATGGCAGCATGAATTAACTGCACATTATTTTATTTCAAGTCAGTTTAAGCAGTCCCCATTCCTGTGTTCCCCAAACCTCAGTCACTCCTATTCCTCACCCGTGCTGCAGCAGCAGCTGTTTAGGAGGCCACGCAGTGTGCTGGACCCAAAAACTGAAATAACGAATTGCTGCTCAGCAGGCATCTCTCAAACACTTTGATCAGTGCTGCCAAGGAAGCCGTGAGGAGCAGAAAGGGGGGATGGCAATGACCTTGACATGAAGAAAAAGGTCTGCAGGCTCACAGCTAAGATTTAACCAGAGGGTTGTTCAGGTAAAACTAATAACTTTATAAACTTGCAGAAATTGCCTTTCAGAAAGTATCATTCCAGCTGACTGTCATTGTCATCCTGACTACAAAGTACCTCATTGTTATATTAATATAGTCAACATATATTAATTTAGTCAGCATAGTTATTTAACCAGTGAGTCTACATTTAATGGCTGTTTATATTCATTACTATTTATCTCCCACAAATGAAATTAGTAACAGCATGCCAGATATTTTCTTCACGTGGCTCCTGCAGCTGCATTAAAAGCAGTAAGCTATCTCCAAAGGTAATTGTGGGTAGAGCCTGGTCCTGTGTATTTCTGCAGCAGCTGTGCTAAAATTATTCTCCTCCCATTAAAAGAATTGTTTCCCCCCCTTCCCAAACATTTGCCAGGGATATCTTGGATCTCTCTTTAGTTACACAATATTAACAGTGAAAATATGAAATGAGAATTCATGGCTCTATATGCTGTCACATGAAATTCTATTTAAAGAAGCATTCGTGGGATTTTTACAAGACATCCTAAACATCCAAATCAAGCTCTTGCCTTCCATAAATGCTTTTTTAAACTTTTACTATGAATATGACATAGTAATTTTTATCTAAACTCCAGCATTTTTCCCTTGTAAAGAAGTATGGGAGGTTAGAGATGAGTTAGCTTTCTATATGAGCATCCTGGGATGCTCCCTCTGGGACAATACCCTGTGTGACCTTAAGCTACTCAGCCTGTCATCCACCCACTTCTCCCGTTGTTCTCCAATATGTGTGTACAGAGCAACAAAAAAAAATGGCATCCTACAGGAACCGGGGGCTGTCTCACCCACAAGAATTATCAGTCCCATTTTGCTCTGGACACCGTTGTTTTGCCACTCAGAGTGAAGTGATGCTATTTGAAAGGATTCGAGTTGCTCAATACCACCCTACTCAGAGCCCTGGCACTGTAATTGCTGTCAAATTAGTTCTGTTCATGCTACAAAAACCCCATTTAAGGCTTTTCTTTCACAAAACTGTACTGGATGTCTTTTTCTTTATAGACAAATAAAGAGGTAATGACAAGAAAAGTTGAATAGATGACAAATGAGGAGCCTGCATTTCAAGGGACACCATCAACGAGCTGAAGTCTTCATCTACAATTCTCTTCAAATTGCTAAGCAAACAAGTAAAATTCTCAGGGCTGAGTGTTTTAAATCCATCACTCTCCAAATAGAGGATAACATTAAAAAAAAAAATCCAGTAGTACACTGTGATTGTTGTTCAGGGAAAACTGCCACTGTACAAGCCCCTTGTACTAACTGTTCTCAGAAATGTTTTTATATTATTCGCTTTGGTATACACCTGCTACTTGGGAAAGTGCAAAGTGTTGCCAAAGCTTCCTCCTTTCTTTTCCAGGTACTTTGTGATCTTTCTGTTAATGGTTTGTTGTGGTTTTGCTTTTGCTTTTTTGTTTTGGGATTTGTTTTTTTTTTTTTTTAATAGTAACCGATGTACATGGTCAATACTAGTGTTTGCACCAAAAAAAAAAGTTATCTAGTATCTGTGCACAGCACAGAGCAGAAAACGAAGGTTGATAAATACAAACAGTAACACATGGAGGGGAGAAGACTCTAAGTAGCCTAAAACAGCATCGACTTTTGGCCGCTTCAGCTGCCAATAGGTGCATGGAAGGTCACTGCTGCTAGTCCTGGAGATGTGCAGTGATTTCCACAGGAAGGTAGATGAGATAGCCTAAAGCTCCAGAGCTTAAAATTCACATGATTGAAAAACACATGAGAGTTTGTGAAGTGATGGGAGACAGAAAATATAAAGGGAATTGCAGCATTCATTCCTTCTAATAACCTAAAAAGGGAAGGTACCTCATGAAATCATCTGATCAGAGATTC
This sequence comes from Gallinago jamesoni, assembly GCA_025769975.1. Classification (NCBI taxonomy): domain Eukaryota; kingdom Metazoa; phylum Chordata; class Aves; order Charadriiformes; family Scolopacidae; genus Gallinago; species Gallinago jamesoni. The sequence continues at coordinate 2,699,697 of JAOQGH010000004.1, forward strand.
AAATTAAGCAAGAAGTACTTTTTAGAATTACACATAATTTAACAGCAGAACTCATGGCTACAGAACTACAAATACATTTAAAATACAACCAAATTAATGGGAGAACTGTCTGTAACATTTTTCTTCAACTCTAGTTTAGCACTGCACAAAGGCTATCAAAACATAACAAGAAAGCTGGAGCCTGATGGATTATTAGAGGCAAATGTGACCAATCTGGGCTGAATATATCTGTCACAGAGCTCTGTTTATTGTAAAATTGTGGCTGGCACAGCTGGTGACTGCATGTAATCAACATTTTTTAATTACATAAAACAATGCTTTGAAAAAAACCCAACAAACTAGAACACAAGCCTAAAATAAGAGCCCAGACATTTAGAGGTGAAGTCACATGAAGCTTACACGAGGGATTTCCATCTGGTACCATTTAGGTGGCTGTCAGTTGTCTGTGCCTTTTCTGCTGCTCTTAGCACCGGGGCCAAGGAGTGTACCGAGCATCCTCACGAGACAGCTGGTTACCTACACTGACAACAGCAAGCAAGTGTGGTCGAAACAAATCATTGTGCAAGCAACTGAAGGTATAAAGCAAGCAGGGGAAAAAACAGGAATCCTTGTATTTGAGAGCATAAGCTCTCCTTAGCCTTCTGCTCTTACCATTATTGACTCTTTTTCTGATGCTACCTGTTGTCACCAGATGCTGGACACCAGCACAGCATCACCTAATGCTGCTACAGGACGGCAGAGCCCATGGGGTTGGAGATTCCCCACAAAAAAAAAATGTACAAAGCACCACCTCCTGCTCACATGCAGCAACTCTAGGTCTAGCACACAATCTAGCTCCAGGAGCAGCTTTGTACCCCCCAGATAACATCCTCTGGCTTCCACCAGACTGAGTGTTCTTACATCAGGTCTGAGCTAAGGTCCCCACGCTCTCCAAGACAAAAGAAAAGTATACCCAAGTGTCCTTCTGTCAGACTCAGGCTACAGGAGAGCGATGATACAGGGTAGCAGCTCTTCCCTTTCCCCATGAGGTAAAATAGTGGGTGCAAATCCAGCTGCAAACAGCTGAAACCATTCTTTGAATATTTCCGTTGACTTGTTACAAATTATAATATTTTCATAGAGCAGCACTCTGTTTTCAGAGCTGGCAATTAATCAGCACCCTGAACCTCTGGGTATCTGCAGCATGGGATTACACAAAGCTGCTGTTACATTATATTGTAATTTAGCTAACTCTAGAGATAGAAACCATTGCAATATGGGATTAAACTCCAGCTTTTGTTCTGAAAACAGTTCCTGTCTTTATGGCAGTTTGTACAAAATCCTTGCCGCCAAACTCACCCAAGCCATCTGGGATGGCTGGAACCAAACACTCTAATCTCTCCTCAGCTTGGGTCAACCTGAAATATTCTAGATAGACACGGAAACTTTTAAAAACAAACAAAAACAAACCCACAACAACAAACACACTAACCAAACATGAACCACACTTTGGCTGTTTCAAGTCCCACCAGAATGCTACATTCCTGTTCTGGAAGGGGAAAAAATACTGAAACAGACCAGAAACTTATCCCTGATGTTGCAAAAGGGCAGGATAACCTTACTAGAGGGTTGTTCCAATTACTTTATTGAAATATACACAGAGCTAGTTCCCCCACAGGTGGGGAATAAAGCATCTCTCCATTTTGTCAGCATTTTGTTCAGATCTAACGAAGAAACATCAGCAATCCGGAGGGGTTAAAGGAGTAGAGAGGCCTTTTGTACAACCCTGGCTCCTACAAGAGCACTCCTTGTTCAACCCTATCACCCTCCCCTTAACATTCACATCCCATGTATGCTAGTCATTTAAGTTCTCAGGAGTAGAATTTGCCCAACCGTTGTGTGTGGAAAAACACCCAACCACCACAAGCTGATCCACACCAGCAAAGACCCAAAACAAACCCTCAGGCAGCTGGTGATTCTATTCCCAACACAGCCAGCTGTTCCAGGCAGAGCACCCAGAGGCTGGACAATTCTCTTATCCATCATACACACACATTGAAAAGAGATTGAAGGAGGAGCAGAGGAGTCACATGAGGAAATCATGTGACTCGTGTCACGTGGCATGAGGAAATCACTGCAGGAATCTGGAGATAGTAACGATACAAGTTTTACTACTAATTTTATTCACATACATTCTGTAGCACGGGAGGGTGTTCAGGAATAATATAAATGCACCCTCAAGGACTTTGGACTCTCATTTAGTTGATGAACAGATTCACATTGCTAATTTGGCTTGGGCCTGGAGACCTCTTGTGCATGAAGGAAGGGGGAAAAAAAAAACAACAATCAACTAACCCACCCAAACGATGCAGCAATATAGAGTCAACAACCTTTTCTTACACACTACACCTCTAATTGAAGATTAGTTAAACATTAACTCTTAATAGAGGAATCCAGGACTTGGCATCTTCTAGCATAGTTGACACAGCAACATTTCTACAAAGGTTTGTCTCTAACGGGAGAAAGAAAGGAAGGAAGAAGTGATAAGGGCTCTGTGAAAGCTTGCAGCTTGTGGTTACACCATAGCTTATTTTCAGCAGGTGTTTTTGGACCTTGTACTGAACTGGATTATTGAGTTTAACACCTGTTTTCAGGATCACAGGCAGACAGCTTTTCTCCAGAAAACATGAGATACTGGTCTGCATTATGACCGCCATGTATTTCTCTGGAATATCTTGTCTACTCTACCAAAATATGCGGCTCAGTGTGCCAACAAGATTGTGGTTTAGAAGTGACGTCCCATAGATCAGGCTTCCACAAGCCCAAGTGAAACATTACACAATGCTCTACAGAAAACAAAACAATTAATGTCTTCCCTGTGGCAGCATTCACACAACCACTGGCAAATTCACACACTTGTCTTGTAAGCCACCTTGATCCGGAAATCCAAGCACAGATGGCATACATAAATTTGGGATACGTCTTTTCCACTGACCTAATTGTGACAGGACTGCAGCAGCTCCAATAACATGGTTTATTGCATTTTTTTTCCATGGTAGCTAATCGTAACTGTGTCATACGCTCAGCACTGCAGTGAGTCCTTAATATAGCATGGGTAAACAAACATCACACAAAACAGCTTGCACAAGAGAGGGGTGGGTATGCTTTGGAGACAGCTTGCTCACCTGTTTTAACAAGTGCTCTCAAGAAGAACGTTTCAGTGTTACATTTCTGCTTAAGACTCTTCCAGCTATCAGTTTCCTTTTGAACGCTCGATAATAATCCTAATTCAATTCAAAGAACTGGGTCTCTTCAGATGTAAACAGCATTTGCCTTTGCAGATACCCCTTATTTCACAATTAAAAAAAAAAATATATAAGTCCAGCACACTATGTTTACAGTTATTATAAACAATAGGCTGTGGGGAGTGAAGAACTTCTCAGAACTGTTATTTTCTGTGATTTGATGTCCTCAAACAAGCTTCTGACACCCTCGCTTGAGGAACACACATGACCCTCAAGCAAATGACATCAAGTCAATCTCATTACCAGTAAAAAAAAACAACACTAAGTAACAGAAAATAGCATCCTCTAAAAAAGCAGTGTGAATAAATCACACAGTACCGCATCACCACTTACAAGTTAAGGGAACAAAAATATACTGCATAACCCTCAAAAGGTGATGACCTCACCACCACCCCCTGCAAAAACAACCACCAAAAAACCTGATGTTTTTTATTATATTTTTTTTAAACACAGATCAGCTTAGGCATCCAATTTTCAGTTCAGCTTCTCTCTGAAAACTGATCCTCGCTCTATTACTGACAGCTTCTACTTTGGGGGGAGGTGGAAGTAAAACAAAGGTTAATTAATTTCTAGATAAGAATTACTAGCCCATACAAGGAAAAAAAAAAATAAGGAATTCACACTGCTTGGCTAGAATGAATGTGAATACAGATCCAGGACTGTGTTTTGGGTTTTCAATGCAGCATTTAACCATGCTCTGAGACTAACAATAACAATCATAACACGTGATGAGAGGATTTAAGTTTTCTTTTACACTTGTAACTCCATCATCTTCTAATCTGCAAAGCAACACCAAGTCAGCTCTATTGTTACTTGTATGAAGTACTCAAAAAAACAACCTTAAGGACATGAGCCACCTCCCCCACTGTTCCTTATTAATAGGACAGTCCAATATTTAAAAACAGCAACACTATGCACCACCATGTAATATTATCCCACAAAGCAAAGACTGAATTAGCTGATAACCCTTGGAGCACCCTAGAACCTGTTAGAACATGAGAGATAGGATCTTCTGCAGAAAGCTGGAGTTCAGTATCAGCTCAGATAAGAATTGCAGTCCTTAATTCTGTCCTCAAGCACTTCCTTTGGCAGCTGCCTCCCGCTGCCCTTCCTAGGACATGGTAGCTCTCCTTTTGCTTCCTTTGCACCACCTTCCTAGCTTACCAGGTAACATCTTCCTTCTCTTTTCCTCAGCTCCTTCACCTTCCTCCTTTTGTCCACCAACTCTCTACTTTCTCCAACCTAGGCAAAGTTGGAGTGCCTCTGCAGGGGGCTTGCTATACACTACAGAGGAGAGCCAAGTGGCTTGCTCTGGTAGGATGCTGCTAGAGCTCATACTCTACTCAGCAGAGTTGCTCCTGCACCGTGGCTGTTCTGTGGGACAGGGGTGGAGACAGCTACTCGCAAGGAACTTGCTGCTGCATCACTCACCGCGGTAGCAGCAGGTTTGCAGGACCAGGCAGAATTCACAGAAGAGTAGCAACCCCGCTATGCTCTCACAGATTTCTTGTCACATCCTGGAGGGATCAGGGGTCAAAGAAAAACTAGCAGCTTGTTCTTGTGGAGAAAGCCCAAAGCCAAGCTCAGTCAAAACCACATTGCCAGATAAACTTTATTTACAAACATACAAACATCAGAATTAGAATGCTAAAAAGCACCAGGACCACAGGCCCCAAAAACAGATCATCACCTCTTTTGACAAGTATTACAAGGACAACTGTTGCAGGTGTTATGAACACTTCTCTCCCCCTCTTTGAAGGGAGAGCACAGCTGAATATGAACTCCCCATGGCAAACTCTGGATGATCTTGTATCCTCCAACATGAAACAGGCTGCTGGCTGCACTGACAATTTGCTGTGAAGGGCCCAGAGCTCTTGGCCCACCACAGCACTGCCTTCTTGTAACAGTCCTCAGCCACAAGATCCAATGATTATCAGGAATACAAACTATCCTGTCAGAGAAGCTGACAACTATCTCCTCCGGATGGGAGGAGAAATACTTTGTAAAGAACATGTAAGAAGTAGGAAATGAAAAAAAATAGATCACATCTTTTCCCCAACATGACACCACAAAGCCAACAGTCTCAATATCCTATGCTACAATTATGTTCTTTTCTTTTGTTTTTCTACTTCTCCTTCCGATTACCGACCCAGAACCAAATTCCCATTGGGGAGCCCACATATCTACTTCCCATTCAATCCTGAAACTGCCATAGTACACCGGGGCTGTAGTGCCCACCTGCCCTGTTCCATAACAGCTGGTGTTTTCTGAACTGAATTCCAGTATTTAGAAGCTGTAACCACTTCTGGTTAAACAGATCCGCTTATGTCACTGGCTTTAAAGTCAGTTCTTTTTTGCCTCTTTTTCTTCAAGAGGCCAGGAAACCTGGATGTGATATGGCTCTAGTTCTTCTGGAGTGACATAGTCTGGAGCATTGCCCATCAGGTCTCGTCCCCTGAAGGATTTTGGAAAAGCAATGACATCTCGGATACTTGGAGCATCAACGATGAGAGAGATCAGCCTGTCAAGTCCTAGACGCAGAAAACAAATTGGTGAACCACTGAAATTATGGCCTTGTATTACCTCCTCCAATTGAGAAAAATCAAAAAGACTGAGTAGATAGTATTACTGAGCTTGAAGAAAGCCTGAAGCTTTTGAGTATTACTGAGCCTGAAGCAAGCAAAGCGAAAAAGTAATCTCAACCAGCAACAGAGAAACAGACTTGCTTAAAGGGCAGAAACACCTAGCAAAATAAAGCTTTTCAATATACAAAAAAATTCCACAGCACACCAAGGACTACAAGAGAGACTTTGCAGAGACAGCATAACAAGCCAGGGCAGTTAAGTTGCAGGAACACTGTCAGGGCTCCGCTTAACTGCTCAAATAAAGCTCATGGTCAACCAGTTCTGAAGGATAACAACAACTGGGAGGAACTAAAAAAAAAAAAAAAAAAAAGAACAAGAGCACCTGGGTGATTAGATGGAGGGAAATAACACTGAAAGAACACAGGTTAAAATGCTATTTTTTGTTTTTGTCAGGCTATTTTTGTTTTGCTGGTTTGAGTTTGTTGGTGTTTTTTTAATCCCACAAACTTGCAAAGTTCTAGAAAAAAAAAAGAAAATCTGGCATTGCTGTAATGCTGTACACAGCACTGTGCTGACTTTGGAGGATGCAACAACTTAAGGCAACTTAGATCAGCACTGCTGTTTCCTCCCACCCCTTCTGACTCTGGAGTTTCATCTTCTCCCTGTGTTGGCACAGGCATCCATCAAGTCTCTGCTGAGCCAGATCAGGGAGTTTGGCAGCATTTGTTAACTGCCAGGTCAGCTCTCTGAATCAGTGAGCAGAACAGATATGGAAGAAGGGAAGTGAGACTGAAGCAGAGGGCGAGGCTGTGGCAGTGACCCAGGGCATAAAACAAAGTACCATGCTGTCCCAGGCCTCTGGGCACCCACTACAGGAATCTTGATCTGGCTTATGACAATAAAGATGATGTAATCTTAATGAACACACTGTTTTTGTAGAACAGTGGATAAGGATCACACTTTGAGCCACCAACATGTGATTTGGTCCTTGCATAAGAACTAAATCACACTATGATGCTGCAGAGGAACACCAAAACATTCTGCACCTGGTGTCAAGACCTCTGTTTTCTTCCACAAAGCAGTTACAGAGATGCAAGTGCTGTGTAAGCCCATACAGTGTTATCATGGTGGTGCCAAATAGCAACACCAGAACAGCCAGCTTTGTCAGGAGACAGACAAGGCTTTTGATAACTTGATAAGCTTGAGGCTTGTTCCTGAGATCTAATATGACCAAAAAAAAAGTCACAAGACACTTGCATCCTGGAGAGCTACAGAGCACTTACCTAAAGCGATTCCTCCATGAGGTGGAGCTCCAAACTCCAAAGCCTCAAGCAGATGGGAAAGCACGTCAGAATCCTCCTGCAAAATTATGTAAGTGTCACTGGACAAACAATGCTCTTCCTACTAGGAACCCAAGATGAAGGTATGATGAAGCCACCCATAACTCAGGGCTGGAAGCTACATTTCTTTATCAGAAAAGTACACAAGTGTCTCTTTCAGAATTTGAAATGGATCTCCAAGAGAATGTTAGAGACATCTGTAAGTGTTACCTTCAGCACTTTCTCCAGCACAAAACGCTGTTGTTCTGCATTATGAATTCTGATGGAGCCACCGCCAATTTCACTGCCATTCAGCACAAGGTCATAGTGTTGGCTACGGACCTGCAGAAGGAAATGAACGAGCAATTTAGCAAGGCTAGGGCACAGCTGCATCAAACAACAATCTGCACAAAGACAAAGACACTCAGAATGAAGCCATGACATACAACACTGCTCTCTGTGGTACCTTGCCTCCAATAGGAGGGGTACCTGAAGTGCATTATAGGACTACAGTAGTCCATACTCCTATTGGACTGCTGCTGACAGAGGTGGGAACAGCACAAATCATTTTACAAAGTTGATCAAAACCTGAAGCAACATGGGATGAGTCAAATATAAGACTCCCCACCTTAAGAGGCTGTTTCCCATAAGCCCCTTTTGTCAGAGGCACACAGAGAGTGTGTGCCACACATAGTTACGTGCCACTCAGAGTAATCTGGAAGCCATCTCGTCCAAACAGACACATAGAATATGCCATCAGTTCCATGAAACAACATCTCTTCTTACACTATAAACAGCTGCTACTTGCCTAGTTTTCCACGACAACTCTAAAAGCATGAGCATGGCAGTCATGAAGTCAGTTACCTTTGTGGGATCAGAATAGAGGAGGCTGGTATCTGAAGGATGAGGAGCAGTGAAGGGGTGATGAGCGGATTCCAGTTCAGCGGGATTCTCTTCCTTTGGGAGAAAAAGGGGGAAATCCACCACCCACAGAAAGTGAAAAGCTGAAGGATCACGGAGTACCAATCCAGCCGCCTCAAGAAGGTCAGCGCTCTCCAACCGTATCCTTCCTAATGCAGAGCACTGCAAAAGGGAAGGGAGAGAATAAGACAGGGCAATTTGCTTACAGGGAATTCGCCCAAACACAGACCAGGGAAAGAGTGTTTCATAAAGGTAGTATCACAGACAGCATCAGTTGTAATGCATTGTTGCCTTAAACACTTTTGCCTTTTATTCTGAAAGATATCACACCTTCCTGATGAGGCAGCAGCTCTAGGGTTTGACAAAGACTACATAAGGAGCTGGAAAGTCCATTTTCTTCCAACTATTCCATCTTCAGAGATCTTTCCTCAACTAACCTCAAGCTCCATGCAAACGTGGATTAACTGGGGGAGCACAGGTAAGATCTGCACTTTGCAGACAAAGAAATGAAGCCTCAGAAAGGGAATATAACAAAATTTTGGCCATCAGCAAAGCATGATGCCTTGTCATAAACGAATGCTTGGAAGGCAATGTCTGCTGGCAAGACTACAGAGAAGGGTAGGGACAGAATTTCCTATCACTGATCTGCTTAGGGGAGATAAAATTACCTAGTTGACCTTGTTTTCCAATTTGTTTTTTGATGCTTTAAAAATTAAGGTGAGAGAAAAGGAGGCACTGATTCATTCCTGTTTTATATTCCAGTTCATTTCAGTTATGAGTTCTTCCCAGAATTTGACTGGGGGAAATAAAAGCAATAGGTACATTTCATGCATTATTTGCTGTTGCTATAGCTTCAGCTCCAGAGAGACATAGAATTAGACTGTGACCTATTTTAATAATAAGAAGAATTAGACTAAGGTCAGATAACATCAAAGCCATCAGCAGCAACATTCATCACACAGAGCCACCCAAGAAATGCTTCTTACCACTTGCTTGTGTTCACCAGCTGCCAGCAGTACCACATCATCCACCTGCATGTTCAGTGCTTGGATAAGCTCCAACTGCTGCTTCTCACCAAGACGCTTTGTGAGCAAAGACTTCAAGCCTCCATCAGGCCTGCAGATAATTTCCATGACTTCCTAAAGAAAGATAAGAGTATGTTCATTCCAGTGCTGCCCTCTCCTGTCTTGCAGCATCACATGCTCAGGCACTGACTCTCAGCTATTAAAAACTGCTCTTCTACCTTCCTCTGACTGCAAGTGCCTTTATAGATGCTTTGTCATTCACCATTTCCAATGCCTCAGCAGTGTTTCTGTCTCACCTGGTTAAACTGGGATTTTGCAGACTCCTTTAATGACTCCAAATCTTTATTTTTAAGATATCTCTAGGAAAAAAGCAAGAGAAGACACATTAAACATCAGCAAAATCTATGGAAAGCCTAAGCAGGATTTAAATCAACTGTCTGAGCTGTTTCTAAACTTCAAATGCTTTTGTTTCTAGTACAAGTTCTTATGAGGGCTGTAGAATAGCAAACGGCCCACAGCATTAGACTGCAGGTGGGTGTCTTCTGTAACAGCTGCTTTCAGGAAGAGCCCCCTCTAGTTTGTTTATCTGGCTGCAGTTTTTCTCCCTGCTCACAGGTCAGATGTAGCTGGTCAGCAGAATCAGATCATGCCAACTAACTGCCTCCAACATGCAGGAACAAGGTTACAACACCACACTGATAAAGAAAGCATAGCTCAATTTGGAGGAAAAAAGGAAATTAACAGGGTTGACTCTCACATGCAAAGAAATGCAGTAGATGTGAGGACTTGCATCAAGATTATTTTTTTTTTTCAGCTACTCTAATGTTCAGAGGGGCTCAAGATCTCACTTCTGTTTTGCTCAAAAGCACACCTTAGTGCCCTCTTGTGGCAAGCCAGTAACTTGCACTTTGTGCCAAAAGTAAGGAATCCCAAAACCATGTCAGGAAGTCCTAATCCCCAAATAAAGCTCAGTGTTTAGTGAATTATTTTTTTTCCCCATACTGCCCAAGCTGCAAAGACACCCACAGCCAGAAATAAGTCTGCTTCCCTGCCAAAATATATGGCTGTGCCAAATAATCTTTTACACCTACTGTCAGCCTTCGATTTGGTCTGTGATATTCTCGTTACAAGACATGAGTTGTGCCCACAAATGCAGGAAAAGCAAACATGACAAGAACGTGTAACTATCTGACCTTTTTCTCACTAGTCCAGGACTGACCTGGCTCTATTTCTATCTCTTGCCATAGGGCACAATTTGTTATTAAGATGCACATCAGAAGCCATCCTGGACAAAAGGAAGCTGAAACCCCAAGACGCTTCCCTGTCCTCAAGGGGCCTTGCAGCTCTGTTTTCTTCCTCCCCTTCTTAAGGGCAATACATCCTTCCTGTTGCCTGATGATCTCTATTTCCCTCTTCTACCACCATTCAGCCCAGCCTGACATTAATCGCAACCAAACCCTAGTTCCCTGAATGGCACTACTCCTCCAGTAACAGCCAGGAACATTTCCATACCAACAAAGGAAATCAAATTATGTATTTATTTCACATAAACCATAAGCAGTATATAAAGTATCACTCACCACTCCCTGAGGGATACAAATAGCTTTGACAGTGCCGTGTGGGTAACTGAGTGCATTCTGCACAAACTGGATGTCCAAACCTCGTAAAAAGTCACCAATATCCACTATCTGAGAAAGGAGAGATCACAGGAAAAAGCAATGGTGGCAGAAACACAGAACAAAAATCCTACACCTGTCTTAATGCCTCCAACACTGTGATATCATTTTTTTTGCTCAGAGAAATCAAACAGTTCACAGAAAGAAGTGAATGGGGCCAAGCTGGAATAACCACTAGGAGGCTGAGCACTGGCAGAAAGGTAAGTGCAAGAGAGCCAGGAAAACTTAAGGTTGAGATGCTGACAACCAACGACAGTGAAGAGAGCTGTATACTAAAAAAGAAATCCCCAAAATTAATTCCTGGAGAAATACAAGATGCTCTCCTGTTTTTCAGCTCCTCTTAACACATTTGGATTCTTATTTCATATACAAACAATGTATGCATAGAACTGTAGCTGGTCATCTTGAAAGTATCTTCAGGCCATTAAAAGGCTGGAGAAGCCTGTCTCATGAAGCATGCTCACCAGGAGTACTCTTTGGAGTGCAGTACAGAAGAGCACTCGCGGTATCTGTGGATGCCTTAGGGGCTTCCGTTCCTAAAACAGTCAAGATACATTGCTTCCTAGCACTCCATTATTTTTAAAATAAAGTGTTCTAAAAAACATATGTTTTCCCAAAGCCAAACAACCTAACTCTCTTCTCCAAGAGATGATTACTGGTACAAAGCAGTAATGATGGGATAATGCTGTCATTTACCCAAGGTGTTTAAGAACTCCAGCCAGTCACGTATATATTATTTAAACAAAAATTATTCTTAAAACACTAACAGAAAGGAGAAGCTACAAGTTTCCAACAGGCAAACCCTCACCTTCATCCCAAAACGAGTGTCTGGTTTATCAGTCCCATAGTCAGCCAGTGCCTCTTCGTATGTCATGGAAGGGAAAGGAATTGTAATGGACCCTCTTTCCTCAGGCCAGGAATATTTCAGGAGGCCCTCTATCAGTCTCTGGATCCCAGCTTGATCTACAAATGACATCTCTATATCTATCTTAAAATAGAAAATAGAGGGGGGGATTCCACATTAGCTAAAGGTTTGTCTTAGTGCTGCTACTTGCAGAAGTTCTTGACTATAAAGCCAACATCAAAAGAAACAATATGCTACATGAAATCATAGCATGACTGCATTAGACTGAGGGTGTGCTTATGATCTCACTACAGCCTGATGACTCAGGCAACAATCTCCTCAGAGATATGAATGAGGTAATGATGACAAGGACAGGGGAAGAAACCTTGAATGAACCAGGCTAACTCTGCCTGGGAACTCAAGGCTGAGGAATGGGATGCAAGAAGAGATTGTACCATCAAGCAGAATAACTGTTGCAACACAATTCCCACCTCCATGGCAACTGGGACCTTGCAGTCACCCAAGGCCAGTAACCACCCTCTGAATGCCCCACAATAACTTCAAAGGGCCATGTCTGTGAAATACACAGCAAACCACATTGTGCCCCCCAAGCAGCACAAGAGCTAGGCCTTCAGGAGGGGAAACAGCTACAAGCTGTTTGGGTGGAGGGGGAGGGTGACAGGTAGTGCGAGCTGGTTACCTGAGTGAATTCAGGCTGCCTGTCAGGCCGCGAACCTTCATCTCGGTAGCAGCGAGCAACCTGAAAGTATCTGCAATAGTACTTTTTACTTAGATAGTTTAAAATAACCTAAATTAAGTTTTGGATATAGAATTGATCATTAAAAAAAAAAAAGAAAAAAGGGAGAGCTCAGATCCCTTTGCAGCAGATGTTCATAGCCCTGGTTGTTCCCATCCCCTCAAAAACATACCTTCCAGAGGCACATGGAGGCTACCAGGTGAGCTGTGTCCCAACATGGACATAAAACTTCAATTCCCATATTCTGCTCCAAACCTGCGCTCTAACGGTAAAATTCACTCATTGTCAAGACCTGGCCTGCAGTTCAGTGAGTAGACAACTGTCTCCTTTCTCCTTCAATTTTATTTGGAGAAACAAGCCCAATTAAAACCTTTGTACTCATGCACCCTGAGAACATGCTTTCCTTGTCTCGGTCATGCTCAGCTGCCCAGCTTCATCTCAATTAGTTCTATAGCTTACTCTTGGAGAAGCTTTTAACACACACTAGATTTTCTGCCCTTCAGGCAGACTATGCTTCAGATCAGGTTTCTGTTTAAAACAACAGTGAAGATTTCACTTTCTAACAGGATACATTTCTTCCTACTGGGAGGCATTATTGCTGGGGGATAAAGGGCCTGGCCTAGCTGAAAAGTACTAAGTATTTAAGGATCTCTCTTCAGAACACAAACCCCTCGGCAATAAGTTTTGGGGAATTATCTAAAGCTTCACAGATCAAATCAAGCAAACCCTGGACAGGACCCACAGAGAACAGGAGTCAAAGAAATTCTTACCTGTCCAGGCCTCCAACCATGAGGAGCTGCTTGAACTGCTGAGGACTCTGGGGCAGAGAGTAGAACTTGCCCACTTCCCTTGAGGGCACAAGGAATTCTTTTGCTCCCTAGCACCAGAAAGAATGTATTACGAAAACATTCAGCAAATAAGCAGCCTTAATTCATGAGGGGAAGCACAGACTAGAACCACAAGAGGAAAGGACCTATTTTCCTCAATATGAAATTTCACTTGTGAGGAAATGGCTGTTTGTACATCACACTTTAAAAAAAATCTCTTAACCAACTTGGTGCAAAGTATCCCAAAGGAGGATTCTCCACCTTCTGCTCTGAGAGACCAATACACCATCTAAGACAAGGGTTTAAATGCAAGAGCTCCACATGTTGCTGCATCAACAATTCCTGGGCTACTGCTCTCCATGACTATTTTTGAAATGAAAAAAAAGGAATATAAACTCAGAAATTAAAATTACTCGAGTAGTGTTACTGCAGGACACTGCTAGTTAAGAGATAAGTGCTGGGGAAACACTGCTTAGAAGTTTTTTTGTTTTATAATCTGGCTGTCCCAGGACAGGAATTGCATTCAACATGCATTCTACAAGACAGAGGCTTTATTCATTTGAATGTTCCAAATTAAGACACAAGACAACACCTCTTCCCTTTCAGTCCCTCTACTTTTCAAAAGTGTATCTTATCAGAAATTTGTACTTGCTGTTACTTAGTGCAGGAAGAGCAATGAAGGCTGAATGGCAATTGACAATAAGTCAATCACACAATCTATGCGGTCACAGGAGCTAAAATGCAATTCCAACAGAATACATACCCCTGGGGTTCTTTTAAAGAGCGTCGGAGTTTCTACATCCACAAACCCTGCAGAACAAACACATGCTTCAGTTACAGAATATGCTGAAAGCAGGAAGAACTAATATGACACAAAGTAAGCTAGAGTAAGGTTAGTCAGTAAAATAATCACCACACCACATAGCCTCTCCATTTTGCTACCTCTAAGAATAACTTGTGTAATAGCAGATTTCAAGGTTCTGAGCTACCCTGATGTCCTGCCAGAACTGTTGTTGACAGAGGACTCCATAAAGCTTGAAAAAAACTGTTAATTATCCATTTTGAACTATGCTCTGCTTTTCCAAAAAGGATTTCCTGATTTTAGATATACAAAAGACCTCTAAGAAAACCATTCCTTTGACATGCCTCGAGTTGGGTGACCAAAAGAGGGAAAGTACCTGCAAAAGGCCTTTTTTTTACTGGATAGAGCTCAGTTGAAACAAATGGTTCGTAGCATGTTAAGAGATTTCAACATACTTTGTTCTTTAGGTCTGCCAACATCCCTCTAAAGGCCCTACTGCAAGCAGACATGTCCTTAACTAAGCAGGACCAGATTGGAGTAGCAAGCTGATCGGTAATCTCTCCCAGCAGTAAGACACAGAAAAAGTGAGGGCTAAAATGTTATTTGCTGTACACCGTTCTTCAAGTACTTTTCTTACCATGGAGGTTACACAGATATTCCCGCATCCTCATCACTATCTGTGACCTCAGCCGCAGGTTATACTGCAACTGTGAGCTACGCAAGTCCAAGTAGCGATACTGCATCCGTAAGGCCTCTGATTTCTGAAGAGATAATTAGGATTAAGAGACAAAATTCAAATTGCATGTCCAACAAAGCTGCTATTAAAGTCACAGGACAAAAGGGGTAAGCTATAAACAGATGCTGCTCTATTGCCACAACCCACCCATTACCCACAACCTACACAGACAAACAACAGCCACTGAGTGTTTCCATGCATGACAATTACTTAAGAACAAAACAAAAACCAACCCCCCAAAGCAGACATTTACCGTGCTAGGATCTGCCTCAATAAAGCTCAGGATTTCAGGTCTCCCTACTCTCAGTCCACTGCAACAGACTGTAGCAATCCTACTTGCAACTTTTAAGCAGAGGAGTAGTACCATAAAGAACTAAAGGAACAACTAAATAGTGATACATCCTTCTTACAGACAGGAAAACTAAAGCAGTGTGGGTGATGCGAATTGTCCAGGACCCCTAACACAGAAGGAATAGGACCCAGTTCTCCCAACTGCAACACCTATGTATCAGCCAGTTTCAATGGCAAAGAGAGTATGTTCTATTAACAGCTATGCCTCTCCTATACTATAAAGTCTGCACTAAAACTAACCTCTGACAACACTGTGTACTTACAGAGGAAGAAAACCCTCTCACCGATTAGCTACTTGTCCAGATAAGACTAAGTTCCCCAGCCCTAAAACACCGCAGTGCATTAGCAGGTTCTGTTTCACACTCTCAGAAAAGCTAGCATAGCCAGATTTCTTTCACTCTTCCCTTCACCATCTGTTCTTACAGTGATATTGGAAAACTCTGTATACTGGAATCATTCAAGCCTTGTTTTCTGCTTAACTTGAATTAGAAGTACATCCTCAATGCTAGTAAGCAACACCCCTACTTTAAATACCATCCTTCCCCCAAAGCAGAGCTGGGAGAACCAGATGGAGCTCTCCGATGCTTTGCCATCACCCTAGGCAAATTCCCAATTCACTGAAAAGCCACCACTTTGGTTAAAGAAAAAAAAAATAGGGACACCTTGATAAAATCCTTTATTTCAAAAGGTAGCTTCTTGCAGGAATTTAGGACCTCTGCAGTCTCCGCCTTCACTTCAATATCCCCTGTTGGCATTTTCTGTAAAAAGGCAATTAAAAAAAAAGATTCAAAACTTAGGGAAAACAATTGGACAAAGGTATTTCACAGATGGTCAGGGGGAAAAAAGAAAGCCATGTGATTATCCTCTGCCTTCTTCACACAGCATAACTTGGAGAACTTCTCTCAAGGACAGATTTCTCCTAGTTTTCCCTTCTGTTCAGAAAAAACACAAGTCACCTTGTCACCAAAGATGGCATGTTCTTTCCCAGTAGCATACTGATCTCTACAAGAAATAAAATTACTTTTCCTTTGTCTTCTCCTTGAAGGACATGCTGAGCACAGAGGAACAGTCAGGCACAGACCCTTCTAGGGCACATGCATTTGGACAAAATAGTAGTTCCATTAACTTCAATGACACCACGCAGTATACATTTTGGCGTACATTAGCAGCAGTCCTTAGTAAAGTCAAAAAAGGCAACTTGCAAATAACTTCTTAGAACATCCAGTTCTGTACACCAGTTCTCAGAACTAGTTGTTGTCTTCTTAGATGTCAAGGGGGAACAAACAGCTTGCCCCACTTAGTACTGTGCCACAAAGTTCATTTGATCCTACAGAACTCTTTCTGTTTACCAGTGGAAAGCAGATACAACCTTCCAACAAAATGATAAATGATTAAAAGAAATAGAAGCATTGCTTGAAGCCTGCATTCTTTATGGACACCTATAAGTGGTCAGAGTGAAAAAAGTTATGGTCACAAAGCCAGGTTCTCTTTTTAGGCTTGCCAGTGATAGGATATGCACAATCCTGACAGATTTATCTATGGCAGATTACAGTAAAAGCTGAGGAATGCATAACATTAAAAATATATTCAAACTCTCCTATACAATGAGAACAGCAAAATCTATTCTGAGCAAGAAATAGGTCACCACAAGCTGTGCAACTTGTGATGACAATACTTATTTTCAAGAAAAAGAAATGCTCATCCACATTTTGAAAGCCTAAAAAAGCCACCAATTATCCTTTCAAAGGGCTGGAATACAATTTAATTCATGAGTGCCTGTTAATGTGCTTTGAGGTTCTCCCAAATTACATGTCATAGCAGTTATTTCACCTCACATTATCATATCAAAGCTATGACAGAAATCCCACCATAATCCCACTATCCAGTGCTCTTTTCCACAAGGAATAAAACCCCTAAGAGATTCCAAGATCCTCACCGGATTCTCCTGCCCTGGGGGCCGCAGGGACACAACTCCAGTCACTCGCACAACAGACTCCACCGGGGCATTAGACAAGAGCTTCTTCACATGGGCATGTGCCTGCAAGAGGATGACAACATTTCACTGAAATTCAAAGAGCAGGACAAATGCACTATGCTCAAGGGCCTCGTTTTTCAATGGCCTGTTTGCAGCCTGTATCACTCCAAAAGAAACAGCATTAACATTTCTGTTGCAGTGTCAGATTCAAGGCTCTCATAATGCTTAAACCTACTTGTGAGTCAGATCACTCTGACAAAGTACTTCATTCTGCTCTCCATCTCTGCTGGACCCAAGCTACCAAAAGAAAAAAAAAATAATAGGAACTCATATTTTGGTAGCACTTACCTCATCCTGTGGAATGATGATCTGGGTCAGTCCCTGGAAATCCCTCAAAACCAGAAACAGACCTTGCCTGATCCATGAAAAACAAACAAGGAAAAACAGTTTTTTCAACAATTCAAGTCTTCTGCTTTTTAAGCCAAAGCACATGACAACTAGCTACTTTCTGTACTTTGTGACTGATCTCAAAGCACTTCCAAGTAATGTACGTACAGATACTTTTATCACATCTGAATCTAATCTGAACAATTCCTTGCAGATTTTGCCACAAACAATGTGCAAATAACCAGGAGAGGCAGGATTTTAACTTGAATGTTAATCCACGTTGAACAGGGTTTGTGAACACATGCATTTTCCTGCTGGGAAACATTGTTCAGATAAACACATTTACATGAATAATAACACTGAATTTACATGGGTACAAAAAGCCCACCAAAATCCAACCACAAAACAAGGAGGAGAACACTGGTCCCATAAAAAGTTTCACATGAAGAAGCCACACTCCTAGACCCAGAATCATAAATCTTGATTTCTTCAGCTGCAGTACAGATAGCTACCATCATACTTAATCCATCAAGAAGCTGTTAAATGGGACATGCTCTGGCTGTCTTTAAAAGTCAGAGTGCAACAATCTCATTGCAATAATCTTAACTCTGCTTCCTGGAACTCCACCCACAACTGTTCAAAGATGAAATGCTAAAAAAAATAAAATCCATGCAGGATTTTATGATCACTGCTGAACAACGCTGGATAAAAAGCAGCCTCTCTGGACTGTAAAATGCAAAACGTGACTTTTGATATGAAGAAATTTCATCAAAGCCACAGTACCAATCTGCATTTTACAAGCACATACCCAGGATATGTTGGAGTATCCTCTCTGCTTTTCAGAGATATGCTTTTCACCCTTCATTTACAAAACGTTAAACTCTATTAGGAGTGATTATATCACACCACCTAGAGCAAACTGTTGGAATTAACATTCTATCCTCTTACTATCTTTTTTTAGCATTTTTTTTTTAAGCAAAGCTTGCATACTTTAAAATAGCATCATTAGACCCTGTAGTTGAAAAGACAAACAACATCGCTTGCTTAAAATTTAAAGACACTACATAAAAGAAATTATTTGCTCACAGCTGTTACAATTGTTATAAATATGCTATTATTTCTTTCCTATACACCAGAGATAATAATATTTAACTGCTTTACAGCATTGTCACGACGCTCAATTAACACTTCTATAAAATTCTGAAATTTTAACTTTTCATCTGACACAGTTCAACTGTTTTACTCGCTTCAGAAACGAGCACTGCAGGAGACAAAAAGATAACCTGAAGCATAAAAAAAAATTTAAAAAAAAAGTATTTCAATCTAGGTCTAGAGCACACATTGGACCTGGCAAATAAGCACCTCTGTTGTCATCCTGGTTCACACTTACCTTTGATACTGAATCCATCCATACAGTGTGACCTCTTGTCCCACATGAGCAGAACACAGCTCTCCACAAGTGTTGGTCCGAGTGACAAAACTATTGAAGTCTTGAATAAAAACAGTAAGCTATTTCGTGCCTTTTGCAAGACAACAGTTACAGAGTCCCCCACAACACAATTTAGACACCTATGAAATTACTCACTATAGCCCTGATATGACTGCTTTAAGACATTAGAACATAAATACAACATGAAATGATGCTAAACAAGTTTTTAAGAAGAGTTATTCCTATATCAGTCAAACTTTCACACAGAAATCTGAACAGTTTTGCTGCAAATTGTTGCCCTGCAAATTTCGGGGGGAAGAGAAGGGAAAGCTACAGATCAGTACTGAGGCATAATGACAGTTCCACATTTGAACCTAGAAGAGACAGCCAAGACTGAAACATACTGGCACCCACCGCTTGGGTTTAAACTGAACAGATTCCTGCCTGCAACTACTGATATAAGGCCCAAACCATGCCTACAGAACTTTCCACAGACCCCAGCAAGCCTAGCATCATGGCTTAGTTGTAAAAGCAAGCACATCACTTATGGAACATGCCAGCATTTCAGCTTGCAAGAAAAAAATCTGAAAGATAGTATATATTTGTGTGTAGTTGTACAAACCAGTCTCCCTCGCTACTTTCATCACAGCCTAGAGGCTGCAAAGTAGAGGGCAAGGCAGCTCATTTTCACACTAGGCATTTAACTAGCCCTAATGTTTATAGATTGCGTGCTACAGGAAGAGGGAGGAAAAACACAAAGTAAAAGCTAAAAGAATTAGACAAACTGTTTTTGATGTACTTTGAACCACAATTTGTTGTGAGATGACAAAAGTCAAATAAAAACATGATCTGGAGAAGATGTTTTAAAAATTAATAGGAAAAAAAAATTTATGAGTGTGCCTTTAGACTCCTCTGCAGACTACCTTGACCTGGGTGCCCGGGAGGAAAAAAAAAAAAAAAAAAAAACCCCACCAAGAACCCAGAAGGGGCAGTGATTGGGACAAGACAAATATTTGTTTCTCACCTGGAGCCGCCAGTGCCGGCGCAGGGGCCGCCCGGTGCAGAGCCCGCCCGCAGCCAGGCCGGGCTAGTGGGGGCAGCGCCCTAAGCAGGGGCCGCAGCAGGCAGAGAAGGGCCATTTCACGGCCTGCACCTGAATCAGAAACCAGGGAGCCGTTACAAATAAAGGCGCAGAGGGCAAAGCACCATCCCCGGGACCTCAGCCCTGCTCTGGAGCCCCAACTCCCGGGAGAGGCCTGTGCCACCGGGGGGGAGGGAGCAGAGCCTTTACAGCCAGGGACAGATGCGGTGGGCAGGCCCCCAGCTACAGCAAGCGGGTCACCTCACTGGCTCATTGCCCCAGGGCTCGCTAGCAGAAGCCTTCCTCACCCCGAGCTGCGTCTGGGCCAAAGGAACCTCACCCCGCCGCCGGCACCTTCTTCCCCTGCTTCCGCCCGCCACAAATATGGCGGCGGGGGGGCGGTGCCCGCCGCGCGAGCCGCAGGGGCTGACGGGAAGCGGTTTCAAACAGCGGCCGGCGGGGAGCGGCGGTGGCGGTTTTGGTGTCGGTATTAGCCATGGAGTCGGCGGATGGGGTGGGGCGGACGCTGCCCAGCATCGGGCGGCTGTCGCGGGGGCCGCCGTTCGGGCGAGCGCAAGGGTGGCTAGGGCTCAGCCACGGTGGCCAGCTGCTCTCCCCGCCAGCGCCGCACTCCCAGGTAGGCCCAGGGCAATGGTGGCGGGGCCTGACTGTCCCTTCAGCTAGGCCGCTTCCCGCCAGGCGAGAAAACCGTCCCCGCTCAGGCCTAGAGGCTGGGCTGTGCGGGCTGGGGGTCCCTTTGTAAGCCCTGAAGGGGGTGGTTCTCTTTTTTTTTTTCTCGGGTTTTAATGTTTTTTTTTCCCTCCCCACCCCTCAGGAAAATGCCGATCCCCAGAGAACAGCATTTCTGCTGCGCAAGCAGTGGACCTTATATAGTGTGACCCCTCTCTACAAGTTCTGTGATGCCCACCTGAAGCATTATGCTCGGCTGCTGAGTGCTTTTATTGCTGCCGAGAAGCAGAAAGGATTAGCAGTGGAAGTAGGGGTTGAGCTGGACGTCAAAGTGGCTGTCTCCAGCATTCCTGACCTGAAAGGTAGTGACCGAGACCAGGCTGCAATTCTCGTGCAGGTAAGGAATCTTCCTAGTGCTAAATCCTAGAAAATAATTGCTGGAGTATCTGTTGAGACTTAATAGAAGTAAGTCCTGTCTATTTTTAACTCAAACAGAACATCTCATAAGCAATGGATGTGTTTAATTGCAGCTGCAAGTTCAACTCTTTGATAAGCTCAGTGTAAGACTACGGGGAGCAATCCTCTCTATTTTTTAGCTTAGCAGTCAATTTACTGCAAGAACTTGGACAGGTAATTTAATTTCTTGGATGAAGTTGGTGTAATCCTACCTCCTGGCTACAGTTTGACTCTAATTAATAGTTCTGAAATCTTTGCCTCAAGTTAAAGATGCTACTGAAGTGCCAAGTTCAGTATGGCAATGGTTGTCAGATGTACCATGGATTGGCTTTTCTGAATTAAGCAGTGTAAACTCAGATTTCAGGCCTGTTCCTAATGAAGTAAAAAGTGCTTTTCCTGCTGCTTACAACAGAATTCCACACATCTTGTAGGGATGTAGTGGATAGACTGAATAGCTGTATGAGCTTTACAGGAAGGAATGTTGCACGAGAGGCCGTGACAAAAATCTTCTACCAGGCATTTAAAATCATAAAACAAAAGCCATCTTTGGCTAAAAAAAAGTTTAACTCTGTAGCATTCAAATGCTTCTTTTCCCCAACTCAGCTTTCTTTGAGATCACCAGCTTCCCAAAAAAACTCAGAAGAGAAACTGGTATGGTCAGGCTGCTTCTGCTGTGTGTTTGGAGAACATTTTTCTGAGAACGTGCCAAAGGACTTCACTTGTTTACCTCTGTTTCTCGTGAACGGGGCAGAGAGTTACACATCCCTTGTTGGAAGCTGGTTTCAGAAGACTTTTGACTGCTGCTTCCGCCGTTTGGCCATCAACCCTCTCAATCTCAGTTGGATGGCAACAATGTGGACTGGGTGCAAAGAGGACAAAACCACATCTGCTGTGGAACTCGTTTTCTCTGTCCCCTGCCTACCCTACCCTCTGGATATTTCATATGCCATTCATCCAGAGGACGCAAAAGCTCTGTGGGACACAGTGCAAAAAACTCCAGGAGAGATCACCCAAGAAGAGGTGGATATTTTTATGGACTGCCTTTACTCTCACTTCCACAGACACTTTAAGATCCGCTTGTCAGCTACAAAACTGGTGAAAGTTTCTACAGCAGTTGCCTCAGCACACTGTGACGGGATGATAAAGGTGAGGTTTTAAGTAGCATATTGTCTTAACTAATACTGAAAAAATAAAATAGCTGTACCTGTCTCAAAATGCCTTACTTCTTAAAATGAAGGTTACATGTTTCTTATGAGAGATTCACAGATTCTGCTTTTTTTCCCACAAGAAGTTGTCAAACCCTCAGGTTTTTTTAGTCATAATTAGTTCTGGATTTGGGGCAGCTATCAATATGGTTTTCTACTACTGCATTGCAGCAGAAGCTAGTAATCCTAGTCTTGGACCAGAAATAGGTGTACTAGCCGCAGTATGAACAGGAAAGTTTCTTTGCCCACTGGCCAAAACTTAGTAAGATCCCAAACTTTAAAAAAAAAGTTCATTAGCTTTCTAGTATTGCAGTTATTAAGACACGGAAGACAAATATCATTAACCTGCTGTAAAGAAATAACTGCTGTGTGGGTGAGTTCAGAGATGGATGATCCTAAGAGTCAAAACATCTTGCTTAAAAATACTTTCAATTCTTTTTCATAAAGGTAATGGCCTCCCTGTACAGGTATCTATAATATGCTTTAAAGCCATGGAGGATTAATCTTTCCTGAAGTTCCTTCAAGGAATACTGGTTTGTTCTTCTGAGTTAAAGAACAGTTTGTGTAAATGCAATTGCTTAAATTTAGTCTGTCTATGAAGCACTGACTTCATTGTTCTGGGTACAGAGGGAATGTTAGAGGCTTACAGCTGGGATCCTACTCATGCACCTCTTTGATGGAGCATGAGTTCATCAAATGAAAGAAAATTAGCTTTGCTGGGAATAAATTCTTAACAACTTCAGCCTTTGTTGGACAACTGTAAACCACTAAATATTAGTGTTATTTGCCTATTTTTCCTTGCAGTAGTTTAAAAGTGGCTGAAACAGCTTTTTATGTTGCAGGGAAGTAAACACAGATACTCAACTCTACAGGCTTTCTGAAGAAAGGTTTTCTCCTGGAATGTGTGTTGTGTAAACTCAGTTATGGCTCTTATAATGGGGATAACGAGTTCAAGGCAGACATATATTCAGTATGGGAAAATAGGGGTATTCAAGGAAACCGGCATTGTCTCCTACAGGAAGATGGAGGTAGTTGAAGAAGCATAAGTGCTAGGATTCTCGCCTTCCAAAAAGCTGGACTAGAGGCAGAGTATTTCTTAGGTGCCCTGCTTCACATGGGACAGGAGCAGAAGTCAGAGGGCTTTGAAAGGAGCAGCCTGAACCATGAGTGTTTTCCCTGTATGTAGGGTCAAAACAGCAACAAAGGTACTTTGCAAACAGCAACAGAGAAGTTGACTAATAATGTGGAACACTTAGTAGTTGGTTTCCAGCTATTTAAGGGTATGGAAATTTGGCAACTGCCACTTTTGTTTTGACATGCTTTTTTTTTTTTCTTCCTTGCAGTTTCTACAAAGCAAGTACCTAACGGGAGTGCTGATGCTACTGACAGAACTAGCAATCTCTCAGATACAGTAAGAGTCACTCCAGCAAGTTTTCATGCTAAAAAGGGTTACAGTTGGAAGATGTATGGTGCAAAACTGAAACTCACTCCTGCAGCACCTTCTTTCATGTTGGCTGTTCAAAGTTGGACTCTTTGACTCCTACACTCAGCCCCATAACTAGGAGCAATTCACTCTCATGCCCAACAAAGACAAGAAGACATTTCGCCTTTGCTACGCAGTACAAACTTCTAGTAGTTTCTTAAGCACCTCTGCAAAATCAATATATCATAGTTACTCTATTTATGTGTAAGTATCACCAGGGGCTAGGAGATAAACTTTGCAAATTCTTGGATGCAACTTATTGACAGGTATTTTCTGTTTCAAATAGCAAGCTAGGTTTCACTGAACTAGATGGCCTAAGCTTTACAGACCTTAGCCTAAACTGCAGCTACTCTTGGGGCAGTCTAAATGCCAAGTCAAGCACACCTGAGAAAGGGTGCATGTTCTACAACCCAGGGAAGAAAAATCCAGGTCCAACCTGCTTTCTAGCTTGCTAAGGCCAGCTGGTAACTGTCAGAACGTGGTCTTCTCCATCCCAGTTGGGCTAAGGTGAACAGCACAAGAGTGAAAACTACCTTGCATGTCCAGCCTGTTGGTCCTCTCAGAGAAGTTAATGCATAGGAAAAGGTCTGTGTATAAGCTAGGTATGTATTACGCTTTGCCTGATGTTTTTAGTCCTGTATATAATCTTTTAGGGCAGAGAGCTCTCTTGGTTGGAGTTACAGGTGTGAAAATTTTATACTATATCTCTCCCTTCTATGGCAGGTAGGAGTTGAAAGAGTTAGTGTACAGTGCCTAGCTATAGCTTAAACAGAGAGGAAGTAGACTAAATACATGCTAAGTGTTATGATTTTTGTATTGTTGTACCAAATAAAGATTTGTCATCTTTTGCCAATAGATTGGTCTTGAGCAAAGTAAAGGCCACCTAGGTCCAATTAAGTGTATGGTGCTTATTTTAAGTATAGTTTACCTCAATAAACTAGTTGTTACTTATTAAATAATTCTGTGAGCAGCAAAATTTAAAGTCTAGTCTCCTGTATGATTCAATTGTAAGAGCTTCACATTTGTACAGCATCTAAGGTCTGATGAGTTTGTGCTGGGACCTTCCCCCTAAGCAGGGATGCAAGTTTTCCCTTCTTTGCTCAAAACTCGTAACTTCGGGATCTATTTGTCCACTGTCACTAAAAGCATTCTTCATTCCTTTCCCCAGCACCTTTGAGTTGAACCAGCCATACAAACATATAACTCCCTAACAAGACCTAATTGCATACCTAGTTCCTAATCTACTTTTAACAATCTATTTCCAGAATTAGCCAAAGAAACATCAGGTTTTAGGTTTTGTTTGAGATGAAGGTGGATTATTTTTGCTTAGTGAAGTTTGCAGTCTGTAAAGTGATTACTCTTATCCTAGTAGAAGCAATTAAGCAATCCTCTGAAGGTTCTGACATCTCAGCAGCTACTTAAACTATCACTTCTAGTGCCTTCTGGGTTCCTTTTATGAAACGTCTTAGACAAAGTTTGCTATCTTGACTGAGAGGAACACTGGGTAAAGCAGGGTAGGGTCTGATGTAACCACCACCAGTATTTGGTTTGAAAAGAGGACAGTTACACCTATGACTTAATTTTAAATCTAATACTCAGCTCTTTCCAACAAATTTGCATAAATAATCTCCAAAAAAAAAAAACCAGATTCCATATAGCCTCTTATAACCTCTTCCTTACCTTAAGAACATACACTAATAGCATATGAAACTACAGCAGAGTATGTATATGAACTACAGTCACACCCAGCTTTCAAGAGTGATGTTTTCCTATGTCTGTGTGGTATCTACTACAATCTAGCTGTAAGGTTTGCTGGACTGAAAAGCTACTGGTTTGGTTTTGTTATGCTTTTCAACAAATTGGGGTATAATTTCAGTTATCAATGAGGGCTAAGTGAACAGAGCTAGATTTAGCCAGATAGTGCAGATACTTCCTACTAGAAAAAGCTGGTTGTGAACAATGTGCTTCTAAGCAACTGAGAACAACACTGAACAGCAGAGTTTTAAGCCAATTTTACTTGGACTGGTATCTAAAAATAAAAAAACAACCCAGCATCTGTGTCCACACAAACTATACAAAAGCATAGCCCACTGCTTTCACCCAAAGGAACAAACAAAGAACAGCATAGAAGAAATTTATTAAGATCGCACTATTTGTACAAGTTACTCATGCTAGAAAAAAGCATAAATGATACATGTAAACATTTGTTTACAGAATACTTTTCCTTTTAAAGGTGCAAATGATCTTCATATGTAAACACAAGAATACTGACCTTTAGGGGAAAAGAGGCTTTTAAAAAAGTTTTAATGACCCATTTATTACTGTAGTGTAATTTTTACTATATTCAAGCACATTAAAATTGGAGCTACATGAATCAAACTATGAAGTTGAAGTACTTAAGATGTCAGCGCTGCCTTTATTCATCTCAAGAATTTACAGTCCTCTTATTCTTTTTAAAGTCAGATTTAGTAAGGTCCAAAGTTATATCAGGTGCAAAAGGTCATTCTTTCGTACTAGATAGAAATTACAGTACAAACATATCAGAACCTTGGAATCTAGAGTTCCTCCTTCCTCTCCCCCCACCCCTGGGTACCTTCGCAGTCACCAAGCCATGACAGTTACTCCCAGCGCCAGCAAATAGTCCCTCCCCTCCAAACTCTTCAATGAGCCTCATACCTTTCCCTGCTCTGAACCCTCACAGGCAAAGTTCATAAAAATCACTAAAAGGGAGGATACAGTCTCATCGTGGTCAATGTTTCACAATAGGAATTCTGAAGACAGACAAGAGGCAGGAGGGCAGGGAAGGTCTAAGCTTTTTTTCAGCAGGAGCTGACTGTGGGTCTGCTGCTGTAGCAAGAACCTGAGAGGTGAGTGTTGATCTAGGCTAGTCAGAATTAACAGATGAGACCTGCATCCCAGCTTCAGACAAGAACTGGTAACTAGCAGGCAACGTGAGGAAAAGGTTTTTATAAGTAAGCAACAACTAGTTGTTTGTAGGTTCATATACAGGGGAAGGGAGAGACAAAAGCCAAACTTTTGTACCATACACTGTACAGTAAAAAGGCATCATTTGAAATCCTTTTCACTCTCACCCTTTTTGGGCACTTCACTGATTCAGTCGATAGATGAGAGTTCCAGTTCTACTTCTTGCCTCCAGCAAGACTGAAAAGATATTCAGGGCACCCATCCTCACAGCTCTCCTGTACTCTAAGAGACCCTAAAACATACCACAAGGGTTGGAACCACAATAGCTGGCAGGACATAGCCCTGCCCTAACAACCAACTCAAATCGCACACGCACATATACATATATAAAATACATATATATATGCACACATATTTGTATATAAAAAGCTGGAATCATCGCTGTGAGCGATACAAAGAAAATACATGATACAAATTAAATGAAAAAATAAATATACTCTGTGCACAGAAAAGCTTCTGTGTAAAGGTGGCACCTTGCAGGTCAAGTACTTTTTTGAAGCTCTCTGTAAATAAGGCAAAAGCAATGTTTTCTGTATCGCTTTCCTCTTCCACCCACCACACAGCTGCCACATCCACTGCTCACAGCAGGAGGGAAAGCAGGAAACCCACCTCCTTGCCAGACTCCCAGTATAGCATTGGGGCTCTATGTCAGCATTGTTTACGCTACAGTAACTTTTACAGTTTGGTTTATTCAAAAATGTAGACTATTCAGAAAAAATACGGACATAAGCAACACTTATACTTTTGTCCAGTGGTTCCCTGGAGTCTGACAACACGGTCTCCCCTTGGGCACACTCGCACAGAAGTCATTTTTATAATTCCATAAAAAGAGTCACCGGCAAAGAGTTACATTGGATCTAGACTATGCATACTAGAGCTGCAAAGAGGTCCAGTGTCAAAAAGTCTCTTCAGTTTTTCTAGGAATGAGAACCAAGGGGTCTCCCTCCCTCTTGATGCTTACCATATATGGGATTCACAGTGTGTCATTTTGATAACACCTACTCCTCCTCCCAGCCGCCGATAGTTCATTCCACCGTACAACCTGCAAAGACAAGGTTTCAGCGGTCACACCAGTTCAGCTCCTTCCCAGAGCTACCATGGGAAAGACTGAACCAGCCCTTGTGACCACAATTACACCATCATTAACTTCTGGTTAAAGCAGACCATGACAAGTAAGTTGGGCAGCAGTCATTTTACAGACTTCCAAGGTAAACGGCTGTATTTGATCATGCCTTTCTCTCTCAGAAATAGAAACTGCTTCTCATTTTGACACCAGTTTTCTGCCACTCAAGCAATCACTTGCTTTCTCCCTGTCCGGTAATGCCCAAGATAGAAAGGAACTTTGCAAGCAGTAGCTGACCTTGGGCTACGTTTTGGGTAAAGTAAGAGCAAGGATAGGTTTGCTACTTACAGTTCAACTAATTACTTCTATATTTCTAATACGCTGAATTCAGCTGATGTAACAAAGACGTAACACATCCCAAGCACCATCTGTTTCTCCAAAATATGTTACTGAAATTGTGCCTGCATTTCATATGGATATCTGAGCCCTATAGACTCCAGCATCCTACTCACTTCAGCTGTGTATTTCCCTCTGTGCCACTGAAGTTTGCTGGCAGAAACGGGAGAAGCAAGTTCATCAAACATCTACCAATGCAATTCAGGTGTAACAAATTGCATCAGAAGCATTTATTTGTGTAGCCTGCCTGAGAAAAGGTGTCCTTCACAGAGCAAGAAGTTCAGCAAACAGAAGAAAGAGAAGGCACAGATGTTGATCTATATTGGATGCAGTAGGAGGAAAAAAACCCACAAGCTATTACCTTGAATAATCTCCTAAACTTCTGTGAATGCTGGTCCAGGCAGTAACTCCTAACTCTGGACATCTTATTACTGTTACTGTCACTGAAAATAGCTGAAACCACTCGGTTAGGGAATATGAAGTACGTATTACTCTCTACTCAACTGGTTCTCTCAGGAATTCAAGTCATTGGTCCATAACACAACAAACGGAGGGAAGTTCCTCCACTGCTCATGATGACAGCTTACCCCATAGGGAAAGGGTTAATCTACTAGTATTACTAGGCTGGAAAGAATAAGGACATTAATTTCTTCCTATTCCCCACCCCTGCCAGACTACTAAAGCAGCAAGAATACAGATAGAAGCTTGAAATCTAATACTAATTAGATTTGGGAATAAAGACAGAAGCAATTGCTTTTAAGTGTAGTTATGACTAGAAAAGTAATAGGAAAAAATAGCCTTTTTGCTCAGTACATGGTTTTGATTGGCAATTTCATATTACTTCTCTTGTTTGTAAATCAGATGAAAAACTTGCCATCTTGCAGATTTAAAGGGAAAGAATATAATATGCTTGAAGCATTCTGTTGTTTCAGCTCCTCCAAAAGGATTCAGAAATCAGAGCCTCAGCTTGAAAGTAAAAAATGAGTAGGCCGAATTTTACATCATGACTGTGAGCTCCTTCTGCTAAGGGCAAGCTTAGTTCTTTTGGGAAGCAGGGGAGACTCAGCTCAAAATAAACAGAAGGGGCATATGTCTCTCAGTGTGGTCCATTTTTGTTATGTTCAAAAGCAGCACTAGGAAACAAACTAGGTTTTGCTATGACCTTTTGCTCGTTACCCAACAAGCCTGCTAAATCATTTGTTTTCTCTAGGTCTCAAACCTATCTAAACATCATTTTCCTACCTGCAGAAGATGCAATGAGATTTTATTCATTAAGTATTGATTAAATCTGTCAGGATACTCTGACAGGAAAAGTACAGAAAGCTCTCATTTTACTTTAAAATCAAAGCTGTAATTCAAACAGAAATCTGCAATAAAATGTTTCTCAACTGCTATAGTCACAGACATGGGGATGCTGTAGGTAAATGGCATATTGGGATATTTTTCAAAATGCGATTCTCTTTCTTGCGCTTTCATGAAAGCCAACAAGCCACAACGTGAATGTTACATGTGGCTACCACACCCCAGTTCTTCACTATAGTGTACATCACATTTCTAATTTGGCTGGGACTGCTCCAGCTGGGTGGCAGCAGCTCCAGGCAAAGGTCACTATTTGGTTGCTTCACAAACTTAACAGTTACCTCCATGTGTTAGCATCTGGATCAAACACCTCAATGGTCTTCAAGTATGTTGTGCCATCAAACCCCCCCACTGCCATCAGCTGTCCATTCACCACTGCAAGGCCAACCTGCAAAACAGCCACCATAGATAGTACCTATTACCCAAGAGGTCCTGAAAAGACAGGTCCTGAAAAGAAGGATTAAAATGTAAATATTAATAAAATGATTCAATAACCATGTTTGGTGAAAGTCAGTCCGCAATAGAGTTTTTTTGGGGAGGGAAAGGACAAAAATAGCCTAAAAAAATAACAAGACATGAAAAGTTAAATGCATCTCTCAAAATAGAGACTGTCAAAGAAAAAGCAGTAAATAAGTTGACTAACATAACCTTATTACCAGCTCCAAGAAAACTGCTTGCATGCTAATAGGTACATGAGAACCTAAGCCTTTAGGCTTTAGTTTAGCTTAAACTTACTATGTCCTGGACTGAAATTCTTGACAAAGTATGACACACACACACCAGAATATCTACCAGCCTACAGCCTCGAATGGTTCTTCTAGTTTAAGCAAGCATATGTGAGCCTCTGGTCTACTCCTCTTGGGCTGGAGCTTGGACCATCTCTAAGTACCTTTCTTCTCCAGCCTATTTCGTCTTTCTGCTGAAACACAAAATCACTGATATCTCAAACAGTTCTGTGCTTTAGGAAGATCACTTCCAGTGAAAACATCTCATGGCATAACAGAGAAAAGATGACAAGAACTCAAATGGTCCTTGTTTGGGCTTTGAGGAAGTTAGAAAATACTCAGGAGGGCTGCAGATACAAATGCAGCTGTTCAACAGTTTCTATAGAAAGCAAACAGCAAAGCAGCTCATGAAAAGTCAATGCCTAATTGGTAACTAAAGAGGAGAGTGTTGGACAGTCTACTATATACTTTGAGGATGGAAATAAATATGTATTCTCTGCCTCCAAAACCAGTAGTTGCTCAAATTATGATTCATACTTGCCTCACCAGACACTAAAATACTAACAGAGACAGAATTAATCCACTCTTTACTATATAATCCAGTATCCAATGATAAATATTCATAACACTTGCATCTGCCCAAACACATTGACTACTTAAAGCACTACGTTAATCTTTTGTTCACATGTCTACAGAAAGCAGGAAGATTAGCAGTTGATGAGAACATGCTGTCACTCCCCATACTCACAGAATTGGGTGAAGAGAGGTGACATACTAAGCGAAAACCCAGAAACCCTGTTCCCACACACATCTCAAGGCAATGAAAAGACTTGGCTGGATGTTTGTATGATGATCTAAAGACATACTTGCCCAGATTCCCAGCTCTTTCTTTTGGGAAAGTAGGTATGTTCACCCCCTAATTCATCCAAAGCGGATTGCAGGATGAGACTCAGGTGCTAATTTTGATAGTATTCTCTAATAGTATCTCATACCATGTATGGCTACTACACCAAGTAAAAACCTAAAAAACTCCTCTTTTTCAGGACTAAGTAGCTGACTCCATATAAAGGACAAAAACTATTAGAAAAGACCCTCAAATAACTTCATTTCCCCATCTTCCCCATCATAGACAGCAGTCTATGGCACGACACAACCACCACTTCATTCTCTAGTCTTGCTAAAGAGCTCTGATTTTTTGCAAACCTGTCCCCTCATAGAATGGGAGGTGAAGGGACAGAGGAAGCAACAGAAAAACCTCACAAGATGACACTCTACTCTGTGCTCTCACCACATGATTATGTATGGTACAGAGAAGCAAATCAATCCAAACTCACTCCACTCCGGCGGGATGTCATGGCCACAACAGGAGACCACTGGTTGGTTCGAGGGTTGTATCTCTCAGCACTACTGAGCTCTGTCGTATCATCTCTGCCCCCTACAGCATATATCATGTCTTGGTATACCGCACAGCCCAGGTGCTTCCTCCTCGTCCCCATGGGTGCAATCGTGTGCCAGCGGTTCTCCTGGGGATTGTAGCGTTCCACTGCAGAGGGAATGACACATCATTGGACAACACAGCTGGAAGGCAGTGGGGGGTTTCCACTTTTGAGCCTGCATCCAAAAAGTTTTGCTCAAGCTGTAAACAGGCTACAATTCTCACACACCAAAAATATAATGAACTACTTTGTTACCTTTCACTCTGATGCTCTTCTTCTACAGAATGCTTGCTATTATCTTTCGTGTCTCCAGCCCTACAGTCAAATCACATTCAGCATCTTCACTCAAGAGCAAGCTGGCAGTGCTACAAACTGACCTGCATTATCATCTTGCGGTAGTTTTACCGCTTGCACCTTCCTTCCTACAGCAGAAAAGGGCTACTGCAGGAAAAAACATGCATTTGCAACTGTTATGCAAATGATCAAAGTACCGTATTCAGGACACACTGCCAAATGCAGCATCAAGAAAGAAAAAAATGATACACATTAAGGTCAGAAGCCCAGAGAGTGAATTATTGTGTGGCAAAAATCATATTTAAAGAAGAAGAAACACAGCAAACTGATCACTAAGATATTCAACAGCGATCTGAGGACATTAAGGACAAACAGGATGATGACAAGTATTGACTGCAACAAGGGACAGCAAAAGGCATACCAGTATTGAGAGGAGAAGTTCCATCAGAGCCTCCCACAGCATAGAGGAAGCCCCCTAGCACAGCCACCGCAACTCCCAGGCGCCTTGTGCTCATGGAAGCTACTCGAGTCCATTTGTTTTCTTTGGGATCATACCTGGCGAAAGAATAAACATCAAAGCTTAGTGAAGTATTGATATCTTCACAAAGGGGCAGGAGGGATGACCTTATTTTCTTCAAATAAAAAAATCCCCATAAGATCTGTACAGAACTTACCTCCTCTCCAACTCATATACATCAACTGCACCTTCTAGAAGGCCCTCTTCCCCCTGTTGTTCACTTTTTTCCTTTTTTTTTTTTTAATTTTTTTTTTCCAATTAAAAGTACCTTTCCACAATGTTGAGGCAAGAGACACCATCCTGGCCTCCCACAGCATAGAGATAGCCCCCAAGAACTGCTACTCCAACACTGGTCCTGCAGGTGCTGGTGGGGGCCACATCACTGCTCCACTGATTGGTCTTTGGATCATACCTAGAAAAACACATCAAACAGCACAAATTTCTTGTCTAGGTATGCTTCAGACACTCCCATGCTCGGGAACTACTAGGGCAGTGAAACTTGCTTATCTTGAGCTTAAACCACAACACAGCTATTTGGAAATTGGATAAACCCCCTGAACTGATACAATGCATCCATGTTATTCCAGGAATGTTTAAACTGCAGATTGAGATGATTCAAACTGAAGATCAAAGGTTCAGGTTCATAAGACAGCAGGTTACCAGGGTCTGGCTGACATGTGGTAAACCATCTATGCAAAGAGCAGGACTTGCACTTTGAGATAAACAATGAAGGAACTGGGTGGACTTGGGAATCCAGAAACAAGAAAACACAGTGCATAGCAGAAAATTACAGGATGTGGGAGATGTAAGGCTACGCTCATGCTTTGGGAAGTTGGGAGTATGCAAGGAGATAAGTAGAAAGCAGGGGAGGCTCAAGGGGAAAGGAGATACTTGTATAGCTCATTGGATTTGTTACAGGGCCAAGATTAAGAGTACTAGGAGTGCTTGAGTCATGTGGCTTTTAAGCACAGTGATTGCCGTATGCAGCTCCCAGAAACAGGAAGGTTGTTTGACTTCTGTCTTTCACAGGTCTAAAACCGACACATTTTCCTTCTTCTGTATTACTGAATGCAAGGGTCCTGAATTCTCTAATTACCACTCCACAGTAAAATTCTAGGATCTTCCCCTCAACATCTAAGAATTGCTTACTGTAACCTCACCTTCCTCAACAATGCTAAAAAAAAACACCCAGCAATAGCAAAGAAGGTTAACCAGGATCATCATTTCTATCAATTATACCCAGACCCAACTCTTATATATGCCTTCCTTATTCCAAAGACTACATCTTGTCTCATTAAGCTGGGGACAATATGACAAGCTGTTATGCATGAATTCCCAGCTCAGCAGTAATCCAACACAATATTGAAGAGGTATGCAAGAGAGGAGGAAACAGGAAACATAATATAAACTTCAGGGTTTTAGCAGAACAAGAACACAACTGGAAGAATGAACTAACTTTTAAGACGCCGCACCCAGGTTTAAACATTCAGAGTTAACATTTTACACATTCACTTTATGGATACCTACCTTTCTACACTGTTAAGGTAAGAGGAACCATCATGACCTCCCACAGCATAGAGGAGGTCATCCAGAACACTGACTCCAACACCACAGCGTCTTTTGCTCATGGAAGCCACCATCCGCCACTCATTGGTTTGAGGGTCATAACGCTCAACACTGGAAATTGCGTCCCCACTACACCAGCCCCCCACTGTAGGAACCAAACACAAGAAATAGCATCATAATACGGCACTGAGCTCACATACTAAATGTGCGCCTGCTACAAATAATCCCTCCAGACATTGTCAACCTTAACCCAGTAGCCCCATTGCTGAGTTACTCATTCTGAGGATTATAATTAGAGGACAGAACCTGATTTTCAAGAGGATTACCATAAAATTGGAAGTAATGTGGCATTCATAGCACTAAAGAAATCACACAAGTAAGAAAGTGGAAGTTAACTCAAATCTCCAAATATTAATGCACAGGTCACTTCAGAAATATGTTGTAAAGACTGGCCTTATGGAAGCACTATTGCCAGAAAACCCAGACTTCTATGTCCTGACATAAGACAGCAGGAGCTACGCATACCTGCAAAGAGCACTTCTCCACAGCGGATGGGCTTCCGTGGTCTAGTTCTTGGTCCTTGCATTAGTGGCCGTTCTTGGGGCAACAGCAGATAATTTTTAGCTTCATCCACTAGATCCCTGTGCAAGACAGGAAAATATTAATGCCATAAGTTCATCTGATACCAGTCTCAGAAGGTATGAATCAAAACCAATGACAAGAGCAGCCAGCACTAGTCATGCACTTCAGGTATTCACAAGTCACCTAAGTGCATGAATAGCTCTAGTTAAAACATATGCTGTCACCTAAATACTCATCAGCTGTTTACAAATCATTTACACAGTGACAGCAGTAGACCAGTATCAATACTTGGCCAGAGTTAATAATAGATATTGCTTCCTATAAAGACTGAAAAAGCCATGATGAGATTTGTCATGTTTACTATGCAGGAAAGAAAAATCCAGACTGCCTCAAGCTAGAACTTAACAGTCATTTGTTTTGCCTAGAAACAAAACAGGTGTTGAGAAGCACACAAATACAAAATACACACAAATCACCAATAGATGGAGATAGTACCCTTCTGATGAATATTTTCTCCATCAGCTCTGGCCAGCTCACACTGTCCATCCATTCATGACTTGCCACCTGGACTAATCCTAATACTCCAAACCCTTGAATAAAACAAAAAAAAGAAAAAAAGTCCTCCTTCCCTCTACAAATGTGGGATTTCCCCACTATGAGTGCTTACTCAGGAAGAGAATAGTTTAGCCTATCCCCTGAACTTTTTTACATTAAGGACAAGAAAAATTGTGTGCTTTACAGGTGATACAGAACTCCGCATAACAAGAAATGTAAGACTCAGAGTGTAAGAGGAGGAAATGACAGTTTCCCTGCACTAGCATTGTGGGAAAGAAACAGCAGACTCTAATCCCATAGTCCAATTCAGTTAACAAAAGTACAGACTTTTTACATAGAAAAACTACTTTTAAGTCCTAATGAGGTCATGAATGCTATGCAAGCGGCATCAAAAGTAATGAAAGGCTGTGACTAGAGAAACAAAAAACATGAAATGGAAAACAATACACTGAAGGGTATTTGACTAACAGGCAAACTGTGCACTCAAGGTTTACTACTTCACTGAAAACTTGAAAGAGCAAAAACACTTCTAGGGCACACTATTGACTATTAGGCAAACAGCAAACACTTTCTTGCATATCTTCTCCACCCAGTTTCAAAAGAGCAAATTGTGAGATATCACCCATTTACCACTGAGAAATCAGCATAGTTTTAGAGACCGGATGCCAATAAGGCACCCAAATACAACAAAGTCCAATATTGTAAATCAGCAAGGAGATTTACCGGCATTCCTCATCACTCTTAATAAGTGGATCAGAGCCCACTGTACCCACAAGAAACTTGGGACTCAGCAACGGTAGACGAACGTGCTGCAGGACCTAAAACACAAAAGAGAACATATATGGCAAACCATATATATGCACAGAGACGTAAGAAGCCAAATGGAAAACAGTAGTAACTAATGAGTTTTGATAGAGTCAAAAATTCCTCTGGCAAACATGCGTGGTCATTCACACACCCAAACTCTGGCATTTTTATTTAATGTATCTCATCTTATGGCACCTTTGCCTTTTCAGTATATCAATACCCAGCAGAAAAATCAGTCTTCGAAAAGGGGCAACCTACTGGATCTACTAACAGCTGAAAACAAGGTCACAATTGAAAACAAAATTACAGATGTCAATACCTATATGCCCGAAGCATTAGTTCAGTTAGGAGTTTTATACACCATTTAGCTCTCTTAAATGTGACTGCTATTGTGCAGTAACTGAAAAATAGCAAGTAACATATCTCATACAACAGCTTCGAATTTAGAGGCATAAGTAGCTATAGACAAAGGGGCGTAAAAAGGCACAGTTATAACAGCATTAAGAGCTACCTTGAAAACAGTGAGTTTTTTGTTGTTTTGTTTGGGTTTTCAAAAACAATTTTCAAAAGCTTTCCACTAAATAAAGTTGCATTTAACGTCTCTTTCCAAAGCAGAAACACTGAGGCAGGCAGACTCTCACCACCTCTTTTGATCAGAAAGCCTGAGACTTCAGAAGCTTTCTGGCTGACAGCTTTGTCAGAATGAGTGCTTCTCTGTGAAACAGCTTGGCTTCGATGAAGCATCATATTTCAACAAAACCATTCTGACAAGCTCCAGTATAAGATCATGAGGGCTGAGGCACAAATCAAACAGCAGAGTTTAAAGATACACCACAAATGAAGACAAGCTTTTTCTTATCCACTACGTTTTTTTATACAACACTCAAAGCAATGCAGGCAGGCTTGTCTGGCCAGACTACTGGAATGATCTAGTTTGGCAAGTCCTACCTGGAAACAATTCAACAAAGCCCCTATTGAAGGCTCCAGCCACTGCACCTTCCAGCCTAGATGAAGTGCAAAACACCTAACACAAGTGGAAGTCAGAGAGAATAACTGGCTTTGCATGCATTCAGACCTGTGACACTGC
The DNA here is from genome assembly GCA_025769975.1 of Gallinago jamesoni. Classification (NCBI taxonomy): domain Eukaryota; kingdom Metazoa; phylum Chordata; class Aves; order Charadriiformes; family Scolopacidae; genus Gallinago; species Gallinago jamesoni. The sequence continues at coordinate 2,736,902 of JAOQGH010000004.1, forward strand.
TGTGGCACCACCATAACAGCCCTCATTCCTCTTCCCCTGGATAAAGCCATCTCAAATGTCACTATGCTCAAGATTACCTGTGGCAGCTGGGGTCTTCTCTCCTGGATGCTGTATTTCACCCAGGCCATCACCGCATTGAACACCTGCTCTTCACTGCGAACGTTTAACTCATCGCTGGATATAATGTCTATGAGCTGATTGGCAGGGAGCAGCATGAACTCCTCACTCTCCATTACCTGGTTAAATAGAAAAGGAATAAAAAGGAAGTAAAGACAGTGGCCAAAGCACCACAGCCATTCAGCACTTCAGTGCAACTCTAAAGAGGACACCGTCCACTCGAATTAAGAGTCTAATGGACTGATCCAGCAAAGGGCCAAATACCCATCACTGTTTTGACATCAACGCATGTGAAGGGTTTGCTGCACAGAGCGGAACGCAGAACCTAGCAACACAACACACACACCTTCAGATGGGGATATAAGCAAAAGGTAATTTTAGACAACGTTTTTTTGTAGAACACTTTTAAAGGGTTAAACCACAGAACACACTGATCACTTCCAAAATTTGGGAAAAACAAAGCCCTTCTTTAAAAATCACTCTCCTTGTTTGCCCTAATACATAAAACAGAAATAAAAACGTTGCATAGGACATAAATAAGTGACTGAAAAGTAGTATCAGAATAGAGAAAGCTCTATTCACAAGACATCCAACATACAGCACAAAAATAAGTCTCAGAAACACTTTAGAAGTACTGTAGAGAACACAGAGAGTCTTCCTGAATGCTGATTTGTGGCAAAGCAGAAAATATCTCAGGAGAGGGAGATGGACTTATTTGATCCTTCCTCTTCGCTCCAAATACATACATAGAGTATGCACAAGTCCAGATGCACGTAAGAAGGAAGCAGAGCCTCCTAAGACCCTAAGGACTGATGTTTTGTGAAATTCAAGCCACTGACAATCTGCAAACATGTTAAGTCCTTCGGTGCCCAAGAGACCACCCAAGTTTCTCAGAAGGCTTTAGCCACCACTGGAGAACTGCTCACACCACACAGCACTCGTGAGTCAGCCTGCAACTGTCTTGAGAGGTTACAGAGCTCACACACAACTGTGTCTTCTGCACTGATACCAGTAGATGGGAAAGATGCAAGAAGCAAAAGAAAGAATTGCAGAAATGGTTTGATTGATAACTGCCAGCTCAGCTTCCCTACAAGCATTCCCAGTCTGTAGCCTGTAATCTGAGAGGTTCAGTGACAGAAAAATAATTGAATATTGGCTCTTCCTTATCATTTGTGACCACATTCAGACTCCAAAGCCTATTTTATGATTTGCAGCATAAGTGAAAGCAAAATATGTTCTTTGACGCTACCATCTCAACAGCAGTCAGCTGTGCAGTCCTTTTAACTACCTAAAGAAATTAAGAGCACTGAATGAATATACAAAACTTGCCAAGTACTTACAATAGCAAATATAGTTAAAAGGAACACAACAGGCAATGAGATCAGTTACCAGCCTTTGGTCTAGGATCCCATGGGCTTTTAGGGGGCACTAAGAGCCACAGGAAGGTTAGCCCACACACTTCTTCAGCTTTAAGAAAAAAACCTGGATTGGTCATTAAAGATGTTTACCAGCATTTTTCCCCATTCTCCCTCCCTTCTGCATAGACTAGCTTATGTCTAAACCCTATCTCGACAGTTTGTAAGCCTCAGACTCTGAAAGCACAGGCTCTGGAAATTTATGAGTTAAGGATGGTTATCCAGGCTCTCCCTTCCACCCTCAGAAAACCCAGTTGCATTGATAGCCTCATAAAACTCAAAATACTGGAAGCAATCCTGCAAACCCAGTTATTACTACTATGCTACTTGTTAGTTTACATTGTAAAACAAATAATTATTTTAAAAGCTTTGCCTTGTTTTGGCTTAATTATCAGGACAGTAATAATTACCTGACTAATATTAATGGTCTGTTTGACTGACCTGCTTACTAAATACGAATCTGATGGGCTTCACTTCCTCTACAGTATTGATGTGTATTACTGCTTTTACAAACAGATAGAATAAATACCAAGAGTATACAATATGGAGTGCAATTTTGGTCTATTGATACAAAGTACAATTTGTTTATCCTTAAGTATATTTTTTCCCTTCACACAGATGTCAGAGCCCAAACAAAAAAATATGAAGGTTGTTCTTGTACAGTGGAGTTGTTAATAGAACCTTTTCACATTACATGCACAAGATTCACTAGGGGTTTTAGGCAACAAATTAAATTGAGGGGAATGGAAAACTTGGAAAAACATTTTACCAAGAAGTTAATGATGTAATGCAGCAATACACAAAAAATTAATAGAACTAGAGGTTAGCACAGCAGAGGACATGAAGCAATTCAGACCGCATTCAAAGTAACTGCATGGGTTGGCTCAATGCCTAGTGCTTAATATTTTACATTGCCATTCAGGAAATTCCCATCTCACATTTCTTTCTGCCAGCTTGGAGGAACGATGACAGCCTCTGCAGAGAAAAGCAAATTTTTTATCAATTCTCAGCCTCCACAGTGGAGGATGATTAAGTAGCCAAGTCACTAAATTCCATCAGGGATTACCAATCCACTCTCCAGATGGAAAATAACAGCAGAACAGAATACAATCCCAACAAGCAGCACCATTAATATTGTCTGCAGAGAAACAGTGGAAGGAAAAGAAGTGAACATTAAGGATGCAAAGCTCCCAGGGCACTGAAAGGGACATAAAAACCTGCCCAGGCCAAAGAAATAGTGCCCTAATCTAAGCAATTGCTTTGCAGGGGCCATGATTCAGTTAAGTCAACCATAATTTGCATCATCATTGAGAAGAGTGTTTTCTCAAATCCAAAACTTTTGCCTTTAGGTGTTTTAAGAGGGATAAGGAAGACAGGATGCTGTCTCCAAAGGACTGCAACAGAAAAGAAGCAGGCAGTACATAACAGCCAGCTGCATGTATAATGCTAAAACATTTTAAAACAAAACTGTTAAAAAGCTGTTAACAAAACATTGTTAAAAACTTATTTAGAGGCCTGCAAGCACGCCCTATTCATGTATTAACAACAGGAGCACAGATCTAACCATTAAAACGACCAAGCACTGAAAATAAACGACCATCTGGTTACCATCCTGCTCCCAAAAAACAAAGCAGAAGAAAGAGTGCAGAGCAAGCAGAGAACACGTGAAATGGCCAGCTAAAACACAGGGCTTTTGGGAAATCACCAAGTTCCACAAAAAACAAGCTCTGATCTTAAACAGCAAATTCTACTTTTTATTCTTTATGGTTAGGAAAGAGGTATTTAATTGCAACTTTTAGAGTAAACTGATGCCATGTGTCTACAGTTAGATACCAAGTATTGTCTTCAATGTGTCTAACAGTCAAGTTCAACTGTGCTTGCTTCTGCTCATAATTTCCTTAAGTACTAAGTGACTAAAATTAATACAATTCCAAACTCCTTCCTGCAGGGGAAAAAAAAAGCTGGCAAGCTGCAATCACAGCACCTGCATACAGACACTTCTCTGAGGAAACTAAATCAGCATCAGGAGTCAGTAGTGGAGTTACCCGCTTTGGAAGGGACCTACTTGCAAAGCAGGTGGAGAGAGGAGATTTCTTTGCAGCAGGCTACCTGTTCCAGGGGATGGAAGAGTGCAGTTTCTGGAAAAGGTAAGGGTAACAGACCTTCATGCTGAGCACACTCCTAGAGAGTAGGCTGCTTCCAAAACACATGCAAATTCTTGCCCTTCCAACCAGGGCTCAGGAAAGATACCATTTAGAAGTGTCGGGCTCCTTTCTGCATCTGGGTGTAATAGCTAAGAAGTAAAGACCCACTCCAACACTTGCTTACAGAATCCTTAATTATTATGCTGATCCTTCCCTGAACCATTTACTGGTAATTTTTTTTTCCAAAAAAAGAAATAATCTAGGCAGATTTAACAAAGGAAGAGAGACTTGAGTTTATAAAGGTTAGCTACAAAATTACACATGTGAATTACTTTCAAATAAATTCTGCTTAATAACAGATGCAAATCCCTAGTTCTGCTACAGCAAGGGAGTTGAAGGCTTCACTGATGCAGTTATATGCTCACACACATACACCCTTTTCCAATCCCTAAATCAACATCAATTTTTATTCTATTGATGTGTTTTCTCCTGACTTTAACACCTGCCTCCCCTTCAATCATTTAGAATCCAGATCATTTCTGAAAGGAGAGTGGAATGTCACACCATTGTATAGCCATGTCAGATATAATACCCAACCCCAACTTCACCTGCAACCCTGCTTTCCACGTAGTACTCGCCACACAAATCCAGGAGAAATGCTGCAGATCAATAGAAACCTCCTGTGCAATGCAGTCCTGCAAGCACCTCTTCCCTCTTTCTTCCCTAACTAGTGTCTGGCACTCATCTCTATTAGGGCTCACAGCAGATGTAAAGGCAGGATTTGGAAAGAAGCACAAAGTGAGAGTTGCCCCAGCTCGCATGGGACGTATTCACATGTTTTACACCGTGATTCCAGCACACTAGCTTCTTACCTCCTGGAAGTTATGTTGCGTGAACTTGTCAGCAATCCTCAGCAGTTCACGGCACGAGTGAGTATCAGCAAAAGCTCGGATGCCCAGGCAATTGGAAGGGTCCAACTGTCTCTTAAGGAACTCGCAGCAGGCCTCCTGGATCTCGGCCAGCTGGAGAAGGCAAGCAGCTGGCAACAGGGTCTGGACATTTCCCTCTTCCACAGTGATCTGAGAGGTGTATGCAAAGTCAATCAGCAGTTCCATGGCCCTTTCATCGATGTCTCTGATCACAACTTCTGTCTGCCGACTCTCTGCCAGCTCCCCAGTGAACATGGCTCGGAAGTAAGGGCTACAGGCTGACAGAATCACCCTGTGGGCGTAGATCTTCTTAGCACCGACTACTAGCACCACATCGCACAACTCACGGTGCTTCCGGAGAAGATTGATGACTTCCAATGTTTGTCGAGGGTGCTTGTCAGAGATGTAGGGCATGCGAGCAGGCTGCGGCACCCCTTCTGGCAGCTTGTTAGGATCTCCAAGTGTGCAACGGCTAGTCACATCCATTCCGGTCTCTCCTGGTCGAGTACTTGCACACCTGCAGCGGAGGAAGCCATAAGACAGGACCATCATCAACTACTCCACCAGGAACTGCCAGCCAAAGCTCTAGGGCTCGCACCAATTATGAGTGCAAAACCAGCAGTGCCCCTAACTCCACGCTGGAACATGGAAACAAGCACATGATCACATGAAAGAAGAATCTGTCTCAAACCAAAGTGTACCTAGAAGTAAACAAAAGCCAACTTGCAACAGGCTTATATTTATACCTATTTTTATATGCTTTCTATGACACACTGATGTAATAGCCAACTACACATATTTATTAACTGAACCTTATAATATCCTTGTGTGGCAGAGAAGTATTACCCCCATTTCACAGAGTGACTCAAAGCTCAGAAGATTAGCCGACTTGCCCATTGTCACTTGAGTTTTAACAGAGCTGGAGATGGATTTCCACTGCAAAAAAATCCAGCTGCATGATTTAACAAAATTTCTCTTCTTCCACCTCTATTTTTTTTTTGTAAGGTCACTCATCACCATGATATCTGAATACACTAAATTGTCACAAAGACTTCAGTAATTTAAAATGGCCTGCAGCCTTCCACAAGTATCTTTCAGGTTCACAGAATATCCATTTAACCATCACCTCTTCAGATATTTTTGAATTATGAAGGCTTCCAACTCAACCCACCCTCCCTGACATGTTTCAAAACAAGGTTAATCTTTCCCAAGAATTGCAGACTAAGAACTTTTTCCAATCAGAAAACAGTCAAAACAATCAAAGTATCTATGACTATAGGCCTACCAAAAAAGGAAGAAAATAAAGTCAAGATCGTAACTTTAGAGATGAGGAACCACTTGAGAATATATAAACCAAGTTTCTGGCACAGAGTAGGAAAAACATACTATCTTCCCAGCTCTGCGTGCAACATTCTAGCTATCTTATGTACTTCTTTAGGAAAGTTCTCATGCCTTTCCTTTATCCCTCACATCCCTAAGCAAACATCAGCTCTGCTGTGGCTTAAGTGCAATACCCCTCTGCATGGCAGCACGACGATGCTGACAGATCACACTTTGCACCATGTATACTACTAACTTGAGAGAACGGGAATGCAGTATTGCCCCGAGGTCTTCTGCAGTTCTGCAGGGATGAACCAAGATGACACATCTCATACCTCCCTTTGTAGAGAGGTCTGCCTACACCCCATGCTTCACTGTCACATTATGACTGAAATCAGTGCTAAATAAGAAGAATTAAACCCAACTCTGTTTTCAGCAACCGGACTAAATAAGCACATCAGCGTGCATGTAACTGAGACACCATTTTGCATGTTTTAAGCATATGTGAACTTCTGCCACATATCATATGCATAATTACTAAAAGATGCATCAGCACCAGTGACATATCAATTACTATGAAAATAAACAAAACACAGGAAACTACTGCCTCTTCCCACTTCAAAGGAAAACCATCACTTAAGAGCAATTAAAGCATACTGAGCAAAATATCAGAATACTGGTTATGAATTATCCAGTGAGTGTACAGGCTGTTGAAGACATAATGAAAGACCCAATACATCTCATCCATTACCAGCTTCTCTGGTACACCAGCATCTGGGAGCCGTTGCTACCCCACTTTCTTCATACTATGAGTTAAAAAAAAAAAAAGCTAACTTTACTTTGCCAGTACTCAATGTATTTTGCAGCATGCTTGCAGGAAAGAATTAAAAAAATAACTCACATATTTTCCTCTCATTATTATGTCCAGTGCACTTTCTAACCATGGGGAAACCAGTCTCTTTGCAGCAGTTTGAATTATTGACTTGCATCATAGCCTGTTTTCCCATTCCCCCCACACCCTCTCCTTGATCATCATATTCAGTTGTTTCAGACCATTACCTCTTCCTCATATCTTAGTTACACAGATCCAGCTGGGTCTCCCCTCTGGGTTTTGCTGCTGGCTCCTGATGAGCCTCTGCACCTCTGTCTTGGTTTTTTTAATCCCTACTCCACCTTTTTTACATCCATCACCGTTCTCCTTTTCTGACACCTCTGACAAATCCTTCTGCTGTTACACTGCCTCTCGCTCTCTTCCACCCACTCCTGTCCCTCACAACCCAAATTCACCTTGTGGGGTTTGACAACCATTTTCAAAGCTCTGCCAAGTTCCTCACAAACAATGCAGTTAAGCCCTCCTCACAGCAGCATATACAAACTAAGTTTAATGGTAGCTCTACAATAAAAACCCAAGAAACCTTGACTAAAGATTTTACCAAATTGGCTTACTTTCATAGTCCTTAGCAGCTCAGGCCACAAGGTAAGTAATTTAATCCCTCTACCAAGAGATGGAAAAAGGTGGCAACAAAAATCCCTCTGTAGATTGCTGTGCAAGCCAAAAGGATTTTATTGTGCATTAGGGGTTTCAAGATACGTCAAACCAAACCCCAGAAGAAAAGTAGAAAAAAAATAAGAACCTTATTAAGACTCATGCTACTGTAATAATTTTGGGCAGTTTGTCTTGACCAGGCTGTCAGTCAAAGCATCTAGGCACAGAACAAGCATTCTTCAAATAAAAACCCATTTCACATAACTACAGATCACAAGAGACAGTCTATGTCCACGACGGGACTTCCTTTTGGAAAGCAGAATCCCTCTTATGTCTGTAGACTTTCCTCAAAGACGACTCCCACTAAAAACCACCCTAGAGGAGATCTCAAAGAGCTTTTGGACTGGCATAGGTTCTAACAACAAAAAGATATATATAACACCACAAGGAAAACAGTGCACCTTGTCAATCCCACTACTCAAGACTTTTTGATGACACTGAGCAATGAGGTCGACTGTCTTAAGCCTACACCAACAACTACGTGATTATTTGACCAGATTTAGGCAGTAGTCTTAGTCCTTTCTAGCCAGGACGGAACAGGATTTTTCTGCCCAAATGAGACTCTGTTGAACACATCTTTAAATTAACTAAGGGAAAATGAATCTGGTTCGTAAGAACTCTAGGCAGTCCTGCATAGTTCCCATTAGCATTTTAGCTGAGTGCCTGCATTGTATCCAGCCTCCTACCCCAGGAGAGAAAGTGCTCGTTAATGATTAAAGAAACCTGAATGGATAGAAAAGAGAGTAATAATCAAATTAGCACTCCTGATTCCTCCACAACTTATCTCTGGATAATGCAGAAGGTAGTGATCAATGGGCTTGGGAATTTTCGTACTGGATCAAACCAGATGCTTGATGTTAAGCACTGTGGGTTGCTGCTAGGCACAGTAGTGTGAATTAAAAGGACACCATCTGATGGCATGTGTCTCCACGAGGATAATAATTTAACTGCATTATGTGCATATTATGCATATATATGCATAGAGAATGAAATGATGAGTCAGTAGCTTAGAGGTGCGAAAGACAGAAGGCAGCACTTGATTCTCACATGGCAGGCTAGCTGCTTCCCTCCTCACACACACAAAGCTAAGAGCTGCTCCTGAATACTCAGGGTGATTAAGAAGGGCTGAGGATCGCAGAGGAAATGTGTATGCAAGGATAAAAGATTCACACTCAGCTATGCAGATATTCCAGGATTAGCTTCCATCAAAATGCAGGGCTGGGGAAATCAGCAAATACAATGAGATTAAGAAAGGGCTGACAAAGGATCAGTTTTTGTAGCACACTGCTGAAAAGTACAAATGGGAACGCAGGCAGTCTGCAACACAAAGTCAGCTAAATAAATAGGCTGCTTCGCCTCCATTTTATTCAGCTATGCCAGTTCCCTAAACTTTATTCATTAATGCAGGCATCTATGATATCCATCCTTAGAACTTATAGCAGCTTCTTCCAAAGTTCAAAATAATATCTAATAATACATATCTAAGAAAAATACTCTCTGATATGGTCACAAAGCTTCTTAACTCTCAAATCAGAAAAGCCTGCAATTTTTGTTTAAGATCATGTTTTAGCATGAGATTACAAGCAAGTTTAAATACAGTTCAACAGAAGAAAGCAGGCTGACCTAAGGCCTATGAAACAGAACAAGTTTTAGGCTGAAAACATCGACTGAAATCCAAAAATCATAAGTTTGTTGCTCTAGGGATTTTAGTAGCAAATTAAGAAAACAAACCAACCTGGTAGTGATTTTTGTCAACGCCTCGCTTTGAATTTAATGCATACACAAAGAAAATATTTCCTATACTTGTTAAAGAAATGCTAGGACAAGGTTCTTTGATTTGGCCCAGACAAAGGTGAAACCTTCAGCATCAGAAGTGACCACATCACACTGCCAACTAAGTAAATGTAAGTGTTTAATTGTGGCAATCAATACTCTAGGAATTATTTAGCTAAAAGCCTAATTATTAGTAAAAATGTCACTGACTTCTTACCTAGACAGCAAGGTTTAGGTATTTGTGCTCAATGAGGCTGAGTCACAAAGACAAGAACATAAACCTAACTGCAATGCTATTTTACATTACTCAAAAGAAGAACAGCATGGATCTGTTGTATATGTTCCTATATACATTGCTTAGTTTTATTTTCACAGACCAAACCTAAAAAATGCTATTTAACCAAGAATGAGGATGTCCACACAGAGAAAGATGAGGCCATTATTGGAGTCCTCCATAACCTTGCTAAGCCTTTTGTGGTTTGTCTTGGGCAAGAGCTATGCCCAAGCAATTGTTTTAACTTCCTGAGCAAATATGACAGCCCCAAACACACAATCGGGATCTGGAGCCTCTCCCTCTCAGCAGGGTCTGGCTCCTGTGCTCCAGCCAGCTCTGATACAGCAGTATATGCTGTAACCTCGGATCGGGCTGCCAGGAAAGAGCTGGGTGAGAAAGAGCCAGGAGGGCATCCCCACTTTCCTTGGGAGCTTCTCAAGCCCTAGTGCCTGGCATGAGTTATGGTAAAGACACACCTGTACCTGTTCACGTCCTCTGATACAGATCTGCTAGACTGATTTCCCAGCTTGATCTCAGCCCTTCCTCACCACTACTGACTTGCCCGGTGAGCACCAGACCCTTGGCTGACCCTGGTCATCAGATCTGCTCTGCCTTCCCTTGCTCGGGTACCATGGGACTATACCCTTCACTAGAGAGGTCTCCTCTGACTTGCTTTTACCTTCAGCAAAACAACGGTCTCTTGCTGCTGCCTGACAGCAAAAAGAATAGCCTGCCCCAACTATCACTTCATTTCTAATGCAAGATAAATCCTGTTTGAACATCAATGCATTTTCTCTACTATAATCTTGACAGGAATAGCTGCAATGCCTTTTCTGTTCAAATTGTACTTCCCATCCTTTGGATGCTGTACACATTTGATACCAACTCACTATGTCTACTAATACAGTACTGTCCAAGTCTCACCCCCCTCTATCTGGCAATACCCTTGCATGTGGTATTAAACGGCTGCAGAGCCCTAAGTAAAAGGATAAAAGGAAGCGCTCCGCCATCTGCTTAGCTGGACTTCATAGGAAGATCTGTAAGCCTGAAATCCAATCAGGAACCTTTTATCATTTTCTGCTAAGACACGCAGTAGAATAACAAACAGAAATTTTAACAATCCGCACAGAGGCCCTGAAAACACGCAAGCATATTCAGGAATGGAAGTCGACAGCTCACGATAGAGCCGTGCTTGTCAGCCTAGACTGCAGCAACACAATACACCGAGGCACAGAGGTTAGCTGAAAGGTTAGTTCAAACATAAAGTCATGTAAATATGTCAAATGTGTTATGCATGCTCTACCCTGGCTTGCCAGAGAAGAAGGGAAAGCAAAAAGTACTGAAAGGTTAAGGTCTGCATCCGTTATCCAAATAAATTAAAAAAAAAAAAAAGCCTGAAGTGTCAGGGTGAGCACCACAATAGAAAACCTCTACTTCTTCAGCCCGGTGCTGTTGCCCATCACTAAAACTACCCAGCTCAAGTGGCAAACAGAACTTCCATGACAGCAAGTCCAAGGCCACAAACCCACAAAAGACATACGAAATTCAGCACTTCAATTCTCTGGCTCAGTGAAGACATGCAGAATACAGCAGACATAAAATAAATTTAGAATCTCCATTTGTCCATTAGTAACACTGTAGAGAGGAAACAAGAATACAAGCCAAGCTAGTCACCAATTCTATATCATTTTGCAAAACCTTTTTGATAATTGGAGTACAACATAAGAACCTGAAAAGCTGTGGTTTTACATTAGTTAAGATTTAAACAGTCTCCATTGTGAAAGACTAAGACGGAAGAGAGCAACTCTGCTACTTAATCTGTCTTGGAAAAAAAGGAACGCACTGTAAAAGTCACATATAGCTCCCCATTGTCTAAACCACATTTCTTATCTTGGCAAAAATACTGAACAATACATAGCCCCAGTGATGCTCATATCATGTCCCAAGGTTTACTCATTATCTTAACTGAAGCGGCAGCACAGTCTTTTTTTGTTGTGCTTGAGGGGTTCATTTAATTCAACAACACAGTGTCACTCTTCAAGGGTTTAAACGACCATTTATTTCTTACCTCCTTTCACAACAGAGAACCCAGGCTAATGGCTTCTGCAAGTGCTGTAGCTAGAAACGCTCTAAATATCCACCTTTGGTTAAAACGCTGTGCCTTCTCTTACATGACTATTTACAGAATTATCCATAATAGAAGTTTCCCTACTTTCAACATCCTAAAGACTGCAGACAGACAAAGAAATTTGCATGAATTCTCTTTACTTCATTTAGAGGTATAGAATTTCAGGAAACTTTGCTTCCATGCAGCCTGCATCACACAGAGCAATAGATCTGTTGTCCAGTTTTGCCATCCAGGATTGCCATCAGATAGTGAAAAGCAACTAGAACGAGCAGGCAATCCTGTTTGCCAACCTGTCATCATTGCTGATTTACTGTGACAATTTTTTTCTCTATGACATAGAGACATAACCACAGCAAGAACTCCCCTGAATTAAACTTCAGCTGCATCTTCAGCTCCTTAAAACTGAGACAGCTGGCACCTGTAATTAGAAAAGGAAAATCTCCTTTTCACCCAAGACCTCAGTCCCTCAAAAGGACTAAACCCCTTTAGTTAAGGGAAAAATAACGACCCTTAGAAATCAAGTTTAAATTTTTTCCCAAGCAGTTCATTTCACACAATTTGAATACCTAAGTAATTAAATACTGGATATTAAATATGATAGTAAATGAGGAAAATGGCAAGCATATGGGTGTGTGTGGAGAATGATGTAACTGGTCTTCCACAGTCTTCCTAACAGTATATTCATTTAAAGACATCTAGTCTTGTAAATACTGAAAACTAAATACATTTAAGAATACATTTAAGTAAAGACTAAAGATGAACGCTTTATATTCTAATTCTCCTAGCCAGGCCTTTAAAAAAAAAAAAACAAACCCAAACATTTTGTGGCCTAGGCATTTATGAAACTAACTCATATGATTAATATTTGGGTAAGAGGACAACTGGTTTTCATATCTTACCTGCGCATTGGCTTTCCGTCCATGCACCGTGAAGAGAAACCGTCACCCTATGCTTCAAGACCTGATTCAAAATTAAAAAAAAAAAAAGAAAAAGAAAAGGTGATATTCTGAAGCAAGAGAACCTTCTTTCCTCACTTCGGTCTGGCTCTGATCAGATCCAGGTACTAATATGCCTTCAAGCTCTTATCCATCTATAAAATTCACAGCCTAGATTAACGATGTCTGGATTGCAGAGAATAAAGCAGAAGAAAATATAATCATTAAAAATAATTTCATCACAGCTGCATAATGATTCTTTAGGCAAATGGAACACACACATCATCAAGTCAGAAAACCGTCTGCCTCCCTGAATCCTTAAAATTGTTCTACCAAAGGAAAAAAAACCTCAAGTAACAGGGTGCTCGCTCTCACTTCTTGCTCAGAGTCAGGAGGTATCTCTCCCTCATACATTTACCAGAGATTTAAGGCAGGCTGGCACCTAATAAGCACCACAGCATTGCTCAGCAGCTACACTGCAGAGCCAGAATTTGATATAAGATAAAACTTGTGTCTGGAAATTGAAGATAACTATGTGCCCCAGAGGTAAGAGGGATGCTAATAATGGTACTACATCTGCAAAGATTAATGATGCTGCCTGATGCTCACTATACTTCCCCTCCAAATATTCATTTTTTCTGAGAGGAATAACAGTTGCAAACCGCACAGGCTTTTCATATTCAACCACCAACTTCTAAGTCTAATGTTCATTAACCCTTTTTACAAGGGCATCACTCATCCCAATTTAATACATAATGACTAATCAATTAGCAAAAAATTTAATTCAATCATTATTTAAAGCAGTAAGCCTAACTTTTTGTCACATATTAAACGAACAGAAGGCTGTTCTGCCTCCATATCGATATTTACAGACTTCTTCCCATCCAGAAATTGAGTGAGAAATGGGAAATCAGCGAAACTACAGGAAGCACAATGACAGAATGAGACCAAATAACTCTTAAAATAAAGAGAAGCCGTATTTAAAATAGAAAAACTTAAATTTAGTAAGAATAAAATCATTTTTGGAAGACTGAGATTGTCAGCTTGGAGCCCTGCGTCCAACAATAATAAAATACTTTTGGCACAATTTAAACCAAACCGCAGCATGTTTATAGCTTTATTCGGCTACGTTGAACAAGCCCCTTCTTTGGTACGCAACGTTCTCCAGGTACGTTATCGCAGAACGCACAAACGGAGCAGTTTGCCAGCTCACGAAGAATAAGCTCAGACTCGCTGTCCTCCACAGCTGCAAAATTACCCAGGTTGATAGTTTCCCGTAAATCATAAAGCAAGCCAATTCCTCCCGGTTAGGGCACGGCATACCGATTTAAATACGAGCTAGGACTGCCCAGCCTCTCCCACCAACGCCGAGGGGTTCCCTGGAAAAGCCAGACCCGCGGGGAGCACCGGGCGCCCCGCCGCCGCAACGCAGCATCCCCGCAACTGCCCGCCCGCAAGAACACGCTGCAAAAGCCCTGCCGAGCACTTCGCACATGCTGGGAAACGTGGAGGACGCTATTCTTAGACCCCCCGATTGCATCAGATTTAATCCCCTTAAAACCCACAGTAAAAGTCGGGGGGGGGGGGGGGGGAGGGGGGGGTGTAAGGGGGTAACATTTCG
>JAOQGH010000004.1:2751203-2787485 GCA_025769975.1 Gallinago jamesoni
GGGAGGAAGGGGGGAACATTTCGGCCCAGGGTCCTCGATTTCGCCTTCTCTGCGGGACAGCGACTGGGTGAAACGAGGGTTTTCCCAGCAAAACGTGGCGGCCCTGCCTCTGGAGCACCGGCAGGCACAAGCAGGCTCTCCGAGGTGTGCGGCCGCTCCTCCTCCGGGAGGGACACCGCTCCTCCTCCTGTCCCCTTCCCCTGAAGCCCTCACGCCGACAGCAAGCGGCGGGCAGGAGCGCGGACCCCGGGGCCCGCAGGAGGAAACCGAGTCGAGCCGAGGAACCGGGCGCGCTCCCCCAGGCCGCCGCCCCCCCACCGGCCCCGGCACCGGAGGGCCCAGCGCCCCGGCGGCCTCCCGACACACGCCGCTACCGGCCCTGCCCCGGCGGCAGCCGGGCAGGGCAGCGCGGCCGAGCCGGCACCTCACCGGCGGGGCTAAGGGGAGACCGCCCTGGCCGCCCGCAGCCCCGGGAAGCCGCCCCCCTGCCCGCTCACTCACGCCGGGCAGGGGCTCCGCCGCCGAGCCGCGGTCCCGCAGCAGCCGCGCCGAGCCGAGCCCACCCCGCCGGGCCCCTCCTTAGCGGCAGGAAGCGGACCTGCCCCGCCAACCGCCGCCGAGCCGCGCCCGCCCCTTCCGCCCCCGCCCCGCGCTCCCGCGGCAGCGGCGGCGGCCTCGACTCGAGGTGGCGGCCCGTCCCCGGAGATGGGCCCGTCCCCGGAGGGGCAGTATCGTACAATCATACCATGGTTCGGGTTGGAAGGGACCCTAAAGACCGCCTAGTTCCACCCCTTGCCATGGGCAGGGACACCTCCCACCAGACCAGGTTGCTCAAAGCCCCATCCAGCCTGGCCTTGAACACCTCCAGGGATGGGGCATCCACAGCGTCTCTGGGCAACCTGTTCCCGTGCCTCACCAGCCTCACAGGAAAGAATTTCTTCCTGATACCTAATCTAAGTCTCCCCTCTTTCAGTTTAAAACCATTACCCCTCGTCCTATCCCTACACTCCCTGAAAAAGAGTACCTCCCCATCTCTCCTGTAGCCCACTTCAGGTCCTGGAATGCCACTATAAGGTCTCCCCAGAGCCTGGGGTAACCTGGGGTGTGCACGACAGCCGGGCCTGCCTGTCCCCACTGTAGGATGGCTGTGCCCCCATCCAGCCAGGTAACCAGTGTCCCAGTGCTGTGTCCGTGGCCAGGAGAGGTTCTCAGTAGGAGCCCATGTCCCAGCAAGGTGACCACCCAAGGGCAGCACGGGCAAATTAAGGATGGTGTACGCAATACCAACGGTATTCACAAGTATATTCATAAGTTGATGACATGGCGGTTCAATTGATAAGGAACAGCAAGATAAAAATAAGGACAATACAGTAGATCATCCTTCACGGTCAAGGGTTCCACAGAGAATGGTGAAAAAGATCAGTATGGTGATGCAATGATTCCCTGAGTGCACTCCAGGATGGTCCAAGCTAAAGAATCCATCCAAGTGCAATTTCTTATCTACAGGGACAAAAAGATCATCCAACCTTGAAAATTACCCATGCCTCAGTCACAGCTGAAGGAAGTCCCCATTTGGAGATGGCTTGCCTCATCCTTGGTGAACTAATAATCATAGAATCAGAATAATTTAGATTGGAGAAGACCCTTGAGGTCATTGAGTCCATCCGTTAACTTAGCACTACCAAGTCCAGAACTAAACGGTGTCCCTCAGCACCACATCTACACGTCTTTTAAATACCTCCAGGGATGGTGACTCAACCACTTCTCTGGACAGTTTGTTCCAATGATTGACAACCCTTTCAGGGAAGATTTTTTTCCTAATATCTAATCTAAACTTCCCCTGCTGCAACTTGAGGCCATTTCCTCTCTTCCTATCACTTACAAACACGGAGTTGCGACTGTGCCCTCAGCCTAGACAGCGTCCCACCACTTGTTTCGTGTGGCTCACTCACTCTCAGTTGGGTTGGTAAATCTGCTGACAGTCTTATTGTGTTTGATTGCATTAGTCCATTGGCATCATGGGGGCACTCATTCAACTTCTGGGACAGGTCAAGACGATTAAGACCTGACGCCTTTCAGGGTCTTAATTGTCAGGGCTTAGCTCTTGCATTTGCAAAACGGTCTGTTTTGTGGAAAGGGCCCTTCCACATGTAGCCGCTGTCCGATCTGCCTAAGAACTAATTTTGCTGTCCCCACAGCCCCCCTCCCAAAAGATCTCAAATCAGGGGACAGCAGGAATGTCCCAAAGATGAAGTTCATCACCTTGGGCTTCAGCTCAATGCAATGTCACAACAGCCGCTTGTAACAACCCTCCCTGTGATTCAGCCAGGCCCTGCCAAAAGAATAAGTATTCCTCACCCCTGTCTTGATCACAGGCTCCTCTTGCCCATCTAATAATTAGGAGTCCATAAGGTGCAAGCAGCATGTTCTTGGAGGGTGAGGAAAATTCAAGGGCCTAGGTCTGAATCTTCCACCTCTCACAAATGGACACGCTTCCTGCCCTATCACACTGAAGTTGGTACAACCATCCAGCTGTTAATTCCCCAGGGTGTTTTTGAATACGTTCTCTAAATTTTTCACAGATCATCTGTATTAAGATCATGAACTTCAGTAGTATCCCATCTCTGCAATTCATCTCCATGTGGGTCATCAGTCACAATTTCTCATTTAATCAGGGGCGTATCAGTACATAGCCATTTACTTTACTTATTTCCCCATCAGACCCATCCAACCAATTCCAAATGTCTCCATCCCAGTCACCCTCATACATAGCTGTGCAAGCTTTTATGGGCTCTAGATCACTACCTTGTAACAGCATTTCAGCGTGTTTCCCTGCTTTCTCTATAACCTGTTGGCACTAATTGTTACTCAAGACGTGCCCTTTCCCCAGACTCACAGGGTAATTTACCTTTACTTCTCAACCCTTTCTTGAAAATTCACTCTTCCACTATCTACTTTCTTCCCCTAACTTCTCAGCCAGCTGGTTCTCAGCTTTCCTTATTGCAGCCAACAGCCAGCACATCCCTTCCTTCCCTCTCTCTTTATTTTATACAAATCCTTCCAGTTCATTCCATACAGCTTTCAGATCACGGCTGATTGCCCTTAGTCTCTCCTTATCCCACTTAGGATCTTGCCATCCATTTTCTGAAAAACCCTTTTGCAACAGATATCATTTTTCAAGGGAAACAGCTGTCATTCTACCCCAAGGATCCTGCCTACTACACCAATCAGTTCTGTCACCCAGCACTCCAGGGACAGGCAGATTTGTTGGGGATGACATAACAATGTGGAACAATGACATAAAAAGTTGTTGTTGCAATCAAAACTTTATTTTAACCTGGAGCCTCTGAAGATTGGGTCCTTTTACAAAACTAGTTTTGGAGACCGTCTGCAAATCAGGGCATTTTAACAAATTAAACATAACTTGAGCTCAAAGTACACACACAAAACTCACTCAAGCCTCGGAGGAAGCAGCCAATGGTGAAGGTGACACCAGCTGCCAGGGAATCATGGGCCTGAGCAGCAGCAGCAGCTCTGGTCTAAATCCCACCTAAGTTTCCAGGCACCCAGGACCCCTTCAAAGGAAAACCGTGTACATGACAAGCTCACCCACGTCTAGTGGCCTCCTGCCCCACCATACGGCACACTAGGAGTTAGGAGCAGGGGGCACAGTTGGCAGGGCCTGACACAATTACCCATTGGCACAGAGCAGCAGGTTTCCGACATGCCTTTGCAGCCACCCCAGCTGGGCAATGGCTGTGAGGTGCCCTGTTGGTGCAATGCTCCTAGAGGAGCAGCCCACATCCCATCAGGGTGCCCACGTCCCAGTGAGGTTCCCTGGGAGTTGCCTGTGTCCCACTGAGGTGCCTGGTACGTGACCATGACCCAGTGTGGTAGTTGCTCCCCATGTCTCAGTAAGGGACCTGTGCCTGCCCATGACCCACTGGGTTCCTTAGGAGCTCCAAGGCTGGTGCAATGGCAGCCATCACACCAGGAAGAGAGGCAGCGGTTAGAAGTAGATGGATAACAATTCCAGCTGTAGCATTTCCATCCAGCTAACAGCGGATTCTCTTCAGGGTGACAGCCAGCTGGTGTGTCAGGATGTGCCTCAGCCCACCAAAGGCTGCAGTGGTGAGGACACCTCCACTGACAACAACCTATTCTGCTGGCTGAAGGCCATTACTGCCCCGATGATCATGTTGCTGCAGGGTGTCCATGGCCAATGCATGGTCACAGCCCAGTGGGTTGCCTGTGCTTACCCAGCACAGCAGACAATGGGCATTTGGCAACTCTCTGATTGAGAGGTCTGGGGAGGGTCCCCTTTTCCACCCTCCCAAAGGTGCTGCCAGGGCATACTGGCATCCTAAAGGCCAGGGCTCATCTCTGTCTCTCCAAAGGAGACATGCTCGTGTGACAGACATGTCTGGGAAAGTTGGAAAAACTCCTGCTGGGAGCAGCCTACTTCCTCGATCTCCTAGCACTGTTCGGATCAATAAAGTGCACTGTTCCTGTAGCACGTGTCATTTTGGTACCGAGGGGATCCAGGGAAGTGGCAACATGAAAGGCAGTGGTGTGAGCCAAGCTGCTGTTTGCAGGCTTGCAAAGCACGTGCCCAGGGAGGAGTGGGAGAGCTGGGGTGGAGGAGAGCGGGCATCCATGACTGTGAGCTGCCCCACAGGTGCCCATGTTCCACGAGGAGGGCCCTGCATCCCAGCAGAGTTCCCATGTCCCAGTGAGGCTGCTGCACATCCAGGACCCCGTGGGTCAAGTCCCTCCAGGAATAATTCTAGACTAACTGCACTCCTCATTCTCAGCAGTTAAGAGTACCCACATGCAGCAGGAAACATGGCAAAACTCCTTAAAAGAACCCTATCATCTTCTAGCGCGCTCCATATCAACAAAACGTATCATTCCTTTAGCACATGCCACTTGCAAAGTGAGATGTTTTCCTGTTGACTCATATACTGCCCGCCTCTGGGTAAGGAAGGTCCTGGGCTTTCTTTTAAGATTCCTGGCTGGTGAGGCACACAACCATTTCTGTATCAGCACCCAGTAGTAATGGAAGGGGGAAAACACTAGGCCTCTACAGGGTGAAAGTTAAGTTGGGTCAATTGTGAAAGAGAAAGAATGAAATGCCTTCAGCGAAGCATGCTTTATGGCCCATGCAATTCTCTTTTGAGCAGAAGTGACTGTGGCTGCAGATGTACATGATTCCCTAATCTGACAGCTGGACAGCAGCCAAGTGACCAGGGGAGAAAGCCAGTCTTGTAAGGACCATCGGGGAGCCCTGTGGATGCCGGTCTCAGCTTTAATCCCCTACAATGGTCAGGTCTGAGTAGCATTTAAATTTTCCCCTCTAAAGATGAACAACAGATGTCTGTCCCAGGTGTGAAAGCATCCATCTCTTTTCTCTTAGACCAAGGCAGCAGTAGATCACAAGGATGCAGCAAGACAGCGAGGCTCAGGAGCTGAGGGGTGCTGATCCTAGCTATGGTCACAGCCAGAGGCAAGTTCTTCACCAGAGCAACCCTGTCTCTGCCTTGCCAGCAGCATGACCAGAAGAGGAGAGACCCACCAAGGCCCGATGCACCTCTCTTCTGGAGCCACAAAGGAGAATACAGTTTTTGAGGAAAGGAACTGCACCCAGCCTAGAGCAGCTGTTACTCTGCTTAGCTTGAGGAAAGGCCACGGGAGTCTTTCATGAAAGCATGCCTGTCTGTGCGGTCTATAATGCTGTGAAAGCTTCCCAGATCTAGGACCAGTAGTGCACCCACTCAGCATCACCCCCTCTTGCAGAGATACCTCCAATGGGCACAAGAGGCCCATACGCTCACAAATAGCACTGACAGGTGCTGAGGGGAACCACAAGCTCCCCCACAGTCCTGGCCATCGTGCATCAGCTCCAGCCCTCACAAACCTCCTGCACACCCCCCAAACTTGGCCCTACCTACGGCCCTCACCTCCCATTCCCTCAAGGCGCCCTGCATGAGTTCACTCTGTGGAGGGGCAGCCGCTCCCGCAAACGAACACCTCTGCTCGCAGACCAGCGGCTGCGCAGAGCTGAGCACAGCCGAAGACACACAGCCACCCTTCTCCCGCCATTTACCTCCTCTCTCGGCCGCCAGCCAGCCCGTCCCGCCCGGGTGCCCTCCTGAGGAGCGGCACTTCCTCCCGCCGCCGGCCGGTGGCAGCGTCCCTTAAAGCCGGTTCCAGCCGGTTTGGGCGCGCCCTCTAGCGCGCGCGCTCCCTCACACCACGCCCCGCCCCTCTCCTGCCGCCATGTTGGAAGCCTCAAGCCTCGCCTGAGGTGGAACTTGGATGGGGCGGCGGTGCTGGAGATTCCCCATGAGCAGGGACGGGGTCACATCTCGTATACAAGCTCAGGGACATGGGAGAAGGGATAAAGCTGGCGGCAGCAACTCATCTCCCAGCTGAACCTGGAGCCCCGTGGCCCAGCAGTGACATCTGCCAAGGCCTTCCTGGAGTCCCATGTGGGCACTGATGGGTTGTGCTTGTGACTAAGGAGGCTGACAGCAGGACAACTTTTGTATTTCTTAATGTTGAAAATACTTTAAAATGCACAGAATGGCTGAGGTTGGAAGTGACCTCTGGAGGTTAGTTTGTTCAACCCCCTGGCTCAGGCAGGGCTGCCTAAAGCCAGTTGCCCACGACTTGTCCAGATGGCTTTCAACTGTCTCCAAGGATGGAGACTGCACAATACCTCTGAACAACTTGTGCCAGTGCTCAGTTAACCCCACAGAAAAAAAATTAAATTTAAAAAAAAAAGTGTTTCCTGATGTTCAGAGGGAAGCTTCTGTGTTTCCATTTGTGCCCATTGTTTCATGTCCTGTCGCTGACTATCCTCTTTTCATCCTCTCTTCAGAGAGGATATATTAATGAGACTCCCCCTCAGCCTTGTCTTCTCCTGTCTGAACAGTCACAGCTTTCAAAGCATTTCCTCAAAGAGATGCTCCAGTCCCTTCATCGTCTTTATGACCCTTTGCTGGACTCTCACCAGTAGCTCCATCTCTCTCTCTTTTACTGGTGAGCCCAGGACTGGACACAGTACTCAGGTGTGGCCTCACCTGAGCAGAAGGGAAGGATCATCTCCCTCTATGCTGGCAACACCCCCCTAATCCTGCAGCCCAGGATACCATTAGCCCTCTTTCCTGCAAAGGCGCATTGCTGGCTCATAGTTAACCAGGACTCTCAAGGCCTTTTCTGCAAAGCTGCTTTCCAGATTAGTGTCCCCCAGCATGTACTGGTACATGAGATTTTTCTTCCCCAAGTGCAGAACTTTGCAATTCCCTTTGTTGCAAATCAAAAGGTTTCTGTCAGCCCATTTCTCCAGCCTGTCAAGGCCCTTCTGGTATATCAGCTATTCCTCCCAGTTTTGTGTCATTAGTGGACTTGCTGAGGATACACTCTGTCCCCTTATCCAGATCTTTAATGGAGATGTTGAACAGGATCGGACCTAGTATTGACCCCTGAGCTACACCGTTAGTTACTGGTCTTCAGCTAGATTTCATACCACTCATCACCACACTCTTGAACCCAGCCATTCAGCCAGTTTTCAGCCTGTCTCACTGTCTGCTCATCCAGCCTGTAAATCAACAGCTTCACTATGAGAATCTTACAGGAGACTGTATCAAAAGCCTGACAGAAGGTATACAATATGCACTGCTCTTCCCTCAAAGCCACTCATTTCATCATAGAGTGTTATCAGATTGTTTAAGCATGACTTCCCTTTTGTGAATATACTAACAAGTGATTTGCCCCAAAGTGACTTACCCCTTTGCTAAAAAGCAGTCTCACCCTTGCCTGATACCCTTCTAGTGCTAATGCCACCCTGCCTGCAAGATTTTCATCTACTTGACTGTCATTCGTTCAAGAGACTTACTGGGAAGGGCTGAACTTGTCCATCTTTTTGCTGTCCTAAGACCACCCCAAGCCATATGCACCGGGACTTGCCCAGAGCTGGTTGGCCAGCCAAAAGCCAGAGCCACTGCATTCAGCACCTCCTTCTTCACCAAAGCAGCCTGTGCCAGGAGCTTTGCTCCAGGCCTGGCTTTGACTTGCAGAACTAAGACAATGTTGGCCAAGTCTGCTTCCATGCTGGGACCGCCGCCAGGGACATGCAGCACCAAACAGGAGACAAGGAACACCAGCATGCAGTTGTTCTCTATTTACAGGGGAGAAGAGGCCAGTACTTCATCTTGAGAGGCATCTTGGCTGCTTAAGCCCTGAGAAGCCTCACCAATTCTGCAGGGTTTTGTTCCCTCTTACCTATGGCTGTATCTAGAATTAACCAGTGCCACCCCCTTTATTATGGCAAAGCTGGCGTGCCTCGGGGAGTGTCTGCAGACAGGGAGGGGGATAAAGGGCTGCCATGTACCCCCATCACAGATCAAGACGGAATGAGTTTGCCCCAGCAGCAGTCACTGCAGAAGGTGTTTCCTTTCTTGTTCTCTCTGTTAGAAATCAAAGCTTGTCTCAGTTCACATGGGGCTGGAGACTGATGGAGCATTGAGTCTCTAAGCTCTTAAGCTTTTAACCATGCAGAACAAAATCAATGCTCTGTAAAGACTGAAAAATCATCAGAGCGAGCAAGGCTAAGGGTCCCTGCTCCAGGCTTTGTAGAATGCCTATGAAACTTCACTTTCAGTGGGGCAAGCCAGTCCCAGCAGCATGGGCCAAAGGATCTTTCCTGGCTGCCATCCCACCACATCCCCTTCCCTGGCTCCCACCAAGCCCCTGTCCCAGCCCAGCTGCCCCAGCTCACTCTCTAGGCATCCCCAGACCTGCAGTACAACCCCACCAGGCTCTCCTTCGACACCACTGTTGCAGCACTACCAGAGACACCCTGGGCAGCCCTGAGGACAACATACTGCAGGGACACAGGCTAGGCAAGAGCATGCTCTGAAAGGGGGGAGGCAGAGGACTCCTGGGCATCCAGTTTCATGCTACCCAGCTGGGACCTGTGGATGTCCCGTCTGGGGATGAAAGGCAGCCCAGGGACCACTACATGCTGCTGTTCCCCCCTCAGACAGGCTGCTCAGCAGCTGCCTTTCTTCATCTATAGCCCCTTTTTTTCAGAGTAGGCTGGTTCTCCCTTTACCGTATCTTACAGACCCAAAATCCCCCATGCAAGCATAAAACTGTTCGAAGTGAGGAATGACAGACAGACCTCTGACCTTCTGCAAGCCAACCTCCAGGCTTAGGGTTGAACCTAGGGCTCAGCTAGGAGTCCCACTACACACATGGCCACAGAGCTCCAGAGCGGCTGAAGGTACCCACACGCTGTCCTCACCCAAGCCAGGCAGTGAGACACAAGCTGCCATGTGCCACGATCACATACCCAGCATCACCTACCAGGTCCTTGCTGGAGGGTGTGACAGCAGACCCACATGTGCAGTAGCAAGGAATGTCAGACACAGAAAGAGATGCTGTTGAGGGACTGAGACCTGGAGGTGCAGACAGTCAGGTGAGGTATCATCATTCTCCCAACTCCCAGTGGCACCGTGCAGCGCCTGCCAACCAAAACCAGGCTGCTCAAACCTGAACAGCAACTGCAGGAGGAAGTAACCCTAGCCCAGTTGCAAAATCCATGCCAACATCAAGCTGCCACATCCACCACAGCCCATCCCTTCCCCAGGATGGAGACCACTGTGATACTAAAGCAGTTGTTGAACGCTCTTCCTTTCTTATTGCCTTTGAGGTGAGGATCCTGACACCAGTATTTCCCAGGACCCTCTTCCCAGCCCCCTCCCAGCAACACTGAGCCTGGCAAATACCTTATGGCAAGTAATTTTACGTTATTCTGCACAAAAATAGAGCAATTCTATATTTATAGAGATTTATAGCCGGTTCCGTGCTGGAGAAGTTATTGAGCAAGGCCAGGAGCTGTGGGCGGTCCAGGCTCCCAAGCAGCCGGCTGCTTCTCATTCGGCATTTCCAACATACAAAATTAAAGGCATTCGTCTTCGTCTGGTTTCTTAAATAGATAAGGGGGGAATGAACAGACAGTATGTACAGAGGGGCAGTGGCACGGCCCGAGCGCCCTCCGCCCCCAGCTTCGCGCCTGCCGCCCGGGGTCAGTGAGGCCGGCTGCTGGACTCTGAGGGCTGCCGCTGGCGGGGAGGAGTGTAGCCATTCAGGTAGCCGTTGCTCTGGCGTTTGCTGAGTCCTCCGTTAAGAATGTCCTGGATGTGCTGCACTATCAGGTTTATGGCCACTGTGAGCAAAAAGGGAGGGAAAGAAAGAGGAGAGATTGCGTTAGGATCACTGCAAGTAAACTAGAGCCAAGCTAGAGCCCATGAACCTGCTCCCATCCCATGGTGAGGAACTGCAACCCTGCAAGGAGGAGCCGCCCCACTGGGACTTCAGCCCTCTGCCCCACCTGAGACCTATACTCAAGCCAGTATGGTCAGGGTGATTCCAGCCAGGTGGAGACCATCGCACATCTGGCCTTGGAAAAGCATGTTTCCCTTTGTGGGATGAACCAGTTTACCTGGAGGCACTGCACATAGATGGGGTCCCAGGCTTGATCAGAGGAGCACAAACTCCCAGTCACTAATGCTCTAGGGAGCAGCAAAGGGGAAAGGCTCATTCAGTGTGTGTGTGTGTGTGTGGTAACAGCACCCTGGGGTGGCAGTGGCCTGAGTCACATCCATGGCAGATCCTGCTACTTCCTACCTAACTCCACTGCAACAGCAGCAGCCCAAAGCCAGCTAACAGGATGTAACGGCAGGGTCTGGGTCCACTCACCTTCATTATCTGCTCCTCTAGGAATGATCACGTCAGCATACTTCTTGGTCTGGGAGGAGAGAGAGAGCACTGTGTTACAGGGAAAGTGGAGACCCACCAGGCTGGGGCATTGTCAGGGAGGGGCAGCTCTTTCCCCTCTCCAAATCCAAACCTGCTGGGAGGTACGTTGTTACTGATAATACATTATGGATGCTCTTATTTGTCTTCCGTTCCGTGTTTTAACGGCCATGCTTTGTGTCTTGACTCCATTTTCATGAGCTCATACAGATTCCACTAAGAGGCAGTAAGAGGCACCCTAACAAAACCTGAAATGAAGTGCCTCATGATTGCAAGACTCCAGTAGCTGATGCTTTTGGGAAGAACCTCCCACTGAACCCAGCCAGACTTGGTACAAGAGCTGGCATGCCTGGCCACAGCCATGTGATCTGCTTGGGATGTGGGGAGAATTTTCTGCCAGCATCGCTTGCAAAAGAGGTCTGCTTTGGGACACCAGCCCTGACCCATTTTCACCTGCAGGTGCCAATCTCAGTTTCTTCACCTATTTGTGTCAGCTTTTACAGCTGATCAGCTTCCTGACAGCCGAGCTCTACCTTCAGTAAAGAAGCCAGGCATATCAAAAAATCACTGAAACAAGCTGGACTATTTCAGTGCTGGACCACCTCACCCAGAGCTCGTTTAGGAGTCAAGTAATGGTGACAGTGGGTGCTGAGTCTGCTTGACATCCACATACAATCGCTCAGCAGCTGAGCCCACCACCAGGCTGGCAGTGGGAGCAGACCACTACAAAGCTGGTGGGTAGGGACAAAGCAGTTGTTTTCTATCCCTCTTGTTTCATATTTCATCCTCCTACAGACTCTTCAAGAGAAGAGACTGATGCAGCATCTGCTGCTTTGCAAAGCTGTGGATTTACTTCGCTGGGGACTTGCAAGGAGGGAAGCCACCAAGCTGGACCTGCCTCTTGGGAAAAGCCTTTCAAGGATTACAGTGGTCCAGTGGACACCTTGGTCCCTCGAGCCCCAACTAAGTGAGACAGAGAAAAGAGCGCTGCCCAGGAGCAAGGAAAAGGTCTTGTAGCACAGAAAGAATCAGGCCCTTTTACAGGAAAGGGCAGAGCTGGCCACGTAGACAGGCACAAAGATGTTCCTGAGGTGCTGGCCAGCAGTTCCCAGGTTGCAGGACTTTGCTGGCTCAATTCCTCCAGAATAAGAAGAAATTCCTCATATAACTAACACATATACTTGAAAAGCCTTGAGAACCAAGGCACAGGCTCCTTTCCATGAGAGCCAGGCGAGGTGTGCAACGGCTAGTCCTGCAAATGTCCTCTTTCACCTGCAAGTTCTGTGGGACTGCAGTGATCTCCTGCACATGAAGCCCCTGTTATCAGCCCAGTTATCAGCTCCCAAAGTAGCTTCCTTTCTCCAGACCTTGCAACCCTGGCCTCAAGTGAGGTCTCTCTGTGCTACATCTTGGCCTTTCCCCGGTCAGGAAATGCAACCTGCAAGGCCACATCCCGCAGCCCAGAGCAAAGGAAGGAGCTCCCTGCTCTCCCGAGCATCCGGCCAGCAAGGAGCCAACAGCACTGTAGGGTGAGAAGGACAAGGCAGGACAGCCCAAAACAGGAGGCAGACACAGCAAACACTGCCTGGGGGCAGGGATCTCCCCTTCCCTGCCTAGATGCAGCCAAAGATCTTTCTCTCCCGGACTGGCATCTGCTGAGCTTCCTGGTGTTGGTTTGTCAGACCCTGTGCAGGGAGGGGTTTCTCCTGCACAGGGTCTGTGTCTTCCTTCCCCTAGGAGAGGTTGATCTCACCAGGAAGGCAGTGGCTGTAAAAATAGTCCCCATCTCATCCTGCCCTGGCTAGCACTGGCACCCCCATTTTTGCCAGCATCTGCAGGGAGGGAACAAAGCAAGGCAGGCTGACCCGAGCTCTGGGGCACAAAACGCTCTTGTCTGAGGAGCTGGGCAGGGTGTGAGGCATTTTTGGCAGATTCCCATGGGTGTCCCTCCCCTTACTTACTGGCAAACAGAACTCCTCGAAGGCAGGCTTAACGAAGGTGATGTACTGAGATAAGATCTGCTCAAGGTCTCTGCCTCGCTCACTGATGTCTCGAAGCACTGCGGTGAAGACGTAAAGCACAGTTAGGAGCTGAGACATGAATTGCTCCATCCCCCTTTCCTTCAGTACAGCCTTTGGCCAGCCACCTGGGTATTTTGCCTGAGGTCTCTGTTCCTGGACGCTGCTGCCCGCGTGTCCAAGCACACCCCAGCCCAGCTACACACTTTTAACCCACTTCCAAGTTTTCCCAGCCCTGACCAAGGGCTTTTCTTGGCCTCCCTCCCTTCTCAGCTCTGCAAGCACATTCCAGCTGTAACCACTGCCACCATAGTCCTGACTGTTCCCAGACAGCCCTTGCATCCCTGCTGTCACTCTGCCCGGCCCTTGGCCTAAGGATGGGGCATTCTCCCAGTTGTCCCCATGGAGAAGTGCCTAAAGAATAGAAAAGCAGAGGGGTTTTCCCATACACACATTAAGGTGCAATTTAGCTCAGGTCTGCAGAGATGAGGAGAGTAAAACTCACCCACCTTCCTCGCACTGCCAGGCTCCTTGTGCTGTCCCCACCTGAGTGGAA
Source organism: Gallinago jamesoni (assembly GCA_025769975.1). Lineage (NCBI taxonomy): Eukaryota > Metazoa > Chordata > Aves > Charadriiformes > Scolopacidae > Gallinago > Gallinago jamesoni. The sequence goes on from JAOQGH010000004.1 coordinate 2,764,602, forward strand.
TGGGAAGACAAAGCAGGCTCCCACAACCTCAGAGGCTGAGGGGGTCCTTGGAGATAAGCTCAGGAGAAAGCAAGGAGGCAGGAGAGCAAGCTGGCCTCCTGTTTGTTCCACCATTTGGGCCTTACACCCTGTTTGCACGAGGTATTTGGGTCACTGCCATCGTTGGTCTGAAGCCACTTTGGTGCAGACAAGTGCCCCAGTTCAGCAGGAATTCTATCCACGGGTAAGAGCCAAGACAGCCCCGTGGCCCAGCAGATGGCTCTTGGCTCTCCCCAAGGGGCTGGCTGGCTTCTCCCCAGCATGTTAGCACCTGGCACCGGGTTCGGAGCGAGCCTTCTCCGTGTGCCAAGCAGAGCCAAGGCACAGCACTGCCAGCCTGCGTGACCTGCTCAGCAGCCCGTGTGCTTGCAGGGCCAGGACAGCGCTGTTCTCTCAGTGCGGGTTTGGCAACATCCCTGTAGCTCTGCTTGCCCTCGGCCAGCAGCTTCACAGCCTGCCCTTTCACAGCCCCGCACAGGGGAGGTGGTGGGGATAAGAAAGGGCTGGCAGCAAGATGTGTGCCAGTTCCTTGCCTGCTCAGGAACAGCTCAGCCCAGGCTGTTCTTGCCAGCTCCTTGCCTTCTCCAGAGAGCGGGAGCAAGCCCCAGCTCAAACAATACAGAAAAACAGGCAAGGAAAATAAAACAGAGGAACTTTTGTTTCCCTGGTCCCACACCCTGTTTGTTGGCTGCTCTGGGGCGGGGAAGAAGCACAGCGAGGGTGTATTTTCAGCACAGCCGGCCCCGGATGGCATGCTGGAGGCCTGCAAGCTGCTCAGGCTGAGTGCCCAGGATGCAGGGGCTGGTCCTGACAGGGCAAAACTCCTGCCCGCTCCCAAGGCAGAGCACAGCAGGGCATTTGCCCCCCCTACAAACACAAGTCAAGCACCCATTGTCTTGTACCTGGCCCCAAAGCAACCCAGGCTAATACCAGGCACCCCATCTGGAGGTATCACCCTCTCTATTTGCAGGGCAGGCAGATGTCCTAAGGACAGATCAGCACCCAGCCAGCAGGTAGACATCACTCAAATCAGACCTGAAGCACACACGTGGCACCTGACTTGGTCTTTGTTTTACAGAAGCTAGTTGAGAACAGGGCAGCGAAGGACCTCAGCCAGAATCAGCTTTGCACAGGTCAGGCTGTTTGAGGCACCTGACAGACCTTGCCCCTTGTGCTCTGGTGGCAGCGTTTTTCTCAGGAGAGGTGGTGAGAAGGGGACCATGCGATTTGCACGTACTGAGCCCCCACACTATTGATTAACTGAGCTGTTGCCTACATTTCCAGGAACCTCATTTCCCGCTGCTGCCCAGCTGAAAAGCTCATTGCTGCAACTCTTCAGAACGAGCAAGATGACTCAGAGCCATGTTGCAATGCAAGATCCCAACTTTTGCTATAATATGCCTCCAGCTACGTTCCAGGGACACTATTATGCCTTCAGCATCTCACACATAGGCTCGTCTTTCCCAGAAATGCCAGGGAGACATACAGTAAACAGATTTGCTGCCGCAATGGCCCTACCAACTGCTGACAGCAGGCCAGGAGGCTGCCAGATGGTCAGCTATCTGGAGGCCAGTGGGTTGCCCTGACAAGGAGACACCAGCACCTCAACCAGTCTAGCTGCCCCTTTGCAAGGCTTTAGCAATTGATGGTGGGTGGGAGAAATACCCCAAGAATGGCCTGGGCCCATGTGGCTCCAGACCCCATCCAACAGCTGCAGCACAACAGGGTTTAGCTCTGTATTGTAGTCAGCGGCTGGATGGTCTCAGTTCTTACTCAATGGGATCTCAACCAGTTCTCAAGCCCTGAGCATATCAGCTTCGAAGTGACTGAGCCACACACTCCAGAGTATGACACAGGGGCACTGCCAAAAACGTGTGCTACCCCGTGGCTGGGTGTGAAGCACAGTGTGCTTAAGGGATAAGGCTCACATTGTGGGATCTTGCAAATGCGTATCTGTAACCTGCTTAGTACATCTCCCTGCAATGACTGTGCTGTCACCTCCCTGAATGAGTCATGCAAGAACAGTGGGCAGGGTCAAGAAGGATGCGTAATCTTAATCAACACCGATGACATCCCAACAGCAGAGGAGGCTGGGTATCTGTCTGACAGCAGAAGGGCGGGCAAGACCAGTTCCACTGCAGAGTGGAACAGTCCCGTGCACACAAGCAGTCCCAGGCTGACGCACTGAGACATGCTCTTCTTGTCACAGCATAGAGGTGTGGACAGGACCTCTACTCTAAGTCATCTTCTGCATCCCCAGACACCCTGTGGAGGCTGTCAGAGCTAGTCAGGGCAAGGGATAGTTCAAACAGAACTGAATTCTGCCCTAGGAGTCACCACACGCTTTCTTAGTCATCCAGGAGACTTAAGTGCTACATAGTGAAGTGACCCCACTCCTAAAGGCTGCTTTGAGATGAACTGCATCTCAAACCATGCAGACCCCACAAAGCTGGAATCCCTCCTATGTTGGCTGGCAACCCACCACCAAGCCAGGTAGACATGGTGAGTACTAGAGAGGGATATTCTGGTTTCTAAGGCTCTTTGCCCCCAAAACCATCAACCCAGCGCCAAGTATCACAAAGAGGCTCTATGCTGCACACTGGCTCTGCTTGTACAAACCAAGATGTAAAACCAGACTCCATATCTACTTCATCCACAATGGAAAACCACACACCCAAATGCCATCCTTGGAGCACACCCATACAACAGGCACTGCCTTCTGATCGAACTGTCAAGATGCTTTGCCTTGCCCACTGCACCCTTCCCTGCCAGTACCTGCTGACCAGCAGTAGCTGCCATTCAGCTGGTGGCACAGGACTCATGCCACAAGGCCATGTGAGGACACAACACACTCAGTAGTCACACTGCTGTATGCATCAAAGGAGGAATCCCAGACAAGGCAGCAAAACCCCCACTGAATCCTAAGAGATGTGGAGCAAGGTGCTCTCCACTGCCATAAGTTGTCCTAAGTGACATTCTGTACTGGGCAGGAAAAGCTCCCTGGCACTCTGCTAGCAGCAGCACAGCTTTGTGCCAATTCCAGTTCTGGTCACTTGTCACCTACCTCTGTGACCAGCTGCTCAGATCAGTTAAGTGACATTTCTGTCCCCGCTGCACAAAACGTGTTCGGTCCTCACCTCTGCGGGACAGCCGGGTGTCTGCGTCCGTGTCCACAAAGAGCTTCATGCGGAAGAGATCCCGCACCTCCTGGCTGTAGAAGGCCAGGATGCCTTCAAAGAGCACCACGTCGGCAGGGTAGACAGTCACCGTCTCCTCTTTCCTAGCAGAGGGAAGAAGAGTCAACATATGCTGTTGGAGGGAAACAAGCTACGAGAGGTGGGGGGAAATAGCGGTGCTTCTAGGCACTGCTCCAACCCTGGACATCACTGCTGCACCAGGGGGGCAACCAAGGAGAGGGCAGACCTACCCCACCGTGGTGAAGGGAATCCAAGGCATACGTACGCTTCCTAGAAGGACAAACGGCAGAGCAGGAAGCAGACTAGCCCTTCTCCTCCCACCTTGGCCAGCTGCTGCTTGCAAGTGTTATGTGCCAAGCCATAAACCCTATGCATGGAGCTTGATCTACAGGAACCTGCAAGGACCAGCTCTGCTCCCCTAGGAACCAGGCAGCGCTCCCCTGACACTACACTGCTTTTGTGGGAGAGAGTGGGGTCACATCATCCGTGACCACACAGGCATGCAAAAAAAAACAAGCTGAACACATGCAAGGGAAGAGTTACAGGAGAAAGAACAGTCGTCCTCCTTTCTGGGCAGCACTGAGCTGTTTGAGCCTGGAATACTTGTTAAAGCAGCAAACAAAGTTTATGGTGAGAAGAAGTGTGGATGGGGGAAGAAAAGGGAGGCTATAACCCCCTCTCCACTGATGCCTGTATGTTGCCGGATGCCACTGCATGGCCATGCAGCTTTCCAAGACCCTCAAACCGCGCCTGTATCTGCCCTGGATCCTCTAACCAAGGGGGCTGGGGTGGTTAGGATTGAAACTTTCGGTTGGCGCGTTAGGCGCTACAGAGTGGGTGGAAGCGGAGGGGCCGGCAGGGCTGCGTGCTGTGCCGCAGGGCGTTAGCGGAGCCACGGCAAGGCAGGAGCGGCTGTTAGACCTGGAGTGGGAGACAAAGTCATAGACAGGAATCTGGACCGTCTTCCCTTCCGTGATCTCCTTGAGCGTTTTCACGATCAGCTCGTTGTCAAAGGCATCTGAGGAGAGAGGAAATGTTACCAGAGGCAGCCTTGCAACTTCTCCCACCCACCAGACGCTGAGTTTAGGCTAACCAGAGACACTGGCAACCTCACACGAGGGACAGACAGACGCACAGGCTTGGGAGGAAAGCCCTGCACATTCCCATGGGTGTTGCAAGGCCTACATCTCCTGCAGCCCCTAGATCTTCACTGCTTTGCACCAGCCTGGGATCTGGCCCGCAGAGATCAATACCACCCTTGTACGGTGGCGCTGACAGCCTGGGCTCAGGAAGGCATCTCCTCCAGGGCTCCAGCCCTCAGAGAGACTGGAGCAGTGTTTCAGCCTTGAGTCACTGCACAGACAGGGCTCTGTTTGCTCGGTGCTCACTGCCTCCAGCCATTGTCCTCATAGGGACCAAGGGACAGCAGCTCTGGAATTTCCCCACCAAGCTCAGGGATGGCTCAAAGAGGCCCTGTTGTAGCAACAGGGCATGGCCCCCTTAGGGGAGGGATCTGCAGAGCAGCTGCACAAGATGGTCCCCTCCTTGAAGGAGAGAGGCAGAGCTGCTGGCTCCAGGGGGCTGCGCCAGGCCAGATCTCCTTGGTCCCGACCCAGCTACACCAGAAAGGGTTTCAAACTGGGGGATGTTTTTGCAGGGAGAAGAGAAGCATCTTAAGGGTCCAAGGGTTCACAACCTGCCCTTTCTCATCCCAAATACCCAACACCAGAGGCAATTTCTTTCCCAAGAGAGACAGAGGTCGTAAAGCAGGGGACACAGGTGGCCCCCAGCCACCCTGCCAGGGATACACCCAGCTCCACAAGAGCTTAACTAAGCCACCCATTCCTGCCCCATGCAGAGACTGAGTCCCAGAATCCATGCAAGGCTCTTTGCTGGTGGAGTTGGGGGTCCTGCTCCAGCTCTCACCCCCCACTACACGGCAGAGCCCCAGTGCTGTTCTCCATTCACCTGGGTGGTCAAAATTGAACTGGCCTTTGAGTGCTTTGGATTTCTGCTCTGAGGTGAGAACCCTGTAGAAGCTGTCTTGGCTCACGATCACCACCTGCTTCTGGCGGTAGTCCACCTCATTCTGGCCCAGCAGCTGGACGATCTTGGAGCATACCGAGGACTGGAAAGGAACAGCAAAATAGGCAAGTCAGCAGCAAGTGGTGTCTGAGCCTCACAGGGAGGGTGTCCACAGGTAACAGCCATTCTGGGTGCATGGGGCACTGCTTCCAGGACCTCCAGCCAAGAGCGTGTGTTCCCCTCAAAGGCACAGCCCAAAGCCACGGGGGGAAAGGCACTCCAGAGGCATCATCGTGGGGCCCTTCAGTGTGAAAGCAGCACCAAGCTTGCTCCCTGCTGGCCTGCCCACAGCTCCTATTCTGGGCATAAATGGCCCCGTGGCCAGCCTTAGCCTGCCCAGCAGCTCCCAAGAGAGCAGAGCTGTGTGTGGCACCAGGACTGAGCCTCCTCCCTGGGCAGCAGCCTTAATACCTTGGTTCCCCCAGCCCTGGTCCAGCCCAGAAACCCCACCACATCATGGGCAGGGAGGGAGAGAGTCTTCAGAGAGGAAGAGCCAGGTTGTTTTCATACCCTAAACAAAGCCCAGGATGAAAAGACACTGGCAGGAGAGCCCTGGGACTTTATCAGGGATCTCTGCCACAACTGCCAGGTCTGGGAGGAGCAGCTGCAAGCATATCCTGGTGACTCTTGGGACAGCGAGGCTAAGGGCACTGCAGAGCCAGCGGCTTAAGAGCCACGTGGCTCTGACTGCCAGTGCAAGATCCCCACGAGTGCTGCTGGCACAGGGACCGGCACCTCACACACCATGTGGAGTGGGCTGGGTGCCAGCAGCCGGCGTCATCTCTGCTGGCACCGCAGCAGGCACAGGCTGCGTGGCCGAGGGTCATGCCGGACCCCACCATTGCAACACAAATCAGAGCACAGCTTGGAAGATAAATCCCAAAGCCTGCTTCAGTCCCTTCCCCTTAGTTATACGAGTCCTTGGCTGCCGTGCAGCACAGCGGTGTTAACTGCATCACTAACTGGCAGCTGCCACGCCTGCCCTGGCCAGTGAGAGCCAAGGTCAGGCCGGTGGGGGAGCACTCTGCTGCCTGCAGGAGCCCTGCGCCTCAGCCCCACGGCATCCACCGTTTGGGAAGAAGCGGGTGCTCCTATTGCCAAACTGAGCTGCTTCATCTCCTGCAAGTCATGCTTGCTGCAGATGCCCAGCTGAGCCACTCCTGGCCTCAGTCACCGCAAATATTCTCCGTCAAGCCCTCTCCTTTGCAAGGAGAGGTTTGCTTGCCCCAGCCTGCCCATAGCTTTTTCTCTGCTCCCAGCTCCCCACTGGCTCAACCATCTGCTCCATACCTGGCTGGCAACTTAGAGATGCAGAGCTGAAGACAGCAGCGGTGAAGGGAACAGGGAGGGGAAGGCATGCCTGGCAGAGGAGGTCACCCCAGCAGGCAGAGGGCAAAACTGTTTGCCTGAGAAGCTGGAAGATTTGACGGCATTCCTGTCCCCAGAGACTGTCTCTTCCCCTCCAGGCCAGGCTGACCTGACTTGGCTGTGACCGCTGTGCTGTGAGTCAGTCCCAGCCTGGCTGGAGAGGCTCCACACACAGCACTGCTGCAGAGCAAACCGGCTCGGGCTGCCCGACAGCAGTCCTTGTGACCCTGAGAGCAAGTTCGGGTTTTGGGTCAGGGATGGGGAGTCTCCCTGAGCATCCCACCTTCTCATCCTGCCTCTCACAGCTGGCAAGTTGTGCTTCCCGTACCACATCAGCAGCCCTGCCCTGCAGCAAACTGCTACCACCCAGAACAAAGCACTGCAAGTCAGTGCCAGTCACTCTCCCTTCGGCACGCGCCCACACAAAGCCAGAGCCCATTCTCCATTTCCTCTGTTTTCCCCACTCCCCACATCCTTCTCCAGCCTGCGTCAGCCCTGTTGCTTATCCAGCTGTATCCCATAGGTTTCACAAAAACAGGGCGTGCACGGTGCCTCTCCTCCACTTTTCCTCCCAGCTCTCTCCCCCAGACACCGCTGCCTTTCCGTGCTGCCTGTGCAGCAAGGAGATGCAGCACAGAAGGGTTCAGCCTTGGCCACAGCTGCCAAGGACACCAAACTTCCCAGGACCTTTGCAATTAGGAACAAACCACCTTCCAGCGGAGCCACCCAGACAGATTCCCAGCATGTAGATCAGCAGGCTCCCTACGGGTCTGCACCAGAAATTGCTTTCCCCAGGCCAGGGGAGGGAGCAGGGCTCCTTTACTTTGGATGAATGAAAGCAACACAACTATTGCACTCACACTCTCCCCTTGGACCTCAGAACACGGATGGACAATAAAATCATTTGAGGGTATCAGACAGTTCCTGCCAATCTTCCTTTTGCCTTATGCACACTGATCTCTGGTCTACTGATCCTCAAAAGTGGAGAAAAGAGTCCCCATCAGCTCTGAAAGTCACCCTTCTGTTCCATACCCCACAACTTGAGATCCCCGATGGTGAGAAAAACCCAAGGACAAAGTAGCCCTCAGCAGCTGGAGACATGGACACATCCTCCCACTGGGGTCCAGGACAAGGACTGAAGCATATCCTGGTTGCATTTACCATCCAGTGCCCTGGGGTGGCAAATGCCTCTTGCAACAGCATCCAGGCAGATGCCACAGACCCTTCCCTTTTCTCTGGTGTGCTTTGGAGCTATCAGAAGCGATGGAGAAAGATGATCATAGGGACATCCTGCTCTCAGGACTGAGCTCAGGTCCAGTGCATCGTGTTGCCCGGGTGGGCAGGGATGTCACCTCTGGGCTCTAGTAAGAGGCACGGCATGTCACTTTGGTCTTGCAGACGATGCGGGCCAGGGCACTGCTCAGACATACTTGCATGAGTGCAGCAGGACATTAAGGACGCTGGATGATACAGCATGTTCCTCCAACCCAAAGGTTGTATTCAGCGTGCCTTAGTGGGGCAGCAAACTTCGGCAAGGTGTAAGTCAGTCAAGAAGGTTTTTCCTCTCCTCACAGTCATTTGTCATAGAAACAAGAATGGTTCATGAGGGGCATTCCCTAATGCCAGTCTGAACACCTCCTACCGCAGGACAGGCAGTTATTCCCCTTGGCCAATAGACACCCTGTGTTACGGAAGAAGAAAAACCAGGAACACAGAGAAATTACAAATTCCCCTGCGCAACGGGAACAGAAACTCCCGGCCTCAGGAAGCGTCCCTCCAAATGAATGACGCATGTCCCTCCTTAAACCCCCTTCTCCCAAACCAGCACCACATACATATGTACGTGTGACTGATGTTAATCTGAAGTGTGAAAAGTCTACTAACAACTGGAAATGATAGCAGTTCAGCTCTGGGGAGGCCTGCAGGTGCCCAGAAAGTCCAAGACCAAAGCGTGACTGCAGAGTACCACACTGGAGTGCAATCAGCCTGGATGCACGGCAACCCAGGGGACCCATGGTGCTGACACATGGACTCAGCACCCACCTTAAGGGACAACCTGGGCTCAGATTCCTTCCCTTGCCAATTCCTAACTACTTCTCCCAGGGAATATGACACTTATTTTTTCTCCGAGAGGCCCAGGACTGCAGAGGCAAATGGAAGATGACTTGAGGAAGAAGACATGATGCTAGAGATGAATCCCAGTACAGGAACTCTGGGATTTGGGTCCCATCACTAGGTCTGCCCTGTGTGATATGTCCTATCTATGGGAAGATGAGGGATATGACACAGCTCTTTGCCTCCACTCAGCCCCTTCCCCAGATGTACACTGTCTGTGCACACCTCGCCACAACCAGAAGTGAACAGCAATGGCGATGCAGCCGCAGTGCACTCCTGGCAACAGGATGCTTTCTCAAGCAAGAACCTTCCCCTCCTCCAGAACTTGTCTAAAACTAAATATAGATAGGAGACAGCAGCCTGCAAGCCTCCATGGTTGCCAAGCGGACCTTTCCCATGTTAGCCACATGACAGCAACGCAGGACTTTCCGAGGGTGCAGACTGTTGGGAGGCAGGGAGCAGAGCAGAGGTTGGGAGCCCCAGCCTCTCTGCCATCAGTCATGACTTTCCACACGTTGCAGTGAGTGAGGGGAACCAAGCTCCAGGTTTGAGCAAACGGGCTGCGACCCACCGAGCTGCACTCCCCCAGGCTTTGTGCTTGAGTTGCTCCCTGGGAAAGCTGTGCAAAACCAACCCACACCCCACAGAGTCGGTTGAGGGGGAGGTATCTGCACAACCACAGCGCAAAGGAAGGAGCTCAGAGAAGCGCACAGAAGCGGCTGCAGCTCCCCTTGAAGGATTCCTCCTCTGAACCAAGCACACAAATAACCAGTGTTTAAGGAAGAAGTACAGCCTTATTCTGCCGGGAGGAGAAGATGCAGAGGGCACCTGGGGAAGAACTCCAGCATATTTTCCCAAAAGGAAAAAGGTGATGCACAGGGGAAGAAACTCAACAGACGGGTGTTCAGATCTCTACCCCTGACATTTATTTGAAAGATATTAATTACATTACATACTTAATTCATATTCACTCATGGCCTATAGCCAGCTGCTCAGATATTCTTCAGGAATTGACTAATTCCCCAATATTATTATGCAGATTATCTCACAATCCCTCTTGGATAGCTCTGATCAGCCAGTGAGTTACAACTTCAGATGGGTATTAGAGAGAAAGCTGATGGACAGTGGTACGGTTAACCTCCATGTAAAGGTACCGGGCAGGACACCAGGACACTCTCAGCCCCAGGTTTGCTGTGGCAGACAGGGCAGTACAGATACTTCTGCCTTGGCTGGCAAGGCCTGTCCTGGGCTAGGAGGAATCCATAAGCTATTGCGTGTGGCTATGCCAAAACTCACTCAAAACACTCCATCCCATCCCCAGGGAGCCTGGCACTACAGAGGGATCTCTATACCAGGCTGCTCATTAGGTTTTCAATACAACAGCAGGATGGACCTCCCATCCTCCCACGGACTCTAGACTAGACACCTCGCAAAAGTGACTTACACCAGATAAAGTGATTTCAGCCCTAAAGAATTACCAAAGCTGCCAGCGCACTCAGGAGTGGATAAAGGAAGAAGGGCTGTACCAGAAGCAAGACCTACCAAGAGAGGCATGTACTGTGCTCCAGTGTGGAAGGAAGAGAGGCACCAATTCTGGCCATCGCTGCAGGCTGCTCACCCTGAGCCAAAATGCTGCTCACCAAGAGGACAATCCTGCCCAGCAGAGTAATGTCCTTGGCCCACAACAAATGCTACAACCAGGAGCAAGGACTGTAGGACTGCAGCAATCACTTCCCACCTCCCACCAAGCAGAGGAGCCCAGAGGTTGTATCCACGGACACCACTGCCACAACCCCCTTCCTGTGGGATCTGGATATAAACAGGTTTGGCAGGGGCTGTCAATAGCCTAGCCAAGGTGTCCTCATTACATGGTTGTAGGTAAAATACGTCTCCGGTTTTGGGATCTGGCAGGATTTTCCCTAAAAATCACATCAGGCACCACTACTTGTTGCATTTCTCTGATGTCCCCTGTAGCATGGTTCCCTTTCCAGACATTGCAGGGGACTTTTACTCAATTGGGTCTTTGAAATCAGGAGCCGTAGTACTGCTGTCCTTTTCTCCAGCTCATCTCCTGCAGCACACGAGTCGTGGATTTTGGTCTCATCTTGTAAGGTTATGATAATTATAGAGTATTAGGAAGTGCTTGCTGGACTAGGGTGACAGACAGAACAGATACCAAATTGGGAAGGGTCCCAGAGCATCTATTAAATGCCTGCCTGCGACTGCAGAGAGCTGGTTCATGACCCACGCAATCCTTTCCAGTCCTAATGGAGCACATCCGTGCAGCAGCACTGGGACTGGAAACTTGCTATTCTTGTACCAAAAGCTTGGGCCTCCACCCAGAGCTTTTCCAGGCAGGTTCACCATTCCTGCTTTTCCCTTTGCGAGCCACAAGCCATCCAGTTTGGGACTCGGATAGCCAGGTTTCTGTTCACTTACCCTGAAACACACTGCACGTGTAATCAGCAGTCCCGGGCTGGAACATAAACAGGCACACACAAACACAAGAGCATCTGAACACAGATTAGGCATGTGGAAGAAAACAACCCGCCTAGGACAATCCTCCCAATCCACTGGATTCAGACGCAGGATATTTTTCTCGAGCCCCTGCTGCAAACTCCATAGCCTGCAGCTGGCTGAGCCCGTGGGACTACGGTAGGAGCAGGCTCTATAATGGACTCACATCTATTCCATCCGTAACAGGAAAGGGCTGACCCATCAAAACGTCCTGTGTATCAGTCTGATCAGGAGCTGGCACAGAACAATGTTCTACTAGAAAGTTTGACGAGTCTCTAGCACACATTGACACCAGTGTTTAACAAGTCAAACCTTGTGATTTAGGGCTCCTGCCAGCCATGGAACCAACGTCACCAGGAAATGGTGCTGAACCAATATAGGACTGCTGTCATCCCTGCTAGTCCCCCTCCCGTCACTGCCGGGTCTTCCCTGGGCTTCTTTGCCTGGCATCCAGGTGGTGACACACTGGCAATGACCCCCCCAGCTGCTGGGGGGCACCTCAGCCCTTGCTACTACTGCAGGAGGCTGAGCTCTGTAATACAAGAAACCCTGTGTGGGGAGGGAACTGCCTGAGGCAGAGATGCACTGCAGCTGGGGCCACTGCTTCCCTGGGGACCAACACACTGGCTGTCCCACCCTGGCTGGGCAATACCAGCCTTCCCCAGCCTCCTGGCTAGCTCACTCTCCCAGGCAGCGTTTTTCAGCTGTTCAGCTAGACAGCATTTTTTGCTGTTTAAAGCAGAAGTGCCTAATAGATTAACGGTGAAAATAGACCTGGCTGAAGACATGCTGCAATCTTGGTGCTCTGCAATCTGGAAATTCTCAGGCTGCATGTTCAAAGAGACATTTCCAACTTTATGCACCAACTCGAGATCCAAAATGTACAGCCACTGGGCCGCAGTGGCACCCATATTCAGCCCTCACTAGCCAGGCATCTAACGAAAGCATTTCAGCCCTTTGTAAGTCTGTCTTTTCTTACAGCCTCCTGTTGGAAGGTAGCAATCAGCACCTCTCCTGGCAGCAAAAGCAATAAATGCTTGAAGAGCTCTCCCCACCCCTGCAACCACCCCAGCACCAGATGCTTCCGCTGCTGCTGGGAGCGAGCCACTCCAGCGCTGCCGGCAGACCTGAGGGATATCCCAGGAACCAAGCTGGAGTGAGGATACACGAAGAGCTTAAGGATGTATCTCGACACTTCCCAGCTCATCCCAGTATTCAGTTTGCTGGACTTTCCTCCAGCCCGCAGCCTGGCTGCCTGCCTTGCGCGCTGCAGTCCTTGGTAGTCAGGAATCTCGTGCAAGAGGGAGGGAAGAAGCTGTTAGCACAAAGACAATGGGTGTAAGAAGGAAACGAGAGCGTTAGCAGAGCACATGAAAGCATATAGGATTAAAGAAAACGCTACAACCAGCCTTGGGAATCCCTCTGAGGAAATGAGGCAGTTGCAGTTCTCTCCAGCTTTGGCACCGGAGGGGGTCTTAATGCTATGTCATCTCTTCACATCAGGAGATGGCAGCAAGCTTTGCCCAGACTGCACAGTGCTTGGATTTGGGGAGGAGGGGGGCAGTGAGAGAAATGGAGCTCTACCAGCTGAGCCGACACACAACAGCCACCATGAGGCTGGCGCTGCCCTCCTAGAGGCTGCAGCATCACAGCCTGCCCAGGACCTCTGCATGCTCCCATCATGGTCCAGATTTCTTTTAAAAAAGCCAAAACAAGGACAGCGCTCATGTTTCCACCTCCTATTTGAGTACTAAAAGTTGCTCAAGCCTCTTTTGCTCACTAGGGAACAGCAGTCAGCCTTTGAATTTGAGTTCTCACCAATTTGCCTTTAAGAAATACCAGCCAAACGCTCTCCCCAGCTCTTTGGGGAAGGCTGTCCGCTTCGGATGCCAGCTTCCCCAGGGCACCACACGACACAACAAGTTGTGGCAGGCTACAAACAGGATCCCTCCCTTCTGCTGCTTGACTGAGCTGGTACATCATGAGGGATGGGGGGACACGGAGCCTTTTTCCCCATCTTAGACTCAACAAAAGCAGCAGTGGGAGGAGCTGGGGGGGGCCTTTGAAGGCTCATGCCCTCCCTTATCTTCAGGCTGGTGTGCTGCCAAAGGGGTGTGTTAAGACAACAACCCTCAATTGGTGTGAAGGCGAGTCAGATGGATTTGCTGCTTCCCCAGTGGGAAAGGTGCCTGCTTCGCTTTCCCTCTAGGAGCATTGTGTTTTCACCCAGAGCCAACACAACAGGCACAGCACTCCCCGGGCTGGATTTTAGCTACAGGCATACCCTTAGATGAGCAAACCACACCAGCCCCACCTCTGCTTCCCCAGAGCGTGGTGCAGCACTTGGCATCACCCGGCTCAAGGCACTGTCACTAGCCAGATGGGGAACAGCCCCATTGCACCCCTTGCCTTACAGCTGCATCAAGTGTGAATTTGAGGGTCTGTGTGCACAAGCCCCAGGTCCTTTTTTTCCTATTGCATCTCCTTCAGTAAGCTTGTTTGTTTGGGGTTTTTTTGCGAGCATATTTGTTGCAGCCTTTTCACACAAACTTTGTACTGATCTGCTGAATCCCCCTCAATGGGCAGCACTGCACAGAGGTTTTTAGCAGCCAGCTATTACTGGAGCAGGGGACATCAAAGCTGAGAGGCAGGAAAAGCCAGTTAGTACATCTCCTTTGCTAGAAAGGACCATTTCCCTATTTTTTTTTTTTTTTCTAAGGCAGCCTGCTGCTAGTGAGCATTTTCACTTTGAAGTTGAGAACAACTGTGGCATATTGTACAGTAATCACTGCTTTTACCTTGTGGGCCAGAGACACAGTGTTCAGAGACATAGCAGTTTGGCAGCGCCAGACACAGTGTTATTGGGACAGCTACAGAGAAGCAGACCCATGCATCAGAGAGCAGAGAAACCCAGAGTGTTTGAGTCACCAGGAGCTGTACTGCAGGAACGATCCAGCTTCGGTTCCCAGCGGAGAGAGATTGCATCCTCTGACCATCCTTCCCCTGTTATTTCTGGATTTCCCCCCCCCGCCCCTTGCAGTAACAGTGGTCCAAGGATCAATAGGGTACTGAGACACACATTCTTAAACCGCTGTTATTGTGGGCTGAGGGTACAGCAGTTCGGCTATGCCATCCTTCAAGAGAAAAAAAGCCCCCCCCCTCCCTCCAAACACGAATCAACCCAGAGATGCAAGACTGTCTTCCTCCTGTGACGGCCCACATTCAGTTCCCTTAGCAAGCAATATTTCAGAGGTAGTGCTACTTCCAAATCTATTCACGCTCTCCCAAAACGCCTCTGAAAATGCGGGTAGAAGGTCTGTGCTCCCCTGCATAGCAGGGCTGAGTAGCTATGGATCTGGTTTTACTGCTCTTAAATAAAGAAAAGAAAAAAAAAAGTAGCTTTTCATATTAGGATAGAAACAAATAAACGGGTTCAAAAAATAGAGGAAAAACCCACTGTATGAAATAACTAACAAAAAAAAAATTAAAATAAAAAGCCGTCGCGTTGCCAGGGTTGCCCTGCGCTGCGGTTTGGGTGTAGCAGCCCTCCGGAGAAAACCCGCATTACCGACGGCCGGCGCGGCTCCCCCCCGGCCCCGCAGCCCCCCGCCCCGCTCCTACCTGCCGCTGCCAAGGACCATCCCCTCCCGGGCACGGTAGGAACGGAGGTCGTTCTGCCGCTGTGAGTCAGCATTTACTGCAGAATTTCTACTCCCGCGACCCCAAACTTAACCAGAAAAAGGGTATACCCCACCACCCCACCCCCCATGCACGACCGACACCATTAAATAAGTGGTATTGAATAATTGCACTGGTGAGGGGAAACACCCCGTGGGGACACCGCGAGTGGAAGGGTGACAGAGGGGAAGCGCTCCTTAAAGCCACGGGAGGGAGAATTTTGCAGGGGGAGGGGGCAAGAGGGGATGCCGCCTCCATCCCGGCTGGACCGGGGGCCGCCCACGCCCCGCACAGCCCCCAGCCCTACCCGCTGCCCCCCGCGACTCGGCGGAGAGGAGCGGGGTCCCGGCCAGGGGGAGATAAAGCCTGCGCTCACCCGCACAACCCACCCCCACCACGTGTCCCCGGGGCTCCCGGCCGCCGAGCTCCCGCAGCCGCCGGCCGGGCAGAGGCCTCGGCGGCCCCGTTCCCTCCGCCGCTTCGTCCGGGGGGAAGGGAGGTACCGGGGCACCGAGACCACCCGGTCCCACCGCCACCACCGCTTCCCCCCGTCCCGTCCCGTCGGGGCAGCGCACGTGGCGGGGCGGCCGCTCGGACCCGCCGCGCTGCCATGTGGCCGCCGCGCCCGGCGGGGGGAGGCTGCGCGGCGGGGAAAGGCCCCCCCCCATCCCCGCTCCCCTTCTCATCCCTCCGCCGGCGGCCCCTCCGAACCCCCACCACGAACCCCCCCCCCCCAATCCCCATCCCGCCCCCCATCCCCGCACCTTGCCGCTGGCCGTGCCGCCGCTGACCCCGATGAGGAAGGGCTCGCCGCCGCTGGGCTGCCCGTGCTCCTCCAGCCTCTGCTCGCTGTCCCCCGCCATCCTCCCCTGCTAAGCAGCAGCAGCGCCGCCGCCCCGCTGCCTCCTCCTCTTCTTCTTCCTCCGCCGCCTTCTCTCTCCGTGCGGGGCTGGATTTATCTGATGAGTCAAGGGCCTTCCTCCCCGCCTGGTTCACATCCCCGGCGCTGCGGCTCCCTGCCAGGTGCCTGCCGCAGCTGCACATGCTCCGGCCCAGCCCGCCGGCGGGCGGCGCGGCACAGTGGCCACATGGGCCCCCGCAACTCTCCCGCGCCGCCCGCCCGCCCGGGGACAAAGGAGATGCGCCCCCCCACACACACACACACACTCCTCCACGCACCGGCCCCGCGTTCCCCTCTCCCCGCCGGCCTGGGTTGCCCCTCTGACTCCTGAATCTAGCTGTCTGCTTGCCATCAGGCTCCGGCGAGGGCCGGCATCACACAAAGGGGGGTCCCCAGCGACATCACATAAAGGGGGGGGGTCCCCAGCAGCACTGCCGTTATTATGTCCCCCCCACCCTCCTTCTCCCACCCCACCCGGGCCCTGGTCCTGCAAGCGCTTAGGAACGCTTGTTAACGACCCGAGGCCAGGAATAAAAAAAAAAACCCACGTCTTTGGCAAACAGGAGCCATCTAGGAGGAGATGCGAGCGCCCCGGAGGCCGGGATTCCCGGCCAAAATGCTCTTGACAAAATGGAAGAAGGCTCAGCGAAATGTAGGGTGCGAGTCCACGCGGGCAAGTGCTAAGTCCTGTACTTGGGTAGGAGCAACCGTGCGTGAAAATGACAAGGTGGGAACCTGCTGGCTAGCCAGCCCTTTTACAGATACAACATCCGTGAGAGCGGTGGATCAAAGAGTCAACACCGTGCTAAAGGCAAACAACCACCTGGGATGTACAAAGGTAGGCAGGACGTGGGAGCTAACCCTCTGCTGGGTATGAACGCCCCTGGGCACCCTGTTTCCAGAAAGGTCCTCACCTTTCTGGAAACAGGATGCCCAGGGGCGTTAAGGGCCTGATGGAGAGACTCCAGTGGGGTTCTGGGAACAACCCTGGGTCTGGCTTTGCAGAAGGACCACAGGAACAGGGCATGTTCAGTCCAGGGAAGAGATGGCTCTGGGGGACACATGGTAACGGTTTCCAAACACATAAAAGGCTTCCACGGACAGGAAGGGAATGCCGTGCTCTTACCCTGGGGGATTAGAATAAAATGTTGCCAGCTCAAATTGCGACAAGGGCAATTCAGGATAGACATTCTAAGTGTGAGGGTGGTTAAGTCCTTGAATAGGTTGTTTAGGGAAAGTAAGGACTCTCCACTGCTGGAGTTTTTTTTTTTAAAAAAAAAAGCACTAGGCAAGCTCCTGTATAGAAAGTTTTTAGTGGAGTTGATCCTACGTTGGGGCAGGGGATGGCCCAACAATGCCCTAAGGTTCCTCCCAGCCCTGTTCACAGGACGGCAAATTTCAGTGAGGTTTTCATCTTCCCGCTTCAGGACAGCGAAACAGGTGTGGAAAGGTTTGCCAGACCCGCTCCCACGTGCAGGCCCTCACCATGCAGAATGTGAGGGAGAGGATCTCCAGGGAAGGTGTGACCCCTCTCTGCCCACCGCCCTCGATTCCCAGCCAGTGCCAGGGGAGGAAGCGCTATATGCGGATGAGAACTTCCTGCGGGGGTGAATTCCAGTGGATTCCCACAGCCCCGTGCCAGCTTCTGACCACTAGCCGAGGGCACGGCTTCTGCGTACACCACCTTCACAGCTCTTCTTTCTTCACTCCCCCACCTTCCCCCACTGACACACCCCTGTCTGAATGACAAAACCCCCTCAGCGCATCCTCCAGGTTATTTCGTTCTCCTCCTGCCCGCGGTGACTGCTGCCAGCCTCTCTGCGGCCCTGCCCGGGGACAGAGCAAAACCCCCGCTGTGCTGAAGCTGTTTCGGACTGTGCTGTCCGTCCACCTCAGAGCTGAGCACCCCTGCAGGATGCCCGTCGTGGCACTTCATCTCCAGTTCCCCTTCTAATCTGGACGCTTGGCATGTGGCAGGAACAGAGACACTTGCAGAGGGAAGGATAAGCAAACACCTCTTGATGGGCCCTGGAAGGGTACAAGCTAAGGATATTCAAGGATTATTTATACAAGAAGAACACAGGAAGAACTTGCGAAGACCAGATTAACATCTCTTCCGAAACCAGGCCAGGGCTGTAAACTGGAAGTGAATCAAATCCCAAGTCCCAGTTAGTTTTAGATGGCTCCTTTCCTCAAAACTCACCTGAGAATTTTACACACTTCCTAGCTGCCAGCCATTACCATTCTGTGCAAAGCAACTTAATTTTTTGCACAGTTTAAGTCTGGGGACTTCAGTATATGAAATCTGTTCAGACATGACTCCCTCTAATCTAGTTTCTAGGTACCTCCATAAATACTTCCTCTGCTGTAGCTAGAATGTTTGTAGACTGTACTGGCCCCTAACTCCTGTGCCCAGGGCTATGTATTATGCAAATGCTTTCCTTTTTTCTCGTATTTCAGGCTTGTTAGATAGAACCAAACTGCACCCGAGTCTTCATCGCTCCTTTACATGTCGATCAAAGCACAGAATGCTCTTTTAAAAAGGAAATGCCATTGAGAGTCTTCTGTTGCCTGAAAAAAACAACAAACTGCTGCTAAGAATCCTGGTGTGATAAAAAATGACAGGATGAAATTACAAAGAGCCCATGTCACCTCTACCTGCAGTTCAAAGTAAGGACACCAGAGAGGAAAGAGGTTCGTGTCATTGACCGTCTCCTCCTGGCCTGGCTTCTGCCACCCAAGTCTTCTTGAGGCAGGCCATGTTCAGTATCAATAAACAATATCATGTGAATCATTTTCCATAGTGGTGTAAGAGAAACTTTTTCCAAATATTTCCTTGATTGATACCAATACACCTCACAGCCAGGAAATCCAGGGAGCTCTAAAGAGAATGACGGAGGGTGGAGAACGGCATGCAGCATAGCCAAGGTGGCACACAGCTAGGCACAAAATATTATCATGGGTCTTGACACATCATCAGCCATTAATATCTTCCTGCTGGTCACTCTAAAATGAAATATCCATCCTTAATTTCATCCTCATCTCCCTTATGGCTCTCACTCCCACGAGATTCCTGCTGCTCACAGCCAGGTTCTGCTCCCAGTTCTCCCCCGACCTTGCAGGAAGCTCCCTCCCTGTGCCCAGAGGCAGACCAGGACTTTCCTTGGAGCACAGAAGGTGCTTAGCTGTGACTTTCAGTGATGCGTGACTCTTTGCGTAGCCACCTGCACATATGTGGCTTTCGTGTTTCCTTGTATGCAAATGTCACCAGACTCCAGAGGATTTGTTTGCTATCTAATCTCATGCCCTCACTTATTACCTGCGCTGCCTTCTCTGAACTGCGGTTCTGTCACTGTCTTTCTGAATGGCGTGTTTAATTTAAGCGCGATGGTGGGGCTTTTTACCTTCCTTATTTTTCATGCAGCTCTGCGCATGTAATCCCACGGTGCATCGCTCTTCACTGATGGCAAACTCCTCCATTACGTAAGGACAGGCAGAAACCTGACCTTTGCTGCCTGCCCTGCTTCCTTTTCTGTATTTCTGCTTTCTAGGTCTCCTTATCCATTACAGCTTGTGGATGTAGTCTAGTTCTGTGGCTCCAGGTGTAACCATCAGAAGGCCCATAAAAATCAATTAATGCCTCTGCTAAATCCTTGCCATTATTTCACTGTCCTCATTAGTGTTCTTCTTAGTTTCATCCTGTCCACGAATGTTTTACACACACAGAGGAACGTGAGATTTACTTGCCTGCTTCCAGCCTTTTGAATCACTGAACACAACACTCTGCTGCTGGCTGTACAAGGAGCTAGCAACAAATGTGTTAATTGTAAATATCTGATCCCAGAAAACGCCTCCTGCTGCTATACGCAAACAGGATGCTCATGCCATTGGCAAGTTAACCTAGGGCATGCTTCTGGAAGCCAGGAAGGCTGCTCCAAGCCAACCCCTTCAAGACTGTGAGGGGTACGTTCAACAAATGCAAACGCCTCATGTGTCTTCCCCTGGAAACGGCCTGGGTGCGCCTCTGAGGGCGCTGTGTGGGGCACCAGGGCCCAGCAAGACACAGGGAGGTCAGGGCCCTCTGCGGGGTATGGGCACCACCACGCCCAGGTATGCGGAACTCCGGGGTGCTGTAGCAGGAAGAACGCCCCCTCCGGTCGCTGAGAAGGCGTCTGGTCCCGGCTCCGCTCCCTAAAGAGAGGGGTGCGTGGGGACGCCCCTCCCTGCCACCAGGACAGGTTGCGCGGCAGCACCAGGCCGCACTCCGCGGGGTTAGGCGAGAGAGGGCGGGGACGCGTCGCCGTCAGTATTAACAGCCGCCTCGCCCAATCAGAGCAGCGCTTGCCTCGCTCACGTTTTCCCCGCCCCTCCCTGCTCCCGCGGCTTCTCTCCCAGCGCCGCGTCGATTGGCTAGCGACCTCTACCGGAAGAGCGGGCTCTCGCTTCCGGCCGTTGCTAGGCGACGTGGCCCCCTGGTAGCTTCCGGGTGGCGGGATCTATTTCCGGGAGCGCGGTGGCTTTACCGGGATAAGGGGGGGTGGGGTGAGGTGGTATCACCATGAGCACCATGTTCGCCGATACCCTCCTCATCGTTTTCATTTCTGTATGCACCGCATTGCTGGCCGAAGGTGAGTGCTGGGCCGCTGCGGGCGCGTTGCGGTGTTCCCCTTCTCCTGTCAGTGGGCCGGTGGGGCCTGTGCTAGGCTGGGTCCCGGCGGAGCAAGGAGGCCTTAGGGCTGGACCTGGCCCAAGGGCGCTTCTCGTGGGAGGCACGGGGAGAGCCTTTCTCGGGTGTGGCTGGGAGGGGGCTGGCAGGAGGCTGCTCCTCGCCTGTATTGTGCCGCACCTGAGCGCTCGGAGGGAGTGGATTAAGGGGCGGGATTAGGTTCCTGGGGAGGGTGGGTGGAACGGAGGGGACAGCAGGCGGCGGAGGAGGAAAAGCAGGACAGTGGGAGTGCGAAACGAGGCTTAGTTACTTAAGGGTGTATGAGGCCTGGTGCTTGGAAGTCGGTATAGGCACTCCGGAGGACAGCGGTGAAGAAAACTGACCTCTGATGTGAAGTGGTGGTGGTTTGGCTTGTTTAGCCTAGAAGAAGGAAGGCTATGGGAGGATGAGCTGACAGTTTTTAGTGTGCCTGAAAGCAGACACTGGCAGTTCTGTGGCTCTTCTGGGAAGGATGTGAAGAAATTGCCTGAGCTAGCAAAGATGTGGTTGACTGAAAATCGTAGTGTGTTGAAATAGGTGCAGCTTTTTAAAGGCAAGTTGGACAGATACCTTTTTGGAGCAGTCAGAGGTTTATCCCTCCTCCTGGTACTCCTTTGTACCAGAGCTGCAAGACACTGTCTTTAGTCACACAAGGGCAGGGAAGAGCCCCAGGTAGAACCTGCTACTTGCTCTTTCAGAGCCCTACTGCATTGCATTTGAGGTTAGATGGTGTACATGCTTATTGCCTTTCACAGCACAAAACTGTGTTGATCTCTGAAGCATCTATAGGGTTCTCTTCTCTGCAGCTGCTGATCCCTGGCTCTCAGAGGCACAGTTCTGTAGTCAAACTAAAGCCAATGAAAAGGCCAAAAATTTTGTGTAGGAGCTCACATTAAACTGTTGGCAAACCAGTGGTTCTGCACAACTTATTTTGATCATGTTTGAGCGCAAGGAGTTAGATGGGAGAATTTCTTGAGGTTTTTCTAGCCTAATATCTCTATTTGCCTTTTCAAAATGTGGTTCTACTAATGGGCGGGTCCTGGTAGGAGCGGGAATTGTTCCTCGGGCCTTAACTAGGTGCTATGAAAATGCAGAACACAAAGATTTTTGTTGTCTTAATCTTAACTCCTGGTTTTAAAGTGAGCAACAGCTGGTAAATATGAGCATGAAGGAACTGAATGAGTCCCACAAAACAACAGTGCTCAGTAAGATAGAAACTTCCAAAGACAGTAATTTTACAGACACCATTGGTACACGGAACTTGAGAAATGAATTGAAGGAGAGTGATGATACAGTTTTCTGGTAATTTGTGGTACCTTTGCAATCTTATAATGTGATTTTTCTAGGCTTGATATGTATTTTTGCATATGTACTTGCTAACTTGTATCTCTATTATTGCAAGAGGTCTTTACCTATCTAGTTAATTGCTGACTATTTCTTTCAGGTATAACTTGGGTGCTAGTATACCGAACAGACAAATACAAGAGATTAAAGGCTGAAGTGGAAAAACAGAGCAAGAAATGTAAGTACCTTTCAGGCATTAGAGAATGTGTCTTGCTGCTCGTGTTACATCCTGCTTTAGCAGATGTCAAATTGAATAAAGTCAATGCTCTGAGAAATTCCTGCTGCAGCTTCTGCTAAAGGAAAGAACTTTCTTCAGCTTGCATTTCATAGGAGCATAATTTTACAAGTTACACAAGTCTGTACTCAGAGTCTGGTCTGTGCTTCTGTCCTTCGTGTTTGTAATTTGCTGGAGGGAAAGTTAGTACAAAAACCTGTTGTGTTTTCTGAATACTCCTCCTCCTCTTAATGGAGGACAGAAGGGAGTAAGGGATCAGTACTGGCATATTTTTTTCCTGAACATGAGTAGCCAGTGTCTATATATGTAGATTCCTTTAGATGCCTGAAATAAGTTCAAAGATGCAGTTTCTGCTTTTCAAGGGTAGTGGAGAATTTGATATCTGTAGTAAGAAAGAACTAGGGTTGAATGTGAATACCATGAGAGAAGTGTAATACATAAAGAGTAAAAGTGATGATTCATAGTGGGGGATGAGTAAAAACAAAGTCATGATAGAAAGCTCTGAGCTATCAGCTGATATAAAAATAAATTAGACTAATGTAAACTAGAAATGCATTGAGCTTATTAGCAAAAAAGAAGTCCCTGATTACTTCCATAGAAAGGAGGTCATAGAATCATTTCGATTGGAAAAGACCCTTGGGATCATTGAATCCAACCATCTACCCCACTCTACAAAGTTCTCCCCTACACCATATCCCCC
>JAOQGH010000004.1:2787585-2856569 GCA_025769975.1 Gallinago jamesoni
GTGATGAGGTCTCCCCTCAGCCTTCTCTTCCTCAAACTAAACAGTCCCAGCTCCTTCAACTGCTCTTCATAAGATTTTGCTCCAGGCCCTTCACCAGCTTCATTGCCCTCCTCTGTACCCGCTCCAGCACCTCCATATCGCTCTTGTATTGAGGTGGCCAAAACTGGACACAATAGTCGAGGTGTGGCCTCACCAGTGCTGAGTACAGGGGGACAATCACCTCCCTACTTCTGCTGGTCACACTATTTCTAATGCAAGCCAGGATGCCATTGGCTTTCTTGACCACCTGGGCACACTGCTGGCTCATATTCAGCTGCTTCTCAATTAGAACCCCTAGGTCTTTTTCTGCCAAGCAGCTTTCAGAAGCCTGGCAGGGGTTAAAAAAAGGTTGAGGGAGGAAGGGGAAAAAGGAGCTGAAGGTGAGCAGTAAGAAGATATGCATTTAAGGTATTAAGAGGAATGGTAAACCGGAGGCTCTGAGGTGGAGTGTTCAAAGGGACCTGTCTGTATTAGGAGCCAAGGAGCATAGGAGAAATTCACCTGACCTTTCAAACTCAATTATATGGAGCCTACCTAAGTTGCAGCAGTAAAGAGTCAGCACACAACAACTGGGGCCAGACCTGAACTGTTTTTACCTTAAAAATATTTCTCCATGATGGCAGTACTCTTAATGCATGAGAGAACAGTATTATCAAAGCATGGGCTTTCCAGTCCAGTTTATTCCAGCCTTCCCCTGGGCAAAATAAACTGAAGAGTTGAAATATAGTCATGTTTGTGTCACGGCTCCTAAATTAAGGACTTTTGTCATCACAGCAGTATCAGATGGGGATTGCATATCTGCTTGCCTCACTTTAATCCCACTTGGCTGACAAAAATGTGTAGGGTAGAATTAGGCCCAGAAGAGCAAGTTAGAGAAGTAGTTGAAGCCCAGCTGAAAACTTAGAGCTAATGTTCTAGTGTGTTTGTGCTGTGGAGCTCTGAAAGCAGTTAGTGGGACTTAATCTTTGGGGTTTAATGATTGCTTTAAGAGTTCAATGCTCCTTGTTTTTTATAGCTCTCCTGATATCTAGGCTATAGTCTGTGAAGGGAAAGATGTGAGGGTCCTGCATCTCGATTAGTTTCTAACCTAGTGTTTGATTCCCGATCCCCAACAACAAAAAAAGTAAAACTGAATAAGGAGTCACTAAAAATTCAGTTTTGACTTTTTTTGTGGTTTTTTTTTTCCCCCTCCTGTGCTAAGGACAGCTGGCTGACCTGATGGCTTACAGACAATTTACAAAGTAGACCACTTGAGCCACACCTTTAAACCGTTATCTAACACATCTGAAACAGGAAAAAACACATTTGAGATTTTTAAGCTCTCCCGTGAGAGCCCTAGTGATCCTTAGGATTTGCAAAAACAAATGGGCCAAGTAGTGTGCTTGAGCAGACATTGTTACTCACACACAGTCCTTAGTTTCATCTCTTCCTGTTGTCCGGTTTCTGTTGAGAGGCACAGCATTGTCTGAGACTGCTGCAGAGGCTGTAGTAAGTTTGGAGGTAAATGTAGTGGTAAATTTGCAAGGCTGAAGGCTATCTCCTGTGTTGTCACGTGTGCTCCCATGGACAGGCTTGTGAGACTGCCTGACAGTTGTTTGTTCTAAGGGAATTAGGGCTGTAGCATTCCTCAGGGTTAGCATAAGGCTCAATAGCAATGTTTAGAGTGAAGCCGGGGTCTGGAGGAGTTCTTTTGTTAGGGCTGGGAGCATTAGGTAGGCCTGAAAAGAGGCAGTGTTCTCAGGTTGGGTTTAGAGTCCACATAACCCCATGACCTCCAACTAAGGTTGGGATAGACCTATTGAGATTTCTTATGCCAAATCCAGCTAGGGAAGGTTATGAAGAGAGCATTCTACGAGCACTGGGTGCGTTGTGTCATCTGGGACCTCTGTCTAGCATTCCCTCTGAGTAGACTTCCCTGTTCTTCCTCCTTGTGCTACCCTGCCCTTTAGAGATAGTGCTTGTTCTTTGGAAAGAACAGTTGTGTCTTACTTACTACATTACCACAGAAGAGATGATACCATATCTTACTTGGGCTACTGTGGTTTTCTTAGAAGTTGTGACTGCCTCACATAACACAGGGATTTCAGATGGCAGCACTGCCAATCCTTGTGTGCCTTGCAAGGCTAGCTGTCTTTAGTTCACCTGTGCTTTGAAATCAAGGCTAGAAGATCTGGGCTGAACTAATACTTAATATGGGAGTAGAGTCCCAGTGCTCAAGTCTCTAAGCTGATGCTGTGAGCTAACAAGAAGCCAAGTCTATTCATTGGTAGAATAGATGTCTTGCAGATAAATAGAGTACAAAGGAGCTGCTCTCTGTTGTTAGACCATAGTCAGTCATGCACTTTCATCCTCACTTCTTGTAGTAGTATTCTTATAGGTCTTAAATTAAAATGTCTTATACTTCCTGGAAAAGCTAGTCTTGCTGTTGACAGAAAATCATTTGCAGATGAGCAGCCCATTTATTGTGTTATAAGTGCATGTTAGCTTTTTTTGCTGCAGTGGTGGTAGTTTGCAGATGCTTGATGAGTGTCTAATTTGAGGTTTTGGTAACTTTTTGCTTAGACTCCCACTTTAAAATATTGGAAATGCTTCAGTGATAATTAATTGAAGAATGGAGAGGCTGTGGCTGACTGCTTGGACAGCATTTCCCCTGAGAATGCCGTCCTGTGAAGAAGGGATGTACGAGAACACAGGCTCTCCTGTACTTTGCTTCCCACTGCAGATAATCGGGAGCAGAGCTTGCCACAAAGCTCTTTTCATTACACTTGCTGAATCAAAAGTACTGTCTAGTATTAATGACAAATCAGCAAGGGTCATTTGAGATGAAATTGACCCCGGACTGCTCAGTTAACAATGAAATGGGCTCTTGACAGAGTTTAAAAGTAACCCCTTAAGTAATCTGATGTTTCCTCCAGGGTTTTGAACTTTTTTTATTATTTCAAAGTGGTGGAGTCAGCCTTGGTTGTTTATAACTTGTTGATTCTGAATATGTTCTAGCTTCCTTCTGTAACACTGTTCTCTGAAGGAATAAAGTGGGAGGTTTTTTGGTGGATGAAAAAGGAGTGGTGGTATCCCTATGCAGAAATGATAGAATATCTTTGTTTTCACTTGACAGTGGAAAAGAAGAAGGAAACAATAACTGAATCAGCAGGCCGACAGCAGAAAAAGAAAATAGGTAAGCTTGGGGGAGGAGTGTGATGCCCCAAGAGTGGGGAAAACTTGAAAAGTCACTTATGGAAGTGATTATCCTTTCCTTCCTTTCAAAACTATTTAAAGTGCTACAAGAGCTGATTCTTGGCCTGATGATCAGAATATGAACTCTTTTGCCTTGTTCTTCCAAGGCAGCAGGCATCTAGCCTCCTGATGGCTTTGGTCAAATGCAGAGAAGGGCAGCATTGCTGAGAGGAGTAGCGCTTCTTGCTGAACTGGTTGCCTTTATCTCCGATTTGAGCCTTTATATCCATGACTGTTATTAACTTCCATTGACAAAGCTCTTTATTGCAGTGCCCTGTTAGTTTGTAATAGCTGGGTGACTATATGATTGTATTTTGGGGATTTTTTTTCTCATTTAAACACTTCAGAGCTGAAGGTGTTTGTGTGTTAACTGTAAGCGTGTTTAGATTTATTTCAGGCTTGATTAAATTAGTTTTGCTCAATTTTAGGTAGTGATGTAGTTTTCCATTCTGTTTCATTGACAATAAGATTAAGTCTTTCTAGGTAAAGAACTCTTTAAGTACTGAACTATGCATGAGCAATGTGGTAGATATTTAATGGATGCGAGCCTTTAGAAAGTTGTGTTTTCCGCAGAACTCTGAAGTAAAATGTGCAGCAAAGCTCAGTGAAATTACAGAAATTGTGGCAGGAACACTTCTGAGAGCTCCTGGGAGTTGGTTTCCTCATTCCTCTGTAACACCAGGTAGCTGGGTTAGTCATTTGACCTGTACAAAGCTTGGGGATAATTATAAACATATCTTCAAACAGTTCTTCCTAGGTATAAAACCTGTTATTGCTAGACTCTTGAAGGGACAGGAACCAAAATTCTTCTTGTTCGTTTTCAGTTCTTAATCTTGAATAATCCATGCATGGGATGAATACCACTTAGTGGATAAGGCAATTTTTTACTGTTACGTGCAGTTACATGTGGTCACTTTTAAATGTGTAGCAATGACGTTTTTGCAGGGTGCTACCCAAGCTATGCTCCTAGCAGAGAATATTTTACTTGTGCTTGGACTAAACTAATAAACAGTAGAATCTGAGGAATTCAGATACTCCACCAATTTTTTTTTTAATGCTGAAATAATCTTGTTTTGCAAATGAAAAAACAAAGCACAAAGGGACTAAGAACAGAACTTAGGAAATGACCACTGATTTTGTTTGCTGTGATGCTTGCTGGCCAAGCCTGAGATACTGAGACTTTTTTTTCTTGCAAGTGCTGCATAACTTCAGTGTCTCATTTGTTTTCAGGCAAAGCTGAATTCTTAGTGTTTTTGAAAAATCTGTCCCTAAATGTCAAGCTGGACATCCAGAAAATGACTCACAGCTGTTAACTGCTTTTGAAATCTCTGATTCCAGTAACTTACTGGATGTCAGATCATTCTGCAAGATGTAGCATTGTTGTAACAGCAAATTTACTTGTGCTGGAGTTCCTTTAAATTCTACCATTCTCTAGTTTTTTTTAAAAAAAAAAAGAGTTGAGGCTTTACAGATAAGTCACAGCCATGGTACAGACCTGCCTCAGTTGCCATCTGTTTTGTGCACAGAATAAGGCAGGAGGTGTGTGTGTCTAATATTACTTGGTTACGTAAGGGATGAATCATGCATATGCACAGGGAGGTAGGGTAAAAGTTGCATGGGAAGGCTTAATTTGGTGATTCCTACTTATAAAATTGTTTATTTTTAAGTGTAATGTGAACCACCTTCAGTCATGTGTCTAAATTACCTTTCACGCTGCTGGAACAGGACACCTTTAACATCAGAGTACAGCCTTCTGTCATTTCAACTTAAGGAGTACCTTTGTTAGCTTAAACTTTGGCATTACTTTCTGCATCTGTGTGCCTGTAGAAGAAGACGACTGACATTTCTAGGAGTCCGTGTGAATGCTGAGTAGACAACAAAACAAAACCAACCAAACAAAACAAGCAAACAAACAAAAAAACCAAAGCAAAAAACCTAATGCTGACAAATAATATTATTACTGTATCCTTGTGGTTTATGTTCCAGTGAACAGAAGATTTTGGACTCCAGGGTGCTTCTTGTTGACCCAGTCCTCTTTATCTGTGCATGTATAGCCAAGTACTTCAATGCTGCTTAGATATGACTTGGGCAGGAGTAGACCATTTATGTAAGGTGATAGAACACCCAGAGCCTGTTTCCTTTGAATTTGTAGAAACGGGTGAGAAACGGGTCAGGTGTATCAGGGAGTCAAGGCTGTGTTCTTTATCTCTATGTAACCTTTAGCCCATTTAAATAGATGGTTAATTATGTATCAGAGGTGGGGAAAAAACAAGTATTTGTGCCAAATGTGATTCTTAAAGAGCTGGCTGAAATGTCCCAGAATAAAACTTTCCACCTGGGTCAGGAAGCAGGTGTCTGGAAAGTTCCCACCAAAGGGGATGGTTTGTAGTTAAGAGCAGTTGAAAATATCAATGAGGAGTCTTAAGAAATTGGATAGGGGTGTTGCTATTGCTTTGCATAACACTTACTGAGAGTCCCTGTATTTAGTGGCTTTTAATTAGGGCTTGAAACATAACTGAGGTTGAGGTTGAGTGCTGTGGGCTTCCTGTACTGAAACTTCAGTGGGGATCTACTGGACAACTTGCGTGCTGCGTAGCCCTTGACAGTCCTCCTGCATCCCCCCTCCTCTTTTCACTCACACTATTCCTTGGATATTTCTTCATTGTCCACATCTTTACTTCAGCTAGATGTTGCTTCTGAACCCTGGCTGCTGCCCCTCTGGATCCTCAGTCTGAGAGGAGTATGGTGGACAAGGGACGATAAGGATGTGGGACAAGAAGCATAACAGGTGGTGGATAATGCTCAGCAGCCCTCCTGTTAGGGGTATGGAAAATGCCCTCCCAGAAAACTGGGCATCTTTGAAGTTTGTGGTGACTTCAGGACAGACTAAAGTATTTTATACTATTCTCTGCAAAGCATAGTAATACACAGACTACTAAAATTTATGTAGAAAATGTCTCTCCTATTTGGACAATCTTTTAGGTGTCACCAGGGCCCAAAATCCATTACTAAGACCAGCAGGATGTTAGCTTTGCTGGGGTGTGCTTCCTGGCTCTGTGTATAGTTTCAGAGTCCCTTCTGATACCTCCAGAATGAAATCCTTTCTTATATAAAGTATTTATAATGGTGACCGTGGGGTGCAGCAAATGGAGACTGCTGTCTTTTGGAAGTGTGGTACAGAGGCACGGTCTCTGTGTTCTGGCAACATTGTTCATGCTGCTGTGTTAGTTGGTTGCGTTAGCAAATTTGACATTCTGTGCATTTCTTTCAAAAGTGCTGAATGTATGATTCTAGCCACCTCCTCTTTTGTGGCTGCTTTGCTGTGTGTTGTTGTGATGGAGAAGCAGTTGGCTGTGTACAGTTTTTCACTTTCTACTGTCTGGCATAGAGAGCTGGAGTTGGTTTTGGAAGTGTTATTTGTTTGGAGAGCCAAGAAGGTTAAGTCTTCCTGGAAATAAAAACACTCTGGTTTCTAGGTTGATATAAGTGATTATAATTGTTGTTGGTTTTCTCTTTCCAGAGAGACAAGAAGAGAAACTGAAGAATAACAACAGAGACTTGTCAATGGTAAGAAGATTAAAGCCAGTTCCCAACTGCTGAAGATTTTACTTGGTTTTGCAACAGAAAGACTTTGTTCATTTGGCAGGCATAGAGGCTTTTTCTCCTGAAAGGTCCTTCTGGATTATCTCTAGTAGCTACAGATCTTACTATGAGCCACAGAGTTCCCCAGCAATTTCTGCCTCGTATCATGCCCACTATGAGCTATTTTCATCTTTGTAAGTCTCCATGATGTTTTCAAAGTAGAATTAATTTGTCTGACTTACTCTGGTATGTTCTGTCTTCATAATGATCCCCTGCTGATTGGTTGTATAGCTTTAAGGGGAAAAAACAACCAACCAGCCAACCTGTGGAAGGTAACAGGACAGTCCTTGAGCACCTGAGCACCTTTGTTTTGCCCCTGAAGCAGCTCTTCATGTCAGTGGTCCACTCTGTGGCTGCCTTTGTACCCAGCTGTTGGCCAAGCTTCTCTTTGGGAGTTCTCCAATCACTTTTACAATCTCTCTGGTCTACTGGGTCATCTCTTCCAGATTTCAGTGATGCTATAGAAAGCCTGTTCTTAAGGGTGTGAGCCCATAGTCCCTCAGGACTGTGTAGGCCTGTTGTTTTGATTATTTCTGATCTTTCTACTTGCAGGTTCGGATGAAATCCATGTTTGCCATTGGCTTCTGCTTCACTGCCTTGATGGGAATGTTTAACTCCATGTAAGTATCAACTTTTTGGATTCTTAGATTTTCATCGTGACTACATTCTCTACCTTCCCTCTATTACCCGAAATGTTACAGTCACAGAGTCCATCCTAACTAATCTGTATGAAAAGAATCAATATTTCATATGAAGATGTGGTTGTTTGGTCACCACGTGTATGTTCTGCTCAGGAATGAACACTGCATGCTGAATGCAATCAAATTGAACAAATCGCATTTGATGTAGTCACAACTCTAATATCCTTTCTGCTTGGGAACATCTTGATAAGGGCAAGTTTGGTAGATGTCAGGCAAGCAGCTATAGTCTTCAGCTTCTTTGGCTTTGCTATAATAGTGTGACCAAAGAATGCTCTCGCAAGCAAAACTAGGTCAGCTCCCTTGCCATTAGAAATGAGCTGTTCTTGCAGAGTTTGTTGTTGCCTTACTTAGGGTGATCAGAGTCAATACAATAGCAGGTCCAGGCATGGGCTGTAATCTGCCTTTGCTTTAAAAATGACCTGGGATAAGTCTAGTTTAAAAAAAAAAAGACAAAAGACCAAACTGGTTTGCGTGGTTATAAACAGCTTTATTTCAGGCATGCAGAACTGCAAGATCGTGCTTGACTTTTTGATTTGGTCTTGAAATGTGAACTTCCTGTTGGCTGTTAAATTTGAAGATAACATAAATATAGTTAGCGTAACATTCAGGAGGCTGCTTAATATCTGGGCAATATACTTGTCCTGCAAACAGGGAGTTTCTTTCTTGGGAACCGAAACCTTTGGCCTCGGTGCTGGCAGTCCCCAGGGTATAGTCAATTGGTATTTTACTGCAGACCTGTGGGTGGATAAATAGCAAAGAGGGGGTAACACGGTAACAGAAGTGCCAGTGCGTGTTCAGCTTAGTCAGACTTCAGCATCTAGCATTCTCTGGAATGCTCTGAAACTGAGCAGAGGAACACAGCGCTAAAGGACTTTAAAATTTGGGTACAATCTTGAGTCACTGATGCCTCATGTAACTGCAGCTCTGAGAGGGGATGGAGGTGAGTCGTGAGTCATGTGCCCAGCAACATAGATGCTGCATTGTAAATTCTCTACAGACACTGAGGCCTTTAAGTGCTTACCTAGCTATTTGGGTGCCATACAAACACCACTATTACTCCTGCACCCGAAACAGACTGAAAATCAAACTAAAAAAACCTGCCCTGCTTTGCCCACTTTCCTGGAGTGGGAAGAGGTAGTTCACAGTATGCTGTGACTGAAAAATGCTCCAGGACTGTAAGTTCATGAAGAACTTTAGGAAGGAATTGATTTTGGTTAAATCCTGTGCGGCTCCTTCTGTAGATACTAACCTAAAAATTCAGTTCTTTGTTTTCTTATTCTTTAAGACTACCAAGTTTACTTGTGTTGTGCCTCTTTTGAGGATTCCTGCCTGCAAAGACCGTGCTGTAAGCCACAGAATTAACATGAAGCTTTTGGACGTACCTTTCCCTTAACTGTCTCTTTCTTTAGAGGGAATCTGAACACGGACAGCAGGAGTATCCAGAGAGCTCACTGAGAGTTTTGAACTGAAATAGCGTTCTTGCTAATAGCTGAGGCTGTTGAATTTAAAGACCTGGCTGTCTTGGCTTTGGGGCTAGTTAAACTTTTGCTCTGGTCTCGCTACAAGGTTGCTAGTCTATTTGTATCCGAATAGCAACTTTGGTGGGTTGCACTTGGGATGTTGGAAGCTGATAGAATGGTTTGATGCAGCTGGTTCTCACATACTGTGATTCTCTTGATATAGCATAAGGAACAGCTGTTTGTCTTGGGAGGAGAATGCTTCAGTTATGAATTTAGGAGGCTCTTAGGCTCCCTCTGGGAAGCTGCTGCTGTCAGGTCATCCATGGAGACTCTGGGTGTGGTATAAAAAGGAAGAAAAGGGTGGCTGACACCTGCAACGGCTGTGGCCTTACTTGCTTGCCTTTCCTGTTCTTGAATGAGTCCATTGCTCTCTGGGGACAAAAGGAGCAGGAATTGCATGGAAGTAGCATAATGTGCTGCCCTTTGGACAAGTACTGTGCAGACTCTGCTGCTCTGTGGCTGAGCACCTCATCTTTGCCAAGTGCCAGCTTAGCCGAAATGGAAATGACTGTGATGACAGACTCTTTTCCTTAGAGTGTCAGTAGTAATGGGGCAGCAGGGCAAACATGCTGCAAGTGTACCTAACTGTCAGGAAGTCTGGTTTAAACCCAAAGAGAAGAATGCTGTGCTGAAGATGAGTTAGCTGGGTAACCATTGTGGCTTAAAAGGTGCTCTGAGGCAGCAAGATCTATAGTGGTGGTGGCATCCAAGCAGATGGGATTTGTCCTGGGAGAGGAATTAGCTTCTGTGTGTCTCAATTTTTCTCTTGTCAGAAACTTTTTAATGCAATTAGTTTTCTGTCTTAGTCTGGGAGTTGTGCGTTTTAATATCCCTTCATGGTAACTGTGAAAACTTGCTGGAATGAAAAGCGGGTACCTCAGGGTGCTATACTGCTGAAGTACTTGTCACTCTCACAGCAGGAATAACGCAGATTTTTAAGCCACTGGGGGATGTTACAGGGAGATAAACATCCGTTCTTAGCTCTTTTGCCAAACTGCTTGTGAGATGTAAACAAAGTTGGCGTGTGTTTGAGCTGTAGCTGTGTGAATGCATCTCCACAGGAAAGAACGCTCATTTAAGATCTCTTGAAACAAGAAACACCTGTTAGAAAATCAGCACATGCAGAGAAAATAACATCCAAATATGCACACGCTGATGAGGCATCGTACGCACTGACTTCAAAAGATTGGGTCAGCTGTCTGGGTTGGGTGAAATCTTTGCGAACGGGCCAGAATTCACACTCTGCCTGATACCCTGGAATGTGGACCTGGAGGAGTTCCAGGAGCAGGAGAGGCCCCTTGGAATATGCGGGATCATCATGCCTCTGCACTACTTTCATCTTCAGAGTTAATGCAGGGAAGACTGTTGGTATTAAGCAGCATTCTGCTGATATCTCTCTTGTGCATCCTTCTTGTGCTGAGAAGTATAGTTGCTCTAGGAAAGGAAAAGGTGTCTTTGGTTTATGCTCTGCTTAAAAAAGTGCTCTTCTGCCTAAGGCAAAGAGTTGATTTACTTGCAGTAACTGCAATACAGTAAGGTGATAGTCATCCAACTTTTATTCAAGTGCCGACGCTGTTCTGAGAAGTTATCTGCTAAATTTGATGTTTAAATACTCAGCACTAAACTGCAAAACACCAACCAAGGCTTTATGGACCAACAGTTTGTCCAGCTGATCGCTTAAATAACTATGAAACAATTTGGCTCTGACTATGGCAAAGCTGTTATTGAGGGAAACCTACTAACCTTGTGGGTGATTGGGTGTGGAGGGCTTTGACAGAAGTGTATTTAGCCTCCTTGCTGTAGTGTATATAGAGGTGGGCTGGAGAAGGCAGCATGGCCTTTTAGCTTCCCATGTGGCCTTATCTGCTCTGGTGGCCTCTTGAAGTTGCTCACTTCTTCCTTCTATAGCTGAAGACTCTTTTATTGTCCTCCAGTTGTAATCCAGTGTTCTTTGTTCTAGATTTGATGGCCGAGTGGTGGCAAAGCTTCCGTTTATTCCCCTCTCATACATCCAAGGTCTCTCCCACCGCAACCTTCTGGGTGAGGATTATACTGACTGCTCCTTCATCTTCCTTTACATTCTCTGCACAATGTCAATCAGACAGGTGAGTACATTGCTGTGTCCCTTGCATGCCTGGAGCAGGGAAAGCACATCTACATCCATAAAGAAGAGTTTATTACTCCTGTCCAGTTCTGCATGTATAATCTTTGATCTGTTTGTGATTTTTGTGTTTGCCTTCATTCCTGTGCTTCATATCAAAAGCAATTCTAGGTTGGGATCATAAAAACAACCACTTTCCTGGTCTGGTGTGGAAGACTTCACTGGAGACTTGTACCAGGGTGCTAGGGCAGAGTTGGCAGAAATGGGTTCCTTCCTTTCATTTCTGTATCTGATAACTTTGTGGATTGTTGTACTAAAGAGATTGTCTCCATCAGAAGCCAATCTAAGTACTGCTTCTTAGTAATTATGACTTACACTTCCCTTTTCTCATATTCTGTAGCATCTTTGGGGAAACTTTCTTCATGGCTTGAGATTCTATAAAGGTTCAAGCAGTCCATAAATTTGCTAGAAAAGTGAGGAAAGAGTTAAACCTGTTCTTTTGGGTTTGTCTTTCCTGTTTTTGCTGACTGCCTGATTTATTTATTTTTTTTATCTGAGACTTAAGAGTTTTTTACCTTTGGTGTCAAGTCTTTCCCACTGTTAGAGATGTGACACAGAAAGGGGGTCTGATATCAAAAGCCAAGAGTAGGCTATGCATTGGTCTTCAGCAAAGCTGCTTAGTCCCTCCTTTTGAAAAGAGGAGCATCAGTGAGGATAAGGGAAGTGCCTGTTCAGGAAGATTCACCAGCAGCTTAAGTGGCAGAACGTCTGGTTAGGACAAGTGGACCTTTTCAGTGCAACCAGAAGTCTACTTTTTTTTTTCCAAATTTCCCCAGAGAGTGCTGGGGATAAGTTAATAGACTTCAGGGGCTGGATGAATGCTGGTGCAACTAGCTGCAAATCATCTGCTCTCTGTATTTGTATTTCCTTTTTCTTTGATTCACTTCCAGTTTCTTGTCAATCAGCACCCCCAAGTCCCTTTCCTCGGGGCTGCTTTCTAATAGCTCATTGCCCAGTCTGTATTGATACCAAGGATTGTTCTGGCCCAGGTGCAGAATCTTGCACTTGCTCCCGTTGAACTTCATGAGGTTTACTTGAGCTCATCTCTCCAGCCTGCCCAGGTCCCTCTGGATGATATTGTGTCCCTCAGGAGCATTGATAACACCACACAGCTTGGTGTCCTCTGCAAACTTGCTAATGTTGCTCTCAATCCCTCTGTCTATGTCACTGATAAAAATGTTAAACAGTACTGGTCCCAGCAAGGACCCTTGACAGACACCACTTGTCACTGCTTTCCATCTGGACTTAAAGCCATTGAGTACAACCCTCTGGATGCGACCATCTAGCCAATTCCTTATCCACTGAACAGTCCACCCATTGTTCCGTTAGTCACAGAGTGCATACTAGTGAATTGAATTCTCCATAGTGCTCTGTATAGGGTACTTGTATTGAAATGGATCTGTCTGGACCTATGTGAAAACAGATGAGTTGTAGAATAAGTTTTGTTGAAAGGGTCACCTCAAGGTCATCAGGCCCACCCCTGTCTCCAAGCAGGGCCAGCTTCAAAGTGCCAAAGTCCAGGGGCTTCCTCATTCTGTTTACTGCAAGACAAATCTTGTTTCACTTCCCTGTAACTGGTGCAGTGTTTGCTGCTTTTAAAGAAATAAGACCTTTTTAGCAATTCAGATCACTTTCCTGAATTCCTGGGACCATAGAATGGTTAAAGTTGGAAAGGACCTTAAAGATCATTGGGTTCTGCCCCCCCTGACATGGGCAGGGATACCTCCCACTAGACCAGGTTGCTCAAAGTCCCATATGGCCTGGTCTTGAATGCTTCTAGGGATGGGGCTTCCACAGCTTCCCTGGGCAAGCTGCTTCTTCAGGGTGATGTGGATGACATGGTCTGATGCTGTTCCTTCAGGCAATCTTGTCTGGTGCTGCTCTGTTACTCACCTGTTACCTGGAAAGTCTCTTCTTTCTGGTATTGCAGATTATTATATGAAACTAAATAAAGGTAGCAAACCTTTTCTGCACCCGTTGGGTTGATTGGGGAACTCCCTTGCTGGAAAATCCCCTGTAGGTTTTTTTTGTTTTGTCCAAAAATACGATTCCTGTGGTTAGTTCTAGTCCTGGGAATTTCCTGGTGCCTCCTATTGTGAAATCGATAGACAGCATGAACTTTGAGTGGTGGTCCAGTCTGGTTCTGGGCAGAAATGCTGAGCTGTTTGCAGTGGGTTGGGCTTTCAAGAGACATTCTGGGAAAAAATTGCCCTGTGCTTTAGAGTTCATGCTGATGGCCCTGTGGAGGACAGAAGTTACTTTATTGCTTTGGAGAAGGGTGTTTTTTGCTCTGAAGTGTTAGATTGCAGTCTTCATGGTGCTGCTTTATCTACGTGGTTAACTATACCTACAATTCTCCAGCTGTTAGGCAGCTCAGTTTCTTCCTCCTTGCTGCTTAGAGGGAAGGGCAGTGACTGGCCATGTTAATTTGTGCAACAGCTAGGAACCAAAGCTGTGATCGCTTGTGTCCTGCTCATGGCTCTATTACTATTTGAAGCAATTTAGGTGTAAGAGCATTGGGAAGAGGACTTTGAAAGGCTGAGAGAGGCCAGGGGAGAAGGGAAGAAGGTAATTAAGGGCTTAAAATTATGTCAAAGACTTACTTTCTGTGCTTTCAGTAACCTTGGAGGTGAAAGCTTTGTGACCCTTTGTGTTTCACTGTGTGCAAAAGGGGAAATCTCCCCAGGAGGGCTTCAAAACAGCTGTTTGCCCACTGGAGGAGAACTGATGTGGGAGTTATTATCTGGCTGCTGACATGAGGAGAAGTGGAGGTGTACCAGAAGTCAGGGAACAGGTTGTGAACAAACTAAAGAGACTATACATCCTTCAGTTTTCCCTTAAATCCTGGAGCTGCCTGTGAAGGGATCAAAGGCAGGGAAGAGAGATGTCCCTGTGGAGCGTAAATATTGAAGAACTCTTGTGTGTGTGAAAAAAGTGACCTGGTGGGAAATGCAGGGGAGTATGTGAGGGTGGGGAGTCTAACTGGACACTGATTAAACTAACATTAGTGGGATGGGCAGTAGCAGCATCAGGCAGTCTCTTCACGCAGTCTTCAGGCATGTGGGGGTGATAAACTCTTCAAACACTGACTGGGAAGCTTGCTGCCTGTGACCTGGCCAGCATCTCCCAAAATAGTCAACTCGCAGTGAGTAACTTCCTTTGCGCTGTTCCCAGCTCTCCCTGGCACGTAAATCCTGTCCCCTAGTTCCTCCTGCCTTCCTGTTTGGAGAGGGGAGGGTTGCTGGGAGAGGCCTTCCAGGGGTCCTTGAGCTGTTGGGTTTCAGCTGGGAAAGTCTGCTGCTGGGCTGGGCGGGAGGCATAATGTCAGGGTTACATCCTCTGTCCCCCTCCTGTTTCTGAGCTCCCAGCCTTCACCTGTGATGTTTGTGAACAGGAATAACGCTGCTGTTTCTCATGTATTTGCTGGTCTTCATTTCCTTTTCACACATGCCTGAACTGTAGATTAGGCTGCTTCTCTCTGATATGCGTTCCCAGTGGGAAGAGGAGCCAGTAAGTATTCCTACTGCCAGGAATGTGCTTTCCCACATGGCCTGATCTTGAGGCATGGAACCACTTGCTGTCTTGCCTTTGAGGCCTCTTCTGGGTTTGAAAACAAAAGCAGAAGCACCTTCTGTTCTTCCTGAAGTCATTTAAGGAGAGCTCAGATGAGGAATTTAAATCTTTAAGTTCTACAGTCTTCCCTCCCTGCTCCTGAAGGTGATGGTCTTATTTATATTGGAAGTAGACTCTCAGGCTTCCTTGTGTAACATGGTGGACAGAAAATGGGCCAAGTTTCTGCTGGACCTTCCCTCAACCCTGGTATTTCCAGCTGTTGTAGACTTTAGGATTGCTGTCCAGCAAAACTTGATTTGCAGCTAGTGCAGGAGGCTTAGCCGCCTTCCACAGCAAGGAGGGGACTCCTATGGAAGGATA
The DNA here is from genome assembly GCA_025769975.1 of Gallinago jamesoni. Lineage (NCBI taxonomy): Eukaryota > Metazoa > Chordata > Aves > Charadriiformes > Scolopacidae > Gallinago > Gallinago jamesoni. Next base: position 2,802,816 of record JAOQGH010000004.1, read on the forward strand.
ATGCTGGAAGGTGACTATAGTCTGGAATCCGCATGCAGACAAGCAGTCATCTCTCTTCCTCTTGGAACTGCTAAAGCAGATGGAGTAAACTTTAGCACCACAGTTCTCCTCCCTTGATACTTAAAGGATCGGGGAGGTGGCAGTGCTTTCATACATGCTGTGCTCCACTGGTGAGCCAGTACAAAGCTGGTAGGATCCTGGTCCTGCCTGCTGCTGACCCTGCAGCACCCTCTGGTGTTGCTGGATCTGTCCATTTGCCTCCTTTGTTTTCTCCCTTCTGTCCATCTCTTGCCTAAGGAAGCTCTGAGAAGAGGAACCACAGTGAAATGCTATCATACATGTTCAGATGCTGAATATCAGCCAGTGCCTGATCTGTGCCAGCCATGAACTAAAGCTGATGTAATTTTTTATCAAGTGTTCCCCTACTCTACTTTCATGCTTGTGTGTGGGCTGAAACCTTCCTTTCCATAGTCTCCACCTGGAAAGATTTGCAGTTTTAACTTAGCCAATCTAGAATTATGAATATATTTGTGCTTTTTTTTGTTCTCCTTCCATGATCAAAAAGTTTGAGAACCCTATGACCTTGCTATATGACCTATCCTGACAGTTATTTTGGAGAGGATACTCAGGTTTGAAGAGAATCCCCCTTTCATTGTCTTGATAGCTAGGAGTCTGCTGGTGACATGAGGGGGGCACATCTTGTTTTCTTCTTTCCCTCGCATCAGACATCCCTATTTTGCCAGCACTGCACAAGCATCTTGAGCTGCAGTCATCTACAGCAAAGGGCGAAGCTGAAAGAACTGGTAGTTCTTTGTAGTTGCACTGCTGCAAAATTTAAAAGGGATTTCGCAAAAATCAAGAGAAACATTCAACTTCTAAATATTCTGCTGTGAGGTTTTCAGGTAATGCATGTCTCCACTGAACCATTGTTCTGTCCACATCACTAGCGTTCATGCTAATTCTGTGCCTAAGCTCCTGAGTTGAACTTGGCACGCACTCTGGTTGCCATGTTGCTGACCCAAATTCTGCCTCTGTTAGGAGAAAATCTTCCTTGCCAGCTTGCAGCCCTCAGGCTCTGATAGCCATCATCCATGGGGGTTGCTGAAACATGTGAAAACTGAGGGCTGTGTTGGTTCTGCCTGTGAGCAGATGTTAGGAACCTCCTGGTATGTGTGCGCTGCAGTTAAATTGCAAAGATAACTATTGCAGGTTGATGTAGACATTAACAAGGTACTTGCCAGCTGGCTGTGTAGTGTGTAGCTGGAGGCAGAAAATAATCCTCAACCAAAATGTGGATTTAATGATCAGAAGGCTTTTGCTGAAGTGGGGGAGGGTGGCCCAGCTCTAATTGTAGCCGTTGCAGATGGTTGTCTGGCATTTTGTGAAGCTTTTTTTTTTTTGAATGTATAGGGGTAGAGGTCCAATATATAGTAGCCAGACTGGTAAGGCTATGTGGTTGAGAACCTGAATCGGTTGAAACTAGTGGGAAGGCTGTACTTGTAAGCAGAGTTGGGGATTATTTTTTTCTTCCCCTCTTTTGATGTCTCCCTTGTCATGGTCTGACACTATCCTGCTCTTCTGTTCTTTTTGCAGAACATCCAGAAGATGCTCGGTCTTGCTCCTTCACGGGCTGCCACCAAGCAAGCAGGGGGCTTCCTTGGCCCACCACCTCAGGCAGGGAAGTTCTCCTAAAGCACAGTTACAGCCTTCACTGAAGGTCTGACCAGTGCACAAGACTGCCTTTGGGAGGTAACAAGATGGGATTCTGCCCCAGGCTTCACATGTCCTAAACCAGCCTTTGCAGTATTGGCCACAGTCTTGGAAACATCTTCCATATGGAGTATTCTACCAGCGGTTGTTTGTTCATCAAACCAAGAAAGTTCTCAGAAGATCACCTGACCTTTTATTTCTGAGAAATAAATGGCATGGGCATGTTGATTTAGATGTCTCAATTGTGCTGTGGGATGGGTAGAAATACGTTGATGTAGTGCAGTTAATTAAGTCTACGGCATGGAAATCAACTTGGCTAGTGAGAGTAAGATCTGTGAACTAGGTAACTTGAAAAATCCAGAACCACCATTCTGTGAGTGACTCTTGTCTTAGACACACTGGCTATAGTCTTGTGTAGTATGGACCTGGGCAAGAAAGTGTGCTTAGCAAAACCTCCAATGTGGAGGGTGAGTTCTTTTTTCTTGGCTGAGGTGACAGGAGGCACTGGAACCTGCCCCTGTGCTAGGCTGACTTTCTGGAGTTTGCAAGTATTTCTGGGTGTCCTGTCAGCCTGGGGCAGAGTAGAGCCCCACAGAGGCTTCTGTGGCATTGTACAGCTTCTGTAAAAGTCAGTTCCTTAAGCAGAATCTACTCAAGTGCAGAAACAAACCTTGATTTCACTCTTTACTTGAGTGAACTGCTAAATTATGCCAGTGCCACCCACTGCTACTGGACCCTTTACTCCCTGAGTGGTTATGACAGCAGCGGTTCTGTTTGTGCTCCTTGGTTTTCTTGCTAAACAGCCTGATGACCAGTCTGCATCTTAAATGGCTTCCTCCTCAGACCTGGAAGCTCTCTACTGTGTCTTCTACTCTGTCAAATAAGTGGCTGGAGCCCACTTACCTTGTTTAAAAGGGGTGAATAAATCTTGCTGCCGCTCTCAAGTCAGGCTGATGTGCTGACCCATGGGGGCTATGGAGTTCTTGTTTCTGTGACCAGAGGTTTATCATGCACTACCTTTTGCTGGGAGTTTTTGACTAGATGTGTGGCACGAAGATGAATCCACAACTTGTGGCAGTGTGGAGCATGTGCATTACCATATTAAATACTAAATATTGGATTAACCCTTACTAACAAGTAGGGGGTACTTTTCTGTGATTATTTAAAGATAAATCATGAGTGTGGAACCTCTGTAAAATGTTCTGCCTCTCAAAAACAGCTATTTGGCAAGTGAAGGAAAGTATCTGGCATACATGATGCTGCCTTTTTGAGTTACCACTGTGTCCAGTGTAGTTATAAATTTCAACCTGGAGCAGCCCTGGCTGCCTAATTCATGTTTTGTTTGTGGAGCCAGTTCAAGGGTGTGATCCCATAGAAAAGCCAGAAACACCCCAGCCTGTTCCATGTGTGGATCTGCTTCGTTAGAAGCAGCTTATTCTGTGGCCCATGGTTGTGGGATCCAACGGAGACAATCAAATCTGATCAAGCATAATGACAAGCTCTACCTTAACGACTTTGGAAGTGATATGTGCAGTATGGTAATCTTCCCTGCTACTCTCAGAAACTCTCCCCTCAACAGATCTGCTCACCTTGCATCATGCCACACTTCGACGCTTGGAAGGGGAAGTGTTTGCACATCCAAAGATTACCTGAATATTACTGCTCTGCTCTACTCTGCTTGCCTTCTGCTGTTGTTGGTTTGAGATGTGGAATCACAGAATTGTCAGAGTTGGAAGGGACCTTCTAGAGCTCATCTAGTCCAACTCCCCTGCCAAAGCAGGGTTGCCCAGAGCACATCACTTAGGACTGCATCCAGGAGAGTCTTGAAGATCTCAGATCTCCAGAGAAGGAGACTCCAGACCCACCCTGGGCAGCCTGTTCCAGGGCTCTGCCACCCTCACTGTAAAGAAGTTCTTCCTCATATTTGAGTGGAACTTCCCAGGTTTCTGCTTGTGTCTGTTGCCCCTCATCCTGTCACTGGGAACCACTGAAAAGAGTCTGGCTCCATCCTACCTCAAACTGCCCTTTAGATACATATAAGCATTAATAAGGTCTCCCCTCAGCCTTCTCTAGGCTAAAGAGTCCCAGCTCTTTGAGCCTTTCCTCATAAGGGAGATGCTCCAGGCATCTCCTAATCATCTTTCTAGCCCTACGCTGGACTCTCTCCAGCAGTTCCCTGTCCTTGAACTGGGGAGCCCAGAACTGGTCACAGTGCTCCAGATGGGGCCTCACCAGGGCAGAGCAGAAGGGCAGGATGACCTCCCTTGACCTGCTGGTCACACACTTCTTGATGCACCCCAAGGATGCCACTGGCCTTCTTGGCCACAAGGGTGCATTGTCGCCTTATGGTCATCCTATTGTCCACCAGGACACCTAGGTCTTTCTCGTCAGAGCTGCTCTCCAGCAGGTCAGCCCCCAACCTGTCCTGGGGCAGGGGGTTATTTCTCCCCAGGTGCAGTACCCTACACTTGCATTTATTGAATTTCAGCCAGTTCCTCGCTGTCCAGCTCTCCAGCCTGTTCCAAAAGCTCTGGATGCTAAGAATCTACAAAATCCAATGGGGAAAAAAAAAAAGCAAACAAACCAAACCCCAACCAAAAAAACAGCTTTATGCCCGCAGGGAGGCGGCTTTGGAGCGCTGCCACCTCCGCGCCGCCAGGGGGAGCTAGAGCCCCGGGGGGGGCGGGCCCTCGGGGCGCTGTGCGGGGCGGGCCCGGGCCCGGGGCCCAGCGTTAAAAGGCGGTGTGCGGGGCGGGGGGGGAGGGAAGGCGGTGTCTCCCGGGGGTGGATCCGCGGGCGGGAAGCTGCTCCTCGTCAGCGGGGTCTTCCCAGCCCACCCATTCCGGCCATCCCACCCTCCGACGGCCTAGCCGGATGCTGGCGCAAGCGCGGTTGCCGAACCTCCTGCCCCGTCTCTGCCCCTTCGCTCCCGGCCTCGCCATGAGCAGCGTTACCGGCTCCCTCACCGTCCAGCAGCCCCTCAACTACCGGGGGGGGGCCCGCGTGCAGCCGGCCGACGGCGGGCAGGCCGAGGAGGTGTACGAGCCGGCCACAGGTACCGCCCCGCCGCCTGCCCGGGGGGGTTCCACCGGGGCCGGTCCCCCCTCTGTCTCCTCCGTGTTCCTCGCCGCCGGGGGCCGGGGGCTTTCGGCTTCCCGGCAAATGACACATTTAACTATTTCTTATTTATTGTTATTATTTTTAATTGGAAATCCCGTAGTTTCAGCGTGATCGCTTCGAGGAAGAGAGCGTTTAACTGTTCTGGGGAGTGTGTAAGGGAGCCCTGAAGCTGTTGGTAGAGGTATAACGAACTCCAGTGGGAAACAGAGGAATTCTGTAGCCATTAGAGCTAATTAGTAACTAGAATGACTGTGGAGAATGGCGTATCTTTTAATTCAGACCAGCTGAATCGCAGCGTGTCTTCTATTCAATTCCAAATCAGTGGGACCCATACCATGAAGTTCTGCAGCTTGATGTAGGTGGCTGGGCTGAAGTCTTTGGGCTTTGATGCAAGATAAACCATTTTTTTTTAAATATTTTTTTTTTCCGTGCCCCTCTTCTGACGTTTCCATCTCATTTCTTTCTTGTTCTAAACGTCCCCAGGTCGGGTGATATGCAAGCTGCTCTGCTCCGGGGAGAAGGAGGTGGATCTAGCCGTGCAGAGCGCGAAGGCAGCCTTTAAAATATGGAGCCAGATGTCTGGCATGGAGCGGAGCAGGGTGCTGCTGGAGGCTGCCAGGATTATTCGGGTACGTTGTGGGAGCTTGTGTGTCCCCCCCTTCTTTTGGAGAGGGGTGGTTCTGTCTCTGAGCTTTCGTGTGGGTTAATGTGGCTATTGGGACCTTCCAGGAGGAGCACAGGGGTTAAATGCACCTTTGACCAGAAGAGACAGTAGGTTAGGCAGGGCTTCGGTCTTATCGCTCTATTCAAGGCCGGTGTGTACCTCCTCTACTTAATTCTGTTAACAGGCATAAAACTGAAGCCATCCAGTCAAAATCTCGCAAGGCTCATACTTCTTTTCGCACCTCCAGACGTTAAGCTTCACTCCACGTGATTTCAAAGCTGAAATTGTGTACCTGTAACATTATTGAACTTTTAGCTTGTGGGACGCTGTTGTCACGTGGCTGGAGCGTGTCTTGTTTTAGCAATAAAAAAAAAAAGTAGGAATGCTGTTTTCTATGTTAGACACCAGATAATACATGTGGGAAAGAGGAAGCAAGTAAGCTGGCTTTATAGAATCATATGGGGTTGGAGGGGACCTCTGGAGATGATCTAGTCCAACCCCCCCCCATGTCAAAGCAGATCCACCTAGAGCAGGTTGCACAGGAATTTGTCCAGGTGGATTTCAAATATCTCCAGAGAAGGAGACTCTCAAACTTCTTTGCGAGGTAAGATGTTCTTGGACACCAGAGTTGACTCCCATTGAGGCACAGATCTGTAGGAAACCAGACCTCCTTCCCCGCCTGTAAACACGGAGAGAAAACTGCTTTCTCTCTGCCAGACTTCTGCAGGGTGGTATTTCTGCCCAGGAGATTGTATGTTAAGGGGCGCTTTTCCAGCCGCCTTGCTCTGTCCATCCTTCATGAAGTCCTCTGCATCCATTTTGAACTTCCTGTTTGGCTGTTCTTCCCACTTCAGTTCTGTGGATCTTAATCACTGTTTGCCAGCTGGCTTCTCACTTCAGGTTTGCTCATCTTTTTAGATAAGCAGGAATGTTATGCAAGGCCAGACTAGCAGTGAACCCTGGCGGCTGTCTCTTTGACATTCCCCTGTGGTCAGTCACCACTGGGAAACCAATAAATAGCGGTTGGGACTGTAATTTTTAGAGAGGACAATTTCTCACGGCAGAGCCCGGCTTACGGATGGCAGAGCCTTGTTTGGGAGTTGCATGTTGAGAAGTGGCTGCCTTCTGCTACAGGCTTCTCTAACATGTTGTCACTGTCCTGTGACTCTCGCAGGAGCAAAGAGAAGAAATTGCCACCTTGGAAACCATCAACAATGGGAAATCCATCTTTGAAGCCAGAGTGGACATCGACATATCCTGGCAGAGCCTGGAGTATTATGCAGGACTGGCAGGATCTCTAGCTGGTGAGAACGTTACTGGAGTTTGCCCTTTACTCTCTCTGTCCTGCCACTTGTATGCTTTGGTAATTTCCGTGGTATGAGACCATATTTGCTGTTTATTTCTCTAAAAGATGGACTAGGTCTTGTATGGATTTTCAGAGATCTCTACCTAGTGCTGCCGTGCTCTGTGGGCACATAGGCACCTTCTGTGAGCTCGCTGGGGTAAAAGCTGTGGGACTCTTGGTCCCAATCCAAGCAAGATCTGGCCCCTGAGGCTCTGGTAAGACAGGAAAGGGCTTTGCTCTTCTCTACCCTCTGGCTTTTTTTCTTCTTTGCAGGTGAACACATCCAACTTCCCGGTGGATCCTTTGGGTACACTCGAAGAGAGCCCCTTGGGGTGTGTGTTGGGATTGGAGCCTGGAATTACCCTTTCCAGATTGCCTGCTGGAAGTCTGCCCCAGCCTTGGCTTGTGGTAATGGAGACGCTCTGCCCGCACAAGCTTCTCTTTGAAACCAAACGATCCTGTGGGGGAGAGTCATTTGGGGCATAAGGTGTAAGATTCCCTTGAAGCCTACTTCAAGGCTTGAAGGATCAGCAGAACTTTTAGGCTGTTGCTCTTGCAGAAAGGGAAAGGAAATGAAAACGGGAACATGGTATATGCTAAGAGGGAATGAGTGCATCAGGAAAAAGGCAAATCACTTGGCTTTGTACCGGACAAGGAAGGTCCCTGGAAGTGTCTACAGTGCAGCAGCCCCATCTCCCCCAAGCCCTTCCCAGCAGGAAGGTGCAGTTCCTCCCTTTCACTGGTGCAGAATTCATCTGGAACTGTTTCCCCCTCTCTTTAGGGGATCTTCTGGGTGCTTTTGAGACAAACTCATTGTGTTGGGTGGTTTGTTTGTTTGCTATTCTTTTGCCTAAAGCAGTTTGTCTCTTAACCCCACCTTCCCTCTGTCTGGGTTCCCCTAGGTAATGCGATGGTCTTCAAGCCCTCTCCCTTCACCCCTCTTTCAGCGGTGAGGTTGGCAGAGATCTTCACAGAGGCCGGTGTGCCCAAAGGGCTCTTCAACGTGGTGCAGGGTGGAGTGGCCACGGGCCAGTTCCTCTGTCATCACCCAGATGTGGCCAAAATCTCTTTCACTGGCAGTGTGCCAACTGGCGTCAAGGTAAAGGCACTTTCTCGCTCAGAGAGACAAGAGATCTGCAGTGCCAGCCTTTCTGGTGTGCTGTGTTGATACCTCTTTGAGCTTTTGTGCGTGGGGTTTGTAAAGATGGGGTGCAAGTTGGCATTTTGGGGTCTGAGCAAGGAGCTTGCACGTGCAGGGTTACAGTGGAGCTCCAGTTAGCCCACTGGGCATGGCCTTGGACACTCGGGCCTTTCAGAGGAACCCCTTGGTCATCACTTGTTTAGCCCCTGGTTGCAGGGCTCTGGGCTGCTAAAGTGGGCATCTATGTGGGGAGGAGAGTAGGTGAGACAGAGCAGCACTGGGAAAATGTGGGAGTGTTTCTGGCAGTAATAGTTTGGTTTAGCTGCATACAACTTAACTGTTTTTAAGCAACAAGTTAGTTTCTGTGAATTTCGTACCCTCAATTTATTTTTTAAAAAAATTACCAAATTCCTAAAATGACTTAAAAAAATAAATTCTGACTTGAAAGAGGAGAAATGTTGCCCCTTTGAATTCTCCTTACGTGTGTGTACCTTTGGGGTGCAGTGACGCAGATGCAGTTATACCTGTCCTCAGCTTTTGCTGAGCACAAGACTTCCTGCAAATGACTCCTCAGGTTTTGTTGATTTTATATTTAAAAAAAAAAAAAGCACCCCAATCCCTCCGAGACTGTCCCCAGTCTGAACTAAACACATCTAGGAAACCCAGCTTGCTCTTCGTAGTGCCTCTGTTATTGGTGAAGGGCCTTGTGGGAACTCTCCTTGAGTGTCTCTTGCCTCCTTCCACCAGCCTCCCATTTACCAGTGGGTCACTTGGCTCTTCTGTCCTTGTTTCCCTCAGATCATGGAGATGGCAGCTAAAGGGATCAAACCGGTCACCCTGGAGCTGGGGGGCAAATCCCCACTTATCATCTTTTCGGACTGTGCCTTGGAGAACGCCGTGAACGGAGCCCTCATGGCCAACTTCCTTACGCAGGGTGAGGTACGTGTCCGCAGGGCAGGAGCAGTCATCCTCACTGCAGCAGGGTGGTTTGAGAACCAGGTGGCAGAGCCAGCCTGTGTGATGAGGGATGCCCCCCATCTCACGTGCCTGTTTCCCCGTGCAGTGTCAAAAGGGATCAGAAGGGATGCTCTTGCAGAAGCCAGTGCAGGGCATCCCAGCAAATCGTGCCTTGGTCAATGCCCTCTTCTTCCCAGAAGTGGAGCCTCTTTAGTGCCTGGCACCCAGCTCAGAGCAACTGCTCTTGTGCCCAGTGCACAGAGCTGAGAAGAAGCTGTGCTGATTTCAGCAGGTTCCAGTAGGGTGTGCTGAGCTGGGGGGTCTGTCCATCCAAAATTTGGGATCTCCACCCATGTTGCAGGTCTTGTGTAATCCTGCTGGAAAATTGTCTTACCAGGGTCATCTCTGGGAACTGAAAAATCATCTCAAGTTCTCTCCTGCTTTTGACTTGATGTGTTTTTGCCATGTGGTGGCATCAATACCACTGTGTTCAGCATGAACTGTTCAGTGCAGTCTGGAGCAGTAGGGTAGTCTAGTTATATTTGTCCCTGGGGACAAGTTAGGTATTTTAGCAGCTCTGGAGGGGTTTTTCTGAGAGGCTCTGTAGCAGGACCCAAGCAGGGAAGGGCTGCAGTGCCGTGTGTCTGATTCTGAGCTGCCTCTCCTGTGTCCCAGGTCTGCTGCAACGGCACACGGGTGTTTGTGGAGAGGAAGATACTGGATGCCTTCACAAAGGAGGTGGTGAAACGCACCCAGAAAATCAAAGTTGGAGACCCCCTTCTGGAAGACACTCGAATGGGAGCTCTCATCAACCGGCCCCACCTGGATCGTGTCCAGGGCTTTATCAAGCAGGCAAAGGAGCAGGTGAGATTGTGATGCTGCTTTGTGACTGCCCTGAAATGTCTCTCTTCTTTGACAGCAGCTTTCCTGACTCTTGCCTTCCCAGTTAAGCTGTTTTTTCTGTTGTGTTTGAATTACTCGACAGGAGTCTTCGGCCACTAGATTAAAAGTGACCCAGTGCATGTCCCTGAATCAGCATTGAAGGTGACATGGATTTTCATATCCTGATATTGCCAAGTTCTAGAGGTTGTGAGATACTCAGCATGGCAGTGTGTAAAAAGGGATAATCCATAACCTTTGGGCTGGTTTTAAGTTGTGGTGACACCTTACACGCTTGGCTGTTATCTCATTTGACTTCCGGTGTTGTTGGTTGGAGAAAGAGCCTGCTAAGGATCAAAGGCCAAATTTACAGCCTGCTGGTAACAATCTCTTTAAGAGCAATAAGATCTACCCAGGCTTTTTTGTTTCTTCTCCAGCTTTTATTGTAATGCATAAAGATGATGTGAATGTCAGCCCTAGGTATACGACTAGGTGTAGCCAATTTGGGGGTTGTGCTGGAGAAGGGGAAATACGAGTGAATGCCAGGAGAGCTGGATGAGGATTTGCAAACAGGAAGAGGGATGGGGGAGGATCTCTAAAGTGGGGCATATGATAGAGGTGGGTGTTTCCTGCCAGATGGAGGACTGAGGGACTGGTAGACTCACCAATGAGGGAATTCACACCATGTGAAATTGTGGAAGTTAATGTGATGCCAGCTGAGGATCTGCTCCTAGTTCTAGTTGCTTCCCTCCAACCTGCACTGACTCCTGTGCCACTTGCACCCCAAACCAGCATTGTTTGGGCTTTTAGGATGGGTTTCGCTCCCTGACTCTGATCTATGAGTGAGAAGTCCTGACCTGGAGAGACACCAGGGACGGTACACGCATGGTTTGTCTGATAGGGCTGTAAACCTATAGGCCAGCCAGAGCTGCAACAGCTGAGTAGGATGCTCCTGGATATGTCTGCCTATCTTCTGCTTGGCTCTTTTTCAGGGGGCACAGGTGCTGTGTGGTGGGGACTTGTATGTGCCAGATGACCCAAAGCTGAAGAATGGCTACTACATGCGACCCTGTGTGCTAGGTATGATCCTTCCTGTTCATGATACTACAGTCTTCTACATGAATGTTACTGAGTTTCTTCTAGAGAAAGCTATGTTCAGCATAACCTGTCTCTGTGCACATCCACAGTGTGGACAGGCACTGTTTTGGGTACATTACAGAGAGCTGAAGCACCTAGGAACTGTGTCCAGAGAAGTCTCTGCTGTTGGAGGGTCTGATGGGACACATGCAGTTAGTGCCTTTGCCTCCTTGAGATGCGGGGTGGGACTTGCTCCTCTGCTAGCCAAGCTGGGGGGGCCGTGCCACGCTGTGCTGTGTCGTGCTGAGCACTGGCACGAAGGCTCTGTGGGTTGCTGAATGCACAGACTGTTCTGCTGACTCTTCCTTCTGAAGCACATGTGCTCTGCCACACTTCCAGGGAACTGCAAGGATGACATGACATGTGTGAAGGAAGAGATCTTCGGGCCTGTCATGTCCATTCTGCCGTTTGACACGGAGGAGGAGGTTGTGGAGAGAGCCAACAACACCAAATTTGGCTTGGCAGGTGGTGTCTTCACCAGGTATGACTGGGTAGTATAGATAGTGTGGAAGCAGTCTAGGTAGGGGAGGAGAAGTTTTTGATGCTCCTGTTGTGGTGCCTGGCATGGGCATAGATATCCTCTTCCAGAAGAGCTGGAGCATGGGATTTCCAAAAGGGAACTTTGTACATGACTGCGCATCTCCTCCTAATTTTTTCTGAGGGGTTAGGTGGGCCCAGCTGTCCTTCAGACTCCTTCCAGCCTGTGCTTGGCTTGCTGCCTGCCTTCCTGAATCTCCAGGAGACATGCACCAAGAGCCTGCCATGCTGCTGAAAGCATGCAAAGATGGCTCTTGGCTGCTTGCCACAGTGTGCTTTGCTGGTGTCCTTGTCCTGCCCTCTCAAATGCAGTTTTAAGTGTCTTTGGGAATAGGTGCTGCATCATTTAAGCAGGCAGAGACAGCGTAGGGTAGGTTGGGCTCCAAAAACCATTGTGACTGTCTGGGTTTTCTCTAGTGGGATGTCAGCTGGCAGGGAAGGAGGGGATGAATGGGAAGGGATCCAGCTGAATCACCTTTTTCCTGCAGGGATATCCAGAAGGCTCACAGGGTAGTGGCTGCTCTCAAGGCTGGGATGTGCTTCATTAACAACTACAACATCAGCCCTGTGGAGCTGCCTTTTGGAGGATACAAGGCATCAGGTAAGCTCTGTTTGACCTGCCCTGGGCTCAGCCCTCCTGCACAGGGGTGAGGATATGCCGGTTTCTGTGATGGCGGACGCGAGCCTTCTCTCGCTGGGGCGCTTTGCTGTGCTTCTAAGAAGCCAGTGCCACCATTGGGAGCTGAAAGGGAAGCTGGGGAACGGATTGCAACTTTGGACTGAGAAAGCAAGGAGGTGAGCTTTAATGTACACGGCCCTGCTTGCAGCTGAACTCAACCATTTATTACTCTGGGCTTGATCACAGGTGCTACTGTGAGGTGGCTCGTGTTGTGGCACAGCTATGTGCTGGTGCCAGGGGGTGTGAGTGGTCCCTGGCACCGCCTGGAGCTGTGTTCTCACTCCTGGCTTGTCCCCCGCAGGATTTGGCAGAGAGAACGGGCGGGCAGCCATCGAGTACTACTCGCAGCTGAAGACTGTCTGCGTGGAGATGGGCGATGTGGAATCTGTGTTTTAGTGGCTCCAAGGTGCTCATCAAGGGAGCATCAGCCACTGATTCCCTGTCAGCCAGAGACGTGGATCATGTACCCAGCAATAAAGTGCTCTAAAATTGTAAGTGCCTGGGGCGGGGGGAAACATTTTTGGAGCAGCATTTAGCCACCCTGCTCCTGCAAGGGAGAATGCACACACAAGACAGAGCAGACCCACAGGCTGAGCCCTGTCTGGTGGAAGAGGGGAAACCTCAGAGTAGGTGGCAGCAGTACGGCTTCCAGCAGCAGCTTGTGCCACTGTGTAGGTGTTACCAGAACCTTGTCAGTCGCAGAGGCCTGGCCCAGGCTGCCTCCCCTGCTGTGTGCCTTGAACCCCATTGCCCTCCACCCTCAGTCCGCTTTGGTTTTGTCTTCTTAACAGGTATGACCCGCCTCGGTGCATATATAAGCTCTTGGACACATTGATATCCTGTAGCTATAGGCTCTGTCTATTCTCTGACTACATAAAAGCCTTAAGGGTAGGACTGTTTATTCCCTCTATCCCTCTTGTAAACCCAAGTTTTGTTTTTTCTATCTTAACCTCGCTTCCAAGGTGGGACAAAATATTGTGGGGATGGTGGGCTGATGCTGCCTGGGACAGGCATGGCCCTGAGAATTCATCTCTACACAGAGAGTATAGAGCCTAACCAGAGCGGTGGCAAGCTCCAGCATAGCACAGAGTGCTGCCTCTCTCAAGCAAAAGCTATTTGACTTCCTTCCTATAGTTCTTTATACACTGTGCTGCACAGTATAAATGGTACCGTTCTTTATAAACATGATGAAGCAAGAACTGTAAATGCTTGCCTACATCTTTTTTTAGCAATCAAATAAATATTAACCCTGGAACGTCTTATCGCAGAGTGGCATGAATAGAGGGGGCCAGAAATAAGGCTGCCGCTGTCTGGGTTAAACGTGTTGCAAGATTTTCTGGTCACTAAAATCATAAAAGCTAGGACATCTCTGCCGGATAGGCAGAATTCTGTAATCCTTCCAAAACCAGAGTCATTCCAGCATTCTGCAAAACTTAAGAAAACCCTCTGTAACTTTAGAATGAAAATACAGAATTGACAACTTCCTTTTATTGAATGAAGAGAGGAAAAAAAAAAAACCAACAGGAAATGAAAACTTAGAAAAGAAAAGACAACAAAACTTTCTTTATTTTCCTGGACAGCCATCAGGATGGTCAGTTAGCCCCGACAGATCCAGCCGAGGTGCTGGAAAGCTGAATACACGCTTGTGCCCACCAGCCCAAGGAGTGCAACTGAACCAATGGCCCCTCTCCTTCGTTTTTTCGGATCTGGAAAATAAGACATGTTTTGTCAGTTCAGCAGCCCATCACTGAGAGACTAACCCACCCTGAAAGTTAGAGGGAGCAGGAGCTAGAGAAATACCTCAAGGCAAAACAGCAGCTCAGGCCACATACCTACCCTCAGTCTGTGCTGATATTAGACTAGCTCTTCATCAGTAGGAAAAATGTACTGCAGAGTGAGCAGCCTGTAGACCTACACTCTTTTTCTCCACACCCTGACTGGCAGCTTTATGCTGCTTCAAGTGGTCAAGTGTAGGATCTGTTGTTTGTCTCAGGGGTCAGTCTGGCCCAAACCATGACAGTCCTCAACGTGAGCTGGAGAAAAGAGCCCTGAGGCCACTGTAGACCTGAGTTTCCAAGAACCTTCTGTGCTGCAGGGTAAAGACCTACCTCCCGTGTAGTAGCCGTGGGCATAAAGGATTCTCCCAAGGATCCAGGTGACACCAAGCCCTGTGGCAGTCCGCTAGAGAGAAAGAAGCAGCATTAAAGGTTTTGGAGACTTGCCACTTAAATGCGCTTAGTTGTTATAGCAGCCCTGCTTCAGAGTGATCACCAACTACAGCATGGGTCCTGACCTTGCTAGGACAACTGGGAGTCAGCCCGGTGGTGGTGGGTGACTGATGCAGCACATAAGGGCGAGTATTGTACAGGAGGAGTTGCTTTCATGACACCTACGGGGAGGTAGCATGCAACGTGCTGCAGAACCTCACTCTTTTGCAGCACAGCTCTTCCCAAGCAAGAAATGGTGAAGTCATACAGGCAGCAGGTGCCAAATCTCATTTCACCACTGTCCAGTTAGTCAGCCAGGCCATGTGCCATGGTCTTGGAGGCTGCTGTTGCCCCAAGCCCCACTCCACTGCCTCCAGCAGGTGCACAGGGTTTCCTGTGGCAGGTGTTACAAACTTCCACCTTGCCTCTTAATTTAGAGCTTGCTGCAGCGTGCCTCCAGTTTGCCAGATTTGCCTATAGCGCCTCCTTCCCTCTCTAAAAAGGAATATTCAAGAAAGGCTTGATTTGTCTACTGGTGGCAAAGAAAGACCTACTGGTTTTGGCCTCTCCCACATGCCTGCCTCCTCACGAGTTGTCTACATCTTTCAGTTAAAAATAATCCAGGCTTTTTTTTTTTTTGATCCTTCACACACCTCCTTTGTGGTGGAAGTGAGTGGGAAGATTACCCTGTTCCCCATCTATTCTTATCAGATAAATGCTTCATGAAAGTGTGCTTAGAAGGGGAGCAAAGGCTTCCTGTCCTCCACGCAACCAGCTGCTTAGTAGTGCTGCTGTAAGCGCTTGGAAGAGCCAGGCAGGGTTGGAGAGACCCTTCTCATGGACTGGAGGCTGTGAATGCTTCAGTTTGTCCTGAGGGGAAAGAATGGGGTCTAACGCTGAAGCAGCATTAATGAGTTTATTAAATACTTGTGGCTTCCCTGCAGGAGACCTTCTACAACTACATTTTCAGAAGGGGCACAGCTGTGAAGTGCGATGTGGCTAGTGAAGCAACCTGCTGCCTCTAGAGGGGCTAGCTTGGCTTGCTGCCCCCCAGGCAGGGAGAGCAGGGACAGAGTGCTCCCTGCAGACCTGCACTGTAGCATCACTCACCGGGTGGAAGATCCCACTGGTGCCTAAGAAGAACAGGAAGGCAGGGTAAACTTCCAACCTGAAAATAAAAGTGAGGAGGTTTTGTTTGTGCTCGAGTTGCTTACAAAGAGGAAACACTAGAAATGCACAAGCTGTGAGCATCCCCTGCTAAAGGCTCTGTTGGGCCTTGCTGTTATGAGTCTCTGTTCTGAGGACAACTATGCTCGATGCTAGGGCCACAGATAGAGGAAAAAGGGAATCTGAGCATCTTTTAGGGACTTCTTCCTGTCTGTGCCTCTCTCCAAGGCACCCACTCTTTCTGTTTTGTGGCCTAAGACACTGCTAAGAGCTACTTAGCACCTAATAATCCAGGAGGAGTTGTTCCTCCCAGTACTCTGCTGATGTGCTGTTGCAGCCTGGTCCACAGTAGCTGGGTGGATTTAGGCCTCTCCTCAGGGAGACTGGGGCAGCACAACAGATCAGCAGCCCCTAGACAGGCTCTTCTGGAAACAAAATTTCTAATATCTTAAGATCCACTCATGGAGGTAAAGAGCTGGGCAGTGGGGAAGAGGACACTGCTTCACAGCCCTGTGTCACATGATTTATGGCATGGTAAGGAGCCAGCATGGTCCTACCACTAAGCATCATCTGGCCATTGAGAAAAATCTCAAGCTTTGAGCCTGAACCTAAGCACTTGGCAGCAGCGAGTCTCTAGCTGTAGGACCTGCTCCACAGCCCTGTCTATTTTCAAGGTCGGTTTTTGTTTGTGGTACTCACGTGTTCTGGTGTGCACGCTGGATGCAGTTGAATACATGTCCGTGCTCAGGGTCTGTGCTGTACATGGTTGGATACTGCCAAAAAAAAACCAACCCAGCAGCAAAACATAAGCAAGGGTGGTCTGGCCTCGGGAACCTGGTGTTCTACAGCAGCGAGAGGTGGCCCAGTGTGGCATAAGTGCTTTGAAGATCGACTTGGCGTTTGCAAGTTAGAGCCTGTCTCCTGCCCCGTGGCCCACAAATGCTTTGTTGAAATGGCTGCTTGCCCCAGACCCGTTCCTGAGCTCCCTAAGCAACCTGACTATTGTGGAGGTAGCCCTGCTTTGAACAGAAGACAGCCAGGTACTTGGCAACCTCCTTGTTTAAATCCCACCTCTGCAGGGGAGAGCAAAGCAGCATTACTGAGGACATCACCCAGAACAGGCTGGAAGGACACTGCCTTCCCCAGTGCTGCAGAGCTGAGGAGCTGCCCCTTGGCTGCAGAGGCTTCTCCTGGCACCACACACACCGGGCACTGTAATCCTGACTGCGTGCGGTAGGAGGGGGGTGTCACCCCGACAGGCACCCACTGCCTGCGGCACGCACCCGGGAATGTCCTTGCTCCCAACCCCCTTCTTGCCACTTCCCCCAGTGACCCAGGGGGAAAAAGAGCAGAGAGAAAGTTTGTGGAGCCAAGTGGCACGGCAGCCTCCACATGCCATCGCCCTGACTCACAGGGCAGGATCAGGGCTGTTCCCACCCAGCCCACAGCCCCGTGTGCTCCTCCATGGATACTGAGGGAAGGTCACTCTGCAAGATGGCTTGTGATAGCACTCACGTGCCTCTCTCTGAGCTTGAGAAACCCTCCTGTCGCTTTCGTGCCACCACCCTTTGCCCCCAGCACTGTGTCAGCTGCCTTTACAGTGGGGAAAAAGGGCTGTGAGGTTTCTTGCTCATCAGTGTTCCCATCAGCTCAAAGCTTCGTGCTTCCAGCCGTCTCCACTCGGTGCCCAGCACCTGGATGTGCCAAACCCCAAGCTCTTGTCATGCCGCCTGCTCCCATCTGGAGAGACAGAACGGCAGCGCCATCCCTGCTGTACCCATTTAGCTCTGACCTTCCCGTGCTGTCCCCCTCCCAACCCCCCCCAGCCTGAGCACTCACCTCCACGTTGTACTTCTTGCGGGCCCTGGCCACTTTCACCGCGAGGTGGGTGATCAAGACGAAGCTGGCGGCCCCCGTCAGCATGACGTAGCCGTACTCCTTCGAGAGAACAGCCATCTTGGTGCTGTTGTAGAAAGAGAGCCCGTTACTATTTCGGGGTGCGACTGGAGAAGGGGCAGCTCCCTCCACGGAGATACAGACGTGTGGAAATGTTGCTGAGCGTGATCCCAAGTCCCCCTAGCACAGGGGGTGGTGGAAGGAAGGGAGAAATTTGGGAGAGTTTGGTGCCTGCTGGGAATTGAGCAGCACAAACCAAGGGCGCTCTGCCCAGTTTCTATCAAGCAAGCCTTAAAATCACTTAAGTGTTGGTGGGAGGTGGCGTCTGGAGGACCCTTGTCCAGCCTCCAGCTCAGAGCAGGACAACAGCCAACAGCGGGTCCCACCAGCTCTGGCTGTGGCTGGCTACGCCCCATCAACTCACCGACCCAGTGCTGTGCCTGCAGGAATGCTCTGGAGAGGAGGACAGACACTGAGTGTTCTTGGCCACTTCCATCACCAGAGCCGGGGGCTGCCAGGGAAGTCAGGATTCAAAGCTAACCAAAAACGGTGATTTTTTTGTCTCCCCGCTGAGGGATGGTGCGGATGCGGGTGGTTTTCAAACTCAAACACCCAAGCTCTGGGAATAGGAGGTAAGTTGGGAATTGTTATACAGACAAACGAAAACTGGCTCAGAAATCCCCGGAGCTGAAAGGAGCTGGGCTACATGAACCATCAGTTAGTACCACTAAGGTCATCCTTACATAAAATAATAATAAAATCCACCATAACAGCACTAACAACCACCTTTTTGGTAAAGAGGCACTGGCCAGGTGAGTGACGGTCACCCCTGCAGCTGCAAGGAACCCTCACAGAGTGACAAGTCAGTGAGCAGCCCCCAGCAACGTGCAGCTGCTGGCACTTGACATCTGCACAAGCAAGGCTGCTGGCTAGGAGACACCAGGGTCTGCATGGTTTGCACTGAACAGTTCTGCAAATGCAAAGCCTCAGGTGCACAGGCCTGAGATTTCCAGGAAACACAGAGAAGAAGGTGAATCCAGCAGCCTCCACCACACTGCCCCACAGCGAGGCTGCACTGCCCTTCTCCCCGTCTGCTGGACCTTCCACCAGCTGATGGTGCTGGGAGGTGCTCAACAACCAAGGGCTCTGGAACCCTCCCCAGCTGCAACTGAGCACAAGGGCCCTTCCCCACAATCACCTGGCACAGGTCCTTTTGCACAATCCCAAACCTCAGATGTTGTCCAGCTGGTGTGACTGTCCTGGTTTGAGCGACACGGGACTGATTTATCTTCTAATGCTTGGGAAAACAGCACTTTTAGAAGATTCTGGTGTCTGAATTAATGAAAATATTTACTTTATATCCAGCTGTAGCATGTGGGTTTCAAAGCCTCAGTGTTTTTAAGGCTTGCCAGGGGCAGGGATGAGGAGGAACAAGACCTGGACACTTGACCCAGGCTGCCCAACAGGATTATTTCATACCATGAACCTCACATTCAATATAAATTATTAAGTTTTCTGTGAAGCTCTCTCTCCTTTAATGCCTGTGATCTAGAGAACTCCTTGTCCTGGTGCCAGACCCCTGAGCCCTTCCCTTCCCCCCAAAGCCGTAGCACTCAGTGTCCGACATTTGCTGTCCCAGCTGGGAGTGCATGGCTTCCTGCTGATAGCAATGGCTGAGTATAATTTTTGTATATTTTATATTGATATTGGGATCAATACCGGTTCTTTAGTATTACAAATGTTAATTATTTAGTCTATTAAATTTGTTTACATTTCAACCCTCAGGTTTATTTTTTCCCTGGTTCCCCTTCCCAGGTGGGTAGAGGTCAGTGGGTGAGAGAATAATTGCCTAAACGACGATAAATTTTTCTGGGTTTCCCAAACCGTGACAGTGACCCAAGATACTGGTGCCTGACTAAGCACAGCAGGAGACAGCAGAGATCCCTCTCCAGCAGTCAGACAATTCCCTCTCCAAACCCAACCCCAGCTGATGCCTATCTCCACCTACTTGCCCTCCACCATGTGCCAAGGTTTTGGTGTCTCCTGCTCTGTCCCACCAGCACAATCTGTCACTGCAGGGGGAAAACAGGCCACCTCATGGAACGGGGGCAAACAGGCTTCCCATCTCAGGGACCTTCCTTCACAAGGGACCTTCAGGGACTAGAGGGTTTTATTTCTCATTTGCAAAGGGATTCTTATCAATGGAGCAAGGCAAAGACAACAGCTGGCTCTGCCCACTTGAAGTCTGGTAAATCGTTATCAGTAAGAACACCTACAGTGATGAAGAGAAGTCGGCTGCACCCACGTGTAATGGGTGTTAGCGCCTGCCAGGTGACACGCTGAAAATATAACATGCTCCCACCCAGTAGAGCAGGTTGGTGGTCACCATTTCCTCCCTCCAAATTACAAGGCTGGTGGAGAACCCCCCCGCCTGCCAGCCAGCACCAGGCATTTTATCTTCACAGCAGTAAATCATAATCGGGGGTTTTATCTTAGTAGCAAAGAGCAAAAAGTCATAATCTGGGGTTTTATCCTAGCAGCAGGGAGACTCGGCCAGAGGTCAGCCATAAACCAAGTGGATGATAAAGCTGCTGGTCTTCACGCTGCTGGTGTCAAACCCCACTGCCAGCCTTTGCTTGGGTAACCGGGAGCCACATACAGCGCATTGAAGCCCTTGTTTCTCTGGGCCACCTCTCCGATGGCACACCTCACGGCCGGCTCCGGATTTGGGTGCCTTTCGGGCAACCTTTGTCCGCAGCCGCAAGGACTTTGCTGACAAGCCCTGGTGCGGTGGAGAAGCCCAAATTTCTATCTTCCAGGCAGCAACGTTTCAGGCCGGAGTCACAGAACCAGGAGATTCTGGAGCGTGACACCGTGCAGCCGGGGAGCTGCAGCAGGAGAGCTCCCTGGGGGTGCTTTTACTCCACAATTAGGATTCTTATCAAGCTTGCCCCAACACTTACAATTATTATTATGAGTCAGCAAAGCTGATGAAGTCTCCTTGGGCAGACCTACGCCTGGATTCCAGCCAGGCTACTAGATGCGAGTTCAGGCTTTCTCCGAGAAGCTTTGTGTCCCCTCCGCCCCCCAGGGCCGAGCCCCAGCCTCGGCCCGAACCCGCCGGGATGCGGGACGGGGCCCCACCGCGCCCCCCTCGCCCTGCGGGCTCCCTCCGGCGGGGACAAAGGGGAAGCCGGGGAGGAGGAGCTGCCCCCCCTGCAGCTTTGCTGTATTTTCTTTACCATCAGGATGATCGTGCACTCTCGCCGCCACCCCCCCCGGGCCCGCACTCACTCACCCTCAGGCGCGGCGCCGAGCAAGCCCCTACGCACTGCGGGCCGGGGAGCGGGAGGAGAAGGGGGTCCGGGGCCGGGTCTGCCCACGGCACCGCCCGCAGGCGGGGCCCCGCGGCGGCCGCCCCCGCGCTGCCGGCCAGCCGTTGGAGCGGGCCTCGGGGCGGGGGGAGGCGGTGGCGTTTCGGGGAGGGGGGGGTTGGGCGTGACACGGGTGCGGGTGGCTGCGCTGCGGGAGGTGGGGTGTGTGGGTTTTGCCGTCACAGTGTCCCCCCAGCGCTGCGGGTGGGTTGCTAAGGGGGCGGGCGACCTAGCCCCATAGCTCTGCCTATGTGTGTGTAACCTGCCCCCCTTGCCGTGCCCTCTCCTCACCGCTGTGGGCACACCGACTGCACCCCAACCAAGGATTTTAGCTTGGATTCTGTCCTGGGTCGAGAGACACAAGACCAACTTTTCTTCTAATGCTGGGGAAAATTGCACTTTTAGAACTCTCTAGCGTCTGAATGTGTGAAAATATTTACTTCATGGCCAGCCAGGCTCTGTGGGATTCAAGGTCTTAGTGTTTTTGAGCCTTGCCGGGTGCAGGGACAAGGAGGAGCAAAGCCTGGGCATTTGACAGCATTATTTCATATCATGAACATCACATTCAATATAAATTAGAAAAGTTTGCTGCGTAGCGCTCTCTCCCTTGATGGCGGCGGGTCCAGACAACCCCTTGCCCCAGTGCCAGACCCCTGAGGCCTTCCTCCTGAAGCCATCCTGAAGCTCCCAGTGTCCGCCATTTGCTGTCCCTGCTGGGAGCGCACAGCTTCCTGCTGAGAGAATTGGCCAAGTATAATTCCTGTATTTTATATCAGTATCAGGATTAATACTGGTTCTTTAGTATTATTGTTAATTATTTAGTCTTAATCTATTAAATCTATTTATATTTCAACCCTTGTGTTTCTTTGTGTTCCCCGATACCCCATTCCGGGTGGGGAGGGGTCACTGGGTGATAGAATAATTGTCTAAACGACAATAGATTGTTATGGGTTTTCTCAGACTGTAACAGATTCACAGCCTGCTCTGGCCGTAGGACAGTATGGTGGTTTGTACTGTGCTTGCTAAAATCTTCTGCTTTTCCCTTTTATTTCACTGAATCCCACCAGTATGAGATGAAGAAGCCAGTGCATCACACATGGAGTCACTGTGCCCGATGGTGTAAGCAGATACTTCCCCGGGCAATTAGCAGCATTAGTGATACGGAGGATCTTACTTACACCTTCCTTTATTCCCGTCCGTATACACAGGCCCTGGGACTTTGGCATCAAAACACAAGCCATTTCCAAGAACACTTGGCATCTGTAAGGAGTACTTTTTACATTAAAAAAAAAAATAAAAATTCCAGTTTTAGGGATATGTGATACAAAACCGGAGCTGGACTTTCCAGTTCTCTAAATGTTCATAAACGTGGAGGTACAGGGGTCTGGTTGCAGGAAGACAGATGGTGTCTTCTGCTGTCGCCAGTGTAATGGCGAAGAAGCCAAGACCCTGTGGGATCCCAGGCCCCTAAAGCCCTGGGTTTAATCTCTTTGCTCTCGTACCTGCCTTTCCACAGCAGAGTTCTTGGATTCCCTGGGGCTCCAGTAAGCTACCTAGGCTGGTCCCAATAAGCTTTCCTGGGCTTTCTGGCCAGAAAGGGCTTGGTGAACACCCTGGCTACAGCAGAATGTAGGGTCATACCTCTTTGCGCCTGTTCCTGTGACAGGACGGGCCCCAGGCTTGACCCTGGTCTTCTGTGGTCTCATGGTAAAGCGGGAGTGTAAATGCCTGGCACTGTCCACACCTCTCATTCCCCCCCACCCCCCGCAATCAATATTTTGCCAATGTCCCGAGTCCCAGTGGAAGAAGACAAGTGGAGGTCGCACAGTGAGTAAAACTGGAGCACAAAGACTTTTCTTCTCTTGCAGTTTTATTTCACTTCCAAAAAAAAATAGCATCTAGATTGGGACATAATATGGGGAAATGGGGCAGGAAGGGCCTGCCTTCAGTTCCCATTATGGATATTCAGAAGGATCTGTAGGGCTGATCTTAAGCGACTGTGTCTTCCTCCTCCTCTTCCTCCCCTCCCTTTGAAGTGTGGGCTCCGTAGATGACGGCACAGATGCCAGCCAGCCAGGCTGCCATGGTGCCGGCAAAGAATATGCAGAAGCCAACGAGACACAGGAAGATGTAGTCTCGCTTGTAGAGCTGGGTCAGGCAGGTGGAGCGGAGCTGTGCCTCCGCTGAAGGCATTTTCAGGGCACGCAGGCCTTTTGGGGTGTAGCAGGTGATGTTGTCAGCATCTGCGGAGGGAAAAGCAGAAGGAGGACCCTCTTGCCTATGTCTTAAGCAGGAGTCCTGCTAGAAAAACGATGAAGGAGTTTGCCTATAGACTTCACACCTCTCTACCTCCGTGGCTTAGGCAAAATCAGATGGGCAAACCCTTGCCAAACCACAATTGCCAGGTTGCCAGAATGGTGTTGCCTCCATAGGAAAGTATTGCCTGTTGAATTATGCCACTGCGGCAAACTGCTGGCCCTGTGCTGTTCATCTCTGCTCATTGAGCACTTTTAATATAAGAGCGCATGTGTTGGGTTTTTTTGCTTGTTTTTTAATCTCAAACACTTTCTGAAGTGATGTGGCCTATATTATGCTGGAATAACGAGGCTTGTGTGCATTTGACAACTAGGGTGGTTTGCAGTTAGGCATAGCCTTACCTGCTCTGTGAGACAGGAAGAGGAAACTCGTCAATGATTCAGTTCCACTGAAATAACGACTACACCCCCTGGTACTGTAATATACCCAGTGATAAAACAGATTCTGGCTTTTTCCCTCTGAATGTAGCGAAGGCAGAGCGTGGTAAAAGCACCATTTTCTTCTGGTGTCTGTAGAGTTCTGCCAGGGATCTGGTCCAACATCCCTCTCATGCTGGAGCTTCACCTCCTGTAACAGCCCTCAGTTTGGGGCTGCCTAGTCCCGATGAAGAGGGAGCCTTTCCCTGCCTACAGGCAGCAGGGTGTTTGTCCAGCCTGTGGGCACTTGCCGGCAGTGTGAAAGCTTTGTGGAGCCCTCACACCAGTCCCAGGAGGCACACATCCTTCTGCAGACTCACCCACAGCATCTCACCAGGACACAGCAAAGCCCAACAGAGCAGGGAAGTGGAGCAGCCTCTGAGGGCTCTCTGGTTTCTTTGGCTTTCCCATTTTCCAGAGCACAGTGCAGAGATCCATACTCATATCCCCAGTCTTTGCTGACACTGCTTTTCTTACTCCTACCCTCCCAAACTGCCTGCAATGAGCTTTATTCTCCTGTTCCAGGGTTCGTGTGTTATCTCCAATCCTACTGCTAAGAACAGTACTTTTTTTACACTGTTCCATAACTGTCTGTAACTTGTATGTGGAAAATAAAAAACTTTATAGGGAGCTGACTACATCTAATAAGATACAGAGATGTCCTTAATTTGGTTCTGTCCTAACACCAGCTTCCATTTGCCCTTCCCTTTTCTCCCCTTGGACTCTTTTGTGGCCCCTTCTTATTGGATGGACAGACTTTCTCAAACAGTTTCTCTCTTGCAGCTCTCTCTCACCATTGTGTCCCGCGTTACTGAAAACCAAGCTTTCTCCGTTAGTATGGGTTGTGCTGTGCTCCTTTTCAGTTTGAAAAAAATCAAGTTCATGTCCCGCAGCTGCAGAATGGTTTGCCCTTGGGACCAGTGTTTTTCTGGGAAAGGGAACTGGTGATTACCCTGCCTCATGAACACTCTATGTCCACGGCCTGGTTGTAGAATCTCTCAATATGATGGGAAGCAGCTGATTTTGGGATCCCAGATGATGTAAGGAATGAATTTTTGGAGACCCAAGAAATGGCTTTTATTCAGAAGCAAGCTGCACTGTGCTGCTGTGTAGCCCATGGGACTCAGTGCTCACCTGCATTACATATACATTTCTTATTTTGGAAAACTTAAAATAAAAGAGAGCCAATTTGCTCTGGCATGCCAGAGGAAGAATGGGGACATATGGAATCTCCCAGTCATAAGGATACAGACACTTTCCCAAGCACAACTTGTGCTCTGTTTCATGCTGACCATCAAAGGTCAGCTGGGACCCAAACCAGAGCTCCCATGGAAACAGCAAAATGTTTATCTTGACATCTGAGCATTGGGTCACAGTCTGATACAGAGAATCAGTCAAATGTACCTGCTCTGAGGGCTGAGAAGCACTGTGACAGCCAGAGGTTGCATGATTTCTAATTTTACTGTGCTTTTAGGACAAAGGGCATTACATTCACTCTTTATGTACAAAAACAGGTCGATGGGGAGCAGGATGTGATCACAGCCCCATGGAAGTCAGCAGCTAAACTCTTGCTGGCTTCCACACTACCCAAACTTTTCCCAGAGAGCCTATCAGTGAGAGATGAGAGCAGAAGAGGAGCTGCCTGGCTTTCAATGCTGCTTAATTTTCAGCATCGATCAGGATCACTGTAGGGGTTTCACAAATGAGGTCTGCCTACCAGGCACGTTGTGCAGTACGAGGCTATCGGGAGGTGTTCGAGGTGAAAGGGAACACTGGCTAAACAGTGGAGAGCTTGGGGATGGAGAGGGTGCCCCAAGCAGGTCAGAGCGGAGGCAGGAGAGCATTTCCACAGAGAGAGGGGGATTAACTGATCGTTATGGACGTGCTGGTACTGCAGCAGCACCAAACGATCAGAGCAGATGGAGACAAGGCAGGAAATTCAGAGCAGCAGCTTTCTCAGCACAGATCTCCCCAGAGCTGTGTTGGGCTCCTCGATCTCGGCACTGCAGCCATGGGGTGCTGTGACTCGCAGGCACAGGGACACCTCCTGGGGCTGGAGCCAGATCTTTTAGAGCAGCAGCAGTGTCCTACCTACAGGCTATGCTTCCCTGACCGGCCTGAAGATGTAAGTGTGACTCTCTATGGGTGGGGTGTGTGCAACCCAACTGCACCAGTCCATGTTTTTTGCAACACCAGAAGATGGGACACAAAGCTGACATGCAGTGGCACAGCCTTAGAAATTGAAGTTTTGGGAAACAGGACAGAAGGCCCTCTCTGTTCCACACAGATCTGCAGGAGCAGGGGGAGAGAGGTCCTGCTCACACAGCCCTCACCTGGAAAATGAATGTTGCTCTCTGTCATCCAGGTGATGAAGTCCAAAAAGGAACAGTTGCAGTGCCACAGGTTGCCACCGAGCCCCAGAAACCTCAGGTTGGGCAGGTCCTGGACAGTGCTTGTGTCCAGGAACATTAAGCCTGTCCGGCTCACATCCAGGTGCCTCAGCCAGGTATTGTTGGCAAAAGCATCCTTCTCGATGGCCACAAGATTGGGATTGTTTGAGATCTTCAGCACCACCAGGATGAGAAGGTGTGAGAACATGCTGAAGGTGACCTGTGTGAGGTTGTTGAAGCTGAGGTCCAGATAGACAAGCTTGGCCACACCAATGAAAGTGAAATCCAGGTCATCCCCCAAGAGATTATTTCTGCAGTCCAGGTAGACCAAATCAGCCAAGAAGCTCAATTCCATTGCTGGCAGGTATGAGATGTTATTTGCCACCAGAATCAGCTGCCTGGTGTCCAGCGGGATGGCCACAGGGAACTTCTGCAACTGCTGCCCTGTGCAGTTCACTTCCAGGTACTGACAGCTACACCTGCTTGGGCAATTGATCCTTTCTGATGCTATCCCCATCCCCAAAAGAAACATGAGGCTCAAGGGCCGTGGTCTACCTGAAGGAGACATGGTCTAAGACCTTCCAGGCCACTCAGCCCGTTGGTGAGCAGCCCCTATGCAAGCTGCGTTATCCTCACAGCCATGCCGAGGAGGTGTCTGGCTGCAAGGCTGTTGGGAAGTACTTTGTGTCCGCAACTCACCTGACTCCTTGGCAGAGTGCCTGCCTGGAAACTGAGCCCAATTTCTACATCAGCAAGTGCAGAACAGTGGCTGGAGCGTCTCCATGTCACACTCGGTGCCAGATGACACCTCTGTGGTAGCAGAGGGGACAGTGCCGTGACCTCACCGGCCGAGCAGGCACTGCGTTCAGCTGAGTGGAGATGTGAGGAGGTGTGTCAGGTGCAAGGAGGCGTGCATGGCATGTAAGCATCAAAACTGTGCAGGGCAGGCGTGGACAGTGCAATTTTGGTCACAAATGGTGTCTAAATCCAGAAGGTGGTATTTGTACTCATTAAGCAAGAGAGCCCAGTGGGCTAGATTGGATTTGTCTCCACTCAGGAAGCAGCTTAGGTTCTTCCAGAGGCATTTTTGCAGGGGACAAGCTTTCCAAAGTTGCATTAGCTCCCCCTGCCGACTTGCTGTGCTGTTCCTCCCCGCCTGCCTGCCTCTCTACAGGAGAACCTGCCCTCCTCCCCGAGAGAGCCGCTTGCTCCCTGCCCGAGGGGAGCAAGCACACCGAGCAGCCGGCACGGCACCGGGCCCGCCCTGACAGCGGCCATCGCTGGCAGCTCAGGGAGCCGCCGCAATCACCAGCTAGAGGCGGCACCTGACGTAGCAGTAGGAGCCGCACCGCCCCGTGCCGAGGACCTCCGGCGGCCCCACCCTTAACGGCCAACGGCCGTCGCGCGCGCGCGCGCGAGGCGGAGCCTGAGCAAGCCCCGCCCCCTCTCCCGCCGGCGCGGTCGCGGATAGGCCGCCGGCCGGCCTGCGCGTGACGCGGGGCGGGGGCGGAGGAGGCGCCCGCCAGATTCAAGCTGCGGCCCGGCGAGGGGTGGTGTGGCCGTTGGTGTGGTTGTTGCCCGGCGTCGCCATGGAGGCGATGACCTTCCCCCGTTACAGCCCCGACGACATCGTCAGCTACCTCCGTAGCCACGTCTTGGGGGGCGCCGAGGCTCGGAACCTGGTCAAGAGCGACGTGTTTGGCAACCCCAAGGTGGGTGGGTGAGGGGGAGGCCGCGGCCTGTGCGGGGCAGGGCGGGAACGACAGGGGCCCCGCCGGTTTCACGCAGCCTCCTGCCCGTCATAGAGGAGAGCTTTCGCCTGCCGTAGCGCCAGAGGTTTTCTTGTACATCGATTGGTTTTGTGGGTGATCTTCCCTATCGGTTTACACGGTCTTTGGTGTACAGCAGCACGCCAAATGACTGTTCTGGTTTGAGCGACATGGGGCTAATTTATCTCCTAGTACCTGAGAAAACGGCACTTTTAGAAGACTCTGGTATCTGGAATTGTGAAAATATTGTTTTCAAGCTTTGCTAGGTGCAGAGATAGGGAGGAGCAAGACCTGGGCACTTGACACAAGCTTGACAGGCACTCGACAGGATTGTTTCATGCCGTGAACGTCACATTCAATAAAAATTATTAAATTTGCTGTGAAGTTTTCTCTCCTTTAATGACTGTGGTCCAGAGAACTTCTTTCTCTGGTGCCGGACCCCGAGCCCTTCCCTTCCTCCCGAAGCTGTGTCTGGCATTTGCTGTCCCTTGCTGGGGGTGCATAGCTTCCTGCTGATAGACCTGGCTGAGTATAATCCTTGTATATTTTATGTTGGTATGGGAGTCAATGCTGGTTCTTTAGTCTTATTAATACTCTTATTCTATTAAATCTGCTTATATTTCAGCCCTTGAGTTTCTTTATTTTTTTCCTGATTCCCCTTCCTTGGTGGGGAGGGGGTCATCAGGTGATAGAATAATTGTCTAAATGATAAATTTTTGTGAATTTCTCAAACTGTAACAGTGTGGTGATTAGGTTTTCTGATATGGCAGACGAGTCTTGTAGGAGTTACAGGGCTAAGCCTAGAGCTTCCCTCTAGCTTGAGAGAATCTTGCTTAAGCCTCACCAGGAAGGGGGGTGCGTTCTTAAACAGCCAAACATGAAACTACGTGGTCTGTCTTTTTCAGTTCTGTGGGACCTAGGTTAAAATAGGCACTGTGTTTGGCATAGTGTCATAGTTTTGACAGCTTTGTTGAGCAACTCATGCCTTTAAACCAATCCTGTGAAAAGCAACCCGCCCTGGGTTCACCCCCTTTTTTCCTATATTGCTCTGCCCATTAATGTTAGTGTAGACTTGCAGTGTCCTCAACAAAAAAGAAGTGGCTTTAAAACTGAATTGATGCCTCAGTGTGATTTCTTGTGATGCTATGTAAGTGCTTGTGCCTGCTGAAGGAGGAAACTGGCCCAGTTCATATAGAGAACAATGGGGTGATCCCTTTTCAGAAGCAAGGTCAATTTGAATTGATTGGGGATTAGTGCTGTAAATGAATAACTGTTTAGTTTGTAGGTAATTTTTGCCCCTCCACTTCAATAACATGATGAAGGGCACTATTTGCTATGGGTTCATAGTTTCTGTGACCGTTTTAAGATTTTTTTGGTGCCACTTGGTTTCAAAACTGCTCAGTGAACAGCAACAACCGAAAACAATGCATAGATGTGGCAGTTAGGGCTGTATTTGTCAGAACTGATTGCTGTCTCTTATCACTGTATTACAAGATAGTAATGCTTGAACTGCAAACTTTTGGAAAGTAAAACTTGTTAATCCTGGTGGCTCAGTGAAATTGGCTGTTGTGTGTTAAAGGCAGAACTACTTCTATGGACTAGTGTGGGAGTCCTGAATAATCAGTCATATGGAATACTGATTCATGTTCTTTCTTATTGCAGCCTGAAGTTTTACACATGATTTACATGAGAATCCTGCAAAAGGTTTATGGAATCCGCCTGGAGCATTTCTACATGGTACGTCTGTAGTGGCAGGGGTAATGAAAAGTGAAATGAAAAAAATATTGTACTGAACATTAAATACTGAAGTACCTTCCTCTTATCTTCTCGCTAGCAAATGACAAGTAGCTTACTGTTTTGTATGTTGTAATTGCATGAATAGGAGCTTAGAAATTCTGTCTCTATTGCAGAAAACTTGTGTGTGAGATGCTGTATTCCTGTGGTCTGGGAGGGATTGGACAAGCTTATGAAGGGACACTCTCTTGGGTGGCCTTGAACATGCATCTGTCTTTGGCCATGGCTGGAAGAGGGCCACTGCTTAGATGTTAGACTGATCTAGAAAGAAAGTAAATGTTGCTTTTAATGTTAGATCACCTCCAAGAGGTTTAAAATACCAGAAGAAGTGACAGTGTACTACTACCTTCTCCTTCTGACATCTTCATAAAACAGTTGAGCGTGTGAATATCAGGGTGTTTAAAGAAAGCTTCTTGTTGTTATGTGTGTAATGCAAAGACTGTCCTTCTGCACCAGTTTTGAACAAATTAAAACAGGGGATTTAGACTGAATTCCAGAGTTTGTAATGTTGCTGCTTTATTTATTGTTGTCTTTCTATTTTGACCAGCCAAGACTGATACTCAAAATAGTCTGCTGATTAACTTGATGGCTTTCTTCAGTCTCTAATATGTTCCCTGTGGGTGAGGAGACCATCCTTAGTGTGTTTAACCTATTTGAATTACCTTGTATTGTGAACACAAACCTGTATTTTTAAGGATTCTTTACTTACACATTGATTCTCTTTACTTTTTAGATGCCAGTCAACGTTGACATAATATATCCACAGATATTTGAAGGCTTTTTACCTGTTTGTAATTTGTATATTCATATGTAAGTAGAAAACACTGCATCTGTTCAGTTGCTATTCCTTGTAAAGGTCCAGTTCTCTACAAGTAGTGGGATTTTATGCCTTCTTAGTGATGGTGCTATCACTGCTCGTTGGCAAGCAAAGTGAAATTTGCAGATGAACAGGGGACAGCAATGTTGGATAGAGAAAAATTCTCAGCAGGCAGCCATCTTGTCAAAATGAATGTATTAGCTAAATAATACAGCCTCACCAAGATGAAGCACAAATCTATGCTTTGAATTTTTAGAGGGTCATCATTACATCTAGAAGAGGCATCTTAAGTACTTGTGTAAATTTACTGTCGGAATTCTATGTAGAGATCTTTGTTGGAACGAGGTATTAGATTTTAAGCTTCATTTCGGTTGTAAGGAGAGAACTGGCTAACAGTTAAGTGTAAGAGTTCTCCAATTAAGCTGAAAAATTGTTCTACCGGCAAGTGTTTTCTCTATAGGGATCTTTGTGAAATGTTGTAAGAATACAAATTTTTTTATGCTGATCTGTGTGTGGAGTCCTACTGAGTTATTCTCCTGAGACTTACTGTTGTAATGTACTTGTGCGTATGCTCTGGGATGAGAGGACAAGATCTGTTTTCTAGTAAATGGCTATATAATATAAAAACTGAGCAATGGTCACTGCAGATAAAGTTGCATTTGGTTTTCCTTGCAGGGAGCGCTTACTTCCAGTGTGCCGGATTAATGATTTTCATATTGCTGATGTTTTAAACCCAAGTAAGCAAGTGCATTGTAATCTTTGTGGTTTTTGGGATGGTGGGTGTCATTTGATATCCAGGGGTCTTCTCTCCTTTGGCATAGCCAGATGGGCATCTAGTACAGAGAACTGTCCCTGGCTTCCAGCTGTTCTTCTGACCCTTCTGTGGCCCTTATACAAGCTGGTTCTAACGAGCAATTCTCCTCATTATTCCTTATATAGGTTATCTAGTTAAGTATCTGAGGGGAGTTTTGAATGCTGTGAGTCTGTTGAACTGCTGGTCTGGAGAGTGGACTGTGATACACTTGAAGTAGTGTGAGAATAGATGGTAATTAAAATTACCCTGGCAACTCTGGAATGCTACAGGATTTCTTATGCTAATGCCTATGTAGGAAGCAATTTATTATTTTATTTTCCCTCGCCCTTCTCAATAGCCTTTTCAATTCTGGTACAACACAACTTAGAAAAGCCTATTCTGAGGAACTGTCTCACTTCTGTCTCTGTTTTGCCTAAGAAATTCAAGGCTGTTAATGATATTTCAAAGTTTGCTTGAAATAGAGCCAAAATGGCTATGCAATTCAAACTGCTGTCTTCAGTTAGCCTGGTAGTTGCAATGAAGTTGTCTTCAGAATTGTAGCTGAAGATTGACACTCTTTCTCCTCAACTTCTGTTTTAATGGATGGCTATATTTTTACTTAATTGTCTTTCTCCTAGGTGCCATTTTCACTTCTTAAATTGCATTGAATTGCTAGGATGTTGTAAGCTCATAGCTTGGTGCTAGTTTTTTTTGTAGTCTGTGAGATCTTTGCAAGGTGAGAGGGAAGAACTAATTTGGATTCTGTTGTTTTTCTATATAATTGCAATGCATGTGGAAACTGGGATAGTGATGGTTTGCCATTCCTATTTCAGAATCAAAGAGGACAACTCGCTTCTTGAGTGGCATTCTTAACTTCGTAAATTTCAGAGAATTACGGCGCGAGGTCTACTTGGACTTACAACTGAACTATGTAAGATGGGGTGCCATGTTACTCCAGCTACCTACTTCAGTGTAATTAACATTAACCTAGAACTGGGAGCATAAAGGTTGTGATTTTTTAACTGCATTTAAAAATAACATGTTGGAATCTTAAATTAGCCAAGTAATATGGGAACGTACCAGTTTAGTAGTTGTACAAGTCTTACATAATATATTACATGTTATAAGCTTACACAGCTACTGTAAATAGTTTAAGAAAAACCTTTGGAAAGGAAACAATTTAGTTTACAAGAGTGGATGAGCTTGTTGGTATTGTAAAGGTTTCTGTAGGACCATGACAAAGTTATTACTTAGGCTATTATGTTAAGTCTTTTTACAGTAACTTATTTCATAGTTTAGCTTGGTAAG
Source organism: Gallinago jamesoni (assembly GCA_025769975.1). Taxonomy (NCBI): domain Eukaryota; kingdom Metazoa; phylum Chordata; class Aves; order Charadriiformes; family Scolopacidae; genus Gallinago; species Gallinago jamesoni. Next base: position 2,835,232 of record JAOQGH010000004.1, read on the forward strand.
TAAAGGTTTAACACCTCTCATTGTTTTCAGAAAAGTTAGATGTACCAGTCAGTGGACTGAAGCTAGAATTGCACGTGGCTTCTCTTCTGAATATCTCAGTAGTTCAGAGATGGTGCATTTCACCACACATGAAATAATAATGAGCAGGGCTCTAATAGAAGCCTGGAGAGAAACCATATTCTTCTAAAATAAGAAAATCTCAATATTTAATTTGCAGAAATTGGCTATGGAGAAACACCAGCAACTGGAGACTGCAAATCAGGAGGCAGCACTGAAGCTGGAGAAACTGAAGTGAGTATGAGGAGTAAGAACTATGAGATGCACTTCTTGACTGGGCTGACTTTCCTGTTCAGTGCATAAAATCTGGACAGGCCGGATCAACGGGCTGAGGCCAATTGTATGAGATTTAACAAGGCTTAGTTCAGGGTCCTGCAGCTGGGTCATAACAACTCTGCACGGTGCTATATAGGCTTGGGGGAGAGTAGATGGAAAGCTGCCGAGCAGAAGAAGACCAGGTTATATTGGTCGACAGCCAGCTGAATATGAGCCAGCAGTGTGCCCAGGTAGCCAAGAAGGCCAATAGTACCCTGGCTTGTATTAGAAATAGCGTGGCCAGCAGGATTAAAGTGATTGTCCCCGTGTACTTGGCACTGGTGAGGCCCCTACCTCGAATACTGTGTTCAGTTTTGGGCCCTTTGCTGCAAGAAAGACATTGAGATACTGGAGTGTGTCCAAAGAGGAGCAACAAAGCTGGTGAAGGGTCTGGAGAACAAATCTTATGAGGAGCAGCTGAAGGAACTGGGGTTGTTTACCCTGGAGAAAAGCAGACTCAGGGGAGACTGTATTGCTCTCTGCAAATACATAAATGGAGGTTGTAGTGAGGTGGGTGTTGGTCTCTTCTCCCAAGTAACGAGTGATAGGACAAGAAGAAATGGCCTCAAGTTATACCAGGGGAGGCTTAGGATGGATATTAGGAAAAAATTCTTCACTGAAAGGGTTTTCAAACACTGGAACAGGCTGCTCAGGGAAGTGGTGGGGTCACCATGCCTGGTGGTATTTAAAAGATGTGTAGATGTGGCTCTTAGCGACACAGTTTAGTGTTGGACTTGTTAGTGTTAGGTGTTGATTGTAAAGGTATTTTCTAACCTAAATGAATCTGTGATTCTATATGGGATGTCTAAACAAGAACTGAGTAATTAAGCTGTGGGATTTGACAGAATTGTTTGATAACTATTGTAGGAACTTTTAATTTGAGCAGACTTGGAATTCTCCTTCCTTGCCTGACTCTGTTGCTGGCTAGCCTCACTGGGAAATAAGCTAGAAAATATAGAGATGTTGCTGTTGGGTTGTGCTCAGAATTACAGAAGTAGCTCTACTGTCTTTAGGCTGGAAGAGCCGCTGGCAGAAAATAAAAACATGACCAGCAGTATATGGTTGATTTGAGATGATACTGTATTTTGTGTGCTGGGGACTGAGGTGAAACTTTTTGCTGTTATAGTTGGGGTTTAGTGATACATCTTTATCTTTTCAATAGCTGCTGGAAGCCCTTCTTTAACTTAATAGATGGGCAAAGTTGTCTTCCTTAGTTATTTGACATTTGCCCCATTCTCCGTTTCAGGCCATTTAGTTCTACTGTCTGTGTCTTTGCACCATTAAGTTTTGGTTTTGCTTCTGGATAATAGGATGAAGAGATGGCTAGTTTCCAAGATAGCTTTCAAAACAAAGAGGTTTTCTTTTCATCTGATAGCTGCTGTTGGTATGTGCTAAACAGGAGGTTCTCTAGCTACAGGACTACCCTAATGCAAGCTTTTTCTATGGCAGGTAGTATTATGCAAATTTTATAAATGAAAAATCACCACCAGAATGGGTAGAAGTATAGTTCTTCTGTGCTTTCCTTAACATGATCTTTAAATTTAGTCCTCTGTTATGCTTGTACCACTTCTTGACAAAATAGCTTTGTAAATTATGCAATTATGCTTCATCTACAAAATCTCATAAACAAAGGAATAGAAGATGTATTAATTTGAGACTGTCTTGTCCTGATTATTAAAGTTACTGGTTATAAACTCTTTGTGGGGAGTGATTGTTTTATCTACTGATCCTGAAACTGTTCAATGTCTTTTTTTTTTTTTTTTGCTTAGCACCATTCCAGTTGAGCATCAAGAAGAGGTCAGGCAACTAACAGAAAACATTCGAGAACTGCAGCAACTACTAAGGCAGGACTGCCATCGGAAACAAGTATGATCTTGTTACAAATTTCTCTGAAATGCTGCTATGGCTTGTGACTGTGGTCATTCTTTATTTCCGTTGATTTGGTTCCCTTCCCTCTGCCTCTACAAAGGATAAAGGGGACTTTTCTCATTTAAAGCAAAGATCATTGCAACCAAATATCTTGCCTAACTCAACTTTTCATTTCAATATAAGGAACGTGAAGCGTACTTGAAATCAGACTTAATACATCTTTTTGTTCCTTTGGCTCGCTCTTTTTGAAATGCATTACTGCAATGACTTGGGAGATAAGTGTGTTATTGTTCAGAATTGTGATGAGTATATTTCCTCTTTTTTTTTTTTTTTTTCTTGGTTTTCTACCTGAATTAAAGAATTGGAACTGGAGGTGAGCTGTGGCAGAAAATGAGACCTAAGAAAGGCCACTCAAGGGAATGCCTGGCAAAAAGAGTAGGATTGATTATAGAGATAACTTTCTAGCTATGCCAACTTGCCTCTAAGGTGTCATAAGTAACCTTTTCAGCTGTGTTGGGAAGAAAAAAGAAATCTGTGTGTGTGTGGGGGGGGTTGTTACATTAAGTCCTGTTAGTACTAGTAATGTTATTAACCATATGCTTGACTTCTTTATTATTTAGGACCTTGTATTCTTAGCTTTTTCTAAAGAACAGTGACTCTGGTGAAGAAGGCTGTGTATCTATAGTGCTGCCAGGGTCAGTAAGAGTAGTGGTAGTCTGTCTCTCATCCCTGTTCCTAGTTACCTACTGCTGGCTGGTGCTCCCACTGGCTTTTGCATCAGTGTCCTCCTTCCCTGTCTTTTAAATCTTACAGACTGCAATTTTGTTTCCTAGTTATAGCACTCCAAAGAAACCATAAATGGGATTTCTCTTGTAGACAGATTTATGATAGAAGGGTAAAGGAGGTAGCAGTTATAGAGATGCTTATTTAAAGTTTGTTGCTTTTTTTTTTTAGACAGCTTTGCAAGAGGCAATTTCACAAAAGAAGTCGGATATTGCAGAGCGTACCCGAAAACTGGTAAGTATACCCCTGTGTAGGTGTAGGCTGTAGCTTGCATCTCGTTTAAACTAATAGATCATGTTCCCTTCTAGGATCGAATTATTTTTGAAAGCTAGGCAATGTTCAGGTGATAATGATTAGTTTTTTTAAAAAAAGATTTGGCTTCATTTTTTTCCCCTCCATGGAAGCAGTAGCTTGTTTTGTTGTTAACTTTAAATACCCATCTCTGCAATGTAAAGTTCTGTCTGTGTTCAGGAAGCTAATCTGTTACATCTGGACTTCTGAGAATCTATGGACTTAGCTGCATAGAATGGCTTAGGCAGTCACTGACTTGGTGGGGACAAAACAGGAGGTGTTCGAGATGTTGCACAGGAAGCTTGTTGCTCTGTCTATCAACCAGGTTGATTCAGCTGGCCCTGAAACCCTGAAGTAACTGCCTAGGTTGCCTTAGGTGAGGGGCTCTGAAGGAGAGAGCCGCTAGTAATCTGTACTAGCTGCCAGTTTTTTTGTGGAGTACTAGTTAAATGTTGTTCTTGTGACTTAGTATTGCACCCCTGTATGCGTGATCAAAATGGACTGTTAACTGCTTTGATTGGGAATTTTAATGCTGTTCAGAGGAATCTTTTTTTAAAAACTTCCTAATGAGGAATGACTTACAACAGAGAAAAGTACCTGTCTAGTCATAAGATCCTGGCAAACCATTCCTCTTTGTTCACCAAATTGCTAATGTTGAAACTGTGTTTGTCTTGTTAACTAGAATGAGCTTAAGGTGACAATGGCTGCTTTGAAAGAAGAACAGGAGCAGCTGAAGTCCAAAATTGTGGAGAGTCCAGAGGAACTGAAAAATTACAAAGAACTGATGAAAGAGACTGTTAAGAAGCTCAAGAAATCCAAGGTTAGGTTTTTCTCTGTCCACACAAAGAGGTATCATATTAGAAAAAGCGTGTCATACTGAACTGTCATAATCTAGAACTCCTCCTTGAATGACTTATACTTCTAGTCAAAATTCAACAGAACTGTGGTTAGTCTGAAAGGAAATCACAACTTCGTAGAAAACTGAAGGTTGGTTGTGCAGGTGTGTGGATTTTTTTTTTGTTTGTGTCAGTGGCTTTTTTTTAAAGCAATATTGCAGTCACTGCTGCTTTAGCCGCGATGAGTAACTGTTTATTTGGGAAACGAGGCGTGGAACTCTTGAATCTGTATTATACCTGTCTGGCTCTTTACTCTCAAGAGATGACAATATTTTGACAGCTCACAAGTGTCCTTGGATTTAGAACACATGCTTCATAGCGTTTCAGTTATTCACTGTTTCTCCACTAGTATGTTGGACGCTGAATTTCCCTTCCTAGCTTTTTTTTTAAGTAACATCCAGTCTTTAAATATTTGCAGTTCATGATTATGCTTATCATGCAGTGGAGTAACTTTGTCTCCCTAGGCACTTTTGTTCCAAAGATGTAAACTTTATACTGTAATAATTCCAGACATCTGTTTTTATGATGCTTTATATAACTCTTGCTTTACCAGTATAGAAGTTCTTTACTGTATTGCTCTTTCCTGTCCTGAAAGCTTTTATAACAAGCTAGTTAGTTCAGTGTAAAACACTTGCATGTCACCACCTGTGCTTTCCATATCGATGCTGGTTTTTTTTACAAACTGAAGATCTCATTTCAATAACTGCTAAATATTAATTCCAGTGTATGTTCATGATACGTTAATGGGGAAACGGGTACGAAAGTCAATAAGCATTATACTATACAAAATAACAAAATTTGCTGAACTCCAAAGCTGTTTTATTAATACTCTTTTTCTTCCTAAAGCAAGAAGTTATTGAGAAATATGAAAGTTACAGAGACCTGGTTGAGGTTCTGCCATCATGCCAACTGGAGGTGCAGTTATATCAAAAGAAGATGGAAAGACAAGGAGCAAATGTGGAGAGACTGGCCAGTGTATTATCAGAGGTTTGTGCCATCCAAATTATATCTGGTTAGTGAGAACTTCATGTCTAAGCAAGATAGGTGATCATCAATAAATGTCTGTATTTTGAAAGCTCCCATCTCTCCTCTGTCCCAAAAAGAATTTGGATAAAACTCATTCTTAAAAACATTAGTAAAGCACAGCTGCTGCTGTGCAGCATGCCACTAGCTAATGTACTATTGACCACTTTTAATAGTCAAAGCCTTTGTTGCCATAGAAACCTGACCTAAAATAGTTTGAACTGTCTTGGCGTTGTTGGTAGGAAATGATGGAAGAAGAAAAGCGAGATCCAGTTTCTTCTGCCTAGAGAGCAGAAACTAAGAGCGAAAATTACTGCTTCCAGAAGAGTAGTGTCTTAAGTGCCTTTAATATTACTAAGCCAGCCTTTCCCAGATGAAATGTTCATCACAATACAGTACCTTGATATTTGCTACTCAGTTTTGGGAGAATGCAATTGTTCGGAGTGTTTGAAAAATGCTGTGCAGTCTTTTGGAGTATTTATATAGCACATGTTCAAATTACCCTTGGCTGAGAGCTACAGCAGAGTTCATAGTAACTCCTTAAAAATAATTCTAAGTGGTGGGATCTTGTCCATTTGGGAGTATTTAAAATCGGATAAAGACTAGGGATCTGGGATTTACCTGGGACCATTAGTTAGCAATCAGATCTTCAAAAAGCATGAAGCTAGATCTAATCTTAATAAACCAACAGGGTGTGTTGTTTTGATTATTTATTTTGTGGTTCTTTTCCCCATTTAACTTATTTGAATACTTCTTACGTGCTCTAGGTCAGAAATCTGGAGGATCAGCTTGAGAGTGCTCAGATAGAGCTGAAAAAGGTGAAGACAGATGAAATGTCCTTAAAGAGACTGGTCACAGCAAAACATGAGAAGCTGTCTACAGCTGAAATAAGGATAAAAAAGAAGCGTGAAGATGTTGAGCAATATAAGCAAACTGTATTTGAGTATGGATGAGTTGACATTTCTGCCTGATGTTACTTTATGTCTTTGTTATGTGCTACCAAAGTTTGTGTCTGGTACAAACGTGCAGCAGTAAGAAGAAAATGAGCGATGTGGGATAGCTTTGTATGAAGACCAGTAATGCTGCAGGCAGGGGACTTGGGGTCTCAAATCAATAATTGCAATGTGACTTGACAGCAATTCTTTTATTGGAGCAGTAATTTAATTTATAATGCTTATTCTTGATTCTTTTATCTTCTTAAAGAGAATGTCACATTGGGATAATTTTCCAACTTATCAGACTTCAACAAAGCCCCATTTGCCTTTCATGAATTTTTCATAATTTCCCTTGCCACTTTTGCTCATTATCAAAGATGTTCAAGACCCATGGGGAAATGGGGCTTGTATCTCAGAGGAGTATTATCCTGACATGATGCTTCTAAAACAAAAGGAAAAGTGTCATTTGATCAAAGCCTCTTAGCCCATCTTCCTTCCTGCAGTATGCTAAAGGCAAGTCGCAAGGCAGTGTTTACAGCACAGCAGTCGCTTCTGCAGCAGCAAACTGCAGGGATGTAAGGTCATGGCTTCACTGAAATTAGAAGTGCTGAACTGTTATAGAGGAAGCTTATTATATAATTTTTTTTTGTACATGGATAGGAAAGGGAATATGGAAAATTATTGGCTGGGTAGATTAACTAAGATGGAAGAAAGCTTTTTCTACGTTGCTGAAAGAGCTAAGATTTAGTCATGCTGAAAGGCTTGCGTGGTGTGTAGAATGGCAGCAAGATTTGCAGGCTTCCTTTGCTCCTCATTTAGTGTATTGTACTAGCTAGAGGAGATTGTTATTTTCATTCTTATTGGGAAGGAAAAGTAGCTTTTAATTAATCTAGTGCTCCTTTATGTTAAAAGTTGCTGCCTGTTTGTTTTTAATGTGCTAGATATTTCCCTTGAGTGATAAAATTAGATGCTTTGATAAGCAAGAAGGAAATGGAGGTAACCTTGGTTTGGGAACAAGAGTTTTTGCTGGTGAATAAGAAAATGTGTCTTGACTCTTCCCTCAAGGTAGAAGATGCAAGTAGGCTCTTGCTAAGTATAAGTGATTTCAGCCATTCTTTAGAGAAAACACCTGCTACAGTTCCAACTGTAAATATTGTTTTTAAAAAAAAGCTTAATATAAACTGTTAGGTGTGATTTGCACCTAAGTCAAAGTAGATCTCCTGTTTCCTCACTAAGTTGGTTACACGGCAGCCCACAGCTGGAGCTATCTGAATTCACCTGCAAGCTGGGGAAATGCCATTTGGACTTTGTTGGGATGCAGTCAAATGATGGACTGGAAGTTGTAGATAACATAGGTAGATGTATGGGATTAGAGCTCTAACTTGCTGGGAGGGGATCTGAGGCTAGGAAAAATGTGACTTTCAATCATGCTGAAAAATCAAGTCCAGCTATATTGCTTTTAACCTGGTCCAGTGGTTGGTCTTTAGGCAGGGACCCAACTGTCAGGTCACTGACACCTGTGCTGCGTTACAGAAAGGCAGGAAGATGCATTGTCCATTGGGCTGGTTCTACTGGGGTCACTTGAGTTGCCTTGATTGGCAGCAACTGAGGATCTTCAACATATTCCTGCAACTCCACTTTGCATTTCAGTTCTTGTACCTAAGTTGTTCTAACTGAAAAAAGTGACAAATTTCCAAGCAAGTAAATTCTATGCAGCGTTGCTTCTAGAAGCTGTTAGTTTCATGCTCATAAAATGCAAGCTTTGCTTGAGGTGGGGTTAAGTTTAATCTGGAATTAGTCAAATAGCTCAGTACTAATTTTTTTTTCTCCTATCTTTAGATATTGTAACAGAATTCAGGAGAAGAGGGGTGCTGTATATGATAAAGTGACGGCCATTCACAAGGAAATCCAACAGACAAGGTTCAAAATTCAGCAGCTGAATGAGAATGCTGAAAAAGAAGAAATGAAAGCGAAGGTGAGGGTTTGTTTTGCCTTTTTTTTTTTTTTTCCTAAAGGAATCCTGTTTGGTATTCTCAAAACTGATTTTTAACTTGGGTTGTGTGAATAAAGGAACACTTGTTGGCTCTAAAAATAAGTAGGCTGTATAGGTGGTGGTTTGGGTGGATAATGGGAGGGAGAGCACCTGCTACTTGTGGTTCCACTGGGTTGCTAAGCCTTGGGCTTGTCTCTGCAGACTGTAGATGGATAAATAGGCCTTCTGAGAGACCAGATTCTGGATTGTTGTGATTGACCAGTATTTTGGGGGTGAAATTAAGCTTGTCTTCCCACCTGTGCCTGTAGCAGATATTAGGCTAGTTCCATGGTGTCCATTTTTGTATCATGGCAATTAGAGCTTAAAATAGTCAAATTTTTTTTTATTTGGCCACTGGGAATTGAGCTGTGAGGCTTTACAGTACTGCTCATAGTTACAACACAAATGTTATCTTCTCAACAGTCTCCCTCAAATACAGGACTACTTGCCATGTCACAAACCCTTTCTTTCTAGGATTTCAGGAAGATGACTGTCCCTCTCAGCTTAGGAAGGGGGCAGAAATCCTGATGGGTTGGGAGTAGGGGATCACAGTCTGCCTGTACTATCTCATCTTATCTGCTCATTACTGAAGTACCGTCCATGCTGTGAGGACAATAGTAGAAGTCGCTGTGGCAGAGATCTTGGTGACACAGGTTAACACAGAATGGGGCAGTAGTAGCGTGAATGCTGGGCTAGTGCAAGTGTTAGAGTTAAACAGAACCATAATACTGGATTTTGCTTGTGGCTTGGTTTGATGTTTTTTTCATTTTTCTTGTGTTCTGTGAATGCAGCTTTTTAAGCCAGGGGTGAGGTGTCTTTGAAATAACTTGAGGCCCCCAGACCACTCCTACTTCCGTACTTAAAAAGTGTAAATGTTAAGTTTGCTGATGGGTTCCCCTGCGTTTATCTCCTCTTTGTAGGAAATATACCTAAATCTGAAGGCTGGATTGGAGAAGCGTCATGACTCTCTCATTAAGATGGCAAAGAGTTATGCAGCCTCAAGAGAAGATAAAATTGCTGAACTGAAGAAGGGTCTGCTTAAAGTTCAGAGTCCTGGAAGTAGTTCTTAGACCTGTCTTCACTTGTATTTGACTTCATTATGGTTATCCTGATGCCTGAACTCAAGAACTTGTGCTTTGTATGGGACATATTCCAGGAGAAAGCCAGCTTTCTCAAAAACCATGTCAGAACACATTCAGCTTTCTAGACAGATCGTGATTTCATAAGCTTGCTAATGTGGATAAGAAAACACTTGGTCTAGCCCAATTGTATTGTTGCAGTCAGTATCTGATTTTAGTGGTAATAATGCAAGACTTGCTAACACCAAATTGCTTGACATTTAGACAGAATCCTGCTTTTTGTAGAAGCTGTTCTGCAGACCTTGATTCAGGAAGACGTGGCGTGTTGGTCTGTTCTGAATGGACACACTATTCAAGATAAGTCAGTAATAGATGATATTGCACTGCCATTATTCAATTAGGATTAAATCCTGATGGAGAAGTAGCATCCATATAAATGCCAACCTAGTCTCATCACGAATATTGGTGGCTGTAAACACTCAAATATAATTTTAGTTAACAGTACAGTACCTCTAGATGCTTGAACTCATTGTGGGGTATTGAACCCTCATCTGTGTTTATTAGAAAGTCTGTGTTTGGGTGCTTAGTCCTATTAAAAATTATATAGATAAGTATTTTGTACTATAACTTGTGATGGCACTCAGTTTGCCACAGTGTTTTTAATTATTTCTGGAAATAAAGTGTTAATTTTTGAAGTAGTTGCTATAAGGATATTTAACTCTATTTCTCTTATGTCTTTTCTCTCCCCACTATCCCAACTGACTTGGTATAACATTCCAATTTAAAAAGTATTGGTTTGTACAATTGTGGGAATATGTACTACTAGCAGTTTTTTATAACAAAGGGAGGGGAGGACTCAAGCCTGTATGGATATTATCTTTCTGTTTTTGTTTAATTCTTCAACTTCTCTCATTAGCGGGAGTTGTTAGCAAGTCAGTTATGAACAGCACGTGATCATTGCTTTTAAACCTCTTACTGAGGCATCAGAGCCTTCTAATGTTTTCCTTTGAGGCTTTTCTTTTCTTAAGTTGTAGCATGTGAGATGTTTCAGTAAAAGTCTGTGTTAATCTGCAAATTTTAAGCTACCACAAAGCTTCTAATACAGTTTTCCAATTTCCACCAAATAGTCTGTGATAGGTGTGTTTAACACAACTTTGTGTTTTTGAGTGGACTCTTCATCCCAACAGTCCTGCAATGTTTTGCAGCAGCATCTGGTGTAGAGACTGGCAACTCTAGCTGCTAAGGAAGCTGATTTTTTTTTTTAAGTTTTTTTTTCTCCAAGAGCTAAAGACATTAAGTACATGCAAGGCACAGAAAAACTCTTTATGAATTTCATGCACTAGGCCACATGTGGAATAATTACTGGTGTTTTTGGACATTGTGCTTTGGAAGTGAGTTTTCTAATGAATCTCTCTTGTGTGGTGTGTTAAAGCATTATATTCTTCATGTGCAGGTGTGTTCTGCTCCCTTTGCCATAACATGGATTCTGCTGTGACACGGATCCTATCTATGGACAGATGTTGCTTCTCATTGGCAGTACTTGCTAATGAACTTAATATCAGTGCAAAACTGTGTGATAATTTTTAGGCATTTCCAGATTTAAAATGCTATGGAATTCTTGAAGAGATGGCAAGACCTGTGTAATTTTCCCTGCGCTTTCTTGAGATACCCCTGCTTCTCATGTCAGTCTAGCTTATATCCCATCCTGACAAAATACAGGAAGCCAAGGGTTCCTTATTTTAAATTCTCTGAGAAATTTGGGGTGTAGCTTATCTCTCTTTTTTCTTCTGTTTTTTTTTTGGTGATGTTATAGATATTTGAAGTAAACTCATGTGACTTGGTATTATATAAATATATGGTTAGTATCTGCTTTCTCATAGAGACTAGTTGGAGGTTGTGTTCTACAGCCTGGCTGTTACAGCAACTTTGGAGAATGATTCCCAAAAGCTTCAAATAGATATTGCAAGGGATTACTTGAGCCAGCAGGTGATTTTTTACAGGATAAGTTTATTGTTCTTCAGCAAACTGCATATAAAGATCAGGATTCTTGGGTTAGAGAGATCATGCTTGTGTAGTGTGGTGATTTGGAATTTTCAGGAGAAAGAAAATGCTAGACTCTGGTTCTTGCTTTTGGGTTTTACAATACTAACTGTTGGGTAAAATAAAAGGCCACAAGTCATGAAGAAATAAAACTGATTTCCAGGGACAGGTTTATGTATTTAAAATAGGCTCTTGTGCCGTCAGTGGGGCCTGTCTATTTGTTTGTACTTAAAATACCTATAAATAAAACAAACCAAAACTGTATTTTATCTACTGATAATTGATTCCTAGGTGTGAGTCTACTGCTGCTTTTCAAGAACTTCTGATCTTGAGCCATATGGCAAGGCAGTGGGGGAGTTTTAGTGTCATCTGAATAGCAGTGGAGGGAGGCTGGCTTTGCTGAGGCCGTACAGCTCAATTTCCCTCAAGAGGGCAGTGTTACTCAAAATTTTATTAGGATCGTAGAATTGCCTAGGTTGGAAGGGACCGTTCAGAGCATTGAGTCTAGCCATTGACATAGCACTGACAAAATCCACATCTACCCGTCTTTTAAATGCCTCCAGGAAAAGTACAGATTTTTCTTGCTGCATTTTGTAACTGTGATCTCTACCTATTTCACTACATGCCGGAGAAGCCTGATCCTGGCTCTTTCTTAGCTCCTACATAGAGGGAGCCAGCCATCCACTGTCCTTATCGTTTGGGTTTTTTGTTAGAGCATAGAGCTCTCTGCCAAGGCCTAAATCAAAGCAAACTACAGAACTTTTATTTTGAGACACCGGTGTGAAATAGCGAGTTATAGGTGGACATCTATCACGAAGCTGATAGAGGGGAATAGCCAGGCTACACTTAGTGGAATGACACTCTCTCAGCCTTCCCTGTGGTCTGAGAGTAATTGAGTATCAGTAGCTGTGATACAGCTTGGCGTAACACTGTTTAAATGCATATTTGATTTTTTTTTTAATTATTATTTATTTTTATTCTGTTTGCATGTACCTTATTATTTAATATACTACATAAAGCTTGTAGCAAATTTGCTTTGTACTGCTTGGGCTGCAGTTAAGTGATCTCTGGGAAACTGGGCAGGATGTAGCCCTGATCTGAGCATGCTAACCTGTGTGGGAGATTTAATGTCTGCTCCATCTTTGTATAAATAATCTCTAAACTTGCCTCTGCACCTCTGCTTGTATGCTTGAGTAACCAGGTAACTCTGATGCCAATTCAGATTTAATACAGAGCAGAGCTGAGGCGTTTGTCTTGTACTCTGATTTAGCATGGTCTGGGCCTTACTAGAGCTTTTCTTTAGGGAACCTGCATAGATCAGGCAGTAACTTAGATCACCCAGAAGGTCAATATGAATATAGGTTATCACTCAAAAGGTTGCTTCCCAGAGCAGGAAGTTTAAGTCTGCCAGCTTTTCCATAGCCTGTCCCTAAACCTCTTTCCTTAAAGCAGAATGGTTTTAGCTTAGATATCTATTTTATTAATTTTTTTTAAGTGTGTATGGGAGGAAGTGGGTAGAGGAGAGGGCATGGAGCTTATTAGCAGAATTGTCTTTGCAGCTGGATGAGTGCTGTACATTAACACCAAGATGAAAATACCTCCTCTTACAAGCTCAGACATAGGAACATCCAGAACATATGTATAGACAGCACAGCTTGCACTTCGTTATTTGTGAGTATCCTTCCTTTGCACAGGATCCATGCCATAAACTATTAAAAAAGAAGGTAAGTGTCTCCTGCCCATGAGGATGTGTTGTCTCAGAGGGAGGATGGGGCTTTGTTCCAAATTTTTTGAAGAATGTAAACCAACTTTGGTAACTTTGCAAGTAGAATGAGTTGTAAGATGGGAGATGGGGAGGAAACTTAGATGATGGTTTGGCACAGATGGGGAGGGACTCTTTATCCGGTAGTGGAGCAATAGGTCGAGGGGTAATGGTTTTAAATTGAAAGAGGGGAGATTTAGGTCAGATATTAGGAAGAAACTCTTTCCTGTGAGGGTGGTGAGGCACTGGAACAGGTTGCCTAGAGAAGCTGTGGATGCTCCATCCCTGGAGGTGTTCAAGGCCAGGCTGGATGGGGCTTTGAGCAACCTGGTCTGGTGGGAGATGTCCCTGCCCCTGGCAGGGTGGTTGGAACTTGATGATCTCTAAGGTCCCTTCCAACTCTAACCATTCTATGATTCTTTGAACAATTCAAGAGGACGTGTGATGCCTTTTCCCCTGCTGATTTGTCTTGCTGCTTCTTGGAAGGAAGGCAGACTCTTTTTCACTTCCCTGTTTTGCCTTTACTCAAAAATCTTGCCAGAAATATCTTCAGAACTTTGACTTGAAACCCCTTTTTGTGTTATGCTTCGGTCAAAGTGAGTAGGGCTGGGTTAGGTGAGCGAGTTTTGTATTTTTCAACAGCACTTCCTGAGGCCATTCTGCTTTGGGATGTAGGATGAGCTGGAAGAGAAGATGTAGGTGTGTTTGGCCACTTGGTGGGGCTGTTGGTACAGATAGCGCTGGTGAAATCACGTTTTGTTTCTGCTACAGCTTTGCTGAGGAAGCCAAAGGAAACTTGCTGAATCTGCAGCCCCGGAGTAACAACTTTGCAGCTTGACATTCATATATTCTAGGATTAGCCAAGACCAGGTAAACTAAAAATTAAAACTTTTTTTTAATATGAAACTGTCAGACAACTCGTGGTCAGTTTCGTTTGAAGTTCATCCAAATGACTGCAAAAAGCTGCTGTATCCTTCTTGGTGGTGTTGTCTTCTGACTGGAGGATGTGAAGGGTGTTTTGAGGCTGCCAGTACCTGGCATGTTGCACTATAGAGTACTGGGACTCAGTTTTGAAGTGCCCTTTTGCCTTTAGTAAAGCTTGCTCAGGCACTGAAGCCATCTTTAGCTGGCACTGAGTCTCCAAAGCTTACAGACACAGGAAAATAAATGGCTAGATAGCTGGGAGTAAAAACAAGGAAAACTTTGAGCTGAATATCCAGGTTCCCCTTGACTATGAAATGCCTTGTTTTCCAAAGCTAAAAAGGTAATGGTCTGTTTTTTTGAGACCTAAACAGGGACAGAACTGTAAGTGACACAATGAAACTCTGTAACAGCATTTAACACTCTCTTGGTTCCTTCCATGGCATTCAAGGGACCGTATTAATTTGTGGTGGTTTTAGTGCTAAAATTTCTATGAAAATCATACTGTATTTTCTTGATGCCACTGGCTGCAAGAAAATAAATGGTAGGTGTGTATCAGCACTGTTGCAGTACACTTCTGTTTCTTCAACTTGAGAAGTGCTCTCCTGTTGTTCTGCAGTCCATTGCTCAGTAACAGTTGGATGACTCCAGGGTGGACAAAACTTAGTGCAGTTTTTAAAAACTGCTACTGGTGTCTTGCAAGATCAAGACCAAGCTTTTATTTTGTGTGTGTGCATGACTTGATGGGGATTGGATTGGATTTATTCTTCAAATTATTTATTGCCTTGTGTCATTTCTGGTTTTATGGTGCCAATGGGCCAGAATCAGGCTTGGCTCTTGCTGTGCTACATATTGTATAATATTCCCTGATGATCTTTGTCCTACGGTGCTGACAATCTAAAAGAGAGTGACAGTTAACTGAAACAACCCTTCCAGAGTGTCACCAATGTCACCGCTTATATGTGATTTTTTGCCACTTGTAATGGTACTGCTAATACCACTTCATTCCATTCTGGCCTGGGCTCTCTAAGACAAAAGAATCCACAGGACTGTGCTTTGTTCCTCAATACATTCATTGTTTTGATTTCCCTGTGATACTACTGCAAACAGAAAGTCCATCTCTAGGAGTTTTTGGTCTCGCTTTCTATGTGGAAAGTAGCAGGCAGAGCTGTTGCCATTTGGGAGTGAACACCTGCAATGCCTAGAATGAGACAGGTCCTTACAAGTACTAAAACACAATCATTTGAGATACACACTGACTGTTGGAGAAGGGAGGTTGCAGGTGTGGTTTCTCCCTGAGTGAAGCCCAAGAAGGCTCAGTTTTGTTAACATGAGCCTTTTCTCCTTTTTTTTTTTTAATCCCCCCAAGCAGAGAGCAAGGTGTGTCTGAGCTGAGTTTCCTAATGGGTAGGAAATTATACAGCACTTACTGCAGAAGAAGAGTGTAGAGGCTGTGGCAGTGATATTGTGAAAGGCTATGTACCGAAAAATATACTCGCAAAGAGAAATGGACGTTAGAAAAAATAATAATATTGGTTTTGCAAACTGCAAGCCCTACTGGAGGGGGCTGGGAGAGGCCAGTGTTTGTAGAAAATGAACAAACAAAAGGAGGGAAAACCTGGGTTATGTTGAGGTTTCCATAGCAACACAATACTTTTCCTGGAAATCTCAAATGATGAGATCTAATCTATCTGCTATTTAACTCTTGCATGCAAAGCCTCCTTTCTCAACTTACCTGCTGTCCTTTGTAGCATCTTCTCTGGTGGTGGGTGTGCTGTCAGTGTGCGGTGGTGGCCTGCATGGGGAAATGGTGTTCCTGGGACAGATTGTTCCTGTTCTGTTCCCCCTGTTCCAAAGCCCAAGTAAAAAGGGCTTTGTAAAGTAAAAGCTTACAAAGCAGTGGTAGCGAGTGTGCGGGGGGCTGTGTGTAGGAGCAACTTACTGGTTGAGCTGATCTTAAGCTTCTGTTTCCTGCAGGTCCCAGAGAGGATGGGCTAAGCTGGTATTGAGAGCAGAGTTGCCAGGCAAGTACATTGCTGAGATGTTCTGTAGCCTGCAGGGTTTACTGCATAAAGATGTGTTCTCCTTGGAAATGAAGCAGCTTAGTGCCCGAGATGCAAAACTTCTTGTGGATGTTTAGAGAGTTCATCAAAGCCTGACTTAAGTTTGTACCCAGCAGTCTATAATTTGTCTGAAGAACCTCAGATTTGGGAATCCTTGATTGTAAGGGAAGCTTCCTGTGGAGGGAGGTGGAAGGGTGGCAGTTTTTACCTGATAAAAAAGGACAACTGTCAGTGAACAGCATGACAAAAGTCCATGAAATAACTAGTGGTCTCAAAAATGTAGAAAGGAGTATTTACTCTTCCTTTGTGGGGAGAAACCCTGAGGGGATGTGAAAGACCCACTTCTGGTACAACACTGAGGAAACAGATTCTGTTCCCTGCCTTCTTCCCATAGCAGCAACATGCTTTGCTCCATCTTCTTTCTTGCCCATGGTGCAGCTCCTGGTGGGCAGGGCAGAGTGAGCTTTGCAAGATGGACTTGTGTTGGAGAAGAGAGCTGCCTGCCGCAGGAGACAGGGTGGTGATGGTGGTGGCAGCAGCAGCAGGCTGGCATGAGAGTGGGTGTCCTGGGCATTGTGGCTCTCTGCCTTGAAAGAAATGGTTGCAGTCTTGATGGCTGTGGGAAGGCCCTGCAATGACTGACCACTGTCCTGCTGCTTGGATCTTGCTCTTTGGAATTACCTGCTTTGCCCCTCTCTGACAGCAGGGAGTTTGTAACTCCTTCTGGAAGTATTCATGAGGCTGTGATGCTTGCCTGGCCAGAGAGAGTGCCTGGGGCTGCTTCAGCAGAAGGCAAGTGCAGCTGATTTAACTGTTCAGGTCATTTAGCTCTTCCTTGTATTCCTCCTGCTTTTATAGCCTGTTTGGCTGTTAGTGGAAGATGGAAAAATGTGTTTATTTTTCTTTCTTTCTTTCCTCTCCACCATCTCACTGTTGTATCTGAGGTCTCCTGAATGGTAACTAGTTAGGAGAGCATGGTCCAGAGACAGAAGACAGGTCCTCCAAATGATGCTGTATGTACATTATATGCATATACCTTTATAACTGTATTTAGGGTGGAAGAGTTGACCTTCAAAACAGTGAAATTTGGAAACAAGCTTGCAAGCTGCCTGGTTGAAGGCACTTGGATAAACCATGGAAAGAGTCTTACAGCTGAAGAGGGGACTCCTCTAGAAGGAAACTGACTGGTTGGGAGAGGCTTAGAAGGAACTTGTGTTGCTGTTCATGCCACAAGTTCTCTAATGGAGGATTTCTCCTGGACGTTCTTTGCATGTAGAAAAGAGTCCCCTTCCACCCTGCCAACTTTATCCATTAACTAAGCTGCTGAGGTTTACTTCCCCAGAAATGTCAGAGTTCCCATCAGATGACAATGACAGACACAGTTGTTTTACCCCTTTCTAGAGGGCATATGAGCTGAGGGCATATGAAGATTTTGGGAGACTTACCTATTTCTGGGAATACTTCTGCTTTTCTGCACTTGGTGTTGGTGCAAGCTGGAGTGTTGGTGCGCTTTGTCTCATGCTATGGCTCTCGTTGTTACTGCAGGCCTAAAGACTTAGGATTTGGGGTGAAGAGCTGTGGGGTGTGTGTGTGTAGCATAGGCTGCTTTGGGTCTCTCCTGTTATGCCCAGCCAGGCAGCAGGTCTCTAGGTGCAGCAGAGGGATTCAATAGCCGGTATGTATCCCTAGTTCTGTGACTCTCTGGCTTTCAGAGGAAAGCAGAGCCTACAGAATATGATGTATAGTATGACATTAGACTTCTGTATTTAGATGTATTGTGTTACAGCCTTGTTAAGGGCCTGACTGGCTAACCCCTGCAATATTCAGCAAAAGCAATATTCTGTTTAATAAGTGGTGGGCTTTCACTTTTTTTTTTCTTCTCTGATTGTTGTTCTGTTATTAACCTGTTAATGCTTATTGAGCCCTGAAGATCTGTGGATAGCAAACAACCTTTATTACAGTATTAGAAGAAAGCCAGTTCAGAGGGGTTCAAAAAACAGTAATCCACGTATGTGCCAATAAATAGGAAGCAGTACTTTAATTTCTCTTAACAACCCATCCCCCATCTTTAAACATTTATTATATTTCCTAATATTTCTCCTGACAGCCACCTGTTCAACTTCTGACCTGTTTGTAAAAACTCGCACACCATCTATCAGAGGGATATGCGCACTTACAAACTTCTGTTCTGTAGGCATTAAGTAAATTATTTCTTTAAGATCATATGGCAGATCTATAATTAATTAAACCCTCCATGATATTAGCGCAAAATAATTTAGCCTTTCTAAAAAGGTAAATGTAATTTGCCGATCTCGTATTTGGAAGAATGCTTTCCCCAAAATCAATTCCTTTAGTTTCCAGAGAATAGAAATGAGAAGCAATCTCATTTTAATTATATCTCTTTATTGCTAACAAAGGAATGATTTATGCAATTAAATTAACTGGCTAGAAAATTATTCTCAGCTGGGCTGTCCTAATTCTTTGCTTTCTGAATTGCAGGCTCTTACACTTCTCTATGTAGATTAATTTTTCTGATATGCAAACAATGCTCCTTGTGTTCATTTTTAACATTTTTTATTCACAGCTCCCCTTTTCTTAGTGTCAATGACATGAGTAATATTTGTGCACTGCTGGGCTCTGATTCAGGCTTCTTTTTATGTAGAAAGATTGGAAAAAAATCTTTTCTTTTGAATCTCATTATTGCCAGTGCAGAGCAAGGTTTTGAAGTTTTCTTATCTATTGCTGAGAAACAGCAGCAGGAACATGGAGGGACTGCAAAGATGTCAAAGGATGCAAACTTCTGAAGGAAAATGTATAAGCATTGAGAAGACAGGTGGATCTGCAGCTAGTGTTAAGAAAGCATTTTTTTTTTTTATGTATTCTTCTTAAAACCGTGTCTTATTGCAGCCAGGCAAAAAACTGAAACTCAAGGCAAAAAAAAAAAATAATCTGTCTTATGTTGCACACAGACTTAATAGTGAAAGAATTTTGGGTTTTCTTCCTGCCTGGGCTTACCTTGCAGGGGCTGGGCCAGAATGTTAGCTAGTGATATTTGGGCTGAGGGGAAAATTACTGTGTAACAACACATTGTGACCATGTGCCAACACAGTCTGACATCTTCTGAATGGGGCATTGGTGTAATCTCCTGTTTTAAAACAGCAGTGAACATATTGCGGAGCACGTGTTAGCGCTGTCTGAGCTGTCCTGCCCTGTATCAGTAGCCATGTGTCAGCTGGTCAGTGTTTGCTGTGTTGGCACTCTTGCGTTGCTATCAGATGGTTTTGAAATTTAAAAAAAAAAAAAAGGCAACAAGCAAAAAACAGAGCTTTGTCTAAGTTGGTATGTGGTGCTTTGGGTATGGAAAGGTCCGTCCCATTGGGTTTCTGAAGACTTTTGAACTGCCAGACGGGAAGGGTCAAGCTATGATGATTTGGATGGGACAAGAAAGCATTCTAAGCCAATTTCCTTTGAGTGTGGCTCGTCCAAGGGGAATCTTCTTTCCAGGCTGGATAGCTGCTGGGTGGCTGAGTGATGGGGTAGTTAGTGCAATGCTTGTTGACTGCAGTTGTTGGTAATATCCTTGAGGACACCACTGTAAAAGCAGAACAAACTGAATTTGCTTAGAAAGTGGGATTGCACTTATTGGAAGAACCTTTCTCAAAGAATAGTTACCCTTGGCTTACTGTCAAAGACTGTGTTTTTTTAAAATTATTTTTTATTTTTTAACCCCCCCCCCCCCCCCCCAGTCCTTCAAGCCTGCTGCACTGCGTCGTACAGTTCTCCATTAATACCTTGGTTCATACAGGAAAAGATATCTTACAGTGCCTGAGGAGGATGCCATTGGGGGTGAGTTTACAAGCCGTCTGTAGAGCAGACTTTGAGTTCAAAATGATCTAGACTGAAGGAATGGTTAGAAATCAATAAGATGAAATTCATACAAACATTACCTTTAGGGAGGAAACATTTGATTAAAAAAAAATGAGAAACGACTGCCTAGGCAAGTGGTACTGCAGGAAAGGATTTGGGTTCATAGTGAATCATAGCTAAGTGAGTCAGAGTGATGCTCCTTTACATAGAAATCTTGTTCCTGGAAATATTAATAGGAGTGCCATGTGCAAGTTGTGGGGTTGGAGGAGAGATACGACTACCCTGTGTTACTTGGTGAAATCTAGGCTGGCAGAATGCATTCAGCTTTGCATGTTGCATTTCAAAAGCCAAAAATGGGAAAGAACAGGGAAATAGTGAACTGTGGGATAAGTAATGGCAAGTCTTACAGAGGGACAAAACCAAACTTCATTTATAGCAAGGGAGAATTAAGCTAACACCAGGAAAACCTTAACCATAAGCTTCAATGCTCATATATAAGGTTGCCAGAATAAAACCCTGAACCCACTGGATGTGTCCTTCGGGTCCCCCAATTCCACCTGCTTCTACTTTTAACTCAGAAAAACTGAGTTTTTTTCCTATCCTGTAGTTTACCTGTGTTCCTACAGCCTGTGTGGGTAGATGGTTTCGTAACTCCTCCTCATCTTTGCTTATCTCCTCTTCCCTGCTACCTGTTCATTCTACTTTGCCAGCAAATTCCAGTGGAGACTGGGACTGAAAGCTGCTTCTAATGGTGACTACGGAAAAGGTTTCACATCTCAATGCCAGAAATCCTCCATTACTTTTAGAACAAGAGAGTTCATGTAAACACACAAGGAACAGACTAAGCAAGAAGATGTGCTCATAGCGGAAGGGAAAGGAAGGGAAAGATGAGGAAGGGAAATAAAAAACCCAGACAAACAAAAAAACCACAACCAAACAGAACCACCCAAAAAACAAACAAACCACAACACCATCACCCCTCCCGCCCCCCAACCAAAAAAATAATAATCACAAAACCAACCACAAACAAACAAAAAAACCTAGCCAAAACATAAACCAGCTCTTTTCCTACTGTTGATGACAAGGTGATGCTTCATTGGCATGTCAGATTGGTTCCCTTGTGAAGGGCAGTGTAAACTGCAGAAACAGGACAGTCCTTTGCTTCATCCTATTGAAATAAGGGAGTTGAATGCTGTGGTACCAGGAGATGTCCAGTTGCAGGTACATCTCCATGGAGTTGCTATGGAAGGGGAGGGAGAGTGAGAGCGAGAGCCAAAGCCCTCAAACTTCCAAAATGTTAGGAACTGCAGAGTCTAAAATGCACCTAGTTTTTCACATGACAATATCTTTAGAGGTATACCCATCTCGAGTCTGAGTCAAAATCAGATTTGCTTGCTGTTAAAAC
>JAOQGH010000004.1:2856669-2884844 GCA_025769975.1 Gallinago jamesoni
CGGCAGAGTTTTCAAAGGGCTCTGATGCTGTATTTCTGGGGAGAGTTTTGCTGTTCAAGTAGGATTGTGCTGGAGAAGTACACCCCTTGTCTTCCTTTGTGGTTTCTTTTTCGAGCTTGATTATATTCAGATTACTTTAGAAAAAAAAAAAAGTCTATCTCCCAAAATACTAAATTTTATACTCCCAGTTGATCTCTTCAAGAGATTCTGGGTAGAATGCTGTAGTACCAGGAAATGGCCAGTCACAGGTAAACTTCCGTGGAGCTGCTCTTGCAGGGGAGGAAGAGCCAGAACCAAGGCCCTCAAACTTCCAGAATGTTAGGAAATGCAGAGTTTAAAATGCACTTACTAGAAACACAGCTATACAATAGTAACCCTGTCAATAAAAATGACAGTTTCAAGGATTAGGTCCTTGAAGAAGCTCTGCTACAATCTGAATTCTGGACTCCTTTTCTGTTCTTTTACAAAGGAAATAAGAGTGAGCTCCCTCCAGATCCTCTGATAGAATTAATCATCTCTCCGTGGACCATTTCCCAAATGTGTCAGGATTTAATTTCACACTGTGTGATATCCAGATGAAAAGCTGTACTTGGTAACACAGGGAATCTCTCCTTCTGTAAAGTAGATCTCTATTACAGGTGGCCATTCTCCCTGTGAGAAGATCTTCACCCCTGTGCCTCGCTTGTTGATTGATGGTACAGAGGCAGCTGCCTGGGAATGCCTTTCCTCTCTCGGGTACAGTTTAGTGCTCTGTGAAGCTGCTGTAGATGTGCTTTTACTCCAGAAGAGATGCTGAGGGTTAACCTGGCTTAAGAAAGGTGCATGGATGAGGGAGGTGTGCAGGCTGTGTTCTCTCTGGAAAACTGCAAGGAGTTTGAGGACCTTGTCTGTTTGTCCACAGTTTCTTTAAAATAGGAGAAAAATCACTAGAGAGCCCATTTTGTTCTCGTTTCATTCTTTACTCTTTGCTGTTATGTTTTGCACAGATTTTTTTTTTTTAAAGTCTGGTATCTTCTACTTTTATTTCTGCTCAGGTTCTCATGAAACAGGACTCAGTCAGATGGAATTTGAATTTACTAGCATCAGAGCAGTATTCGAATAAAAATAATTGTCGTGTTTTTTTTTAATTGTGTAACATGAAATATTAACTACTCATTTAATATTTATTAAAATATTTATTAATTTTTATTTTTAAATAATAATACTTCTGTTTATATCAGAATCTAAATACGAGTGCTAAAATCAAAAGTTAAAACAATCTGTCTCGCTACCTTGAAAGAGATGCAAATACTAGAAAGCTTTATGTTGTCCTTGTAGCTTCATTTCTTCTGACTTTTAATTTCTAGTCTTTCCCATCTCCCAGTAAATTACTGAGAGATAGCTCCTAGCTGTATCTTATGAGCAGCAGAAGAAATGAGCCAATGTAAAATATAGATAATATGTACTAAACATACTGTATGTAATTAGAGTACATAGTTGTGCACCTAAGTGCTCTCTGTCTCATTGCATTTCAGAGAGAAACACTGTGCAATGATAGGTTCAGGGTTTTTATGCTGTGGCCTTTTAAAATCAGTTTTGTTATTCTTGTCATCTTGGAACAAGATCTAGTTTGGAGCTGGATGATCTCCTTAAGGTCCCTTCCAATGTGAATTATTTCATGCTTCTATGAAGATCTGTATGGCTGTAGTGTCCAAATTGGCAACAGCCGCATCGCTTCTGTGAAGCTTTGTGCTAAAAGACAAAAATGAAAGAGCTCAGTGAAGTATTTGTTTCTGAATGTCATGAGGTTCCTGTTGACCTGCTGGACTCTTTCTGAAAAGCACCTCAGTGCTCTAGCTTATGGACTTGTCCCCTCTTTTGGTGGAGACTGCTCTGTCTCATCATATCAGTTGTTAATAAGGCCATTAAACAATGTCCTTATGGTCCCAGTGTCCATCCAATAGGGATGCCACTGGTAACAGACCATCAGCTGGACTTTATTCTGCTGATCACCAGGCCCAGATAGTTTTCTGCCTACCCTATTTCTGACCACCCTGAATTTCCTTTTTGATTTCCCCCACTCTCCCCCTTTTGAGCCAAATGACCTCTTTCTGTGAGGGTCTTAGTGTCTAGAACTGTCTTGGCAAAGAATTGGCCACTCCATTGATTCACGGATTTGACAGAGTTGGAAGGGACCTCTAGAGACCATCCAGCCCAACTCCCCTGCTAAAGCAGGGTTGCCCAGAGCACATCACTCAGGACTGCATCCAGGTGGGTCTTGAAGATCTCCAGAGAAGGGGACTCCATGACCTCCCTGGGCAGCCTGTTCCAGGGCTCTGCCACCCTTACCATAAAGAAGTTTTTGCTCATATTTGAGTGGAACTTCCCATGTTCCAGCTTACGCCTGTTGCCCCTTGTCCTTTTGCTGGAAACCACTGAAATTCAAAGGGCTTTTGCAAAATTTTAAATATGCAAATAATAATAATAATTATTGCTGGTAATAATAGGAGCAGCATGGGATTTCTTTATTTTTTTAGATTTCTCTGTCCTCTGCAGATGCCACTTTAATGCAAATCAAACTTTGCGGATTGTGTTACCTATTGAAAAATAGTTTCAATTAGAAATTCAATTACACTGTCTTGGGGGGATGGAACTGACAGTTTCTTTGAATTTTGCACGTTATAGAGGGCTCCAAAGTGCCATAAATCTGCTAATTGATTTCTGTACCTGTAATGTTTGATTAGGTGTATTTTATTGTCTTCTTGGTTTTAATTAACCCCAGGCTTGTCAAAATGCTTCCACTGACAAAGGATATATGATGAACTGAGATAAACTCTATTAACAGAGGCTGACTTTTGTCAGTAATTGCTATCATGCATAAGAGTTATTAGAAATTATCACACACAAAAAGAAACTGTACTTTTGGTAACAACTTTTATGGGCTGCTATAAATTTGTTGATTGCCCCCTACGTGCAGGAGATAAGCAACTGTGAATGACAAGGGGTCTGCAGGAAAAATCAATCATTTGCTAGATGTCTTATAAATATTAAGAGTGACAAAATGGGAAGAGTTATGAAGTCTAAGTGCTGAAAATCAAATGGATGGTAATACACCTAAACTTATTCCCATTAGAGATTGTGAGGACTGTTGGGACCAAGGGCACAACTACCTCAGGAAGCTCTTTGTTTTAGTGAAGCAGAATGTGTTACCTTGGCTGTGGAGCTCTGAAGGACTAAAATGATACTGAGCCTTTTGCTTCTAGGCCCTTTGTCTAGCCCTAGTCTGGGCTGTTACCACCTGAAGGCAGGTTTTACCCAAGAAGTGATTGCAGAGACAGTAGTTGAGATGTTTTTGCTGAGCCCAGAGGTACGTTGTGACGCTGTTTGCATGGTCTGCTGTGGGAAGTGTTTTATCTAGGAATACAATAGCAAACCTGACAAACCATCTCTTTGACCAATCAGGAAAGAAGAGTTGATATCTTCATTTTTATTAATATATCCACCTGTATGGACTTGGTTTATGTAAGATCTTTCGATAGTAACATACATGAACACGTGAAAATCTGTGCCTAAGTATTTTGGCTGAACTGCAATTTCATCTATTGCAGATCTCTGCTTTTGTTTGGTCTCTGGACCAAACAGAGTTTGTCTGGAGAGTTTGTTTGTCTGGAGCTCTGTCTGAATGGGCTGTTAATTCAGGCATACTCCTGTGAACCCAACTGAAATAATATTGTGAGTATAAACAGAGCAGTAATTAAGCCATACAAAGACATAACAGTATGCGACAAACTTCCCTGAATGTGGTTACAGTTGATAGTACTACTTCCTAGAAACACTGTATAAAGTTGTGTTTTGTATAGGTAAGGCAATGTTTGTCAATTTTCTTTTTTTTTTTTTTAAGTATATGTGGGGAGAGCACATAGGATCTTCAGGAGCTGCAGAGACCTGTTTGCTGTCTTCTGTCAGCTTCTGTGTAAGCTTTGGACACTCTTGGTTGCAGCAATTTTAAAGTTGCTTAATAGATCTGTCTTGCTCAAAACGGTTAAATTTAGCTTGATTTTTATCTATGGCTGACAGGGTATTTTTAAACTGACTTTCATTTTCTTTGCTGCTTTTTCTAAAAATTGTCACGATGACTTAACAATAGAGGTTGTGTGAGTGTGCATGGAGAAAGGAGCAGAGTGACTCTGCAGAGTCAGGTGCAGTCCTAAAAACTGTTTAATAGCGTTAATATTTTGGGGAGCTTTAAAACATCTCTGGAGCTTGTGAGGTGTGAGAGCCTCACTCTGTCTTAGTTTGGCCCCAGACAAGGGCTTGGGGCTTTTTGGAGCAGTCCTTTTTCTTCCTGGACACGGTAGTGTTTGAGTGGTAGGAGTGGCTGGAGTGGATCTGCTGCTGTGTGGGTCCGTGGGTGTGCTGGGGTGGAGAAGCACAGCTGGCACTAGGGATGCGCTGTTATGGGTGCATCCCTCAGTTCCCAGCCAGGGAAGACCCCATAGCCTGCTGATCCTTGTGGACAAGGCAAGAAACCCCATTGTGCCTTAATCCCAGTTACCTGTGTATTGTTCCCGTGCAGGACACGCAAGGAAGGTATTTGCAGCGTGCTGGGTTCCTAAGGACTACATGTGTCTACGTGAGTTGCTAGAGTGAGAACTGCATTGCTGGCTTCTGCAGCCCAATGGGGCATCTTGGTGCTGGACTCCTGACGTGTCACAGGTGGGATTCCCTATGGGAATCTCCCCTTTCAGATGTATGAGGGAGGAGAACTCTAGTAGCTGAGAGTTGTGATCTGGCATGATGTTTTATGAGTTTTCAGAAATCTCAGACATCCCATAGCCTGTGAAAGTCTGAGTTGAGACCAGCAGAGAAGAGGGATGCAGAGAAGACTAACAATACCCTCCATTGAGGAGGTGAGACAGATCTTTTGGGCATGGTGTACTTGGAATGCTTCTGCAGGCTGGACTGTTCAGACTGACTTGCTGTGTGTGGTATGGAAGTGCTGCATCATGGTATTGCAGCTTTACTGCTGCACTTGTTAATTCCCCCAGTCTTTGGGGGCCAGTTGGTATGTTTAATAGCTGCACCCTTCTTTTTGTTAGTTACATAGCTCTGTTTAAGAGTTTCCATGCAAGTCTCGTGTGTGTGTGAGAGTGCACATATATCTATATTCCCTCTTGGGGTATGCTGAAAACAATCCATTTAGAAACCAGGTGTCCTTGTCTCTCTTGGCATCTGGTTAAATATCAGCCAAATAGGAGAAGGTAAATCCTAGGATGCTCTAACAACTGCTTGGGCTGTGAAGCCCTCGGCTCTGTCTGATGGGATTTGAAGGTCACGGTGGTTGCCCACATGTGAAAGATGTGTCCTTATTCCCCATAGATAAAGCAGACCAAATTGATCTATCTTAAGGTGTCCCTAAACTGAGCTGAGACACGTGCGTTTCAGTCTGCTGAGACCAGAGGTCGCTGTTTAACTGTAAATGGAGGCTCCCTCTCTTCTCTAGAGGCACCTTCTCTCTATTGTGTCCAGCTCTTAACCTGTTCTGTAATACCTCAGGCTGCTTTTCCCTTACAAAAAGACTGTTCTTGCAAAAACTCAACGCTGTGCTTCTGCGAATGAGGGGCTGAATGGTGCAGCTAGAGAAGAACGTAGGACAGTGTGGTTGAGCTCTGTTTCTCTGCAGTTAACTCTTGTCCCATGCCCCTACCAACATGTCCTGCAAATACACCTCAGCCTCAATCTGCAGCTTCTCCAATTCATTCATTCCTGGTCTCTGGCGTTGCCTTGTTCATAGCGGACATCTCCTCTTTTAGCCCTGGTGGCTTCCTGTGAAAGGAGAAATGTAGGTTGTGTTGAGTGGCAGAGTAGCAGCCAAGGCAGTGTGATGGGGGTGGTCTAAAGATGAGAGGGGCATGGACTTGTAGGTGATCTGATCTCCCTTCTGTCTCGAAGTCTGGAAGAATGAGATGGGACAGAACCAGACATGCCTTTGGGTAACATGGCCCTCCTGAAAGCGAGATGCTATAGGAAGGGAGCGTGTACAGGAGCAATGCCCAACATTTGTGTTTAGGTGGGCTGTAGGATATTTTGGATGGGGTTGGGACAGTGTCTGCCATGGCCCGTCCTTGCCACACAATTGAATCGAACTGAACTGACTGTGTGTGAGCAGGAGGTGTGGTATGGCTCAGAAACCTCCTTGCACATGGGCTGTGCAGGTGAGTCCCTCTCAGCCATGCTCTGCTGGAAAGGCTGTGTGTCAGGTGTGCCTTGTTATGTGGACAAGTGCCAGCTGGGTGGCCCTTGGTTAAAACTTGGCCTGAGTAGCAGCACTGCAGGGAAACCCATTCAAAAGGGGTTATTGAACCCCTTTTGTTGGTACTGGAGGTTAACCTCCTGCTGCCACACACAGGTGCGTTCCTGCAGAGGGATATTGTCCTCTCCTGGGCAGGCCTCTGGCAGGATGCATAGAGCTGCACCACTGAGCCCAGCTGATCCTGACCTGGCTGTGAGCATGTCTGCACCAAGTCCACTCCCAGGCAAGGAGAGATGGCTGAAAATGCTTAGCTCCTTTTATGAATCTCCATAAAATCCCATAGGTCACAATTTGCTGCAAGTTGCACAAGTAAATTAGCATCTTATGTTACCGTTCCTTATTGCTTGGTAACACCTTGGCTTTTAATTTCATTGCTTCTCTCTGGAGAAAAATCAAACAAGAGCTTCCGGCAGATACGATGGACTCTTGTGCCTTTCTCTGGGAGAATGGTCAGGAACGCACAGGGTTGATGAGGTGGGACATCCATGGCAAATGGTGCTTTGCATCGCTCCGCTAATTCAGTATTCACAGCAGACTGAGATCCAGCAGTATGTTCTCAATTGGTTTATTATAGTCAATACTTATTATTAATAGATATGAAACAGACAAGATCTGAGCCTTTTGATGTTGTAAATCAATATAGATCTGTTCACTACCTGAAACTGCAGTCTAGTCTCAGCAGAGCCACAAATCCTTAGCTAAAACATCAAGTCTTTCGCCTAGACCCATAAACTTATTATGGATACCTTTGTCTTGGCAGAAACCAGTTTTTCAGTAGTTCTGCTATTCCGGTACGTGGGGGGAATAAGCTATCCAGCAGAAGGCACTATTTGGCTAGAAAGATTAGTGTGGGGTGGTTATTTTGGCAAATGCCATGCAGCTAGCCAATACAGCCACAGCAGCGCAGCTGTCACATTGAGTGTTGCCTGTATTTGGGTGGACTTGAGTTGTGCCCCTCTTTCTTTGGGAGCAGAACTCTGCATCCAAAGCAGTGGGAGTGTAGGAAACACTGTACTGTCTAAATAACTTGCAACATCCTGTAATGTTACTGCACAAAGGTCTGAGTTAATGATCCAGTTGATTTACAAGTCAACTGCATGACAATAGAAATTAATATTCACTGATGAGCCAAAGTGAGAGGCCTGGAAATTTTTTGTTTTTCCTCTCCAATGGTTTTGTGTAAAATCTGTGGGTGAGTTCATATACCTGTTTATGGGTCAGAGGCTACCTTTGGATACATAGCATTTCATTAACTTTTGGGCTATTCTGGAAAATACAATGCAAGAAATCTTGAGTGAAACTACCCGAGTACTGTGCTGTTCTGAAAATATCTCCTAGTACCAGTAGGTGGAAAAGAAGATTTCAGTTCAAATGTGGCTTTGTTTAGGGGACAACACGTAAGAAGCTGAGGCCAGATTCTGCTCTCCTTTTCTGATTTATACCCAGTTGAGCTGCGCCATTATAAAATCATAGCGAGAGGAAAACCTATGGTTATTAGGGGAAGAAGGTGGCACTTTTCTTTAAATTAACTGATTGGTAGTTAAAAACAGGATTGCTGAGTGAAAGCTGCTGGCTGTGGCAAGTCCTCTCCCTACAGCAGAAGGCTGTATGGAGGAGACTTCTGTCTAGCATACTAGTAGTCAGAAGTGGCTACTTAAGCTCTATGTTTAAACCAAAGAAGACGAGTACTGTCAATCATCTGCCCACTACACAGATGGGTGTTGGCTGACTGAGTTCCTTGCAGTTCCTTAACACCTGCAAGAAAGGCTTTGGACATCTATGCTTTTAAAGTTTTTCTCCTTCCCCGGGCTGGGCTGGGCTGAGCTGACTAATATCCTGTGCTGTGCCTGAGGCAAGAGGTTGCATGGACTGTTCCCCATCAAGCCTGGGACATGTGGGAGATAAGGACCACCAGGGATGCACCATCCTTCCTCCCTCCTTGTACTGAGCATGTCTTTTACTCAGAGAAAACAGGGAGATGAACTTGTTTGCTATCTTTGTTCTGCTACTCAGCACTAGCAGGGACTGGGTGCAGATGACTTGTCACAGGAGCACATGATATGGAGCTCCTGGCCTTGCTTTCTGCTCTCCAAGGCCAGTAAGGTCTGTAACATCCCCAGGCTGTCCGTCTCCTGTAGCTTCTCTCTTTCAAACCCAGTACTTAGCAAAACTCCTCTAATAGCCTTTATGGTCTTAACCCAATTTCCTTCAAAACTGCCATATGCTATGAGCTTTGGGAGGGATTAAGAACATGAGAAGGCTGCTCTTTTAAATCCCATGGAAAGGAGGAAATGTGCTATTTTGTGTGCCTGCAGGCAAGGAATAGAGGACTCTCATCACTTCTGTTTTGGGGCAGAAAAAAACCTTATGCCTTTCCCAAACTTAAGACCGCCTCCTTCAGCAAGCATTTTTCCTAATCAGAGAAAATGTGAGGGAAGTCTCACATGCTGTTTTGTTGTCGTATTGGGTGATGGTCTGAGATGCTTCTAAAACTTGTGAAGAAACAAGACAACATAGAGGATGATGAACTCCAAAGAAGAACCAGATGCTGCAGAGATGGAGTTGAGCTTCCTGCTGAGTAACTGCTTCCCTTCTTATCAGCATGAGATCTATCCCAGCTGTTAGGAGCCTTTTGCAGGGTAGTGAGCCAGCCAGGTGCTGTCTTCTGAATCTCTGTTGTGGCATGCGATGGGAGGTAATATTTGATTTGGGAGTTAAAACACCAGATAGTAGGGTTGGCCCTTCAGACTGGACAAGATAAGACAGATTTCAGATGCTGGGTCACAGACAGCCTCCTGGCGGCCACGCTGGAAAGTTGGTGATCCTGGAGTTAGGCTTTGGGGGTCTACATGTGATAAGCTCAACATCTCAGGATTTGTGGAGCAGTGCTGAAACCCATGGACTCCCATGGAGCAGGGCACCCTTTCCGGATGGTTCAGTGCTAATGCATGTTGGTCCTTAGTCCGGATCAGAGGCTCTGGTACCTGCCACCTGGAGTGAAGTCCTAGCTGGATCAGGATGGGGAGCAGTGCCCTTGTGGCTGGAATGCCTCCATCTGGGTGAGAAAGAAGAATCTGTCTCTGTAGCTATGGGTAGATTTCAAGCAATGAAGCTGAAGTACCAGAAGGTGGGCATTTCTTACATATGTGTAGAGAGCCTGTGTGCAGTGCAGAAACAGATAATAACTGGAAGTATTTTTTCACTGGAACACCTGATCTTTGATCCTGTGGATTTTGGAGCCCTGTGCAGGGAGGGTTGCATCACAGCACTAGGGTAATGAGGGGGAAGGATGCTTTCTCCTGCTTTGGAGGGCTGCAATATGAGTTTATTCTGCATTAGAGAGTGCCTGAGAACCTTTGTTGCAAGCTGTGGTTGAAGGACAAAGCGCAGTGATGGAAACAGTTCGGAGAAGCAGGATCCAGAGGTCAATTAGTGAATGAGCAGGGATAAGAAAATGGAGGTTGAAAAAGAGTCAAAGATATTTACAGCCTGTATGGCCTTCCCTCTCCTTGTGCTTTATTTTTAATGGCTTACTGCTTTTACCTCTCTTTGTTTAATGAATATGTTGCTGAGTTATTGGAAGCACAAACTGCATCCAAAAGCAGGACACTCAGAGTTTATTATATTCATATAACTCAAAAAAAGCCAAATTGATTTTTTTTTTTCCTTTTTTTTTTCTCCTCCTTCTCCACCTCACCTTTAAATCTTGCAGTAGGTTTAGTGGTAGTGACAGGTGTGAGACTGACAGCACTGGAGATGGAAAAGCTGTGTTTAGGTAATGGCCTCAACTGTGAGTGGGGAGACTGCCTTCTCTTCATCATCTGATGCTTGCTTTGCTTCCAACCACATCTGCCTGGGGCAGATGCAATCTTTGGCTACATGCTTGATATTTGGGTTTCCACTGCAGCTGGAATGGCTTTGAGAAGCTGGGCCTCTCTTTTTCATCCAGTTAAGATCATGGCTTCATAACAGTGTGATCACCTGCTCTCCAGTGACCCAGGAGTGGAGGTAGTAGTCATCACAGCACAGCGAACTTGCAGCTCTGCAAAGGCTGTTGGACCCCCCTAGGGTGGCTTCAGCAACCCTTGCTGCAGGAGATGAGTCGCTCGTGGGAAGAAACACATGAAATGGTTGTTATGGGTGGTCTTTTTCTCTAAGCATCTCTGGGAGTGTCCACTGATTGTCAGGCTCAGTGCAGGTAATCCTTTCTGTATAGGGGCAGAGGAGTATTTGGTATTATCTGCCTTCTTTAGGGCAGTCTGCATAGCTCTGTAGTCTGCCCCTTGCTAGCACGGAGGTGGACGTGGCAGCAGAGTGTAGGGCAGTTCTTGGAGCCACAGTAGCTGCTGGACTCTGGGACTTTGTCCGCTTGTCTGATGGGAGTGTAGCGCTAGTGGGCTTTGGAAGCACCCTTGCCCTGTCCTCCCAGGATGGAAAAGGGGCAGAAGAGGAAACCAGGGGGTGAGGGCGTAGGGAGATCTCTGCTCCTGGAGAGAAATAAGGGACCCCACCCTCAGTATGAAACAGCAAGAGGTTTTCATCTCAGCCCTGGTTAACGAGGGCATTTTGATCTACAATTGTTGACTGCAGAAAGAGCCTCCCTGATAAAGGGGGAAGGGATGTCCTGGGGGAGAGGGTCGCTGAATATGCATGGCCCCGGGTCTCTTTGTTTAGCTGATATCTGACTATATTTATTCTTCTAGATTACACATTCTGACTGCGGAACAAAGGGCTGGCAGGAGCTGCTCTCTTGTGCTTAATAATTTGAGCGAATTTACATTTCAATGCAGCCCTGCGCCACTTCCCACCCCCCATGGAAAGAGCAGAATTTCCCTGTTGCGGGTTGGGGGAAAAGAAACTCCCACCCCAGTGGCCAGGCTGGGAGATTTATTGATATTCCTCTCTGAATTTATTCCTCGTGAATCCTGAACGTGTGTGCCCACCTGCCTGATGCAATGTTTTCTTCCCTGCCACCCTATTCCATGAATTGCTCAGATAGCACTCTTTGCCCCACCTCCCTGCTGAGCGCTGTGATTCATTGTCAAGTAATTAACCATCAGCAGTACAGAAAGTACCTGGCTAGGCTGAAGTGTGAAAACACATCTACACCTAATGGGAACTGGACAGAAGATTTCCAGTTTGAGTGACACCCGGGGAGCTGCAAAGTGACAAAAAGACAGTTAGCCATTGCCAGAACTCCCCAAACATGCTCTGGTTTCTATGTAATGTCCTTTTCACTCTACATTGGGGCCTGAAAGTGCAAAAAATCATTTGCTGAGTCAGAGTTTAGAGTCATGGGGGGTCTAGAGGTGACAGTTTCTCACTTGTCTGTCTGACCAGGCTCGGATCCCTGCCTGCCGTGAATGGTTTGACCGCAGGGCTTGTCTCTTGTTTCAGATTAATTTTTCCTTGTGCTGCATCCACAAGCTTATCTACAACTATGGTTTTGTGTCCTTGCATAGGATCCTGAGCCTTGTGTGGACAAGTGTTCTGTGCTAGCTGCCACCCAACGCTTACTGAGCTACAGAATCACAGAATTATATGGGGTTGGAAGGGACCTCTGGAGATCATCTAGTCCAACCCCGCTGCCAAAGCAGGCTCACCTAGAGCAGGTTGCACAGGAATGTGTCCAGGTAGATTTTGAATATCTCCAGACACAGACTCTACCACCTTTCTGAGCAGCCTGTTCCAGTGCTCTGCCACCCTCAAAGTTAAAGATGTTCCTCCTCGAGTCCTGCAGTTTAATGTTACTACAGCTGTGTGCTTTGTCTCTTGCCCACCTGATGATAACCTCACAGGGACAGGGACTTTGTATGCTGATAACCCCATCATGCTGCACTGTATTTGAGTCTCTTACCACTACTGCTCTGCGTCAGCCCGTTATAATTGAACATTTGTTATAACAGCAGATCATGATTGCTGTTGCAGAAGACATCTCTGCTCATCTTGAGCCACCTAAGTTGTGAGCCCATGTCATGGTTTAACACCAGACAGCAACTAGGCATCATGCATCCATTCCCTTACCCATCCAGATGTCTTGGGGAAGAGTAAAAGTGAGAAAAAACTCATGGGTTGAGATAAAGACAGTTAAATAGGTAAAGTAAAGGAAGCATGCACAAGCAAAACAAAACAAGGAATTGATTCACTGCTTACCCTTGGCAGTCAGGTGTTCAGCCATCTCCAGGAAAGGTGGCTCCATCATGTGTAATGGTTACTTGGGAAGACAAATGCCATAACTCTGAACGTGTGTCGTGCTGTCATCCCGTTCCTCCCCCTCCCTTACCCCTTTTCATCTTCTTCCCCCATGTTTATAGGCTCAGCACAACATTCTGTAGTATGGAATATTCCTCTGGTCAGTAGGAGTAAGCTGGCCTGGCTGTGTCTCCTCCCAACTTCTTGTGCACCCCCCTGGCCTGCTCGCTGACAGGGCGGTGTGAAGAGCAAAACCAACCAAAACCACCAATCCGCTATAACGCTATTCCCATCCCAAATCCAAAAAATAGTACTCTGACAGCTGCTAGTAAGAAAGTTAACTCTATCCCAACTGAAACTGCAACAGCCCATGAGCACAGGACTTTGCTGGGTGAGATCTGTGTGTTGGCTGGATAGAGTAATACCGTTCTCCCATTTGATCCTCTTCTCTCTAGTCCCGTGTTGTATTTAAAATTTGCAAAATAAGATGGAACCTTGCTGCTCTCGAGGCTGATGGACCAGATCATGATGAAAGAGGCAGCCTCAGATGTGCCCAAGTCCAGCAGCAGCCTCTTCCACAACCTTGTTGCATCTGCAGTGGCTCTTTGGGCAACCGAGGGACAGGTACTTTTGTTCTGAATCCTTTTCTTGCAATCTTTTTTATTTTGAGCGTGAAGACCCGTGGGCAGGGTGAGAGAGATGCGAGTTCTTGAGCAGAGCTGCAGAGTGCCTCCATGTACAAGGGAAGCCCACTTCTAGCTAGGTCCAAATGTCTGACCAGTGGCCTTTAACACTTTTAGTTCAGGCTTTCCTTCCAACCTGAACTATAGAAGAACTTGGAAATGGTATTTATTGCCAAGTTTTACCATTCCTATGTCCACTGGCATGTGTCAAGCTCTCTTTGGATGTGGTTCCTTATGTTGTTCAAGCAATAAGGCTGAACTTTTATATCTGTAGAAAGAAGTGCAATGATCCTAACTTAAGAGCTTGTCCTACTTATTAATTAAGAGCTTATGTGTGATGCTGCTTTTCTTGTCGCTAAACTTTCTAGATGTAGTTGTTCAGCATTACAAAATGCAGGATGTTATGGCCAAGGAACATGGACAGAACCAGGACCTTGCACTGTGTCCCACTTGAGCACAACAGAAGGAATTTCCTGCTCTGCAGACCTTCAGTCTAATGGGTGAAGCAGTGGGTGGCTGTTAGAAATGGTCTGAAACACCTGCTGGAACAGGTAACTATGTTTATTTTAATGCATGAATGTGTGCATTCATTATTTTTATTCATTTTGCATTGTGTACATGCATAAATGTGGAAACATACATATGTATGTTCCATATCACACATATATACACAATCTGCAATATACATGAACACAATGCAGCATTAAATCAGGGGGTTTCGCTTCTCTTAATTACCTAATTATATTGATTTTAACATTCTGTACGTCTTGGTTTTATCTGAACTTTACAGAAGGTGTAAGCAATACACATCTTGTCACATCCCATTTTCACACTAGCGCTGTTGCTGTATGAACCATTGCTAGAAATAAAACACGACTAGAATAGTCAGCCATCTGTCTGGAAAGCACATGCGGTCCCAGATGGCAGTTTCTCTCCCGCTCACTGGTAGCAAAGTCCTCTGTCTGAGGAACGCAGCAGAAACGTGTAACAATTCAGCGGGGATATGTATAATGTGCAGCCCTCCCCCAGGCTGGGGCTGAGGGCCCTCCAGCAACCGATGAGGAGGGAAAATTTGAGCACTGAGCCCTTCCCTAAGGGGGGGCAGGTGTTCAGCTCCTGCTGAGCAGAGAGATCAGCATCCAGAGCTATCTTAACTCCACAGCAAACCACTCTGCCCCTCAGCTCTGTATGAATGAGGTTCCTCATCCCATCTTTATGCGTGAATATTCCTTTGCAAGGTTGTGGTGGGGAGCAAGCAGGACATTGGTGGGTAAAGCTTGGGGGGAAGACGAAAGCCCATGAGTTCTTCTCTCTGGTATTGCAGGACCATTTGTTAGTCACTACTGGAGACCTGGGTGCTCAGTTTCCAGACAGCTTGGCCATGAAGAACTGACACCTGCCCACCTCAGAACTCCCCAAACTACCTTTACAACCTGTCTTCTCAACCAAGGGGTTGCTTGGTATTGTTCAGACTAATTCCAGTGTGGTGTGATTGCCTGCTCTCGGTTGGTGCCACCTGTGAAAAGACAGCATGGGAACGTCTTCCCTGCCACCAGAGGTCACTGGGTGATGAAGCACCTCTAGTTAGCAAAGCGTGGTCATCTATGCTGGACTCAGCCTCCAAGGGTTGCTTTCACTGATCAAAATAAGCAGAAAAAGCCCAAGAATGTGAAAATCACCAAAGTCTGGGAGTGACTCAGTAAGAATGCAGTTTCATCGTCCTTTGAACTCTTCGCCCCTTCATGCAGTTTTGAATCTGGCCTGCGGGAGGGATAAAGGATAACAGAACAGGTTTCTGCAGAACTGAGGAATACAGAAGAAATCATCACAAAAAGAATGACAGCACTCCATGCCTTTGGGAGAGGAACCCAAAGCCTCTTGGCTGTGACTTTCACTCCAGCCTTTAGAAGAGCTGAACAGTGATCCTGTGAAACAATGCTGAATTTCCTTAGCTACTGATCATTTTGCCTTGCAAAAACATCTTCTTCATGGATTCCAGCCTTCAGGAATATCCTTCAAGCCTGTCTCCATTCCCAGAAAAGTCTTTGCACCATATACTGACTTTTTAACCTCGTGATACCTGTCCATATCTGCTGTTTATGTTGTGGGAGACTCGTGGATGCAGCGTACTGTAGAAGTTGGTGCGAGTCCTTTTGTACAGGGGGAATCTGCTGTGTGGGCTCTGTGAAACCTCCAGGAGACAGCACAGTTTTGCTTCAAAACCTGTCCTGCGCTGGGGTGTTCCCTGTCTGGAGATCAACCAGCTGTTTGCTCTCGGTGTGGAGCGAGTGGTGGTGGTGGCTGTGGTGGTACAGCAGTGATGGTGTCTGCAGGTGGTGTAAGGAGTGATGTGCTCCTCTACTGCAGGGCTTCCCTCCACAGGGCCTTTGCAAGGGCACTGCACCAGAGATGTCCACCCTGTGCAGCCACACGAGACTGTAGCCACCTGAGCTGCCAGTTCCCAGCTATCCCCTTTGCAATCACACGGGCAGAGAGGAAAGATGGAGCGCATCAAGCAAAGGTCCTGCTGAGAACGGGCAAAGGGTCAGATTGTTTTGGAGGCAGATGAAAAACAACCACTCCTTCCTTCCTTCCTCTCGGAAACGATTTTGCCTTGGTCCAGCTTTTGCAAAATGGAATTAAAAAGCCTTGCTGAGTGTTGGGAGCTGGCGGGAGCCGTGACCCAGCCAATTCATCATCATGGGAGCCTGGTATCTAATAAGCAGGTAATAAATATGCTAAGTGTCCACCTTTAACTTGCCTGTGTGCCTCCCCACAGAGGCAGACCCTGGGCTGCAGCTGCTGACGGGGAGACGTCACCCGGCCCGATAAGCAGATGATGTCGGGGCTGCTGGAGTGATAGCTGTCTGGCTTTTCTCTCCTAGCCACGGGCATGGCAGGGGGGAGCACAAGCTCTGCAGGGTAAGGTGCAAGGTGGGGGAAGCAGGTTAAAGCATGAAAGCCTCATCTGATGTAAATCAGCCCTCCGGGCAGTGGGGCCTGTCTGATTTCTACAAGTCGTGCAGCAGGTTGTGATAGGGAACGGGCAGTGTTTCACTTCGTTGTAAAAAAACCACCTTTGCATGTTTGGTTGAGGTGCTAAAATTGTGACCTTTCCAGTTTTGCTTTAAGTGTGTGAGGGGATGGACAAAGGACAGCTAGAGTGGTGGATGCTTAGGAAGTACAAGATGTTGGGTAGAGAAGCTTAGGGTTGATTATTCCCTTGCTTTGAGAAGACAGCTGTGGGACACGCAGCTTATGGTATAGCCCAGGAGGACTTGAGCCTAAGTGTGGGGTCAGAGAAGCTCAAGGGAAGAGTCTTTGACGCAGAGAATTACCCATCTCACCTCTCCTGCTGTGCCTCAGTGGGTGGCTGTTCTGGCTGTGGACTTGGGTGAGGAGAAGTGATCCTGCAGGTGACGAGTCCAGAGGAACAGATTCTTAAAGAATCACAGAATGATATGAGGTTGGAAGGGACCTCTGGAGATCATGTAGTCCAACCCCGCTGCCAAAGCAGGTCCACCTAGAGCAGGTTGCACAGGAATGTGTCCAGGAGGGTTTTGAATGTCTCCAGAGAAGGAGACTCCACCACCTTTCTGGGCAGCCTGTTCCAGTGCTCTGCCACCCTCAAAGTAAAGAAGTTCCTCTTCATGTTTAGATGGAACTTCTTACGTTCAAGTTTGTGCCCATTACCTCTTGTCCTGTCACTGGGCACCACTGAGAAAAACTGGCCCCATCCTCTTGACACCCACCCTTTAAGTATTTATGGGCCTTGATCAGATCCCCCCTCAGTCTTCTCTTCTCCAGATGACTCCTCTAACTTCAGGGAAACCCAGGTCCCACGTGGCAGTTAGTGGGGACGCAGGGATCCCCAAGGGCATTTTATAGTAGCAGGGATGGGGCCACAAGCGCGTCTCTCCAGTGGGGCTGAGACTAACACTGGCTGGAGGAGAATGTAGGAAGGGCAGGAAACGAGGACCCTTTTGAACCTCTAAGTGAGAAGCACCTGCCGGGATATAAGCTCTGTGACCACCACCTGTGGTTGACAGCTCCCTGGCCTGTCAGTCTTCTGTCCTCGCTGGGGCTCTTCCCAGGGGACCCTCCGGCACGTGGGGGATGCTGCTCTCCCTGGTCTCTGCTGGCTCCTGCCTGTCCAGGCCTCCAGCGGCCATTGCCAAGGGGGTCGTTACCGCAGGGCCCCGCTCAGCGAAGCAGGGAAGTCCGTCCCTATTTGTCACCGAGCGTCGGGGGCCTTGGAGGTGAATCAGATGCACTGTATTAATAGATCTAATCATCGCAAGCCTTGGTCGTGCCGTACGTAGCAATCTGTTTCCCAGCTGACAGCGTTGCTCACTGCTGGCAGGAGGG
Organism: Gallinago jamesoni; assembly: GCA_025769975.1. Taxonomy (NCBI): domain Eukaryota; kingdom Metazoa; phylum Chordata; class Aves; order Charadriiformes; family Scolopacidae; genus Gallinago; species Gallinago jamesoni. Next base: position 2,874,205 of record JAOQGH010000004.1, read on the forward strand.
AGAGACGGAGGAAGAAGCATCGCCTGTCCACAGGTCAGTGGGGCAGGACCTTGAAGGTGGCTTGAAGGGAGCTTCTTTTCACCTGCTGGGTGGGTGAAAATCTACTCTCACGCTTTCTGATGGCAAATCTGCCAACAGGAGCGGGTCATGGCCAGGGAGGCTTTGTTTTTTGGAGAACTTCCTGTGCTTTCAGGACAGGGTGGTTTTTTTTTTTCTTTTTTTTTCTTGGGGACCCTTGGAAAGGAAGTTTGCTTCCCCTGGTCCCTTGTGACAGGACAAGGGGTAACGGTTTTAAATTGGAAGAGGCGAGATTTGGATTAGATATTGGGAAGAAATTCTTTCCTGTGAGGGTGGTAAGGCACTGGAACAGGTTGCCCAGAGAAGCTGTGGATGCCCCATCCCTGGGGCATTCAAGGCCAGGCTGGATGGGGCTTTGAGCAACCTGGTCTGGTGGGAGGTGTCCCTGCCCATGGCGGGGGGTTGGAACTCGGTGATCTTTAAGGTGTCTTCCAACTCAAACAATTCTATGATTCTCCTTTCAGCTTATTGGCAGCCCCTTATTTTGCGTTTGTCTTCCTTGCTAGCGCTGGTGGTTGGTGCCACTGCTGGCTGGTGTTTCAGACCAGCCTGAGATCAATAGGGGAGCACTTGCTAGCATCATATTAATTAAGTCTTATGCTGAGAGCCCTTGTGCTATTGATTGTAACAGTTACTTCAGCTGGAATTCGGGAAGCACTTACTTGAAGTCTAAAAAATGAGAAGAAAGCAGAACGCTGGGTGATTGGATTGACTTCATTTCCAGTGGATTACACTGTAATAATTGCGTATGTCCAGTCTGCTTTCATTACTTGTCCCTCTAATAAAAGTATCAGGAATTCTTTCAAATTTCAATATTCAGGATTACAGGGCTTGCTGGAGCAAGCACCAGAGTACACCGGCCAGGAACAATATGAGGGACTTTATCTTAATAACTGGCAGAAGATACCCACTCACCCTGCTGTCTGCCCCATTCACATCCTTTTCTTTGCTTTCCTTCCTCTAAAAAAAGGAAACAAAAATGCCAATTACTGACTGAGAACATGAATTTTTCATTGACCTCCTGTAATTCCCCACAAAGCTGAGGAGCCTGGAAGGTAATGAAATGAGATTTCTCCAAAGAACAAATGAATGAGAGAAGATGACTGCCTGAACTGAAAGCCTGGTGAGACGAGGGCATTGTCAAGGGCCCGTATTTGTGGTGAGGGAAGGACAGAGTTACTCTGGGGTCCGGAGGGATAGGAAGGGGTGGCTGAAGGTTCGTCACACATCATTGCTTTTCCTCCCAGCCCAGGGGTAGCCCTCTCTCTAAGCAACTGCTGAGACCATGGGATGGTGTGGGATCCCCTGAGGGGTTTGGGCAACCTTAGTGTGAGTGTGCAGGGCTGCTGTTGGTTTGTTGTTTTGGTTTTCTTTTCTTTTTCTGCTTCTTTTTTTTTCCTTTTTTGTTTTTCCCCTGATGTACAGCCTTTCACTATCACTCTTGGTGTGGGGCAAAGTATCCTGAGTGCAGCAAGGCTGAGGGTGCTTTGGCTGTCTTGGCTTGTTTTGCAGAGTTCTTTGTGGAGGGGCCCTGCTAGCTCATGGCTCCACACTTGCTGGGGTCTTGCCGCCATGATGGGGCTTTCTAGGACTTCTGTTGTTTTTAGTATGCTGCTTTAAAATAACCCAGCAAAACCTGCTCTCTAACTCATTTATTATTTTTCATAAAGGCTTGCCCCCCCCCCTTTTTTTTTTTATTTTTTAAAGATGCTGTCAAATTGCACTTCTTAAGATTCATGGTGGATCTCCTCTGCCTGACTCTATTACCCAATTTAAATACACAACAGCAAGAGGGGTTGAATGCCACTATGTTAACACAGTGCCAGAGACCTCCGTGAGGTTGTTTGTTAAAAGCAAATTGTACCTGTTAAGGGGCTGGGAAGGGTAGCACAGCTGCTGTTAACTGCTTTACCAAATTGACTCTGACTCATTCGTTTCAAATGAAAATTGAAATGCTTTTGACTTCTTTTTCTTTCTTTTTTTTTTTTTTATCCTTCCAGTGGCAAATTTGCTTTACTTAACGCTAAGTGGGGATCATTTCTTGTGATTACTGAAAAATGCATCATAACTTTTGATTACGCTGCTATTAAGGATGCAGAATGGCAATTTCTGCTGCTTGCAGAGAGGGAGAGAGAAGAAATGCTGCTGGAGGAGCTGGTGTAACCCTTTGCTATGCTGAACGCTGCAGAGAAGGTGTAACTGCTGCTGGTCTGGGGCTGCAGGCTGGTGAGGCAGGACCTAGGGGTTGAATTCAGGCTGGGTGCAAGTAAGCATGAACCCAGATGACCTCAGAGAGATGAAGTGAGGGCTGGAACATCATGGAACTGCCACAGCTTTGCAGACCTTTACCTTTTGCAGGGGCTAATGATGTCTTTAAATGGGAACACCTTGGGAAGATGGGCTGTTGTTTGGAAGAAAGGAACACTTTGGGGGATGGAGAGGGAATGTCCCTAGCAGCAGGATAAAGGATACACATTCTAAGCTTGTAGAGACCTCCTCAGTTGGATGGAGGTTTCTGGCAAGGGGGTTCTGAATCACAGTAGGGGAACGAGGAGAATGATGTAGACAGCCTGGGAGATGCAGCAGGAGAGGGACTGTGGAGGGCCCAAGGACATTGCCTCCTATGCTGAGGAAACTGAAGCAGGGAAAAGAAGGTGGGAGGATGAATTGCTTTACATTGCATTGTGTTTTTCGTGCAGAGATTTCGTGAGTTAGGAAGCACCTGCTCTGCCATAGGGAACGTTTGCCCTCCCATGGATGTGAAGATCCCCAGGGTTTGAGTGGAGCACAGGGAGATGATGGAGTATCTGAAATACTGTGTGCTGGAACTGGTCAGCCCTGCTCCTGGGGCAGCTGGGCTGCAGAGCAGCAGCAAAGGCTTGACCTCAAGATAAGCGCCAGCGAAGCACTCCAAGAGGAAATGGCCTCAAATCGTGCCAGGAAAGGTTTAGACTGGATATTAGGAAAAATTTTTACACTGGAAGGGTTATTAAACATTGGAACAGGCTGCCCAGGGAAGTTGTTGAGTCACCATTCCTGGTGGTATTTAAAAGATGGGTAGGCATAGTGCTTAGAGATATGGTTTAGTGATTGTTTTTGTCAGTGTTATGTTGATGGTTGGACTTGATGATCTGAAAGGTCCCTTCCAGCCTAGGCAATTCTATGATTTTGTGAAGCCTATGACCATACTGGAGGTAATTCCCACATGGATGGAGAAAACACTCTGGACCACTGCAGAGAGCCCTTTCTTGGCTTAGGAAAGATGTAATCAATGTTTTACTCCTGTTCCTCAGTCTGATGGGCTATAAGCAGAGCATGCGTGGACTGGTGTAAACCTGTGTGTGTCCAGTGTTGAACATGGTTTAGACTGTAAGTGACTTGGCAGCTGAAGAAAGGATGGAGGGTACTGATTTTTGCGCTGTCAGCCTACAGGCACCCCATCAGAGGGGCCACTAGCTGGGAGGCAGGGAGCTTGGGTGGCTGATTTGCTTAGATACTCGTTGTGGCTCATACCCAGGGGGTTTTGCTTTATTATTTTTACTGCCTCTTTTGTAGCTCTCCTAGGGCACTACCTGCCCTCTGTAGCTGCTTTAGTCCTGTTTTTCCACTGGGAACTACGTTTCCCAGAGTTCCTACTCTTAAAGGACTGGAGCGCTGACATGGGCAGAGCTGGGCTGCCTCTTGATGAGACATAGCAAGAACAAGAAATGCTGGAAGTGAGGCTGCATGTAATTAAATAATAAGCACAGAAGAGCAGCCATAGCGGACATTTGCAACAGGTTTGGAAGATAAGGTTTAAGATTTCTTATAATATTATTCTTAAGATTCTTTTAAGAATAAGGGAAGAGACCCTTTCTTTCTGCTGCAGTCCTTGTTGCTCTGGGGAATGCTGTGGCCAGCTGCAAACATCTGGTTCTGCTTCATGCCTTGGCAGAGCAGCGTTGTTCCGGGCTGAGTTACAGAGGCTGTGTTTGAGGCGCTCGGCATGCTCACGAAGAGGTTTTTGCCCTGGCAATGCTCGCCTGGGAGCCTCCTAGAAACAGGAGCAGTGCTTTGCTAATAACTGCGAGGCTAGAAAAGTTAAAGATGTATTGAGGACAGAAATGTGTGGAATGATCAGGTGCAGAGATCCATCTGCAGAGCTACGGAGGGAAGAAATCTAACAGCTACCAGTATTGATGAGACAGACAGTGCTCTCCACGGAGAATTGTGATTTCTGCTTTGTTCTCTTCCTCTCCGTGCACCAAACTGAGCTAGATAGCAGAACAGGCTTAGCTGGTCTACCCAGAGAAATATGTTTACTGGAAGGGGCTTGCTTAGAAAGCATTAGCAGCTGTGTTAATTGGATTTCTCGGCTATAAAGCTCTGGGGGGGATCATACCTTTACCAGCTCACCACTGAGCCCATCTCCAGTTGGAGGGGACCGAAAGCAGCCCACTCACCGTCCACCTCAAACGTGGACAAGTAGGGGATGGCATTGTCCTGGGAAAATGGGGACCCTCGCACCAGAGGCTGTGGCTTGACAATACACTGAAGGTCAACCAGTTTCAGCATTCCCAAAAGTATACACGTGCATACATACTCACAGATATACACATATATATATGTGTGTGCGTATATATAAAATACATATATATATTTTTTGCTGGCAGCTGAGATAAAAGGGATATAATGAAAATGTAAACGAAAAACTTTACACCAGGCATGGCCTGACAGAGGGAAGATTGATATCCCATGATGCTTTGTCTTGATGAGACAATGAAAAATAACCACCACGGCAGCTGTGTCAATATCAGACTTGGTAATGCACCACTAGCTGTGGGTTTTTATTTAATCCGCTTTGCTTTAAGATGATAACGGTTGTTACTTTTCAATGCCTGTCTGTCAGCACCCTGGCATTGCAATATTCCTCCGCAGCTTTGCGAGCGGGTTTCATTTATTTTAAAATACCATTTCACACACTGCTGACTTTTAACAGTGTTCCATGTGAGTTTGGGAGATTGAATAGTGACAGAAACAACACTTTTTATGAGAATACAGAATATTAAAAATGGGGCACAATATACAGATGGCAGTTTTCACTACAGCTTGTTTTTTTCCCCCCAACCTGCTTCTGCTACTCAGCTTCCCACTGAATGCATTTGTAGTAACACCATAAATGTCACTTTCGCTGACTGCCTTTTGGCATTTTATTTAAATGGGAATCCGGCTCTTGCTGCCGCTGCATCGAGCTCGTGTTTTGCAGCAGTGCCACTCTGCACGGTCCTCTTGCATCCAGTGCATCTTCCATCAGCTTGGATCCCGGGGCTGCCAAAATCGCAGCCCCAGCTGTGGCAGCGTGTTGGTGCGTACGTCTGCGTGTACACACCTGTGTATCTCTGGGAAGACTGGGAAGGTCACTGAAAGCCATCCAAGAGTGCTTTCTGCTCAGTGGAATACTTTTCTTTTCTGCTTGGCTTCTCTAAGACTCTCATCTTGCCAGCAAAATGCAAAATCATTTGCTGCTGCGATGGCACCAAGAGGCAGATGATATCTGGAGTTAGTAACTCTTGATTTTAACTCCCGGGGCTCTTTTGGCTGCTTTCTGCCTAAAACCTGGCTGTTTTCTTTAGCTTAGTTGCTGCGGTGTTGAAGGAGCCCTGTCCCCTCCAGATTTCCTGGGGCAAATAGCAGTAAGGGCTTCCGAGATGGTGGTACAGTCACATGGTAGATCCCTCTACGTGCTTGGTTGGTGCTCCTGTAGCCATGTAGGTCTCAAAGGTTTGGTGTATGAAGAACCATGATGGGTGACAGTCCTTGGCACTCCTGATCTGTTTCCTGTCACAGGGCTGGAGGCAGCTGCTGGTCTGTAAGTGCTTTCCTGGGGGCACCATACAGATTGAAAAGCAACAGGGAAGGGGGTAAACTGAAGACTTGTTTTGATTTTGTCCATCAAAACATTTATGTCTCAGGGAAGTTGGAGATGACCAGCTTCCTCCTGAAGCATCCCTCCTCATTGGGATACACAAGTATTTTGATGTTTTTTACCCCACGTGCTCGTGTCCTCGATGCGATGGCTCACCTTGCTGCTCTCTCCCTTTCCTGCACACTAGCTTTTTGGGCTGTGGTTCCGTAAATACCAGGAGGATTCTACACCCAGCACTGTACATATTCTCTATCGGCATGCAATTCCTTCAGCGTGGGGAGGAAAAGCTGGTGTAAACCTTATCCTTGTATTTCTTGTCCTTGTTCCTACTTCCAACAGCCCTATTGATAGTCTTCTCCCTATGATAACTCACTGTCCTCTCTAAACACAGCTGCAGGAGGGGTGGGTTGCACTCCTGTCTTCAGCTTCTAACTTTACAAGACACCATAGTGTTTTTGAAGACAAGTAATTGACTGGTTCCCCTTGTTCTTTGCATACCTTTGGAAATGTCTAAGCCTCTGCATATCTGGGCTGGAACGGTTTGGCTGAGTTGTAGGGGATGACTGTGGCAGACCCAGGAATCCTGCAGCCTGATGGACAGAAGAATGCTTTTGTTTGAAAATGAAAATATTTATTTTGCTTAACATGAGAAATAAGATTATGTAAAAAAAAAATGGTTTGGGTCTTTATTTGTCATTTTGAGGTGATGGCTGCTTGCATGGAAGTATTTCTTTGTTTCCTACTCATGTACCTTGTCACCATGTGACACCATGAAGTCACCAAATGCTTCATAAAGTTGTTTTAGTGTTTTGGAAAATGATAGATATAGGGTTATTACTTTCATACCTGTAAAGTGCTTTTATTTTAATCTTAGAGCTGGAGGTTCATTGTACAAGTATACAAGGACATTATATAAAATATAATGACCTGAAACAATGCTGTTCCCTCCTCCTTGTAATATTTTTGTTGTTACAGATTCTGTTACTGTGGGACTAAGTGCACCTGCATACCTTGAGCCCTTCTGGGAGGCTGGAAATTTGTCCTTTTCTATTCCACTGGGACAAAGCTGCTATTTCTGGCTTTGTAGGTTGCAACAGCATCAGACTCACAAGTGGTGATATTTTAATGTACATAAAGCTGTTTTCCAGTGCAGGCTGAATCTTCTCCCCTCTCGGCCCCAAGGGAGCACGTAGCAGGGGGTGGGAGGAGCAGGATGAGCCATTACTGAACAGGTTGACTTTTTAAAGAAAATGTGAGCTGTTTGAAAATGCTCCTACATGTGCAATGTTCCAGGCAATCCTGGGAGATGGATGAGTAGTGAGAGTGCAGGTGAGGGCAGGCAGAGGCACGGGAGAAAATGTTGCTTTCGTGTCTCTGTCCCAACAGGAATAATTTCCACATAAATAGCACCTATATGTTATTTAACACTTAAATCATCAAAGTGTCCATCAGCAAAGGGCTCTTTTGTGCTTGGTGCTCCACAAATATAAAAGTGTGTGAATAGGAAAGCACGGGGATGGTTTATGGCTCTGCTTTTAGGGCAAGGAGATGGTGCAGGTGACCTCTTCAGAGCTCTTACACCCCATTATCTATTCGTCATCTATTATAACTCTTCCTTGTTGCACAGGGTTTATCCTGCGTTTCATCAGGTAGGAGCCTGGTGCACACAAATCAGATCTATGGTCTGGTTTCCTGGAGTTAACTTAGGGAAGCTAAACTTTTCTCCTGGTGTCAAAGTAAAAATCACTCAACTACACTTGTGTACATGTTGGCGCTGTGTAACTCAATAGTAATGCTCTACTTGCACGATCCATCAGAAAAAAAAAAACCTAAACCAAAAAAGACTGTATCTTTAGCTGGATCCTTTATGGGTTCTTGGACACAAGGCAAGATGGATAATAGAGAAAACTGTCTTCATTATAAGACTGATGTCACCTTTGCATGTTTTGGCCCTACTCTAGCATTTCCTAAAAATGTTGCTTACCTGTTTCCCAGAGCCCCAGTGTTTGTATAGTGCAAAAGGTTGCTAGCATTAATTTAGTGGTTCCCCAGCCTTACCTGGCATGGCTGTACCAGGAGATATTGCTGAACTCCAGCATGCCATGTGTAGTGTATGACTTGCTCCTCACAGCTCAGCAATACACCTCCTTGAATGAGCAGAATGGATTAATTATTCTGAGATAAAGGAGGTTCCTTAACATCCCCTTCCCTCTGAACTTTTGTTTTCTGTGGGGCTGGGCAGTGACACCTCACAGGAAAGAAATGCAAAAGTATGCTGGATGACGTGATGTTGTTAAGGCTGGGTAAACTATAGTGATGTGGGAATCATAGGTGACATCTGTGTCTCAACTGTGTACTTAAGGAGTGTGTTTTTCTAGTGATGGATGGCATGCTTTGTGCCCTGGAAGCCTGTCTCAGCTCTTGTTGTGACATTTTTTGAGCATTGGGGAAGCAGGAGGAACAACAGGATAACAGCATTTTATAGGACCAAATGGAAGGTATGCTAAGGCATTTCCCAGTTTGAGTTCTCTCCATCTGTAGGTGCATCTTACCTGTGTGAGGTGGTTATAAGGGCTTCCCTGTATCTTGAGGACGAATAGAATTTTGCTGTGTTTTGCTTGTCATGCAAAGGCACCATTTCATCCCTGAGGATGCTCATTCTCCCTGGAGGAGCTATGGCAAGTAGCAGAGGAGTTTGTCCCTTTGTATTATTTCTTCAACAGGAGGCAGTTTTTTTAGCACAGAACTATTTGGGTTATGGTGGGAGGTTGAGATTTCTCAAAGTTGGGCTCAGGATGCCTTCCTGCATGAACTGCTGGGTGTTTGGGTACAGGATAACCATGACAAGCTTCGTTAGGCATTTCTGGCACCTCCCTAACAAACGTGATGCGGCTTTCTGGCTGCCCAGCTACTTCTGCTTATCTGTTTCAGCCCCTTTGGCGTGTAGTGTCTCTGGGTTGTTATCTTCCACAAATATAGTCCAAGAGGTCCCAAGCCATGTAGTGACAGTGTCTGCCTGGCTGGCAGCAGCCAGGATAGCCAGAAACCTCTGTACAGAAGAGCCAGTTGCCTTCCTGTCATGCAGGTGTGCAGCCACACTGATGGACTCCAACTGTAGAGGGGCAATCAGCGGACATTTCCACTCTCTGTGGTGTTTCTCTTCTCTATCCAGCAGAAATCTGTTCAGGTGCACACACTGAGCCAATTCACCATTGCTTCCAAGGGCTTAGATTTGTGTCTCCACTAGGTGGGAGAAAGGACTCACGTTCAAACTTAATGTTTGTAATGTTAGCATAATGCTCTTGTGTTTCCCAAGGCTGAGCTGGTGGCTGGCTCCCCATGTGCCTGTGTTCATTGTATCTAGGGCAGATGGGCATTATGGCTTCTCTATCATACAACCTAACCATGCTGACTCATTTTGTTCTTTTTCCTCAGTTGAAAATAGTTCATGCCTGCTGCTGATCTGCTGTGTACTCCAGGGCGTGGGACAGTTGGCTGGTCTACAAGTCTATCCACATGCCCTGTTGATACTCATTCTTGCTATCTCTTGGAGAAGAAGACTTCATCTAAGGAGTAGCAGCACTGGAGTTTAGAAAACCTTGGAAGGAAGTGAGTAGGTCCTAATTGTGCTTCTGACAATAGCATGATCTGCTGTATTGGCCTTGATCTCTACTGTGTCACACTGACACTGAGTCTTCTCAGAGTGATATTAATATCTGCTTTATTTTTTTTAAAGAAGATGATGAAACTCCTGCTGGGAGAGGTGGATGTAGATATGCTTTCAGGTCAGTAGACTTGGATTTAACTAGCCTCCACTAACTTGGGTGGTGAGGTAATGTCTGGGGAGATAGAGTAGTATGTGGAGGAATGTCCTCTGTGATTACTCAGAGCTGCAGGGGCCAGAAGGTCAATTCAGTATGCACACAGGAGTGGATCCAGGATGGGATGTGATTCTTTCCAGACCCAAGATGGGACCTGTTCTGGGATTACCAGGGCAGAAGGTGGCAATTTCATTCCAGGCCTGGTGCTGCAACTGCTAATTTTCCATGTCTCCTTCACTTATGCCTCCTAATTTTGCTTGGGCTGTGTAGACTGTAGTTGCCAAGCCTTGTGCAAGAGCAAGATAGTTGTGAGGAGAATGCTGAGTGAATTGTGGGTGGTCAGTGAGTTGGACGGGTGGGATTAACGCTTCTCCTGCAGTTTCCATGCAGGTGAAAGGATGGGAGGTAACTGTGCAACAGATCTCCAGCCCTGAAGGGCTGGCAGATCACCTGCATTGTGGTCCCTCCACCACATCTCACCCTTCCAACATCCCATAGCAAACTTCACGCTGACTGTCACAACTATAATGTGTGAAAAAAGACAAACTACGAGGGTCCTGAGCTGTGTGCAGGGGTTACTAGCTCTCCACGCAGAGCACTGAATACCACTGGGAGTTTCTGGCACTTCCATCTTCTGTTGCAATACCACTGTTATTATGGATAGCAATATCCGTACCTGGTAACTCTTTCGTGGCAGTCACTGTTTCAGAGGCTATTTAGCTTGCAGATGAACAGTTCTTTGTCTAAGTTAACACCTAATTTTTCACATGACAATATCTTTAGAGGTATACCCATCTCGAGTCTGAGTCAAAATCAGATTTGCTTGCTGTTAAAAC
>JAOQGH010000004.1:2886008-2902924 GCA_025769975.1 Gallinago jamesoni
CGGCAGAGTTTTCAAAGGGCTCTGATGCTGTATTTCTGGGGAGAGTTTTGCTGTTCAAGTAGGATTGTGCTGGAGAAATACACCCCCTGGCTCTCCTTAAGCCTCTTAAGTATCTCTTTTTCTCCAAATAGTCTTTTTTTTTCTTTCTGTCTGTCTGTCTCTCTCTCTCTCATGCCCCATGACCCTCTAGTCACACCCCCTCCCACTCCTGGAAGCAGCCTGCTGAAAACCACAGCAATGTTCCTGGAAGGAAATGTCTGTACTTGCTCAGTGCACAGAACTGGGAGGATGGGGATATGGGATATGGGATGGCACTGGAAAGGCATTAAGCAGTGGAAAACTGCAAAGAGTTCCTGAGTGTGAATAATTCCTGCTCCCCTTTGTGCTTTCTTTTTCTAGCTTGATTATGTTCTGATTACTTTTTTAAAAAAAAAAAAGTATGTCTCCCAAAATACCAGGTTTTATACTCCCACTTGAACTCCTCATCACTCATGAATGCTGTTTTTTCTCATTGTATTTTTGTCATCTATTTTAATTTCTATTAATGTGAAGGATTTCTAAATGGTACAGCAAGCTCTTGTCTTTTTTTTTTTTTTTTCTTACATGCCTCTATTTGTATTGGAAGACAACTTGTAAAATGTAGTGCAAAAATACCCTCATATTTTCTGGTTATGCTGTATCTGTCTTTTGCTGTGATGACCCTCTGACCAAATAATATCCTCAGCCACTTAGATACCCGCTCATTATAACCATTAGGTTAAGTGCTGAGGACAATATGTATGTACAGTACCTTAAGTTTCTAATCACAGTGGCAGAGTTTAGATGGGTACTATCTTTATTTTTAATGACAAGCAATTCAGTTTCTTGGACGAAGTAGTTAATTGGTTCTTTATTGTCTATAGCCTCAGTGAAGTTTTTTTTTTTTACTTTTCATTTCTGAAAACCTCTTATCCTCTACTTTTAGTATTATCTTTTTTTTTTTTGGTAGAGAAAATGCAAAAAAAAAAGTCTACAAAATACATTGTTTTGTGGAGGGATTTTGATCTAAAAATCATTTTTCCAGCGCAATGAAAGATCCCAATGAAGCAAGCATCTGGAAACAAATCAAGTTCCAGCTGAGCTCCGAGTCATGACTCTAAGTCCTAAGGTGAGGAGAGGGGCCATTGGGGTTATGTGGGGGAGTGAAATTTAAGGAAAATTCCATTTGAGACTTTCCATTTGTTTTTCTGTTGGTTTAAAGGACTTCACAGCCACAGAGATTAGAAACTTATAATTATCCTTTAGCACAATTATTATGATTCTCATGTGATCACTTGCCACCAGCAGCTGAAGCTTGGAAAAAAGCTCCTCAAATATTTTAAGATAAGGAAAACATGAGGATTTAGGAATATTGCGTTAGGCTCCTGAACTTTTATCTGTTTGGAAGTGGTGGGAAACTGCTATTTAGTGGATTTGGTGTGGGGGTGCCAGGTGAGTAAGAGGCCTGGGATGTTTGTATACATGGAGTAACTGCAAAGCAAGCTGTTTCATACTAAAATATGAACTACAGAGTCATGCTGTGTATACTTAGATGTGGGGTATGGTGTGTTGGTCATCTAAGAAGAAATCTTGTAAGCTGAGGGACCTGCAGTCAGATGAGCTGAAACGTGATCTAACATTCCCGCAGAGCTGTGGAACTGAGGGTGGGCATGGACATGCTGGTTCGTGAGCATCATCCCAGTTTCATGCCTGAACGTCAGCCTGGCAACTGGAGGTTGCCAAAAAATCACTCTGATTTTCTTTGGGTGGTGGAGGAGGGGGGTTTCAAGTGTTAAAGTGCCCGTTTGATTGAGAAGGTGACGCTGGGGACACTGATTCGTTATGGGCTGCCGGGGGCAGGAAATGCCGGGGCTGCACTTTCACCCTTTGGAATTGAGGTTGTTTTCCTTTCTAATCAAATTGAGGCCATCCAGGTCTATTCCAAGCTGCGGGCTCCAGCCTTGAGAGGGTTATTCCTTGTGGGTCACTAATTTCGGGGAGGAAGGAGGCCTGGCTTTTCTCTCCTGGGATATATGGTGGAAAGGTCATGTGCAAAACAGGGAGAAACATATTTGTTTCTTCTGCCCGGTAGCCATTCGATGTGTAAGCCCTCCTGTGCTCAACTAGCATGAATGGTGTTGATGGTGAATCTAGCACTTTGAACTCTGTTGCTGTATTAACTTTTTGGAGAGAGTTGCACGCGCGGGTTTGGGTTCCTGCAAGCACAGAAGCCACAGTGGAAATACAGCATGTTCTCAAAAGAAATTAATCCAATCTCTGAAAGGACTTAGTTTGCTAAGAGTCTAAGTGTTGGTGCTGGGGAGGTAGTGAGTCCTCGCAACTCAATGAGTTTGTCTTAGGACTTGTTCATAAAGTTGTGTTAGAATAAAGGGGCAATGGAATCGGTGTAACACAGGGAAAAATCATTGCATGATGTTATTTTACAGAAAAATAGTGTAGGATGAAGTGTATTGTAAAGCAGCAGCGTCCTGGGGCAGGTTTCAAGTAGGACACTGTGTGAGGGGAGTAGGCAGGGGGAGAAACCTTGGAGGGGGTGAGAAGTGTTAGCACCAGGAGCCTCCCTGTCTGGGCTGCCTGTAGGAGTGGAGCCGCTTGATCATCCTTGTACCCTGCACTGGCCCTACAATGCTGGGGAGCCTGATGTCCTCCCATGCTGCTGGAAAAGTGTCCCTATAGCTGTGGGCAGGTCTGAGCCTCACAAGAGAGCAGCTATGACATGCAGAGGACCTGCCTTCCAGCCTGACTGCTTCCTATGTGGTCTCTGTAGGAACTTCTCTTTGCATATGTAAGCCCGAGGTAGAGAAGCTGGTTTGCAGTCATTCTTAGCCCCACGGGGAGCTATGAACACTTATGTTAGCTGTGCTTACAGCACGTTATTCCTTAGCTCTGCACTTACACAGCACCGCTAAGCACCTGCTAATGCTCTGGAGAATTTTTAACCATGCATAGCTTGATTAAATACAAACTGAGCCAGATATGCAAAGGAAATGCAGCTGTAGTCACACAATGTCTGCAGGCCCGTAGCTAGATGTAGGTGACCGTTAAGTGGGTGGTTTGTATCCAAACAAGCTCCTGGTCATAAAGTTGCATTTGCTACCTGTGATTGTCATTGTTGGAACTAGGTAGGGCAAATGCTCCTTCCAGGCATTAAACATTTTCTTGCTGCTTTACAGATATTAAACAAAAGCAAAGGATGTGTTTCCTGATCCCAGGCAAGTCCCTCTGATTTACAGCCATGTGAGCAAGAGCGGAGCCACTTACACTTGGAGAGCAATTTATAGAAGGAGTACGACGACAGTGAAACCGCCCTGGACTCTACAAGGTGCTGATGAAATGTCCCCCTTGCACTCTGTTCCCACTGGGATGTCCTCCCATAGCTACTGTGTAAGTGGTTTGAAAAATCCTACTGTCTTTGAGGCTTAGGACCAGGTATATGCAAGGGCTGGTGGCCTCAAGCTCACAGGGAAAGGGGTTATTTCACTGGAAATGCTCAGATGCTGGGTTCAGCCTGCCCCCAGGCTCTGCTGAGATGGCAGGTACTGGTAAGGCTGGGCTGGGGATGTTCCTCCCTGGGAAAAGGCCATCTGAATTGCATGTGAGGGCCAAGGCGAGAGAAGAGCGTCGTTCTAAGTAAATTGTCAGCCTCCTTTCTGTGTGTCCTCCCCTCGCTCCCGCTTTCTCCTCACCGACATATCAGCGATGTTTATTAAGAGATGACAAGTCTATCAGGCCTCATAAGCAGCCTTTCACAAGGAGGAGATCTTATATCCAGAGAGCATCATCAATCTTGTCTCTGCTCTGCTCTTCTGAGCAGCTGATAGCGAACAAGGCTCCATCCTCTTCCCCCCCTCCTTCCCACCCCTTCCCCTCTGCTCCCCTCCACCAACCCTCTGCAGCACAGCGGGAGCCAGCAGGAGAGAGATTTGATTTGCATAAAGTGTTTCTGGTGAAGGGAGAGGAGAAGCAGGGAGAAACCCAGCTTCCCTCTAAGAAATGCAGTGCTGCTCTGGGAAAGCGTGCCCCAACTGCCTGGATCAGGGGTGCTCCAAGGATGCACGGTGAAACGCACCCCAATCTGCTGCCCAGGCAGCATGCAGCTGAAGGCTGGTTAATTCTGGGGGGGTTCTGCACCGAGTAGGGTCAGTGGATAGATAGAGTCTAGAAAATCCTCCTCCCTAGCTGAAGCTGGTGCCGTACCAGTGGGGACAAGGTGTAGGAACGAGGTTGTGGTCCGGCTGTGCCCTCCTGAGCGTGTATCACTGCCGGCCAAGGATGCAGTGCAGGCCTGTTGGGTACATCTCCAGAGCTCGGCAATCTCTGCTGGCAGCTGTGGCTGTTCAATGGGGGCATGGGCTGGAAAGGGTACCCTCTGCAGGACAAATGGGGAGAGCAGATGTGTTGGCCTTTAGTATGCGAGAGGGAAGGGGCAAATCCTGGAGATAATGTGCAAGGGGTCAGAAATCCCATCTCGGAGCAGGAATCACTCTTGCTTCTATTTTACAAAATTCATCCTTTCTTAGAAATAACTTTTCTTTGCATGTTCTCCACATGTGACACTTACGGTGAGCTGATAAGTTGGAAAACCAAGGTTACTTTTTCTCCCTGATCCAATTAAGTTTCTAGTTCTTCCCCCCCCCCCCCGACCTGTTTCCTATTTCTTTCTTTTTTTCCTTTCCTCTCTTAAATTCCTCACCTCCACTTTTAGATAAAGACCCTGACTGTTTAGAACTAGATTTTGTGTGCAGATTCAGTCCTGAAAAGTAAAGATATGTTAAGAAAAGCCACCCCACGCCTCTTTTCAGTTCTCCTTCTATGGCTGCCTCATGCTGGCAAAGCTTGGGACTCTGGGGAGAAGACATGGATTTAGTTTTGGGAGCTTGTTAGGTAGCGTAGCCACTGAGTTTATTCAACAAAGATTTTTATTCCCTGCTCTTTTTGAGAGTTTTGCAGTGGTATTTGTGGCAGAGAGAGGGGGCTGAGTGATCTGTGGGGGAGTGGGTTTTAGCCCATGGCAGTTCTGAGCTGAGCCCTGTATGTCCTCAGCTCCCTGCCTCCCACTGCAGAAGACAGCTACAAAATCACCTTTATCAAATATATATAATCCCACAACCGAGGATTTAGGCTATCAGGCTTGCAAGTGTGGGACAAACGTTGACACATTGTGGTTAAAAATGTTGCTGAAACTTGCATATGTGATACGCTTTCTTTTTTAAACTAAAAACTGTAGACAGCGCCCCAGATACAATCAGGATGCACCTCACCAAGTTTTGCATAGACAAACAGTTTCTGTCTGAAGAGGTATCAGAAAAGCAGGCAATTTCAGAGAGTTCCCATTAAAGCTTTATGATGAGAAATTGAACGCAAACCTCACAGAATATTCAAAGCATTAAAACTAACCCTGTGTGAAATTTCCCACCAGTCCCTCTAGGAGGACATGTACTTCCAGAGGGAGGAGGCGGGAGTTTATGCTCCATTTTAAGACTCCTCGAGCACAACCCCCGACCAGGATGGCAGCAGAAGCTGCCTGCGTTAACAGATCCTCGCGGGACATGGGATGGAGAGAAATACGAGGCTTTCTTGGAGGCATTTGAAGTCTGATCTTGGTCCCTTGAGCTGGGTGGGAAATCTGCTAGCGCGCATCGCGCAGGCTGGGGTGTGATGAAAGGTGGAAGGTGTGGGGAGGACCCTGCGGCTCGGCGTGTGTTCCTGTGGGTTGGCGCTTGGACCCCAAACTGCCAGATGCATTTGACTTGTATTGAAAGAGTGGCTGAGATAAAGGATTGGGAAGAGGAGACGAGGAGGCAGAAAATGGCTCTCGACTGAAAAAAAGGAAGTGTTTTGCCGTGTTAATTTTTTAGGCATTAAGGGATGGCAGGAGTTGCACCAAGATCCACGTGGCTCAGTCTGGTGTTCATGATGGCTCCAGCACTGGGGTGTTTTAGTGGAAGGTGGAGGAAATTGTAGAGCTGATGGCTGTGGGACTTAATCCCATTCTTCTCCATCTTTTAAAGGTCATTTGAAGCCCAAGAGTCTCTGTCCCTTCCAAAATTCTGCAGCGTTATGATTAGGTGTCATTACACTTGTTGCCTATAATATGCCAACATTAGCCTTTCAGTGTGTACACATTCCCCGCCGTCCTCTTCCTCGGGAGCTGAACAGCCTGACACATCTCTCCTCTGTCTTGCTCTGCCCTCTGCTCCCTGCGTGCAAGGGCAGGCTGGTCAAAGTTTGCTTGTTGCACGAGGGAGACAACAACCGATGCTGCAGGTTCTGTTGTTGTGAGCTCTGTATTTCTCCAAAGGAGTTAAGAGTGCTAGTTAGGAGTGGATTTTTCGGAGGCAAAAGACATCCATTCCTGTCTTTGTGGTGTCTTGCTGCAGCCTTGCAGCATCATTTCACTGACAGAGGTACACTGCATCCCCTGGCCGGTCGCTCCATCGTGGCTCAGCCTGGGCCACCAGCCAGAAGGGCAGGTAGCACTGAGGGAGATTATATATTGCAAGTTCACGATTGCAACTCTGTTTTGGTATCCAGGTGGCTTCACATGCTTCATGTCTCTTCCCTTAGAGTAAATGGGCACAGGGCTTTTCTTACATCTGTGCGAGACTTGGCTGTTTATGTGTCTCTCCCTGCTGCTTTGCTATTTGGGACATTTGTTTCCCTGGGCCAGACCCTTGCTAGGAAGGGACTGGGGTGACTGGAACGGGTCACCTTTTGCTGTCTGGGTGTGTAGTTTGTGACCAGCTAGCAGTTTCTCTATCAAACGGGCTCAGTGACTCAGCCCCCCTTGGACAGCAATCCATCACAGGGGTTTCGTGACCTCCCTGCGTGGGCATGGCTGGGGAGATGGGCAGCAGCAGCTTGGGAGAATGGAGATGGAATTACCTTCCTGTCCCCTGGGATCAGCAGGTCGGCAATGGTTGCTGGCAGGGGAGGCCGTTAGAGAAGTATATGGAGAAGATCCCAGCCAGGGCTAATGAGTGGACAGAGACAGAGCACAAATCACAGATGCTGCAGCAGACGGGGTGCTGCTGTGTGCTCCTGTTTCCCTTGCTAAAACTGGAGACCCGAGGTGCGTAAGGGTCAACACTGGAAAGATGTTGAAGACACTTGGTGCAAAACTGGGAAAGGGTAAGGCTGAGCGTGAGCACGGTGGTGGGAAGTGGAAGGTGGGAAGGAAAGAGGTGCAATATGCCATTTTTGATCTGTGGGCTGTGGGCAGGACACAAACAGGAGTGCTGGCTTGATGCTGAAGCCAGCACTGCAGGCTTGGTAGTGCAAGATGATCCAGCATCTAACCTTAAGGCAACAGCCACCCTTTGGCCAGAGGCTGATCTGGATCTAGTTGGAGTGATAACAGGTCAGCGTGGGCAAGATCCCTCCCTGAGGCTGGCATAAAATACACATATCCTTGGGCAGAGGTTTGTCTACCAGTTAAAACCTGTGCTTTGTTAGTCCCAAGGCACAGGAGGGGCTGTGCCATGCCAGCCAAGTTGTCTTACCCTGCGGACCTTTCCGTCTCCATGCTGCTGCAAGTGGCTTTCTTTGGCAGCTGCATGGCAAGGGGCTGTCCTGTGCCACGGGAGGAAGCTCTGTGGACCACAGGGACACCGTGCCCCACATAGGCAAGGTCTGAGGAGCATGTGCGACTGAAGGGAGACCCTGATTTTTGTGGAGTGGCAGATCTCTTGGGACAAAATTGTTTTTTTCCTGGGAAGTACCACTGCTGCAGAAGTTGGTATGGCTTCTGAACCCGTTCCCCAGCTACTGTGTGGAATCTTACAGCTTATGTCTTGCTGCATTAATGAGGAAGGGGTGAGAGTTTACTGCATCACTTTCTGTTAGCTCTAAAACATGCATTGGCTCAGGAGAAAGCCCCTTCCTCTATTAGAAATGCCGCAGTGATGAGCAAGCCAGCTTCATGGCTGGCTTTTGCTCGGTCTCTGAAGTTTGAGCACAGTGTTGGGGCTCCAGCTTCAAACACCAGCATGGCTGTGGTTGTGCTATGGCTGATGGACCCCGCAGCCATTAACGAGCTTGCAGGAGCACTCCTCTCTCCTCCAAAATGCTGTGACTCATGTCTGACCGTGGAGAGGAGCAGCTGCAGCCTCCAGGAGAGCCTGTAATGAGGCCAGGATCTCCAGCACGGGGCCTGCTTTCTGTCAGCTCTTGGAGGAGACCGTGGGTAATTACCTCTCCTGTCTGCTCTTCTCCGCTGCCGGCTTCGCTTCAGGTTCAAACGCTCGCTGACAGGGAGAAGGGTTTTCAGATACATAATTTAAAATTCCGATGGCATGTTGTCAGGTCAACATGCTGCAACATGGGAAGAGATTTTACATCATAAGGACTCCGGTGTCATTCTTGGCTATGCTGCTCGTCTGGCACATTTCTACCTGTTTGAAGGGTACATGGTGCATGGATTTCTGGCTGCCTTTGGGTTTCCCTGCAGTGGGGTTATAGCTGTGCGTTATCTCTTCTCACCAGACCTTTTGAGGTCTTTAGTTTCTTCCTCAGTTTGGTCTCATGTTGGGGATCGCGCTTGGATGCTCATGTTTATTGTTCTGTATTGGGCGGGAAAAGCTGGAAATGGTAGGTGCATCTTGGAAGAAAGGTTTTCCTTTTGCCAAGAAAGGTTGGTCCAGATGATCCTTGAGGTCCCTTCCAACCTGGTATTCTATGATTCTGAGGTTGAGAGGAAATAAATCCAGGTCAGAGATCACTATAAATTGCTGTAACCCTTCCTTTACCTGATGTTAGCACCTTTACAGTGGGGAAAACCTTTTATAAGGGTTGAATATGATGTTCTATAAGTTGGGGTTTTTTTGGTGCATGGTTGCACAAACTTGGCTTAGAGTTAAATCTGTGCTCTAATTGTCCTCTGTCTACAGCCTGTGTTTCCAGAGTTGGGTAATGTGCCCTTTGCTGTGCAAAGTAGAATCAAGTGTGAAGGGCATTACCTGGTCATGGGAGAGAAGGACCCTGGTGGTAGTCTCTTCACCTGCCTGTGGTAGGACTGGGGAGGGACGCTTCACCCTGTGAACTGCGTCTTGCTCTCCTTGAGGCAGAACAATTGCCTGGATGTTTTGCACAGCCTTGCGGGGAAAATACGCCTAATCAAATTGCAGGGTCTGGTCTTGTTGTGGACTGAAGAAACCTCTTCCTGCTCTGTGCTTGGTGGACCAAGAACCTTTCTTTGGGATAACTGTGTCTCCTGCCGTTTCTTCTGGCCTAGAAGGCAGCAGTTCCCGGCTGTCCCAGTGTGACTTGAGCTGAGCAGACCTTGGTAAAGGAATGTCACAGATCTTTTGCAGAGAAGGAAGAGCTCTAGTGCAAACAGATGCAGAAGTGGCCGAAACAGATTAATATTTTAAGCTGGGGGAGTAGGGTAGGTCTCTGCTGCCCATGAACCAAGTCCAAGTGGGAGACAAAGGGAGGAAGTGTCCTCAAATCAGGACATGGGGAAAGGAGAGTGCCAGCCTTTGTGTGCTGAGCAAAGATTCAACTTCTGTCTTGGTGTCTTTCCTTGCCTGGTACCAGCCACCTTCCCTGTCTCTGCATGGTGTGCTGGGCGTGCATTGCAGCATTGTTGTCCAGCTGCCTGTCCGTGACTGGGGGCATCTTGATGAAAGCCAGGGGTGAGCGCACGTAGACCAGACATGCCTGCACTGGAGCTGGGGTGGCAAGGCAGGCAGCACTGCAGGCAAAACCCTTTCCAACAGGAAGATCCCTGCAAGATCTCCAGATTTAGGACTGTGGTTCAGAATGGAAGCAGGGTAATGTCTCTGTCTAGAGTAAAGTGATACTGAAACCTGGTATGGAGGGGCATCACAGCTCTAAATGAAATGACTGAGATTTGGGGGTTGGTGTTTGGGTTTTAGTTTTTTTTTATTATTTTTTTTCCTTTTTCTATTTTTTTTTTTTCCCCTCCCCATCTTGCATTTCTCCAGGACTGTTATCCTTTCAGCCAGGAGGTGGCTCTGGAGCACACTGTGGAGCTGGGCACAGCTCAGCGTGCAGTAGCCGAAGCGACGGGGAGAATCTGCGACCGTCACCAGTTCACGATGAAAGGCAGATGGCCTTTCTTCTAGCTTCCAGACGGGATGCGTGCGTGTCCTCTGACACACATATGCAGAGGCAGCTTCAATGAATTTCCAAATGCTTCTGACACTCTGTGCTCTGATGCAATGTTTAGGAAGTGGGGAACATGCTTCTGGTGCTGGTAACATAAGCTTGGCTCAGACTGTCCTCTGGGAGCAGGGATGGCTCCAAACGCAGTGTCATACCAGATGTAGGCTCTTCTCAAGAGCTCCAGACCTGCAGAGAAAGTTGTTGTGCGAGGCAGCCGTTCTGATCTACGGAAAAGAGGAGCTGGCTTTGTGCTTGCCAGAGTCCTTAGGGAGGATGTAGGACATGAGGGGCAAAGCAGGGAAAGCCTTGATTGACAGAAGCATAAAGGAGCATAACTACTATCTAGGAAGATACTAGCATCCCAGGCTTTGGAGTCCGTGCCAAAACTTATGCCTGGGACATACAACGCTGCCAAGTCTAAATGACTTGCTCTCTGTCATCCTTGGGTAGCACTATGCAGAGGAACACCTGACAAATAGAAAACTCTGGGCCTTAGTCCTTCTGTGTGAGGAGAACAAGATCACAGTAGCCCAGGGCTCTCCTTGTGGTTGAAGCTTTGGGATGCCCTGAAAGCAGTGAGTCCCTGCTCTTCTGTTAGTACTGTATTATGGCTTCTGGTGGGCTCCCTATACTGAAGACTGTTGCCTGGGGAGAACTTGGCAAAATACATCCACAAAAGTTGCCAAACACACACCTTTATATATAACCCATATGTGCCACTCTGGGGTATCCTTCTGCAAGAAATTTAGAGGAATTAGGTCTGGAAATCTAATTTACTTTGCACTTTCCTCCTCCCTAGTTGCTCAGAGAGGAGCTGGAGGGACCTTTGATTGTGAAAACTGGAATTCACCATTTCCCTCACCCCATAGGGAGAGAGGGCTATTAGGTGAGAAGCTCTGCACCATGACAAAAGGGAGAAGGATGTTGTGGGGGACGTGGAAAGGCTGGAAGGAAGCCTGGCAGCTTGAGACAGAGGTGTGCTGGCAAGAGCTGAGCTTTCAAGGATTTTGAAGTCTCTCCTTCCCAAACCTCTTAATTCCAGTGACCTACAAATGTCAAGGCAAATTTTGGTTCTTGCTTATGCAGGAAGCAAAATCTTCTGTCCCTGTGCTTGGCTGGGCAGGAGGAGATGGGAGACTTTAAGTACATGTCCCTGACGCTCACTTGGCATGGCTGTCCTGTCCCCACAGGGTCTGGCCAACCCATGCAGCCCTAAGTGTGGAAGTTCATGGTTCTTAATATGCTGTGGCCTTGGCTTACGTGTGAGATGCTGTTGGTGCTTTGTGCGTATACTCTGACGACCTTGTTTCCTCCAACAATGGTGCTGGGTCAGGACAATGCCTTGGGGGAGCTGCCTTCACTGGCTGAACAGTTGCTTGTTCAGATGGGGACAAGTTGTGCTCAGGGTTGCAGTCAGCTGGTTGTGGGGAACCCTGTGGTTTGGCATCAGTGTCCTTGTTACCAGCTGCAATGGTAGGCTGCCACAATTAGCAGCTAATCTGTGTGTGTGCCCTGGTCATAGGAATGGGGAGAAGTCACTGTGTCTGTTTTAGGTGGCTGCGTCATCCACAAAGCACAATGTGATCCCTCAGGCAAGATGTACCAGTTTGCCTAGACTTCTGCAAGCTGAAGAGACAACCTGTAGCAAGCAGAGGAGGGCAGAGTGTGCTCACTTAAACTACACTCTTTTATGGAAGTGCATAAATACAGTGCTGTTACTGAAGCAATGGGGAGCCTTGCACCCTGGTTCAGGACTTGTTAGACTGCGCACAGGGACTGTCCTGCCCATGAGAAGTTCTGACAAAGCTTTGTCTCTTTGTCTCCAGCCCAGCTGTGCCGTTGGTGGTGCAGGCCAGATGCTTGGTCCCCTTTCTGATGTCTGGGATTAATGGGGAGTCTTGCACTGACTTTGTGGGCTTGGAGATAAGTTCAGAATGATCTGCCTGTTGACCTGTAGAAGTCTGTGGCAGGACCAAGGACTGCAGCTGAACCTCAGCCTTCTCTGCTGATCGCCCATCTGCAGCCCGTCTAGTTTGGCTGGGAGCCAGTGCCTGCAAATGGGCCCTGCTGTGAGCTACTGATTGTTTGCTCTTCCTATCCTATTTACGGAGGTGAAAGTTGAGGGAAGACTAAGGGCTTTAATTCAGCTCTAGAGTCCCTGCTGTCTACTGGCTTGTGCTTTGCCAGTGCTATGTAGAGTGGAGAAGGTGGGTTGTTTTAGAACCACTGGTTCTAGTCTTCAATCTGGGAGAAGACTTCTGAGGACAGACCCCCACCACAGGCCCTCACTTGCTAAATGAGTTGGATCTAGAGTGATAGCTGTTTTGGTTCTCTTTGAGGTCTATAGGGCGAGATCTACTTCTGCAGAATGAAGTTAATTGCAAGTATTGAACTGCAAAATCCAAACTTGTTGGCATATTTCAAAATGCACAGTGAAGCCTGTCTGACTTCTGCTTGTCTACAACTTCTTTTGGAGCTAGAGAGAAAGAGAAGAGATTCCCCAGGCTCCATGTGAGGTGCAACAGTAATTCAGTCTGGATTGCTGGATGCAGAGTCCGTTGTGGGCTGTTGGAGGAATACGTGCTCTGCTAGGGTTAAATGCTTACATGAAATCAATAGAAGTTTTATTGCCACCATGTGACTTCAGCTGGAACTCTGCCATCCGTAATAGAAGCTGTGCTAGGTCTCCCCCCCTCCAACTACAGGACAGATATATTAGTCTAGACAACTGAAAAATAGTGGTATATTGGGAGGCTGCGTTTTCATTATGTAAATGGAGCTCTGCAGGAGGATTAATTGATTATTCAGTTACTGTGGATCTGTCTTGGATGCCCTGGCAAGATGAGAGAACCTGATGGAAGCTCTCCAGTGATGCTGTATGGTAGTACAAAGGAGTCCTTGAGCATCCCCTGCTCCTCTCCAGACAACGCACAACATGGGCACATTGCATGTTGCTTTCCTTGTAAGGGGACTTGTTTCCCAGAATGGTGTGGGTCTCTTCAGGCTTTATGACTGGGGATTATATCCTGGTACAGGTAACAAAGGCTGCCAAGTGATAGCCAGAAACAACCTGTTTCAGCCCACAGTGTTGCTGTTTGGAGGAACTCACCTGTTGACTAAGGTCTTGACGATGGCAGCTGGAGACCATTCAGGGGCACCATGAGGAAATGTGTTGTTATAAATGCTGGGAGTTGTGAGAGATAAATACACTTCTGGAGATTAGCTCCTAGCTGAAAAGCAAGTGTAATGCATTGTCTTAGCCTTAGCCCAGAAGATGAGTGATACAGATACAAAAAATTTGGGGGAAGGAAGGCACCATGATGGGGACAGGCCTGAAGATATGTTTAATGGGCAGCCTGAGAGCTCTTAAGAGGAGGTCTACTAGACAATGTGACACTCCAGGTGAATATAGTACCATTTAGGCATCAGGGTCAGTGCCCACAGCTGACTATTTTGGAGCAGGGATCAGCTGCAGCTGCTAAGATGAATGGCTACTGAGTGAATGTGTTCTGCTCTCCTTTCTAGGTTGCATCCATACATGGCATTTTGAGGAAAAAAAAAAAAGGCTAGCTTTCCTGTATGCACGTTGAGGTCTCCACTGCTATCTACATTGGGCAGGACGTCCAGGTGTGGGGACAGCTCTTGAGCAGCTCTGCTCCCTCCGGTGCCACAGGGAGAGTGGAGTCTTTTTGTAGGTAAGCAAGCAAGGCTACCACATTTTTATAACTAAATATGTCTCTTCTGGCCAGGATAACACATTATAGCAGAGAGAGTATTTTCTGAATCAGAAATACCTGTAGTGCCCTCCACCGTGGTGGAAAATAGATCTGCACAGTCTGCTGGACTCAGGTTGCTGGAGGAAGAAAGGACAGCTGTGGTGAGATGGATGCAATCACTTTCTGCTGTCCTGCTGCATGGGATATAATTGCTTTATTGTTCTCTGCTCTTCCAAAGCCATTTTGATACTGCTGCCCAAATCAAATTTTGTGAAGAACATTTTAAAACAAAACTTAGCCTTTGGCCTGAAATACATCACCTGTGGAAAGTTTTGCAAATAATCCTGACATCTGGGAACTGGGTGTGGAAAAGCTGTGATACTGGAACAAGGGAAATTTAGATTCTGTTTCTTATGGGTAAGTGCAGATACTGGAACTGAGGGCAGTGTATCCCCAAACTTTGGTGGGAAATAATAACTCTTTGGGAGTTGAAAAGGTTCTAGTGATGAAAGTACAGTGATTTCAGGAAGGCCTGCTGGTGATAGAAAAAAAACCCCCAACTTTCCTCTCCTTCCATGCCAGTAAAATGGGGAAAAAAGCTAAAATTCATCTATCTATCTATCTGATTAAATGTAACACACTATTCCAGAAAGTTTGTGGAGCGTCTTGTAAATCTGCTGAGAACAGGGCAAGAAACTTTCTGGAGATCAAAGAAGGGACCACAAGTGATGAGATCCTCCTTTTTCTATGAGAAAAGAGTAAACTATGGCCAACTACCCCCTGCTGATGGGCAGCAGAATTGCACTAGACTACTACTGCAATAGATCTGAGATGGCTTTATATGTGCATGTCCTGTTGTTGTGAGACCAGCAGAGGAGACTAATTGTTAGATGGGCAGGTCTGTAGGTCAAGGTTTCCACTGAAGTTGGAATTTCTGTCATTTATCTCATACTTGCTGATTCTGTGTTCAGCATTGGCTGTGTAGAGGCAGTTCAGCACGTGCTCTGTGTTGCAGACATGTCTTGTGCATCACTAGGTGTCTTTGTTTTTGTTTTTTTTTGAAGTCGCCAAGCGCCAGCAATTTAAGTGCAGTGCAAAACTCCACAGACATGAGGCTCATTTGCAAGGCAGAGATGCATTTCCATATCCTGTCTCATGGATTCCCGAACAAAGATGTTTACAGGAAAAAAAAAAAGCACTAATGCTATAGGAGGAGGGGGGAAGCATAATGTATTCTTCAAATGTTTGTATGTCAGCAAAATGCCTGCAAAGCATTCAATAGATTAATCCTGTAGCTGGCCTAAAAGGAATGGATTTCTAGCCATAACTGAGATTGGGAAAAATTGATTTCCATGTTCTTGTTGACTGAATAAGATAAAAACAACTGTCTTGGCACTCATTACTGGGCCAAGAATTCAGATCTCTGCTGCTGAACTGCATGCAGAGTCAGGTTGAATACTAGAACCACTTGTGCTGGTTTTGGCTGAGATAGCTACTATGAAGAAAATTTAACTAATGTGAGGCTGTGTTCTGGATTTGTGCTGGAAACTGTTGGTAGTACAGTGATGTTGTGGTTATTGCTGGGCAGTGCTTACGCAGAGTCAAGGCCTTTTCTGCTTCTTGCACAGCCCCACTAGTGAGTAGGCTGTGAGGGCACAAGAAGTTGGGAGGGGACACAGCCAAGAGAACTGACCCAAAGTGACCAAAGCGCTATTCCATACCATATGATGCCATGCTCAGTATAGAAAGCTGAGGGAAGAAGAAAGAAGGCAGAGGATGTTCAGAGTTATGGCTTTTGCCTTCCAGAGTAACTGCTACACGTGATGGAGCCCGTCTTTCCTGGAGATGTCTGAACACCTGCTTGCCAATGGGAAGTGGTGAATGAATTCCTTGCTTTGCTTTGCTTTTGTGTGAGTGGCTTTTGCTTTACCTATTGAACTGTCTTTATCTCAACCCACAAGTTTTCTCACTTTTACTGTTCTGATTCTCTCATCCATCCTACCGTGGGGGAGTGAACAAGTGGCTGCGTGGTGCTTAGTTACTGGCTGGGTTAAACCACACCATCAGCCCAGCCCAAGGACTGATGAAAAGGGACATTTTAGAAGCCAAATCTTAACCTTTTCCACTGGGAATGGGACTTGCAGCACAGCACGACTGCTAAAACACCTGGTGGCTTCGTATAGATGTATGGCTGGATGCTTTGGTCTTTCAGCCAGGGCTATAAAGGCACTTCTGCAAAACACGAGAAAGGGGAGAGGACCTCGGCCAGTCTTTTTACATCAGAGAGCTGTTGCTAGAGATGATGCATGCCTTGCCACCTTGAGCCTGGCTGTTAACTTGAGCTCTTGAACAATGTCTTAAACTCTTTGGGATAACTACTGCTCTTTGGCACTCGGTGCTTCACATCCGGACTTGGAAGGTGGACATAGTGGCTGATCTGTACTGGTGAAAGTGCTAGAATGCATACCATCCAGTGGGCTTCTCTGTGGTTGTTTCCTGTACGTCTAGATATTCACATTTCATTTCAAAAGACAGTTCAAAAGAAGAAATTTAAAATATGTTCAGATTTCAGAAAGGATATTTTCTGGTTTTACTGTTAAGCAGCTCTTAGCCAGGGGATTAATGAGCTTATGCCATGACTGGGTTGGAAATGCTTATTGTTTTCCCTGACTCTGACAAAAGACATTAGAAAAGATGGCAGAAAGTATTGGGTAGGACAGGAGCTGACATCTGCAGGTGGGACAGCCATGATATGCTCTCTCCAGCCCCATCTGTGTTCCCCATGTGTGGGGAGTCACAGGCTGTACTGGCCTGGTCTTTCCCAAGTTCTTCTAGGCTGGATGGGGTGCATCCTCCTGCTGATCTCCAGCTCAGGGAGAGATGTGGGCAGCCATGGTGCCTGGATGGCTCTGGCTTAGTGGAATGAAGTCCTGTACTCAGAAGTGCAAAGCCCTGGAGTGCAAGAGATGCCACCTGGGAAATGCTTTGCATCTTCTCTTTTGTTCACCACAATGAGTAGTGAACAGGATCTTT
>JAOQGH010000004.1:2903024-2915291 GCA_025769975.1 Gallinago jamesoni
AGTGCAAGAGATGCCACCTGGGAAATGCTTTGCATCTTCTCTTTTGTTCACCACAATGAGTAGTGAACAGGATCTTTTCAGTTAAGCCTACTATCCAGTGCCTCAGGTTTGATAAGTCTCCAAACGTGACCAGTGAGTAGGACAACACGTTCAGCTTGACCTAATTCTTTTTCCCATTTCTGTTCTTGTTTTTAGTACAGTTGAAAAAGTCTATAAAAATTATCCCAACCATCTCTTCAAACGCTTGGGGCTGCAGGAGATCTATGCTTTGTTATTACACCATTTCAGGAGCCTTCCTTTTCCCCCTGGGGCTGGTTCCCCTTGGAGCACCTTCATGCAGGAAGTAGAGGAGGTAAGCAATACAAACTCGGTTTGAGGTCCTCCAAATCCAAAGAAATGCTTCTCGGATCCCCGGTCTCTTGTGTTGTGGATTAGGCCCGTGTGAAATGGTAAATCCCTGTCCTGAAATTCCTCAGGCAAACTGGGAATCATGGCAGTTTTTGACTGACTGCAAACAGATCACTTGATAACTCTCAGTCTTATTGACATAACTCTAAAAATACGCCGCAAAGTGTAAATAATAAATGTGTAGTATCTGCACTGGAGCAAGTAAACACCGCCTGATGTTGTCTGATATTTCACTGGCAAGGTGTCCTCCGTGATGCTCCAGCAGAATAATTTTCCGAGCGAGTGACTTGCGTGACAGGTGGATGTGCTGAGCTAATGCAGCCGCGCACGGAGCTGGTTCTGGGAGGGGAGGCGCGTGGGGCCGCCCGGGCTTTTTGCTGGAGACGGCAGCGAGCAGATCGCGGCGGGTCCCCTCCTGCCGGCGCTCAGCAGCTCGGCGGGGAGGTGCGAGAAAAAGCGCCTGGGCAAGCTCGCCTTGGGCTTGCTGACACGGGTGTGTTGCTAAAAGCTTTTTTTCCTGTGCGGTGTGGATACATCGGCTTCTGAGGCTGAGTGACACGCCGATTAATAATTCATGCTGGCAGTATTGACTGTTGGGAGCTAATCTGAGAACGCCTGGGTGAAAGCCGTTAGTACGTTTGCCCTGGGTGAAGAAGCTGTCTTCCTGCTCAGGTGCTGGGGTCACGCAGCAAAGACAGTCTCCTGACGGCAAGGTGGCTGCTGCTGTGCAGCCAAATCCTTTCCAGGCTGGCAATTATGGCAGCCCAGACTGTGGGCCTTGTTACCCAGAGCGTGCTCCCATTCTCCTGCTTTCTGAGGTGTCCCAAGGTGGCTGGAGACCCAGACTGTTGAAGAACAGCTTTTACTGTATTTTGTAGCTTGCAGGTGGACTCTTGTGTCTGCTGTTTCAGATAAGCTGGGGTTTAAAATCCTTCTGTGGTCTCTGGGTCAACTCTGCAGTTGCTGCTCTGGCACATCATTGTGTGTAGGGACACTCTGTGATCTCCCCAGGAAGGTCCAAGGCAGGAAGGGTTACACAGGCTGAACTTGGCTGGCCAATCTACTGAAGGACCCATAGATACTTTGGGAACTTGGCTAGCAACATGACCCTGGCAGAGTCACATCCACCAAGAAGGGGATGTGATTTCCAGGAACTGGGAAAATCGTTTGCATAAGTTTTAAAGGATTTTAAAGGAATGCATGGCTTGGAATGCTGCTGTGATCATGGATGGAGAGTGCCAACCTCTGTTGTTCCTGATTGGCAGAGGTCTTCCTTCCTTGGTCACATGGAGACAACAGAAAGTCTCTGAAGTTTCCCTGGGGCTGAACGTCCTAGGCTTGTACAATAATGGTCTCAATGTCTGTGTTCATGAGTGGCAGACAGAGGGGACCAGCGATATGTGTCCAGGCATCCTAGGGAAACTACTCCTAGCTACAGCACTCACAGAGGCCCATCAAGATCTGCCTTTCCTCTCCCCTTGTCCTAGTGCACAGTGCAACATTGCACTGACCTTTCCAAATAAGATGTAAAACTGAGCTGATGGGCTTCTGCAGGCAAGGCTCTGTTAACAAGAGTGGGGATGTTAACCTTGGATCCCTGCCCAAATTGAAATGGATATAATCTCTAAATGGCTCGTACCAAGATGAAATCCACTTAGAAGGGAATGTTTGTTCCTCTCTCCCCTGCAGCCTGCAGTGCTGATGTGTTGAGCACAAAGGGGACAGCAAATTGTGGCTGGGTGAATTTTGTGTTGAATGTGGTAGGGACTAAACCAGCCCTCTCTCATTTCTGGATGGATGTTGTTCTGTTTTCAAGAAGATTTGACAAAAATGAGGTAGAATCAAGCGAAAAAAAAACCCCAAACCCAGAATAGACTAGATCCTGATTGAAGTCTTTATTTTGATGGATTCTGAATGAGTCCCGAGTTGTGCTATCCTTCATGGAAATACATTATACTCAGCACTTTCCAAGATGCCCCAGTCACCAGGCCAGGGTTCTGCTGTTGTCCAGCTCTGTGTCACAGTGCTCCAGGCTAGAGTAGGACTCCAGAGCATTTGGTTCAGAGATGGTGCTTCTCTTTCCACCTTGGTCTGGGGGAAACCAGCTGAGAAGCTGGGGGCAGGGGTGAAAAGGAACTCTGGGGACTTACCATGAGTAAAGGCTGTGCACCAGGAGCCTGGGGAAGGGCAGTGCCTCGTGCAGCTGATCAGTTCTGTCGCCTGCCTACAAACTAGGATCAGGTGATTGCTCCATCATCCAGGAGGTGACTGGTGGCATAGTTTGGTGAGGCAGTACTGTGCTTCACCATGACTTAACATCTGGGAAATGGAGAATCTCTGCCTGTGTCAAACATTTATGTATGGACTGTAGCCCTGTGAAAAGAGATGCCATGGCAGATATCAGCCACTGGAGGAACATGGCTGGGGGGGAATGTCACAACTTCCCTTCAGAGTCTTGAGAGGTAGAGCAGGATGATGAGGCTGACCAGCACTGGGGAAAAGACTATGGAAGGAGCAGAGAGATAAGGTCTGACTGCCATGGTCACACTCAGATGTCGATGGTGTTCTTGAGAGGCAGGAGAAGTCAGGACAACAGGCATCTCCATGTGAATAAGGTGTTGAACAGAGCATCGTGCTACGTAACACAGCTATGTATATAGGTGCGATAAGATGGAATAAGCTGGATATCTGAAATAGCAGTGCAAGCACTTGCTGCTGGGCTCGGAGGACTGCGTGTGCTTGATGTTGGGAGATGTGCTGTAGCAATGTAGGATCATGATGTATCTTGGTCATCCAGCAGGACTGGACCAAGTTCTGGGAAGATGCTTGCAGCTTCAGCTTCACCAAACACTTGCTCTGGTTAATGCAAATGTTGCTTTGGAGATGCTGAGAGGTTTTTCTCCCCACCCCTTAAAAAGAGCATATGTTCTCACTACTAACAAGCAGGTTTGCAAAGAGTCTATTTTTAAGATGATTACAGGGTATCAGTAGCTGTTCCAGTGTCAACTGTCGGTTTTGTTTCCTTGTCGGCAGTAAACTGTTGGCAGGTTTGTGCACCAGAGGTTTACTCCTTCCCAGCTGTAATTGCACAGCACAGAAATTATCACTTGCTCTGTGCATGCCTCTGCTGGTTTCTCCCTCTGAGCCTGCTGTTCACAAGCAGCTCCTCCAAGCGCTTTCTACCCAGTGAAGAGCTGTGTCGTGGCATCTCCTGCTGGCAAAAGGCAAAGCCTGGCTAGCTCTAAAGTGCAGAGATGAGACTAAATGTGATGTTATAATATATGTGTACTTGATACCAGTGCATCCCACTTTGTTGCACAGAGAAAGAGCCCAGAACCCAGTTCCTCTGCCAGTAAGCCAGTTGCAGAGACTGGTTTTTGCAGGCAGTTTCCCCTGTGTATTATATAAAATTATACCTACAGCCCCAGCTGAGGTCTTCAGGGTATTGAGGAGAGGTGATCCGGTGGCTGAGTCTCTGGAGAGCTGGTGCTCTTCAGCTTGTGCACGTGGCTGGTACTTAGCTTGGTCTTTCTGCACCTTGGGTCCCCATTTGACTGGCAGGCAGAACAGCACGGCCAGCTCCACCAGGCTTTTCTCTACGTGACCACAGAGAATTTGAAGTCCTCTGGTGCTCTTGTGAAAGAGGACATGAAGTCCTTCTGCTACAGCAAAGGCTGTGTTTGCTAGAGGGCATTGGAGTGTTTAACTCACACCACACCTTTGTCCTGCCACCACACTGCGAAACCAGAAGTAACTTACGGAGGAGGAAGCAAATAGCATCCTTTATTGGGAATTAAGGAAATCACATTGTAAACGATCGCATCCTTTTGGTTTTTTTTGAGTCTAAATAAACCCATGTTAACCCAATAAACTGTGACTGCAGCTCTGCATACAGAGGTGATGGGGGAGTTCAGTGGGAAGTGCCAGCTAACGGGAGGAGGGATCAGGAGTCCTTTCCTTACCCCACAGGGCATATCCTGTAGGAAACAGCCACTTGAAGTGTACTCGTTCCTTTCCCCTTGACATGGTGGGCAGCTGGCATCATGACGACACCTGGGTGTGAAGTCTGCGCTCTGTCCTTCGGTGCAAGTCCTTGGCACACCTCTGGCTTCAGACTCAGCCTTCTCCCCCACCCTGAAAGTTTCCAAGTGCCACCGAACCGATGGGAGAGAAATGGTTGTTGTGTTTCCCAGGCTGACACCTCCTGCTGAGCAGCCTTCCCTGCAGGAACAGCAGTCCTCTCACGTTACTCTGGGGACACAGTGCCTCGGTACTGATGGGACCAGACAGGATCCGTCACTGTGCTGATGTGTCTCCTCCACAAAAAATCCTAAATGACACCAGTGTCTGAGAGACGAGGAACAAAGGAAAAACAAACAAACAAAAATTTCTGTTCGTTTTGCTCCCCTCTGGTCATCTGTCATCTGGAGTGGGGACTCTGGACTTCACTTGTGGAGGAGGGCTTGGGTTTAGGGGTTCTGCTGGGGATATGAAATGGGTTAGCTTTTTTCACGTGAGACCAACAGGCCTTGCGGGTCAGAAAACTGCTTCTGCTGGGCTGTGTTTATGGACTATATGTCCCTGGTTTTAGCTTGCTTCTAGAGTACAGGCTCTTCTGACTGGTACCATAACCAGCCCCTTGCAGTAGGGCAAAGAGGGGATGGGGCACGGCTCAGTGTTGCTTGTGCTACAGTATAGGGCCACAGAGGAGGAGGCATCAGAAGGACCTTGCCAAGGTCGAGTGAATCTGTCTCCCTGCCCAAGGTAAGATCAGCTCTACCTATGTCGTTTTTAGACTAACCTGTTTTTAAAGACCCTTGGGGATAGAGGTTGCTCAACCCCTTTCAGGGCTTCTAACAAGAATAATGTAACAAGCATAGTGTGTTGGGGTTTTTTCCCTCCCCCCTCACCCCTTGTCTGACCTAATCTTCCTTGCCTCAATTTTTAGCCTGTTGTTTATGTTCTGTGGTGGCTGTGGCTGAAAAAAACCTTTCCCTTCCCATTCCTAGCAGGCTGTTTGAAAGCTGTCCTTGGATCAACAAGGACCAAGTGGGATGGCTGTGCTCCTGCGCAACATGTGTGACAGATGTGCCACCTCTGGGCTCGCTCTCTCAAAATGGTCCATTTCTGTCTCAAAACAAGTTAGCCAAAACCAGAATACCAGATTTATGATGAAAATCAGCCTTTCACGGTGAGAACTTGAGATACTTTTTCTTGAATAAGATGGATGGGGAATCTTGGCCAACTGAGGATGCTGACATTAAGCCTTCAAGGCATTGTGGCCTTAGCTCTTGAGAACAGCACACTTCATTCAGCTGGGCAGGGAGATCTCTCCCAGATGTGTCTTCTGGTTTTAAATTGGTTGACAGAGCTTTCCCTTCTCTTTACATAGACAGCTGCTATCTTCTAGCTTCAGCAGTGGAGGTACTTTAAAGTTGGGTGGGTTAGTGCTTGTGAAACAGTCTAGGCTGTTCAGTTTCATAGGATTTAAGACTGACTTACTCTTTGTGTCCTGAGTGTGCTAGGAAAATTCTTTGCTTTGCCTGGAGGCCATTTCACACTTAAATTTAAATTGTTGGCTTGACTCTCCCTTTGTGTAAGTCTTTCAAGTAGAGAGTTGTGTTTTCTGTAACAATCTCTTCTTGGTTTTGATAGCAATGTCTTTGGGACCTGCCCTGATTGCTACTTTGAGTGGCATCGCTTTGAAGTGTGCTGGAGCTACCTGTTTTGGAGAGAATGGAGGAGAGATGGCCAAGGCAACCTGAAGAGAGTGCTGTGGAAAATGGCAGTGCATCTAATTGAGGTAAGGAGACTACCAAGAACAGGACAGCCAGCCTAGAAATGTACAAATTATGTAAGAATAGCTGGAGTAAAACCTTGCAAAATAAAGTCTTTGTGGCCCTGTAGGCTATCCTCAGGCAAGTGATTTTCTGTGGACCTCACATAAGAGTCGTGAAGAACTGGCTGCAGAAAACAAAACACAACTTACATTAACCTGAGATAACAAAACATCCCGTTCTTTAAAAATGCCCCAGTCTGAGCAGCTGAAGACCTGGAAAACAACCTTAAAAGTAAATAACCTGTGGCTTTGACTAATTATACAGTAAGTCCACCACCTTCCCTTCCACAGGCAGATGAAGTGAGTTGGAAAGTAAGGGTGCTGGTACGGTGACAGCAGAGCTTGCGCTGAAAGCACTGGGTCTTGTCCCTGGGCAGCCCCAGTTAAGAAAGAAATACTTCTGCAGGCACCAAGTCTCCTGCCTGCTACTGGGACTACTCACTGGTGATGACATCTCAAATATGTTTTAATAACCAGCGGCTGTTAATAAGCGCTAACTACTTTACCAGCTTAGATGCATCTCTTTAAATTTAAACAGGATTAGATAAGGTAGGGAGATTATTAAATACCCAAATGAACATTAAGCAGATATATTGGAGGCTTAACAACTCTACAGCAGATTGTTAAATTGCTCTAAATATTTCCCTACTAGTCTGGGGGTATTTAATTAAAACAACCCCTCTAGTCCTCTGTAATGTGCCTAGCAGGCCTATGAGCCCTGTGCAGGGCGGGACCCTAATTGGCAGCGTTACCGTAAAGCTGAGCTGTGCTTGAGGACAATTAAAAAGCCAACAGCCCCCCCACCCCCTCCCCATCCCACCCCACAAACCACCCCAAGCCCCTCTAATTAGTGTGAGAAATGACGACAAAACAACTCCGAGTGTCTCCAGTGACAGGTGCACAAATAACAAGGCTGATGAAAGATTTTGCAATTAAGATTGTGCTATGAAGATTAATGGGATATTTTCATAAACTGATGTAAGATTGCCTATAACCCAGTCGCCTCCACGTAGCTCCATCTCCTTCTCACCAGCCTTTCTGTATCTCTTGTTTCTCAGATTTCCTTTGCCCCATATTTTCCAGGTTTCTGTGGGTTTTTGTTCCCAGCACTTCTTCAGGTTTCTGATGTTTCCTGGTGGTTTTCTTCTCTTGCTTAGGCTGCTATTGGCTAAATCTCAAGTGTTTTTCTCCATTTAAACTTCCTGGGTAGGGGTGGAAGTGGAGGTGTCCACCTGGGACGTCTTTGCGACATTACTCCATCGCAGGCTGTGTTTGCAGAGTTCAGGGCAGTGGATGACTTCCAGGTATTTTTGACGTAGCTCAGCTCTGGTGCTGCTCATGGTGTCGCTGCATTGCACAAGAGGGACTAGGGCCTGCCAAATTGCCTTTCTAGCATGATTTTCCAAGACGGTGATGTTTCTAATGTGGTGCGCAGCAATTACTTCACCTTCCCATTTACTCATTTTTGGGTGTTTCTTTGGAGCCGTTTGAGTGGTTTCCCCAGCAGTGATAGATCATGATCTCACTATGATTAAGCCACATGGAAGTGAATGGCTGGGTAGCAAAGGGAGACTGTTAACACCCTACTGGGGAAGGGCATACGGTGTATGATCAACCTTTATTAGGGCCCTGAGGATCCAGCTGCAAAGCACACATCTGGCTCTAGAGCCGCCTGTGCCTGTGGCTTTCCGAGGCCCATGGGTCACATTGCCTGTGCCTCTTCCCAGAGATGTGTCCCTTGAGCTTGCCAGCGATTGTATTAACCCAGATTAAATGTGATATGACCACTGTTTGGTGGAAGCATTAAACTGGTGGAGAAGTCAACGGAGAGCTGGACAGACACCCCTTCCCATGCATTCTTCAAAGAGGGAGGGAGATTTGCACCTATTGTCCAAACCCACTCCTTTCCCAGACGTGCTTGCCTGTTGCTGCTGTCATTGTTACTTCATTACTCCTAATTGCCTGTTACTCTTGATATCTCCAAGGCAGGCTAGTACACAGGGAATTTACATTTTTAATCTAGTGAAGGCAGTGATTGGACACACAGCCTCCGGTCCTGGTTTTCTTCCTCTCTCAATTGCTGCCGAACACCAGGTTTGATGTCTGGTTTCTGCCCCTCCGCCCTTGATTTTCCTTGATTTTTTTCCTTCCTGACCTTGTCCTCAGCCCCGCCAGTGGTTTTTTGCTGTGACCTTCCTGTGAAGCCTTGGAGGGTCTTGTTAGCAGAATGAGTCCCAGGCACTGGGGGGAAGATGTTAGTGACATTAGTCCTGCCTGGCTGGAGTGGGCTCTTTCTCACCAGCCATGGTCCTCAAGGCTGCCCTGGACCTGCAGAGCTGGGGATGTATAATCCCATGTTTTCATGGATTTAGTGGGACTTCAGAACACCTGGGGCACCAAAACCAGTACAACCACTCCCACACTGTACTGGTTGTTAACTCTTTTTGGGGAAGTGTGTAAACAAGACCCCAGTGAGTTGCTGTTTGCCTCCTGATTCAGAGGCTCTCTGTGTTTCCCGATGCCTCTACCCCTAGCGAAGGCACTGTGAATTCTTCCTACGGTTTGTGAACAGTCTTTAAATGAGAGTTAGTGCACGGATGGCTGCTTGTTTCAGCCACTTGTTTGTGCAGAGGGATGCTGTGCAATCCATGCTCTGATGTGCTTTCTGCAAGGTCCGTGTGAAAAATCTAGTCCAGCAAAAAGGCAGGGGGATTGCAGTTCTCCTAAGGAAGAGCTGCTAATTGGTGGTGACACAGAAATGTAGTTTTTCCTGAGCATGGTATCTGTCTGACAATATTCCACTCGCCAAAGCAAACAAGCAGAAATTAGGTCTTTCTGTCTCTTGTCCATGAGCCTTTTTGACTTGATATCTCATTGTCTCTACTCTCCTTTTAATTGCTCGGCTGTTGTCCTATTAATGTCAGTGCTTGGCGCAGCGCAGGGGTTATAGCTGAGATGCTCTGGCTGGTGTTATGCAGGGTGTCAGCCTGGATAAATACAGTGGTTTTTCCTGTTCTCACAAATCTCCTTTCCCATCCCCTTCTCACCATCAAGATGCTGAAAAAAGTCAGCAAAAAGTTATTGCAGCTGGAGACTTCAAACATAGGTAGTCCTCCCTCCCAGGTCCTTGACTTGCTGGTCCTTGCAACTGCATTCATTGTGTTCCCAATGTGACAGGCTCTTTGGGGCTCAATGTAATCATTGCTGGGTGAACTCCACAGCTGAGGTTATGCTGGAATCCAGATATGCTGAGCACTGAGGCTGGCTGCAGTGAAATGAGACTCCTCGGTTTGGGATTAGAAAATGCTTTGAAGACTTTTGAATCAGAGGTGCTGCTGTGGGCCCTGTCTTGTGGTGTGTGCAGATTTCCAGGACTTCTGAAGGTACAACCTGTCACCCATTGCAGCCTGACCCCTTGGTCTTGTGTGTTAGCCTCATCATCTCGAGTGCCTGGCAGCAAGCCGGCTGGCTGGCAGACTGCCTGGTGGTTGCGCTGATGCTTGGTTCCAGCAAGTTAACCTTTTGGGGAAAGTCTCCACCTTGTTAGCTTCTTGCTTGGGCTACTAATAAGTCCTAAGAGGCTAATGCTTCACAGTGATCCAGAGCAGCCAGGCAACCTGCTTTTTCTTATCTGCTATCACTTTCTTGGTGATGGTGGGTATGTAGGGCAAGGATGGGAAGATATCAGAGTTCAGATATACTTTAGGGGCTGAGCTGTCTCAGCAGACTGCATCAGCAAGGGATAAGGGCAGCAGAACATCCTGGAAAACTGCTCTTGCCAAAGGCTGTGCAAAAATGCCTTCCTGCTCCATGGAAGAAGCACAGATGGTGGTGCCAAACCAAGCCTGCCAAGGAGCAAATCCCATTGTCTTAGTCACCTGTGGCTCTGCTGTGATCTCTGTCACTCTCTTCTGCTTTGCCCTGGTGAGCTTCAAGCAATGCATGATTGAGCCTCCCTGCTCCCTAGAGAGGTGGGGGCTATCCAAATGGATGTGCCCTGACCCAAACAGCCCCTGCACTTAGTGCCAAACAGGCTTAAGCAGATACTGGGGCTCAATGCGGTAAGAGGTGTCAGGAGGTACAGCAGAACAACCTTGGGGACCTCTTTGCTCAGTCCCCAGCTTGGATGAGTCAGAGGTCCTGAGGAGCAAGCAGGATGTAGCCCTGCCATTAAAGATGCTTTGAAACAAGCAAACATGTGGGTGGGAAGGGAATTTGAGCTGTAGGGCAGATTTAATTCCTGGTATTTTATAACCCGAGTGCCTGACTTCTACAAATGTGGTTTTACTATCCCCTCCCATCTTAATAGCTATTTTATAAATATTATTATGAAGAAGTCTTGGTGGTAATGCTAAAGGGAAGCTGGGCTTTGTTTTATCTGAATAGTGCTTGCTTCCAGCTTGGGATAAGGGCTGTAATGCTGCAGAATGAAGCTGAGCTGGAACAAAAGGAAATCTATTCATTAACTTAAATCGTAGTAATTTTAGCATGACCCAAGAGGAGCCTGGTGAATCTAACCCTCTATTTTCCCACATCCCTCCTAGCAAGTGCCTTTCTTTCTTGCTGAGGTTTGAGAGCTGACTCACTTCTAGACTAGAGTGAAATCTAGGGTGGATATTTTTTTTTCCTTGACATTAGAGTCAATGCTGTTGCAACAATTGCAGTGGAAGGAGGAATGATTGTCATTGCTGATTTTGATGTGCAAAAGCCAAATTTATGTTGTCCACTTACCAGTTTCCTAGTTATTGGATTTTTTTTTTCTGTGTTAGTCATAGATCTCTGTAGATGCTGCTTCTCACCCTGGTGTAGGAATCACGGCTGAGACCTTGGTTGCTTGATCCCTCGTGACATTAATGGCTCTTTTCTTGGTTTTTGTAGGACTCTGCATTTTGTGGTGGGAGTAAGAGGTAGGAACCAAGACCTAGAGGAAGAGAGGTGTGAATGACTGGGGCAGGGCGAAAGGGACCTGCTATTGCCAAGGCAGGTGAGGATTCCTGGCCTCCCACAGTGTGACCAGGCTCACTAAGAGACCCTGGACCTTTCCACCACCATGAGCCAAAGCCAGAAGTCATCTTCCTTTGTCGGGTTTTTATTGTTGGAGGGTTTTTTTTTGTTGTTGTTGTTTTTGCAGAAGCAGCTACAGTTGTAAAGATGAGTGGACAGAGGAACACCTCAGAGGAGGAGGGTGCTCTTAGAGGGTAGAGGACTAGAAGACTGGGGATGCAAGATGTCACAGGTGTCTGTTTTCTGCCCACTTTCTGTATCTCAGTTTCCCAGTCTGTATATTGGGGGCAAGGAAGTTGATAACTTACATAAGAGCTACCGGCATGCAGTATTTTGTAAAGGCTCTGATAAAAAACCTTCTGGATGGCAAAGCGCAATGGGAGCACAGACAGCCTCATCACTCAGACAGCAAACTCCTACGTGTGAAAACGTGAGCCGGGAGTTTGACGTATCTGCTACCCAAATGCTAGCAGGTGATGAGCAGATGGGGCTGCCGGGCGCTTGTCTGAGGTCTGCCTGAGCAGAAGGTGGAGGGGGAGTGGGGATCCGAACGCCGGGGCTTTTTTTTTTTGTGTGTGTTGTCAATAACTGACACGTGGTTCTCACCAAAGATGTAAAAATAGAAGCCGTTGGCTTGTGCGGGGCTGTGGCACGGCATTGCTTTATCTGGGAGTTTGGATGTCACGCTCTCCCAGTTATTTATAGGCAGCAGGAAAACCTTGGGAGAAGGACGAGAGGAACAAAATGTGAGAAACGTTTCATGTAGTGGTTTTGGGCCATGGTGGTGCCTACTGGGCTATGGGGACTGGGAGCGTTCTCCTAGGTGTTCTCCTAGGGTTGCCTCTGTCAATCCTGCAAGGACTGACACAGGGAGGGGAGTCTGTCCTCAGAGGGGCTTTTCTTTCTCAAGCATGTGCGTGACCTGCCTTGGAGATGATTCCAGACAGCCGAGAGCCAGCAGAGCAGAGGGAGCCAAGGTGCGTGAGCTCTGCCGTGGATCAATCCGTGAACTTGCT
>JAOQGH010000004.1:2915391-2952986 GCA_025769975.1 Gallinago jamesoni
CCAGACAGCCGAGAGCCAGCAGAGCAGAGGGAGCCAAGGT
The DNA here is from genome assembly GCA_025769975.1 of Gallinago jamesoni. Taxonomy (NCBI): domain Eukaryota; kingdom Metazoa; phylum Chordata; class Aves; order Charadriiformes; family Scolopacidae; genus Gallinago; species Gallinago jamesoni. The sequence continues at coordinate 2,915,432 of JAOQGH010000004.1, forward strand.
GCGTGAGCTCTGCCGTGGATCAATCCGTGAACTTGCTGGGGGTAAACTGAGAGGTGCAGACAGATGGTAGGATTGATGACCTCTGTGAGCTCAGCCACTGACTTGTTGCTTTACCCTGCCTAGCTTCTCAGACACAGGAGAAACTGTGGCAAGACAGTGAGGCTGAGGCTCTAGACACCCTCCTGCCTGGAAACCTAGAGAAAACCCCCTTGTGCTTCCCTGGGAAGACATCCAGCCCTTCTCTGCCCATCTAGGGCTGAGAACAAAACCAAGATCGCCTCCAGGCTTCCCAGGGGGATCATCCCCTTCCCTCCCTTTCCTCACAGCACCAAGCCACAGCAGTTTGCGAGCCGTTGAGAAATAGATGCCTGGGGTCCCCAGTGCTGTTAATGTGATGGGGAGAGGGGCCCACACACCTGATGGTGGCTCAAAATAGGAGGCAAATGATTACAGCTGAAGAGGTCGTATACCATTGTAATCCCAAAAAGAAACATTATGATTCATCATTCCTGATGTAATGTCATCTGTTTAATAAAGCCGTAATTCACTCTGTGCTCATTTTTAATGGGGCTATTTAAGTAATGGCATTGGGTTTTCTCTTTCCCAAGCTCCCCCCACTCCCATACTAAGTAGGGTTTGGACCAAGCACTTGAAAAGAGCTATTGGAGCTGAAGACTTTTTTTTTTTTTATATTTACAATATCTTTCAGGCCGTAGCTGAATGGGGTATTATTTATGTCAAATCACTACTTACCCTGAAATATGGGGAGAAGGAAAGCCAACAGCTGGATATGGTAATGAGTAAATAAACCATGTGTCTCTTTAATGATAGGGACATGAATTTGTGCCGCATGGGGAAACGGCCGGTGATAAGATGTCTTTGACTGGGGCTGACCACAGAGCAAGGGCACCCCAAAATTTATGTTGCTGGAGGGCTCCCTTGGCAGCTTGCTGGGAAGAACGATGGTCTAATGGTTTGGGGTTGGCTTTACTGCCTGTTTTCTGGGGGGTGTTGGCCACATGCAGACAGAGCAGCATTTGCTACCTCTGGATTGGTGGCACAGCTTGATAACCCTGAAAACCTGGATCTGGAAGTTGTGGTTTGTTTGTATGTCTTAAAAACCCAGGGTTCTTAAAAAAAAAAATAAAATCCAGAAAGGTCATTTTTGGAAGAAGTGGTGGGAATGGGAGTCTGTCTCCAGTCCAGAGAAGAAAGTATAATTGTTCTTATTGTCTGTTTTTTTTCAGAATTATTTTCTGTGTGTGGAGAGAAGCATTTGTGGGAATATGGATTTTGGATGCAGGTGTTTGACCATCAGGTCTCTGTGCCTTTGCTGGTGCAGAGTGGCAGGAATGTTTCTATCTCTGGGGATATGCTACAAGGCCAAATCCAGGGAGTGAGCGACTGATGCAAACCGTTAAAGGAGAGGGGAGATGGTGAAGGGAATTACCTGAAGATGGCAGAAGGCAGAAGACTGGATTGAAATAGGTATGCCAGGGTCAAACTTCTTTGTGCTTTCAGTCTCCTGTGCGAGGGAAAAAGAGGTATTTCCACAGAAGGAAACTCTGTGGCAAACCAGGGTTTATGTGAAGTTGGTGTAGGGTAAAGCTTGGGACTACAGCCCTTACACTGCAGCTAAGCTTCATACACCTGGACATGTGCAGAGGCTGTGGGAGTTCTTGTGGCTGAGCATCCTGCAGTGCTGCGTGGTGCACAGACACAGAAGGTCCCTGTCTCAAAGAGCTGATGCACCACTGGCTGAACATCGATACGTAGCCAACTTTCTCTTGAAGTCAGTTGTATGCCTGGCTCTCTATGCCTGTAAGAAAAATAAGAACTGCCAAATCGGACGGATCATTTCTGATGTAGTAAACTCCTCTTGACAGTGGCTAAGAGCAGATGCTTTGGGAGTGTATGAAAACTGGGCATTTATGGACTGATCCTTCCCACTATATCTACCTGGCTTTTGGCAGCCCTTGACGTAGGGACTGCTCTAAATAAAGGAGTCTCTTAATGTCAAGAGGGAGTTGACTTTCTGCATGAGAATTATTTAACCTTTTGAAATTCATTCGTATGTGTTCACTGTGCATATGGTTTATTGAAAAACCAAGTCATCCCTGCCCTCTACCTTAGTCCTTCTGAAAGAGAACCAGAACTGTGACTTGTTACACCTCCTAAGTTGCTTTGATTTGGTATGAAAAGGCCATTTAAAATATTGCATCTTCCCACCCATAGGTTGCTTAGTTGGGAGCCACACATGAAGGCCAGAAGGGTTTTATTTGAGAATGTGTTGGTTTGTGTGGATTTTTTTTTACCTAATTCAGAAAGTGAGGTCACTGGCTTTAAGAAGCACAAATTAAAATAAAAATATTGTCAAAATCTGTACAGTTTTTGTTGCTAGCTGCAGTTTTTATTTTTCCTTAGACTTTTTATCTAAACAGGGAGTTTCCAACTATCTCTCCTGTTATCATACCAGGAGCAAGAAAGGAAACAAATAAGGAAATTTGGAAAAAAAAACCATAAACACCTTAAAATATGCTATGCTCAAAGCAGTTTCTACTTTTATCCCATCCGGTGGTAATTTATCACGGTGGAATCAGGCGGACGCGGGAACTAGCCCTCTGCTCTTTGGAGGAGCCAGGAAAGGTGGAGGGCTGGGAAGGTGGGTCCTGTCTGGAGGAGAACAGTGGTACGTGTTATGGGGGTCATCAGACTTCCTGCAGGCACCTCCACCATGTCTTACAGGCTGGGTCTCCCATGTGGATCCCTCTGGAGCTGCATCCTGTTTGCACCATGGGATTTGATGCTACATGGATCTGAAAGGAAGGTCAATGGATGTCACGTGAGGACACTTGGACTCTTTCCCAGCCTGTGGAGGTGAGGGGATGTCTGATTATGAAATGGTTAGTAAGGTATTACATGCCTGTGGCTGGGGACATGGCATTTGGGACAGGTCGTGGGTTTAATAGCCCTTTCCTCCCCTTCCTTCCTGATGCTGGTCCTTACCTACAGAATGGGTGTGATGGTTTTCATCTACCTTTTAAAGGGTTTTAGATCTGACGTGCTCAATGGCTGAGACTTGGGTAGGGGAGTTATTGCCAATTTCCCTGTAGACATTAAAAGTGTTCTTTACTCTTGGTATAACTCGGCGTAGCTTGGTCCGAACACCTGTGCTCATGTCAAATGCCACCTAATTCCACCCGCGGTTTGGGTTTGGGCTCAGTGGAGCAGAGGACTGGTCTTCATTACCCCAGCCCTGTATAAGCAGCTGCTAAAGCTAGATACCTTTTGAGCAGTGAGAGGAAATTGTTTCTGCTTGCCTTTTATGTCTGCACTATCACCTGAGGAGCCCTCGCTGCAAGCTACTGGGGCTGTGCTCACGTGGCTTAGAGTGGGAACTGAAACTAGCATGTCTCTCCTAAAACAAATACCAAAAATCACATCTCATGAATGCTGTTGAGAATGTGAAGTTTGTGGGTAAATCATAACATTATCCGTCAGGTCGGCAGAGAAGGATAAACCTGCCACTTACAGATGTTCAAAGCAATAAAAAGGGCCTGTAAAGAAAAGCCCCTTGTTGCCGGGCAAAGCCACAAGCGCAGAATTGCTCCATGCCTGGGGCCTCCCGCTTTCCCGGGAGGTAGGGAAGGGGTTAAGTCTGGAGCCAAGCGCTCAGCTTGCTCTGTATTATGTCCAGGTGGCATGACGTGTGAACAGACGAAAGATAAAAATCGCAGCGGATAAAATCACAGAGGAAATGGCTCTGTCTGAGCCCGGATCACGACGCCTTGCGCTGACCCCACAACCTGAGCTCCATCAGTCAAGTTGTCCTTCCCTTGACTTCTCACCCCATGCTCTGCTGCTGCTGCTACTCCATAAAAGAAGGAGGGTGGTGGGAGGAGGGGAGAGGCGGCTCAGCTCGATGACTAAGAGGGTCTGAGGACACGGGTCAAGTTCTTTCTGCTGGAGTCTGGAAGGGAAAGCTGAGTACTCTACCAGACCCTGCTATAAAATGATCTTCCCCATAAAAGGACCGAAGAAGTAATCGGGAGGCGAGTGCACTCCTCGTCTTGCCTCGGCTGGGGATGGGGCTGGTGGAGCAGAGCCAGGCTGCCCTGGCTGCTGGAGACCCTCACTGCTCGGCAGGGAGAGCAGTAGCAATGTTAGGGCCTGGGGCTTTGCTTTTGAAGCCTTAAGATCTGTGACTCGTCTGTCAGTCAGTCCCTTTCCATCCACCTCAGCAGCTGAGTTAGCTCTGCAGCTTGGAGGTGAGGGGAGAAACCAAGCCATCTTGTGCAAGGATGCCTGGTCACCTTTGAGAGAGAAAGTCTGAGGGCTTTGATCAACTATATGGGCATCTCTGGGGTGAATGAAACTCCTCGGTCTCCTTGTTCATCCAAGACAGGTGGCATCAGTGACAGAAATAAAGTGTGCCACGGTCCCAGAGCCAGGCAGCCACAGCTGTGGGGAGAGGCACGCTCCAAGCTGGATCGTGCCTCGCTCTCAAAGGAGCCATGTTCGCTGCAAGGACTGGAGGATGCTGGAATTTGCTTCCTTTGTCTGATCCAAAAGAGCCTAGTTTTGGGGAAGGCCTTCTGGGCACACTGCATAAGACATCTGTTTTACAGGGTGTTTAGGACGGGGCTCAGCTCAGGCTTCCCAGAACTGGGAAAGGCTGGGAAGAGGTTCCCAGCGGTAGCTGGCAGAGTTTCCCTGCTGTAATTATCTTTTGCAGCCCTGGGATTTGAGTGCGTTACCAATGACACTCTGCTAGGGCAATAAGAAGTGGAAGGGAGTTTTTAGGTGATTAGACTCTAAACTACTCTGTGCCCTTTATAAAAAAAAAAAAAGGTACTTGTACTCTCCTGTGGTATAAAGATGCAGGGGACCACAGCTCTGGTGGCTTGATGGAAACTTGTATTTTCAGGTCAGCTTTAACTAGTTCCCTATGTATTTTAGTTTACCTTAATTCACCTTGGTTTAATTGGAATTTATGCACCAGAATAACCAAGCTGGTTTATAGCTGGCACCCCCTGAGATGCAGGTGGGCTTTGTTTTTAGAGATGCATGCAGAGGTACAGGAGACTACGATTGTCTCTAACTTACTGGGACCAGAGCTACAGCAGCAATGTGCTTGGGCATCAGTAGATGCAGGTGCTGAGGGGCATTCAGTCAAGTGAGGAGTGTGATTTTGTTTGGGTTAGGCATCTGCTGAGTTAGTCACCTAGTCTGTGTGTGTGAGGCCTGTGGGCACTGGAGGAGCTGTTGTTCTGATGTCAACATATGCCATGATAACCCATCCCAGGGCTGGGTGCACCTACTGTGATGCCTGGGGCTCATGGTGGAAGGTGAAGGCTCATAAAACCCTCTCTTCCTTGGAGCATCGCTCCCCCGAGGCTTTTGAAGGCTGCTGGCCATTGCCTGTTTTATCATTGCCTGCTTGGAAGGATGTACCATGACAGGGTGAGCACCTCCAGACTGAGACATGACCTGGTAAAAGAAGGATGCATGTGTCCATTAAAAACTGATTTAGAGCTTAATGAGCATCATGCCTCTGCATCTCTTTGCTATAAGGAAGGCCAGCATATAGTGACTAAACCCTATCTGGGAGAAAAGGTGTGTCTTGGTTTGAAAGCAGTCTATCGTGGCCTTTAGCAGCATGTGTGGCAAGAGCAAGGGGGCTCAGAAAACACAAACAGTGATTGAGAAGACTGAGAACTTCGTCCCTGTCCTGGCTGAGAAGGGAAGGAGTAACCTAGGAGTAACACACTCTGGCAAGGATGTGGGGAAGGTCCCTAGAAATGGATATGACTTTTGGGGGGGCAAGATGCTTGTGAGCAAAGCCCCCTCACCGTGTGGAAGATCGGGCAGCTGCATTTTGGGTTCCTGGCAGGCTCTGTAGATCATCTCCTGCCCAGCGAGCAGACGGGGAAAGCCCGTCTGCACACGTCTGTCCTCCTAGAGAGGCTGGAGAGCATCACCACTTCTCCTCGGGGAAGGCAGCTCTGTGGCACGACCTCCCACCTGGGGAAACGAGATCAGCAAATGACTCCTAAGTAGCGTGTCCATCACTGTCAAATTGACCATGGATGTCAAGCGTGAATCGGCTGTCCCCGCAGCGCGGCCAGAGCCAGCCCCTTAGCTGGCTGAGTCAAGCTGTGCTGACTCCCCGTGATAGCATTTTAATGTGAGGGATGACAGAGGCCTCCAAGTTAATGTCTGCAGAGAGGTGACAGTTTTGAATGTCAGCCAAAGTGGAAGGCCTGCCTGGAATTTTGTGGAGAGTGAAGAGGATGGGCATGAAATTAGCAGAGGCAACTGCATCTGCCAGCAGCCTCGTGGTGCTGGTGCTCCTGAGAGCCAGCCACCTGAGCGGACCTTCCTGCTTGGACCTTGGAGGGCCAACCGTGTGTCTCCCAATGTGGATCTTCCCAGGAGTGTCTCCAAAGACTGGAGGAGGGACTCGAGCCTGGGGCTTGCAGTGTGTCCCTTGGAAGGACCGCCGGGATGTGGAGATGGCGATATAAATGCTGTGCTGGCAGTAGGAGGTGGAGGTAAGATTGGGGCTGCGCTGGTGTCTGCCCGCTGTTATTAAGAATAATCAGCACGTGTATTTAGATGAGGCCTGGCTCTCAGGAGCTTGGCTGGCTGCCTGAACAGCCCCATCGAGTACCACAAGGAAAGGTACTCCCAGTGATTAAAATCTGATGGCAGAGAGCATCCAAGCAATTCCTAAACAGCTTACTCATGAGAAGGAGCAAAAGACTCCTGATGCTCCTCATGCAGATAATGAAATAGCTAGTACAAATCAGCCCAACCCAAATGAGTGGGTATTCCTGTCCCTCTCCCTGGCCTTGGGCCAGGCAGCTTGCTTTTTTTGTGCCTCAGTTTCCCTCACCTCCATGGGAGAAAAGGCTGCGTCTCTTTATGGAGAAAGGTTGGGGAAAATAAATGGCTCCAGGGTCACACAGGGCCTGAAGACTTGCAGGTGGGAGGCATTCCTGAAAGGAGACGAAAGCAATGACAAGATACTGAGCACAGCCAAGAGCTAGGCTGGATTTATTAAAGAAAAAATGAGGGAGACGTCTGTGGTCAGCTTGATAAATCGTCTCCCCCTCAAAGCTGTATTTCTGTGTTATTGTTTGCCTGAGATGGGATCTTGACAAACTCTCCCCGGGCTCAGGGGCTAATTGCCGAGTTCACAAAGTTGCAGAAGATCTTCTGCACTGTCATCTGAGCTGGGACTGGGCTGAACTGGTTATAGATCGGCCATTGAGAAACCAGTAATGGGTCTCTTTGGTAATGCAATACAGGGTTACTATAGTCCTTTTTAATCCAGTAGAGCCCAAACCCCTTCAAAGGATAATTCTATTCATAGGTAACCTTCAAAACAGAGAGAAGGGCATATTTCTGTTTGGGTTCTTTATGAGATATTGTCTTTAGTGTGCAAAAGGATTTTCAGAAACCTGGTGTTGAGTGGCCAGGAAGATGAGGGAGGAAGTGCTCTGCCTCTCCTACCTGCAAAATGCATTTATGTCCCTGCTGCAAAAACACAGGGAGGGGAAAAAAGGACATTTGGTTTAATTTAAGTCTCTGTTCCAGAAAAGCCACAATTTAGGGACCGTGGTGTCATTTTGTGGCCCTGTATGTGCACACTTTGACCCAAATATTTGGGAATTCACAGATTTCCCAAAGCTGAATTTGACAGGGAGCTGTTTAAATAAAAATCTGTCTTGCTATTTGCATGTAGATAAAGTAGTGTAAGGAGTGACAACAGCTATTGCCTGAATTGGGGTTGGCTTGTGAGGAAGAGGATTGTGGCTGTAGTTACGGGCAAATCCCTTCAGAAAAGGTCACTTGCATGTTGGGAAGTCCTGGAGACTCTGGGAGCCAGTAACCATATCCTTGTGTTGCTAGGACGGTGCCACAATGGCTGAGGTGGTGTTAGCAGAAGTAGTGAATTGTGGCTGCTCTTCTTGCCAGAGATTTACCTTTAGCTGCTATGAACATGTGGAAGCGGAGATGAGGAAGGCTTTGGCCACCTCTTGTTTGAACATAGTCCCACTTTGCCATTGCACTGAGAGCTGCAGGGTGGCAGCAGGCTGGTTATGCAAAATCCCACCAGAACTCCTCATAGATATGTCAAATTTTGATTATATGTAAAAAAAAAAAACCTCCCGACACTAACAACACAAAAAACCTCCCAAACCCAAGAAACAAATCTCCCAACACACCCAGAAACCAAAGAACACTTCTAAAAGAAAACAAAAAACTGACTGTGGACCACCTAGTTCTCAGCACCCAAGAAGTTCAAGTTGGTGTTGGCTGTTTTTTTTGGCTATGGAGAGTCAGACTGATGTTAGGTAGAAACTGAAATAAAGTGGTATTTATGCTGAAAAAAAGCCTGCTTAAAATAAGAGAAGGAAAATGTCTAAAGTGAATTTCAAATTTCTTATTTTAAGTTTAATGCTGTCTTTACATAACTGGGCCATTGACTAGAGAAATCCTGGGCTTTGTTTAGCTATTTTTCTTGGCAGCACTTTGACCTCTAGGTGTCTCCTGCTCTTGACCTTAGCTCTTTTCCAGTGAGACAGCCTTGGAGGAATGCTGCAATTTGCAGGCTCTTAATTCCAGTATATCAAATGCCAGTCATGCATATGCTGAAGTACTGACCCCAGTTGTCCCAGCCGGTGCTTGTCTGCGCTGCTCTGTAGCTTCAGGTCTCTTTCTTCTATAGTGTTGAAGGACACCAGTAAGCTTGTCTCTCCCTGGGAGGATGTGGTATTGGACCTTCTCCTCTGGACCCAGAACCTAGACAGCTCTTGCTGGTCTCGTCTCCCTCCGTGGTGGCATGGGAGGCATTTTGCAGGGAGCCTCTAACTCCATTTCGGCCCACCAGGAGGGTGTCTCTTAACAGCTTGTGGTTTTGGTTTTGGTGGAGAAGAACTTTCTCACTGTCCCTTTTGTTACGTGGAGTACCCAGTTTCCTTCCCACCAGTTCATTTTGCACCCAATCCGGAGTCTGTTAGCTCCCAAAGTGTATGGATGGAGGGACTGTGGGAGAAGACCTACACAGATTAAACTCCCACTTCCTGCCATTCCTGCCTCCTCTGCTGAAAGCTGGGACCCAAGAACGTTCCTTCTCCTCAAAGTCGGGCTATGAGCTAATGTAGAGGAGAGATGTGTGCGGTCGTTTATCCTCCTCATCGACAGATGGGATCCGACAGCTTCTTCCCTTATGCAGTCACAGACTCCACAGCTTGCATCTTTTCCCCTTTTCTGCCAGGAATAATGTTGGGGGGGGTGCTTTAAAAAATGTTTCATTAATGTTTCTGGAAATGTTGTTTTGTGTGTGAATTGCAGGAACTATTTACAGTAACTTCTTAAATGAACCTTGTGAAATGGGTATAATTTCACTGCGTGCAAATTTCACAGCCTTTTACTGTTCTGATTTTTTTTTTTTTTTTTGACAGCTTCTACATTTTAAAGTTATGGCCCCAGGCCTAAGAAACCCAGTGTCTTTTTGGGCCAGGTGAATTATGAATCAGCCTTGAACTCCCTTCATAGTGCTGAGTATTAATGTGTCCATATTGCAGAGGGTTAGTGACTTAACCAGTGGGTTGAGCAGAGAGCAAAGAGGGGGCTTGAGGTCTCTAAGTGTTTAAGGCAGGGCACTATATTCTTTCCCTGCTAGACAGATGGGAGACAGTGAGGCCCATGGACCTTGGAGAAATTAATGGGGCCCTCTGAAAAAACATCCTGCTTGGAAATGAAATGTTAGCTGCACAGCCGTGCGCTCTGTGTGGCTGCCTTTATTTTTATTGGCCCCTCATCCGTTAAATTTGTCACCTCCCGCCATCATCCCAACTTTGTTGGGAGAGGCTTTGGTGGTAGAGCTCATCCACAAAGTGTGGGAGCACTTGCCAGTTGTGCTGTCTGCATCTCATTTTAATGGGGGTCGTTAGCCAATTATCAGCTTAACTGAAGATACTTGCTGAAAATTTAATGAAAACTGATTATGTGAGGTGTGCTTTTTCTTGGCTGGGAAGCTTCGGTTTACCGTAAGGTGGAAGGCAGCTGGCTCATGAGCAAAGAGCCTAGGCTGCGGGGGCAAGCAGTTGGCTTGGACGTGTGATTGAAATAGTAGGTAGCTGTCAACTGTGGTCAACAACCTCCAGTTTGCAGGACCTCTTGGTATGGCTGGTGTTTTCCATGGAGTTAGGGTGGGACTAACAGAGCTGCAAGCTCTGATCTGGTTCTGGTTAGTGCCCAATTTGATGTCCCTGCATGAGATCTGGGGGTCTTATATCTGACACCCTGGCAGACAGCGGGGCTGTGGCTGATTGAGTCTGGGTCACATCTGCAGGGTTTATTGACTTGGGGAAGAGGGGGCAGAGTCTCCTTTGTCCTGCAGCTTGCTGGACTTGGACTTATGAGGAGTTTAGAACAGATCCTGCCATGTATTTTGCTTCAAGGCTTTTTTCAATAATTTTAGTGCTTCTGAAAGATGATGCTTTGAAAGGAGTCCTGTGCAGACTCCTCTCTTTAGGTGCTCAAATACAAGCATGGCAAAGAAAAGTCTGTCTCTGTTTCCCCAGCAGAAGGAGGGCTGCTCCAGGCACAAAAATGCACATGACCTCTAGTTGTGTTGGTCTCTGTTCTAGCAGAAAGCAAAATACTGTGCTGATAGCTCTGTTTATTCTGCTTTTGTTCCCTAAAGAGAGGCATGACAATATAGCAAATGTCTGGTACTGTTTTCTCTTGAGCCCTTCTTAAATATTTTGAGCTGGTCGGTTTTGTTGATCTTTCCAAAGGTATGTGAGTTACCTGCAGATCCAGGATTTCTGGAGAAAGATGTGTTGGATAATATTGCAGCCCTTCTTGTCCCTAACATCCTGAGACTCAGTCCTACCTCCTAAACCAACCCTGCTGACTTGAGGTTTTGACTTGCCTTATTTATTGCTTTCTTCTTTCGAGCAGCCCCTCTGGTAAAGCCAACCCCCAACTTGTTGAGCTTGGCTCCTTGGCAAGTCTGAATCTTACAAATTTGTCCAGGTTCAGAAGAAAACCAAACATTTTAGGGAATGCAGGCATTTCATTTGGATAATTGATAGGTTGTTGGGTTTTTTTTGTTGATATTTAGTAATAAGTGATGTCACTGAAATGCTTCTTTTGAAATATAATTTTAATTGAATTAGAAGCAAAAGGCATTTCAAGATGAGGAAAACTGAACTGCTAGGCTCAGAAATATTGCAGCTAGACATTTTGATTTTGCAGAATTAAAACATTTTGGTGTGAAGAGCATTCAACATGAAGGAGTCAGGAGTGATTTGAGAAGTATTTTGATGTTACTAAATCTGCATTTCCTCCTGGATATGTACCTAGTATGTGTGTATGGTAGTGGAAAGTTTTCTACCTGCTTCCACAGTAAAGGAGTAGGTAGCACAGTCCTTTGCTGTAGAATTTAAATGGACAAACTGGCAAGTTATTTCATCTCTGGATACTTTTGCCTGCCAGCAAAAGAGTAATTTTTCACTTGCCCAGCTCAGTCTTTGGCCAAGCCAAGAACTGAAGCTGGGTCTTCTGAGTCCTTGTCCCGTGACAAGATCCCTGTCTTTTCTCTTTGTTTGCGGTTTGTGATTAATCGCCCAAGTCTCCTGATATTATTTCTGTTCTGCTCCCCGACTGTATGATTTGAAACTTTATAAACAGGCCATAGCAAATGCATGTGACATACAAAAATATGGGTATTCATCAAAGTAGCACAGCTGCTCCTTGAAACAATGGTGCTAAGGAAGCCCATTCATACTAATTACAGCAGCACAAAGAATTGTCTCGCTAAATTTGCTGGCAGGTCCAAAAAATGTTTTGGCTTGACCTGAAACAGTCTCTTTTGGGGAAGAAGTTTTTGGCAAGTTGAAATATTTTGGTTTCACTCTAGAAGAAGCATTTTCTTTTGAAGCTAAGGATTTGCTTTAAGTAGAAATTAAGAGTTAGAAGACAGAAATGTTTCTTTTTAAGCTGGAGGGTTGTTTTTTTGGGTTTTTTTTTGGTTTTTTTTTTTTAAGGAAAGAAAGTCCTTCTCTTACCACTAACTGTTGGATTAAAAAGGAGTAAGCGTGTGACCTGTTTTAATAGGGTTAGAATGGTATTTTTGGCAACCTCTTCTTCTGAATCGGAACTTTTCTGCTGCTGAAGGATTGCCTGACCCTTCTGCAAGTGCCCAGGACAAACACCCTACCTGGGTGTCTGAAGCTTGGTGGCCAGGTGACCTCTCGCTGCTCTGCTTTGCTTCCAGCCTGAGGTGCTGAGCAGGTAACTCTGGTGTGAAGCCTGGAAGCTCCCTACATGGTGCTGCTTGCTGAGGGGAGAGAACCGGGGGAAATTCCTCGCCTAAACATTGCTGAGCCCAAAAAGTACAAGGTGTAATTACACTCTGCTTAGTGATGTTTCCATGCACTGCTGTGACGGCACTCCAATCATACAATAATATTTTCCTTTCTGAAAATAGCACACTGATTTAGTAAAATCCTTTTAATGTTTAGAAAGTCTGGAAATGCATAATTAAGGTATCCAGCCAATTCCCCCTTTTGCCTTGTAATTATTGTTTGTTCATTATCACCCCGAATGACTTCCACCACCCACTCAAGTTTAACTTTGCCCCATAAATCTGTCAAAATAGAGACACATATCAACATTGCAAATTGCTATTACGACAGAAGGAACAAACTTCCTCTTTCTCTCAGATGAATCAATTTTCAACATAATTTCACAATCGTGCAGTGGGTAGAATGATTTCCTGCTGCACAATCTCTGCTTGCCTATCGCTTCAAAATCTTACCTGCTCAAACCTCCAAGTTCATCATTGTGTCTCAGGTACCTAAAACAGCCCCAAAGAACTGTCAAAATTCATAACATTCACCATCATATCAGTAAAAACCGTTCCCAAAGCTGCTTGGGAGATGGGACAGTAAAAGGATAGCAGCCTCACTCCAGACACCTGAATTTAGGTGGAAAACCAGAATGTTTCCAGCACACAGCAACTTTGCTGACTTCACCAGGAGCTGCTTTGTTTATGCAATATGAGGCTCACTGTAGACCACGTGAGTTGATGGGAAAACTGCTTTTCACTTTCAGTCCCTAGTTTTATTAAGCAGCCATTTGGACGACATATGGAAATTAATGTTATATTTAGTTATGTTCCTGTACGTCCATGAAGACAGTTACAAAACTATTTTTAACTCTAATACTTGTACTAATCCTCCTAAAACTCACCAAGGGGCACTAACTCTTCTCCAGCAGCAGAGGAAAACTCAGTCTGGTCTTTAGGGGGATATTTCTGGATAGGAAGATGTTTGCCAGAATAACCCCTTCAGTTCGCTCTGGTTCTGCTCTTATCTCAAGTTGCACTCCCCTTCTTGCCAGCATCCTGCTGATTCCTTTGGCTTGCGGTACCCACAACCTTGCCGTAGCAAGTCCCGGGACTTGGCAAAGGCCTTGAGCTGCTCGTGGCTCTGGCAAGCACCAGCAGATGTGTTGCAGATCTGTTCCAACATACATCTGTGTGGGGCTGTCGCTGTATCTGCTGTGTCAAAATCTGGGACGCTGCTGCTTGTGCATGCCTTGCGTGTTCCTCCAGGTGTTTGTTAGCAGTTCCTGGGCTGCACGTACCTACCCGCCACACAAAGGTTGCATCAGCTAACCAGCAGCACCCCTTCTTTCTCTTTAAGAAAGACTTTCTTCCAAGCCTTTATGGCACCAAGAAGCCATAAAGACTGGGTTAACAGCGGACGTTGTGGATGGGCCATCCAAGTTGCCAATGGTGATACAAAAGCACCACTGAAAGTTCCAACATTGATGTCTCCAGTAGCTTTTGCAGAGAGGCCAGAGGCGGTGTGCCAAGATCTCCTGGGACGGCTCCTGTCTGGGGTATTACTGCAGATTCCTGTTCATGAAACCCTTGTTCTAACCAGCTTGAGTATTTTGTGTGCTGCAGGATGTCTCCAGAAGGATCTGTACCAAGCTTCAGGCACGGCCTCCCCTGAGGGCCAGCATGTCACAATAATGTAATTTCTCAGCTTGATCCAGCTGGTGGGTGGGTAGGGAAGGAGCGCTCTGCTCCCCGTGCAGCTCCGTTCAGCAAGAGTCTTTCTGCTGGGATGCCAACCCTGCTCAGGCTCAGAGAATCCAAGGGAAGGGCCTCTGGTTTTGGCATTTTGTCTGGGTTTTTTTTTTTTTCATTTTATTTTTTTTATTTCCTTGACATCTTCTGCCACCCCACATCGTCTCTAGGCCTCCCTTGGGAAGCAGCTCTACCTGTGATGGGATGCAGTATGCTGGTCATATGCTCAAAGCATCCTCTGCAGCCCAGCCCTGGGACGCACGGACCTACGTCTGTCATCCGCGGAGTCCTGGAGGGGAGCACGCCCCGTGGGTCAGATGAATTTCTCCTGGACAATGGAGGAAGACTGCCTCAGCCCCTGGGTAGAGGGCACCTCCTTGGTGGCACGCACTCAGAGACATGCCTACCTTTATCTGCGGCTGTGCTGTGGGCAGCTCCGTTGGCCAGCGTACAATGATTATTACATTGCACTTCTGCACTGCAGTGTAGTGATGACTGCAATTTATCAGGCTATTCCCTGGTGGACTGGGTTTGACCTGAACGCTACAGTGTCTCGGTGCTTCCAACTAGCTCCACTCACGTGGTGCCCACGCCGGCTTTCCTGGAAGACAGGCTGATCTAGCGGGAACTGCCTGCCACATCGCCATCAATGCGTAATAACCTTTATTTAAAAAAAAAAAAAAAAGAAAAAGAAAAAACAACCTTCTGTCTACGATCCCATGGTAACCCTGGCACTATGGGCATTAATGTCCAGAGAGCTTTCTCTGGCTTTCGATTATTTGTGGTTATCTGGATTTCAGATTGACACCATAAATATTCAAACTCGGAACCTAGCTGGATGCAGCCGCTGTTGACTTTTCTATGACCTAGCTGGAAACTTTAAATCAGCTGTCAACTTGACTTTCAAGGGAGTGAAATGCTCCAAATCCACTAGATAGCATCTCCTTGGTGTTTTATTACCTCCTGAGAACCTCACTTTGGTAGGGACCCAACTCCAGCCTCCTCTCAGAAAGCAGAGCTTTGTTAGCCTTGCAAAGTCATTAAACCTGCCATGTGGGAATAGGGGTGTCCTACCTTGTGGCAACACACAGGGCTTATTATATAAAACGCACATGATTAATATACAAGCGAAATGAGTCCAGATGCAAGCCTAGCATCGGGTTATTAATAGGCTAACATAGATCTCTATCAATGGAGCTCTCTGTTCGCTAGATCGCACTGGATGCTGCATTTTGGGTGGTTTCTTTTTTAAAAGAGTTCCTTTGTCTTTTGAGATAGATACATAGGGTTTTCCTGCAGGTACTGAGTATGTTTTGCTCCCACTGCACAGTGTGCTGTCCTTCTGGTCAGCAACCCAGGGCTGCTTTGTAAAGTGCTGAGCAAGTCGGTGGTGAAACACCTTGAGCAGCTTGTGAGGATGGTTGGGGCCAGGGGTGCCACACCAGTGACCACAGGTGGCCGAGCCGGCGCAAGGCGCTCTCTTGGCTCTGGTGACTGAGAGCAGGGCAGCCTTGCGACACCAGGTTCATCATAGCAAGGGGTGTTTTGAGGGCCACTGTCAGCTTAATGGATGTCACAGCAGCTGCAGTGTCAATAAAGGTTATGGCCTTTGCTGGAGAAAGACACCCAAACACCATTTAAGTAATTGCGTGGTGGTGGTCGTGGTGGGGAGCAGCAATGATGTATCTGTCTGCTTGATGGGTGCATCCTCCTCTGAAGAGCTGGACAGTGCATCCAGAGATGATGCTCTGAAAAGTCAGAGAGGTAAAAAAGTTGGAGCCAGATGTTTTGCTGGAGTAGACTTTTTGAGAAGGGGACCTGTAGCATGGCTGGAGTCGAGATCTCCAACTCTCTGTAACTCCTTGGAAGATACTGGAGGGCTCTTTTCTTCAGTCACCTTGGCCTACCTTTCCTAAGGTGTTGCTGGATTCAATTGTCCGGCTTTCAGGCTGGTCTGGTTTTGCAGCAGCAAATCTGATAATCACGTGGTGTGGTGTGGCATGGTCTCAGGTCCACACAAAGTGTCTGAAGTGGACCAAGGTATGAGCTGGTTTTGAAAATGCAGAGGCTGGCAAGTCTGGGCTGACATCTTTTAGACTAATTGGTTTGATGGTCTAGTCCTCTAATGTAATGTTTTATTAGGTCCAACAGATTTCTGTTCCAGATTCCCTGGGGAGCCCTCCAAAGTAACTGTTCAATGAATAGCTTTTCCCTGCAGCTAAGTGAGAGGAGCTGGCAAAAGAGAGATTTTGGCAAACCAGCCTGACAAAGACTTGGAAAGGCTCCGAGTCCAACCTTACAGATTATCTCCCACCTCCTCCACTCATCTGGCCGAATACTGAAAGCAAATCACAGGCAAGTGGTTCGGTCTTCTAGTGGCCGTGGATGCCCCCTCTAGGTCTTCAATTCAGCTCCACGTCTGTTGTGAAGGTGCTTCTTCCTGTGTTTGCAGTTCTTGATGCGTTGAGGTCCCTGTCTGCAGAAGCCCTGAGAGATGTGTGCTCTCGTGGAGAGCACATGCAGGGATTTGGAGGCCCTGGCATGGCAGGCAGGCAGTGAGCTCTTGTAGTGACATCTTCCTTCAAGCCCACTCTTGGTTATGAAGATGTCTGGACTCGCTAATATAGATTCTCATGCCTTGTGCTTTTAATATCATGTATGAGTTGCTATCTGCTGACTAAGATTAATTGAATATGTAAAACAATAGGTGCTAAGAATTAATACAAGGCTTTGTAATACAAGATGACTTTTATTCTAGTTTGAATACTTCACACAGCAGCTATAAGTACATTAGTTTTATTGATCTATATTCATAGAATTATTTAAATGTACCCTCTGGTGCTGAGTGTCAGGGATTTTCCAATGCTTGCCACTATGCATTTTTCATTAGAGGCTAGTGAAGGCAGATCTAAACTTTGACTGCCCAGGCAAGATTAATTTCAGCTTGACAGCCACAGGCAAACACAAGCAGAGTGTGTTTTGAGAGCTGACCACTAACCATGGTCTCACACCACGTACCCCGGAGCGGTTTCCCGGGCTCCCTGCTTCAGGCTCTCCTGCATCGTTAGTGTTCCAGCACTGCCAGGGTGTGCTGGCTACCAAACAACCTGGCTCTACAAAGGCTTTTCTTCTGCATTTTGTTTTAAAGAATGAAAATGGATCTGTTCCTATACATAGCTGAAACTCTTATATTAAAAGCCTGTCTGTACTGTGCATACTAAACCTGGCCTGATCTTTCAAGGTCAGATGTTTGGCAGGTGCCAACTGTCTGTAGCTGGTACAACGTTTCTACCATCCAGATGTGACTGGATCTTATTTTATTTCTTCATATTTTTTTCCACTTTTGTCTAAAAACGCTTAATTCACTTTCTTGCCCTTCTCTATTGGGGGATTAAAAAAAAAAAGGAAAAAATACCAGCAACTTCATTTCTAGTGAAAAGCATTCTCAATTTTTTCTTTTAATGGTGTTTGATTGTAGTCACTGGCCAAAGGAGACTGAAGTTTTTTAGTTTACAGGGAACTTAGGATGAAAAGAATTAAACTTCCCAGAGAAAATGAAATTTGATGGGTTTTAGTGTTTAGAACTGAGACAAGTGGCTAGGCAAGAAAGGCAACTTTCCCACAGGTTTGTCTTGAGATTGGGTGAGGGGTGGGAGCTCTCAGAAACCCCCTTTCCTGCACTGGATTGCTTGTTAAAGTCATGGGAGTCTCTGGCGTCTACTAAGAGGTTGAGCTCATACTGCAGCCTTTGCTCGAGGGAGGACACTAAGAAGGTGTCTCTCCTGTAGCTGACAGCCCAGTGGAACTAAAACTATCTGAGTTTTCTGTCGCTCCGCTAAATTGGGTTAAAATTAGCTGACAGGTTCCAAAGTGATTGGAACACACAAGCCTACAGTTTAGTTGCATAAGCCGCTTTCCTTGGAACCAAGCTGAAAAGCATCAGTATGTTTTACAGTGCTTATTATAAAAATCATTTTGCATCTAGTTCAACGTTCACGGTACAGCCTGAACGTGAACTTCAGGAACGCTGGAGGGGTACATTGCTGATGGGCCTCTTTGGGGAGGACATATGTGGGTGTGTGCGTGCTGCAGCAGAAAAGCCTTTGGGATTTGGGAGCCCGTCCCTGCAGAGATGCTCTTGTCAATCTTGCTGATGTGGCTGCGCCTGTTGATACCTAAAGCCTCTTCTGAATCTGGCTTTGGTCCCTCTGTTGCATCCTTGAGTGTGGAAGAAGTTATGAGGGGATGCTACTGCCTCTCTGCTGTGTTGTTGTAGGGGCCACCAATTCTCCATGGAAGGGTTATCTCTTCCTGCTCTTGTTCTATCAGTGTCAGGGTCTCCTCTGGACCTTACAGCAGGGAAGCGCTGCCTGGTTCCTTTTCTCCAGTTGAAGGTGGCTGTCACATTGTCCCTGGAGAATGCTGTGCCTCAGGTTGCCCCTCGCCTTGCAGTGCAGGCAGCCCTGGGGTACGGCTGCTCTCACCCCCAGCAAGTACCATGCTCCAGAGCCATGTGTCTCAGAGCCACACAGAGCTCTATACGGTATAGGGAGATTGCCTCCAGTGGCTCCCCCCACTGCTCTATGGGGACTCAGAGGAGGATCTGTGCTTTTATTTTAAAATTTATTTATTTTTTAATAAATGGAGGAAGGGGGCTGGAAATCAGCCCTGGCGTCACCTTCGCTCCATCACTCAGCATCTCCCTTGCAGCAGGGCTTGAGCTGGACTGAACATCGCTCTCATCTACTTTGTTTCTCCTGGTCCATGGCTCTACTTGTGCCTTGCGTGGGGGGACAGCTGACCCCAGATGTCGTGTCCCAGGCACTCAGACCCTGCCTTGCGCTCGGAGAAGGCAGCTTTGGTGGCGGGTTCGTGAACTTTGCTACGTTTTATAGCCACTAGAGGGGGGTCAGAGACTGCTGGCTTGGGCTGCCTGCAGCCAGGCTGCCCGGGCTGGGGGGGCAGCGCAGGGCAGCCCAGGTCGGGGGCTTCAGGCTGAGCCCCATGGTGTGCAGCCTGGCCTTTCCTTGCCCAGAGCACGTTTTCAGCATCTTTCCCAGCCTCAGTGAGAATTCCTTAGGGAAGGTCAGCGCTGCCAGCTGGGATGCACTGCCTGCATCTATTCTGCTTTCCACCTATGGAAATGTAGACAAACGGACAGGGAGCACTGGGTTAGCAGGGAGTTGAGCTGAAGGCTCCTCCTAGCCTATGGTGGATTTATCAGCTTAGTTCCAGTAACGTTTTGTAACTTGGGAGCCAACTGGTGTCACCCAAAGACCTCCATCTTGCTCGCGCACAAGCCTGTAACCACCTGAGGCAGCTCTGTGCAGGACCTCATCTGATCTTCCGGTCTCTTGGGTGGAAACCCCCTTGCTTCATGCCATGCTTTTTGCAGATCCAAGCAGAGAGTGTGCCCTTTTGTTCATGCAAGGTGGCTGCAAAGTGACAGTAGGGGAGGGACTCTGTGGGTCCAGTCCAGGGCACGTGGCATCGGCTGTTGGCAAAGGGGAGGCGCTGAGATTTGCCAAGGAACATCAGCCATTGGGATCGCTGATGCTGGAGCAATTTCAGCTGGCCAGGTGCAAATCTGTTTATTGTCTCTGAAACCAGGCATTCGAGGTGTTGAATTTCCTTTGCTAGCAAAGCACAGACCGGTATTTTTTGCCAAGATGAGGAGAGATTTTAAGAACACTTTTATAGCTCGGTGTTTTCCCTCCTGGACCCCTATATATGATTTTTGTAAAGGGAGAAAAAGTGCTGTGTTTTCCATTTCTAGGTGCTGCTCTCCAAACTCTGAGCAGTGTGAGCCGTAACACTTGCTTACTTCTCATGGACACCTTGGCAAGACTCAGTAAACTTCTGAAGAGGGAGAAAAAGATGAAGAGAGTCTACGACTGCCTTTATCTGAGCCTGGCACAGTGTTGAGAGGGACTTTTTCCTCCCAGGAGCGACACACCTCTGCTGCCACTGCATGGTGGATGTTCCTGGTGATGCTGGAGCAGGATGCAAAAGCAGGTATTTGATGGCATCAAGCCAATCCTCTAAGGTCCCACACTTGTGGCTGAGACACCCAGCCCCTAACACATCATGGGAATAGTCTGTTCTCTGTATCACTGGGAAGTGATGGGGACTGGTTGTGTTAATGGATGGGAAGGATTTGGCCTCCCTTGATACAGCTCTGGGATCATTTTAAGTGCAAGGCTGTGGATTATAAATTATACAGCATTTGTAATCAGGAAAACATCTGCTGGGTGCTCTTTCCAGTGGACAGGGCCAGCCGAAGGCTCCAGGACACGATGCGTAGGGGTTGCACCAATTGCCACCTGTCTTCTCCTATAATCGAGTTGATTTTTTATGATCTTGACATCAGCTTTCAAGGCGCGTGATCTATGTGTTTATTTAGCTGTCTTTCCTGGCGTCCCTTAGTTTTGAACTCCTGTAAATCCTCCCACAGTTGGATTTCTGCACTTTTCAGAGATTACGTTTCCTGACAGTACATTTCTCCTTCCCCCTCACGTCAGTGACAGCTCAGGCAAGGCTCCAGGGACCAAAGCATTCAAACCCAGCTTTGGAAAGCTGAGTTCTGTCACAGAGCAGGTCTAACTTTCCAGGGGCCAAGCAACTGGTACTCGTGTAAGTGGGAGGGGGGCCCAAACATGTTGCTTTGTGGCTGAAGCCCCCCTTCAGGTCTGAAATCTGGTCCAGGGCCTGCATCATCCTCCAGGACTTGGTGGCTGGACCAGGAGCTGGTCTCTGTGAAGAGACCTGCTCAGGTCCTGTCTCCACATCAGGAAGGAGAGTGGAATCGGCTTGGACAGAACAGCAATGTTTTGTTAAAAGGCCCAAATTCTGACTGCTGGGGAGTGAGATCTTTGCCGTTCTGTTTGTTCAGGTCCCAGTGGCCCGTGCTCACTGATGTTAACCCATGCAAGATCTTCCCGGATATCCCAGCTCAAGTGATTCCCAGAAGGACACAGTTATAAATGCCCTTGGTTTTCAGAAAACTGTGACTTCTTTTGTCCTCTTCTTTTGGGGAAGTGCAGCTGGTGCTGAGTTCCACCAGCTTCCGGAAGTGTACAGATGGACAAATACTCTCTTGCTACTGGGAAAGAATACACAGCAGCCTTTGCTTTTTGTGCTTTTTCCTAATGGCAAAGCAGGAATTGTTGCAAAGAGCTACAGCCAAGAAACATATCAGCTCTACTGGGTGCTTTCTACAACCTTAGCCTCTGACTCCAGTGGGAAGACTTGATGTAGGCTGATCTGCCTTTCCAGGTGGGGTTTGCAACCACCATTCCTTTCTCAGCTGGACCTAGCACCCTTCACCTACTCCTTGTTCACTTTTGCTCCCTCTGGCCTTTTTCTCACCCCCCTGACAGGGCTTTTCAGGCTGGCTCTCACCCTTCTTTCTGCCCACTCAGGTTCCTCCTTTCCCTGGTTCGATATAGAGAAGGAGGAGATGATACTGCTAGGATCCTAAGCCATCCTGGGTCTGCCCCACGTGGTGCTTATGCCTCTTGATCCCTGCCTCTCTCCTCAAACTTTCCAGCCACCACTGACCCCTGAATTAATTTATTTGCAGTATTAGTTCCTCTAGGAGTTTCTTGCTTGACTGCATGCTGAAGCCATCCCCATCTCTTAGAGAGGATCCCTGACTCCAGCAGGTACCATGCCTGATATTTTTCTAAAGCCAATGTGAACTTGTCCCTGGTACAAGTTCATCTTTTAGGCCATCGCACTTGTGCTTAAGCTCAACCCGATTCTGAGCGCTCTGCTGCCTGTAACAGCACTCAGAATGTCCTGATAAAATGGGTGAAAAACATAAATGTCTGTCAGGACATAATTTTCCAGCTGTCTTACCAGAGCCCAATGGTACCTACTGTTACACTCGGCCTGCAGTGGGGACAGTGCTGCCTCCCTCTCAGGAGTGCAATTTTAAGAGTCAAGGAGAGACAAAGCCCCCGGTAAGGACTTAGGGTTCCATGGCGTTGGGATAGAACCTTCTAGTTTTCACTAGCTAAGCATCTGTCTAGGAAGGTGAACATGTAGGTAGGTGACAACTCGCCTGTATCCATATGAGAGCCAGATACGTTAGCTGTCCATCACTGCAGTGCTTAGTAGAGGATGCTTTTGCTGCACCCTCATGCTGCAACCTGGGGCAATGGCTGAGAAACCCCTGGACACCACGAGGGAGGCAGAGAATATAGCCTAGCTGATGTCTTGGTGCCAGCTTCTTCTCCCCAGCCTTCACAATATGGTCCTTTCTACTAGGTCCTCTCAGCCAACTTCATCCAGTTCACTAGAGGGGCCGAAAAGAATTGATGACTTACCATGGGATGATTTACCCCTCTGTGTAACGAGATGTAAAAGGATCTCTTTCACACTAGGCTGGAGGCTTGCCTTTATGGGTATCTCAAAGCCTTGGCCTTGAATGGAAACCCGTCTCCCGCTAGCAGAAGATTGGATACACCTCATCATCACTTGTGCATATTTTTGCCTGCCAGGCAATTGCAGGAAAACAGATGAAGAAAGATTGATCTGTAGGTCTTAATTTTATGGGCTTGTGTGGAATCCACCTCCCATCAATTTACCAACGATGGTTAGAAGAGCCAATGTCCTTATCATTCCCCTCATCGTGTCTGGGAATAATCTGCCAAATGAGCTATCCCTTTATAAGGGTGTTATCATGTAGAAGAGTGAAGCGGATTTGCACCTCTGATGGCTCTATGGTTATTTATATTGCATTAGTACCTAGCTGAAGCCTGGGTCTTGTTGTGTTCCTCCTCAGGAGAGAAGAGGTGCAAAACTGCTCCAGGTGGGGCAGGGAATGGAAATGTCCTGGGAGCAAACAGGTTTCATGGTGGGGTTAGAGCACAGGGGTCTTTGCTTCTGGGTAGCTCCCAGCCTTTCCATACCAGGCTGCTTCACCACAGTCATGTGTAGTTGGAGTTGCCTTTGCCCAGATAGGGGTGGTTGAACAATGCAAAAGCTGTTCTTGTGATCTGCCAGCTTTGCATGTGTTAATGCCTTTTAAAAATGAGTCAGATGGAGCTCGATCCCACAGTGAATTCCCCGTTGTCAGTCCCTGGGGTTGCAGAGCGCTTTGGTGACCTGTGTGCTTGGTTCAGGGCTGGTGAGCCTTGCCTGGTCCAGCTCCCATGGTCAACCTTCACCTTCCCATCCCACAGACTGAGAACTATCCCTGCCACCAGGAGCTGGTGACATGGCTTCCTCGTGGTCTGACAGCCAGATTTTGCCCTGAAGGCCTCAAATTGGAGCCAGTGCCCGTATTAGAAATACAATAATACAATCCCTCTCTTCACATTGTTTTTTTTGGTTTTTTTTTTGGTTTTTTTTTTTAAGTATCACAGAAAACTAAGGCACAGACAATTGCAGCCCTTTGCCCAAGGTCACTTACCAGCTGCAGAGTCTGGAGTAAGAGAGCCCTGATTTCCTGGCTTTGTGTCATGAGTGTGAACGGCTCCTTGCTCTGATGACAGCGAGGGCTTTACAGTAAGGGGGGGAGAAAAGGAAAAAAAAAAAAAGCGCTATATTTCAGCGTGCTTCTTGCTCTGTCCCCAAGTGCATCCCCCAGGGTGAGAGTGAAGTCAAGAGGCTGCTGTGAAAGGGTTATAGCCGACCTCTGATCACAACCGATTAATGACAGCCCCAGGGAGCGAGAGCCCTTGAGCTGGCAGGAAGGAGGTGAGTACGGAAAAGCAGCGAAGTTTTAAATGCAGCAGCCGTAGAGCAACAGCAGGGGAAACAGCCCTGCTCGGAGCCACGGCAGCAGGGCAGAAACGGAGGGGATTTCTCCCTCCATCCCCAGCAGTTTAGATCCAACCCAGTAATCATCAAAGTCCGCTCTGACCGGACTTGTTGCTCTGAATCGGCTGGTGATGGTTTGAGGCTTTTAAAATTTGTTTTGTTCAAATTAAGCAGAAGAAAATTGTTGTGAGGGCGGGTTAGTATTTAACTCCAAGCAGATGATAACAACAGAGTGTGGCTGCTTCCCAGGAGGATGAGGAGCACTGTTGTCAAGCCAGGGAAGCTGAGGCAGATCATCAGGGTGGGAGTGAGCAGGGCCAAGACCAGGAGGAGCCCCCTGCTTCTCCCCGCGCTGCCGTGCATCCAGCTTTGTGCTGGACTCAGCAGAAATCTTCCCTTAACGTAATTAAAGGATGAGCAGAGAGGGCTGCGAGAGGAGGCAGCTGTTTACGAGAGCGGAGGAGGGCATGCTGGGAAGATGCTCCATTTCCCTGCTCGAACCACGGCACGGGAGCACGACCCCCGGGCGAGGATGTGCACGGCGCTCGGATGTTCTCCAGCTCCACGGAGAAGGGCTGAAAGCAAATTGGCTGTTAATGCAGACAGCGGCCAGCTTGACTCAACACTCCCGGGCTGTAAAGCAGGCTGTGGGATGGATGAGGAAACCCGTGCTCCTTCTCTAACAGGTCCGAGCCCGCTTGTTAGACCTGGTCAATAGTTTTCTGTCAAAAGCAATTCTCTGTCAAACAGGCGGTTTTTTTTCCCTTTTCTGCCAGAGCAGAATTTTTCTCGGAACATGTCAATTTTCAGCCAAATTTTTTGCTTTTGGTGCTTTCTTTTTTTTTTATTTCCTTCTTGCTTGCTTAAAAAAAAAATAGCGGCACTGAAAACAACATGGTTGTCAGCTACTGAAGTCTGAACCTGAGGGCTCAAGCCAACAAGGTCTCCAAGTGTATTTTTTTTATTTTATGTCAAAAAAAACACATGGAATGGAAGAAGGTTTTTAAGAACTGGTTGTCATGGGGGAATAACTTGTGTTAAAGGATGTCAGGAACATTTCTGGAGGCTTGGTGTTCGTAAATCTCTGCTGGTCTGTAGTTGTGAGTCTGGGAGTGGTTCAGAAGGAGCAGAGTGCTTGGGGACAGGGACGGTGGTAGCTCTGATGACATCCAGAGGTCCCAGCTGGTGTGTCCCATTCCTTGTGTGAGTTTATACTTGGGTTACAAGATCTGCTGTGTCTTCCTTCCTGGTTCAGCTCAATTGGCAATGTTTGCATTCAACATTAAACACAATAGCTCCTCAATATAATGGAAAATGGGCTGTCTAGAGAAACGCTGTCTGCTTAGGAAAGCATTGGGTAGGTCTGTGCTCTATCCCACAGGGCTTGGAGTGGCCGAAGTGGCTGGTGCAGGTGAGGGGACACAGCTGCTGTCCCACCCTGGAGAAAGCATAAGCACAATCTCTTTATTCTGCCCCGGTCCACTGGGTGCCTGCCTCGTTCTGTGTGAACATCCATGGTGTCTCTGGCAGCACCAGAGTTTCAAGTGTTGACACCCTTGCTGGGAGTCACGCGTGGATGTAGCTAAGACCCACGTGAGGAGGACCACACCAGGACCCAGACTGTAGAGGGTGCCTTGTGCTGTGAGGATGCATGGGGACAGGGGAGAGCTGGTGGGGACCAGCTGGAGAGGCCCTGTAGCCCCAGGTCCCATGTGTGTTGGCTTGGCAGGGCTTTTGGGTGTTGCCAGAGTTAATGCAGGGAGCGTGTGCCTTTCTTGCGTGTGTTTATGCATGCAAAGAAGTGCCTGCTGGGGAAGGAGTGGAAGGCTTGTGATTTATCATTGTTCTGTAATGGGTGCCTTGCTTCTAGTGAAAGAGGTCAACCTCCCTGAGAGATACCAAACCCCCTCCTTATTAACGTCCTGTTACAGCTAATGGCTTGGGGTAGGGCAAGCAGGTCTTACAAGGAAGGCATTAAAGAGCAGCGCTACTTGGACGGGAAGCCAAAGAATTTACAGCAATATTTACACAGAGGCTCTCCCCAGAGATAAGGAGGTACACAGTCGGCTCAGCAGATAAGCAGAGCTGTGGGACGAGGCGGAGCGGGCACTGTTGGTTGTGCATCTTGAAGTTCAACAGGATCAAAAGCAGAGCTGCGTGATGTTGGGGAGGGGGACATGATTGGGACCACACATACCAGCTGGGACCCAGCATCTGAGAGGGAGAAATGTGTTCAGTGTCTTGCCAGCAGCACTCCCTCACACTCCTAGACCTGAGCCCCAAACCTGGGTTGGAAGGTATGGATTAACAGAAGTTAATGAACGCTAATTGCTTGTCCTAGTGAAGATGTGGAGATCTGTCCCAGGTAAATGTCCCTGGCAACCACCATCTGTCCTGTCCACCATATGCTTTGTGATCTGCAGGTTGACAATTGTTTCTCCAGAGGGTCCTGCTAGTGCCTCTCTGCTCCATCTTGAAGAGCCCTGCCTTGAACCCACTTGGATGCCCCAGGGACCCATCTCACAGGCAAAAGGAAAAAGGCAAACCTCCTCATTTTGTTTGAGGTGAAATATAATTCCTTAACAAATGTGTCCCAGAATATAAGTTGTAAGGTCCCACCTCCCTAATGCTTTTGCTCCAGGCACTTTTTCACACACCTTCCCCATTTTCTCTGACAGACCCACGGTGCATCTGCACTCGGTTGTCCCTCTCCTGTGCAGGCTGAAGATCCCCCAGACCATTCTCTGCCTCCTCTTTCTGCTTCCTGCCAAATAAACCAAAATCTCACAACTACCTGCCTCTTCCAGCAAAATCTCCCGATCCAAAACTTGCTGAAGACAAAAGGAGTTCCCTTTGTTTTTTCTCATTGGCACATTCTCAAATCACCCATGGCCACCACCTCATCCTGTGCTAGACCACATCTCCACTTCACCGACCTCCCCAGCCCCTAATAGCACTCGGCCACCAATCTCCGAGCACTCCATCCATCATTTGACTAGCACATTATTTATTTACCATGGGGGAGAAAAGGGAGTTGGGTTGTCTGGAGAATGTATTAAATTTTCATTTGTTCTCATTGATTCCTGAAAGGAAATTGCTGAGTTACGCCATCAGGGTGAACTAGTTATGATATGGAGAGTATCTCCTAGAGGGGGGCACTGGATGGGAAATAGGGATAGAGTTAAGGATATTTTGAATTTTAAATTAAAATCACAGTGACCATTTAGCTAAGCAACCTCATGAAATGTATCTGAGCATGTTTTCTCTTCTTCCTTTAGTCTCTGCTGGAGCTGCTTGCCCAGTCTCTTGCTGGTTTATCTTGCCATATGGGACATGCATGGTGTTGCTTCCTTCTGGCTTTTGGGTGAGTAGCTCTCGCTCACGGGTTTCTCCACTGCCTCCGTGTGCGTAGGAGCGGCTGCTGGCTGGGACTTGTCCCCCGTCTGCAGGAGCTGCTCAGCCTCTTCCAGCTCATCCCGTTCAGTTTGGAGACAGTTGCCTTAAGTATTTCACCTCCAGACGCGTCTGGGTTCTCTCCCCCTGAATTTCAGCTGTGATAGTTAGCACATTATTTATGGCATTTTTTCGTTTTTTTTTTTTAGTATGTACTAATATTACAAGTTGCACAAAAATACTGACTTTTGGATAGGACTCCTTGTCATCTAAAAGCTGCTCATTTTCCTCCCCTTCCAGAACTGGCATTCCATCCAACAAAGATGATTATGATTCAGGTTATCCATGCTTTGAAGCCACCAAAGATTGACTTGGGAGTCTCAGCTGAGGACTGGCTCACATAGCTTGGTTAGGAAACTAAGATGAAGTAAAGCTAGAAATGTTGTTTAATCCTGATCAGACACAAGGGTTGACCTAACCTGCTTTCAGAATGTGTCTTGGTGGAAATGGTGCAACTTTCTCATGTGAACAAGATGGTGAAGCACTTGTCCTTGAGGAAAGGTCTTGGGGCTGGGATTATTGAGGAGACACACAACTTTCTAGATTAAAATGGAAACCTGTGATTTGATACCTGAGGACTGTAGGCTGGGGAAAGTCCTCTGAAGAGTTCACCTCCAACTCTGGCCCTCCTGACCCTGCTCCCTGCCTTCTGACACAGCGAGCCCTGAATTCAGGGAAACACAGCGTAGAAGTGGGGATTTTTTTTACTGGGGCTTTATTTTTGCAGTCTGGAGGATAATCAGGGGTCCTTGGGTTTCCATGGGAGTTGAAAGAAAGGACAGAGCAAACTGGCACTGTTCCCAGGCCAAAATGTTTTCACTAATTGCATGCAACCTTCCTTACAAGACAGACAGACTGCAAATACCACCGGCAGTTTAATTACCAGTGCTGGTTCACATTGATCTTATTTATGCTGCTCCCAGTGCTGCCTGGGTGCAGAGTGTGTGTGTGTGTGTGTGTGCGCGCGCAAGGGAGGAGCGGGATGTGTAGGGAACCATGAGTCGCTGGAGAGGGAGCACCTAAGGAGCATGTCTGTGTTTATTTAGGGGCGTTGGGGTCTTTCCAAAGAGCCCCAGCATACCAGACAGCCGTGCCCCCCAGTACCCATCAGTGGTGTGGGTGGGAAAGGGACCGTGTGAAGGTGAACACGGGTACAGGGGACATGCATCAGGGTGAGACTGGTTGGATTCCCGGGCCCGTTTCCCAGAACCTGCTTGGCTTAGTCACCGCTCTGGCTTAACTCTGAGCCCCGGCGGCGGATTGCTTCCCCTTTGCTAACCTTCCCCTCCTCGAACGCAATGCCTTTCCTCCCCATCCCGAAGGGGGGGAGAAAAGCGGCACGGGAGGAATCCGACATGAGCAGGCTGATGGCTGCCGTCCCAGTGCAGGCTCAGCAAATGGGGCTCGTGATGGATGAATGTGCAGGGCAAGAAGTAATAAAATGGGCCCCAGTCATGTAATCTTCCATTAAAATGAAATGCATACCAGAAATGAGGCATTTCTGCAGCTTGTACCATCTCCCACGGAAGATCATGAATAAAAGAGGCAAGTGTACTGTTGACAGATGCCGGCATGCATAAAGGACAGTTCCTATAAAGGCAAAGCCCCGGCTAACAGATGGACTAAAGATGTGAGATGCAGGAAGATTTACCAGTCTAAATAATTCAAGGGAATGTCGTATGGGGAGGCAGTGCTGGAGAGGGGAGCCGGCAGAAGGTACAGATGGAAAGGCAGGCCAGGCCTTTCCCACAAACCCATTAAGAACGTCGCTTGTCTGAGTGACAGTATGTCGCACAAGGCACCGGCAGAGATGGGTGGATTTGCCTCTAGCAAGGTCAGGAGAAGTGGTAATCGCAAAGGTTGCAACTTTTCGAGGGCACGCTTTGCCTCCTGCAAGGCTGCTTTCTCCAGCCTTCCTACTTTCCCCCCCTCTCCCTCACTGTCCCTTTGCCTGCTGCTGTGGAAAACAGGAGCCCAGAGGTCATGCTGAAGCCACGAGTGGAGGTGGCAAAGGCATTCAGCGCTCCCATTGCTCTTGTCAGCCCTGCTCAAGTCCCTGGTGGTCCTTTGGACTTCGAAGGTGCCTGGAGAGTGCTGCTGGGTGAGCTGGCTGTCTTCAGGAGGGTCAGCAGGGCCAAATGCAAGGGGAGGCTCAGCACAACCCTGAAAAGTGTGTGCGTTTGTGCAGTCAAAGGAAGGACACCGGGTGCTGTGTGGGAGGGAAAGGGCTGCAGCAAGAGGAGCAGCTGGCCTGGCAAGCAGAAGGGATGCTGGAGTTGTGTTTGTGAGGGTATCAGCATCCCAAAGAAGTGGCTGGGAGCTACAGCATGGGACATGACCCATTCAGACCTTAATGCCTGAACACAGTCCCTCTTGGACCAAACTGCTGGTGTGCACGGGGCACCTTGGAGCTGCGGGAATGCTGCATATCCAGGTCTTACAGCAGGGAAGTGCGAGCGTGGGTCTCCCCGGTGCGACTCTACCTGCTTGTGAGAGTAGAAATTTAAGGGGTTGCTGTTTCACAGTGGGAAAGGGGCTGTCTTGGCTGTCTCCTGAGGGCTTCGGTCCTCCATGCAGGCATCAGTCTGTGGCCTCAGACACTGGTTGGACACTTGGTGGCCCAGCAGAGCTTGATGAGGGGATGTGGCTGCTGTGTGCAAATAGAGTTGTTACCCTACCCTGATACCAGGGTGATGGGAGCTGGAAAAACCGTATGAATCTCCCTGGCCATCAAGATGAAGGCTGAGAAGGGCTGGCTGAGGGTCTTGGCAGTGCAGGATGCAGAGGATGAGCTGATGTAGGAAGTGGCACAGAGGACAGGGCATCACAGTAGCTGAGCAGAAGACTGCTCATCATCTCTGGGAGGTGCTCAGGCCCCATCTCCCCCTGTCCTGGGGGGAGCTTGGGGTTTGCTTGGTGAATATGAGACATTTTGGGAGAAGAGGGAAGATAAAGGGCAAGATGCAGAGGGTTAGATAGAAGTCAGCGGCAGCTGCTTGGCAGAGATTGTGCGCGCTCTCCGCTCGGAGAGGACGCCTTCCCTGGGCTCGTCAGCCGTCTGCAGCACGGCGATTAATCATTGGTGTCAGAATCCCTAATCCTATTCAATGGAAAACAAACAGCGCGGCATCCAGCCCTGTGCTGAGCCCAGGCAATTAGCATGTTTACATGGACTGGGGAAGCTCAACAAAGAGTGGCCAACGGGGGCCACGGGAAATGAACCCTTGTCAG
Organism: Gallinago jamesoni; assembly: GCA_025769975.1. Classification (NCBI taxonomy): domain Eukaryota; kingdom Metazoa; phylum Chordata; class Aves; order Charadriiformes; family Scolopacidae; genus Gallinago; species Gallinago jamesoni. Next base: position 2,946,006 of record JAOQGH010000004.1, read on the forward strand.
CCCCTGATGTTCGAAGTGCCCTGGGATCCCTGGGCTCTGACCCAGGCCCAGGCTTGAAATGTGGCTTGAAGCAGTTGAACGCAGCTACTTGCTACCAAAAAAATGATTTTTCTTGATTAGGGCTCAAGGGTGTGCAAGTGCGGGCAGCCGCTGGAGTGGGGGGCTGTGTCTGATAGGGATGGTCAGCAGCAAAACAGGGGTCTGGAGGGGTTAATGTGTTTACTCATGGTTTGGCTTTGTGTCAGTAGCAACAGTAGCAGCCGAAGCCTTTGTAATTCCAGCAAACTCAACCCTCCCACCAGTCCCTTGTCCCTGTTCCTCCTGCCCCTCTCTGGCCTGTGCCGCTGGAGCTATGTCTCTAGGGCTGAAATTAGTTCCATGTCTTGTGCTTTGGGTGAGTGCTGAATTCTGCTGGCCTCAGCCCAGCGAAGAGCAGGGCTGGGGACGTGTAGGACCACTGTCCCTGCTGTGCAAGGGCTGTCCTTGGGGGGGCTCAGGCCCCTCGCATAGACTTCAAGGAGGTTTGAGAGGTGGGCTACAAGGAGAGATGCAGGACTACACAGATACATGTATGTCCCTGGTGTGAGTACCCAGTGTCTTGCAGCAGCTACCTTAGATGAAACTGTCTCCCAAAACCAAGAGCAACCCAGTGCTTCTTCAAAGGTGATGATGATCATCTGCTAAGGAAAAGGCCCTCTGAGTGTGGCTGTGTTTTCTGCTCGTAACACACGTACCAGCTCTACACCAGCCAGCCTAGTGCCTGCAGCAGGACTTCAAACTGCCCACGTCCTCTGGCAATCCTATTTTTAACATTGCACAGTGCACGATTTCTTTGGGACCGCCTGCACCCACTCTATCTCCCATTGCAGGATCACTCCTGGAGCTGGGTGAGCTGCATTTGGGGTGAAGTCTGCCCATTATAGGAGAAGATCAGGTTTGAGAACATTAAAGAAATCTGAAGGTATGTAAGTCCATGGGACCTGATGAAATCCATCCACATAATCCCCCTTTTCAAAAAGGGAAAAAAGGGAGACCCGGGGAACTACAGGCCAGTCAGTCTCACTTCTATGCCCAGCAACATCATGGAGCAGATCCTCCTGGAATCTCTGCACATGGAAAATGAGGTGATTGGTGACAGCCAACATGGCTTCAACAAGGGCAGGTCATGCCTGAGAAATCTGGTGGCCTTCTACGATGGTGCTACAGCGTTGGTGGAAAATGGGAGAGCATCAGACATCATTACTTGGATTTATGCAAAGCATTTGACACTGTCCCACATATCATCCTGGTCTCTAAGTTGGAAAGGTATGGATTTGATGGATGGACTACTTGGTGGATAAAGAACTGACTAGATAGCTGCATTCAAAGGGTTGCAGTCAACAGCTTGATGCCCAAGTAGCAAGCAGTGACGAGTGGTGTTCCTCAAGGGTCAGTACTGGGACTGATGCTGTTTAACATCTTTGTCGGTGACATGGACAGTAGGATTGAGTGCACCCTCAGCAAATTTGATGATGACACCAAGCTGTGTGGTGTGGTTGACACGCTGGAGGGAAGGCATGCCAGAGGAACTTGGAGAGGCCTGAGAGGTGGGCTTGTGCAAACCTCATGATGTTCAGCCAGGCCAAGTGCAAGGTCCTGCATCTGGGTTACAGCAATCCCAAGCATGTTCTGCAGGTGCTGAGGTAAGCCATAGTGCAGAGAAAAGTGCAAGAGGGGATGATTTAACACAATCACAATTTCAAACAAGTAGCAAGCAGCAAAGCAAGGGGAGCAAAACATAAGCTACATTTCTGTAGGACCTACCAGATGCTGGGTGATGGTTTAGGTATGCTGGCAATGAGAAAAACAGAGTTTATGTTGAAGCTTCAAGTGACCTGTGGAGCTCTGGGGCTTGGGAGGTTGGGAGTGAGACAGCCCTCACAAGTACTTGATCCCTCTTGAAATGAAGGGGCTTTCCTGGGTATGCAGCTTTCCTGCTTCCCTCCCAGAAATACGTCTGATTTTGGGGGGTGGAAAAAGAGGATTGATTCAAATAAAAATGTATTTGTATGAGAAAAATTATTTCCTTCCATGAGAAAACACATAGTTTGAGGCAAATTTATGGCTTTGGCCTGGTCATTAATATCTGGTTGTCAAAAAGTATTGGTTTGAACAAAAATATGTTGTAATAAAAATGCATTGTTTTGAAGAAATTTATTGTCCCCATGAAAACCTATTCAATTCAGAAAGATATGTTGATTTCAATGAAAATCTATTTGTTTTAAGAGACACAGAGAGAGAGAAGTTGTACTCAGCTGAGAACCAGGGGCTTTTCTCCGTACAGTTCACTCTGCAATCCTGCAGTAATTAGGATGGAGAAACCCAGAAAATCAACAAGCAGACAGAAGGAAGCCTGTAGGTCCTGCCTGACCAGGGCTCTTGCCTGTGCTCAGTCGTCGTCTTCCCACTTGGAGAAATGTGCCTCAGCACCCCCAGGGTAACAAAGGTGATGTGGTTGTTTCTGTTCCTTAGGGATTGGATGGCTTCTCCCACAAATGGCTCTTCTCACCCTGCAGACCTTAACCTCGTTCACCAAGTGCACATCCCAAGCAGTGAGTGCTCATGTGAACCCACCTCCAGCTGCTACATAAAAGTGCAAATCCTGCGGATGACCTAAGGAGCATGCAAGACACTCATCTCCCTCTTCATCTCTCAAGCCAGGCCAAACGTGAGCAGTGAGTATGTGTGTTGATGAGTACCTGAAGGTGAGATAGATGTGTCCATAGTGCTACTCATAATATTTCTGCTTTGGTGTGGCCGTACAAGGAAAGGGCCCCTTTTAGCTAAGAGGAGCTGCATGGCTTTGTGGTTCTGCCAGCCCTGCTCTGGCATTGGCCTGAGATGGGGCTGAGGTTTGCTGTCTTGCCTAAGCCTCTTTCCCCACCAGTGGGGACTGGGATGAAATTCACTCTGAGCTTCAAAGCTGTAATGCCGCCTGAGCCGGGATTATGAGAGGAGCCACCGTGGTATCACCTGAAATCCACCTCCCGGTGCCTCCTGTTTAAAACAATCAGCACATGTTTGCAGTGGGCTTTTTCTTTCATTATGCTCCAGCTCTGCTATTTAATCAGCTTCTTCCTTCTTCTGTTTGTACAAGGTATCACTAGCCCATATTAAAGGGGGGGAAGGGAAGGTTCAAGGTAAAAAAAAAAATATAAAAAAAATATCGCCTACCCAAGAAATGTCACTGCCGCAGTGTTATCCCCTCCCTGCCAACACACGCTCGGTTTCTGGTGTCAATGGAAAGGTTGCCTCTGATTAATATTAATAAAGAATTAGAGCTGTGTTTGTCATGATCACCTCGTTTGGTATTGCTCTGTGTGGCAGGGGAAAGCAGAGGAAGGAAGAGAAGAGGTCTGCATGACATTCATTAATCATTTCATCAGGAAGGAGTTCAAAGCAGAGCCCTTCCTTAACAAGGGCTGCAGACAGGGATGAGGCCATATTTATTCAGATGTTCCTCCTTGTGTTTCTGACCTCCTGCCTGGTCATCGGGGGTGGGCCTCCAAAACTAAGATGCTTTTCTAGGATCTAAGTCTTTCTATCCCCAAACATGGGCTGCTTTGGTCTTGGCTAGGTCAAGGTGATGTTGTAGGAAATTCTGACATAAGTCCACCATCGATATTTATGTATTAGTTAAAAAATTACTCTGAATTATCAAATAGCATCTTTGGTTGCCCTTCAAGTTAAGAAGTTTAATAAATAGTGATGAGACCACCCTTTGAGAAGCTGTGTTTCTGTCGGGCAGAAACCTTCTGCATGCTGGGATGAAGACCTCCTCAGGTCAGGGACTTCTGCTTGGTCTACAGGTGGGGAGTGGCCAGGAGCTAGGATACATCTGTCGGGCATGGTGATCACTGGGAACACTTGGATTAAGCCCTAGGAAGGCTTGTCCTTCTGTGGGACACTTCCAAATGATGGTTCCTCTTACTAGAAAATAGGTGCCTAAGTTGGAGGACCCCAGATACTCCATTGACTAGAAGACTCTACAGATAAGCATATACTTAAACAATTATTAGATAGCTCAGATTCAGTGGCCTGAATCCCATCTGCAGCATCTTTACAGAGCTTCTTCTGTAGTAGACCAGACCTGCCTTTGGCACATGGTGTGGTTGAGAACTCGAGGATGAGTGTTGCAGGAGTTCAAGTTATGCATTTATGCAGACTGGCATATTAAGAGTGAGCAGCTCTGGCTGAGGGTAGCCCTCTGCTTTGATATCACAATACCCAAGTCAGTCTTGGCTGATGTTAGCATAAGGGCCTAACGTGGGCAATTTATCTAGAATTTTAGAGGTATTTTCTTTCTTAAACATGTGGAGATTCCTGTAAATTCCTGTAAATCTTGGCTTAGTCTAACACGTGTGTGTGTGTGGCCAGAACTGGTTTCTGCTTTGTTCCATTCTGTATTTTCTGGATCCAAGACCAGAAAGCAATGCACATACGCATATAGCAAAAGCTCTCTGTATTAAGAATTTACTGCTTAACCTTCTTCTTACTCCCTTTTCCCTCTCCTTTCTTTTTTTTGGTGGATGCTATTTATTATTCAAATGTGGGGAGAGTCGAGCCAAGTGGTACATTGCTCTCATTAATTATTCTCTGGGATTAAGGAATCAGTTAAAACCATATCTCCCTTAATCCTGTTTTATTAATTTTATATTCTTGGCAAAAAAAGAAGAAAAACAACAACCCCCCAACCCTCTTTACAAAGGGATCATGCAGCTTTCTGCAGGGACCCTGAGAACAGGAGGTCTCTGGTGTTCCATGGATGCTCGTCTTTTTAATTTGATAAAATAAATTAGCACAGGATTAGAGCCTTCCTGCACAGCATAGCTCAACTCTGGTTACCACCTTATGGGAGGCATTAAGCATCGTTTTGGTTGCACGGAGGTGAAATGCGAGGGAGCTTTCCTCTTGGTAACAGCACAGCTTGTGTCCTCTCCTCCCCACCCAGCCACTGCCAAAAGGGGTGCCTTTTGCCAGCAACGAGTTCTGTGTTGGATGAGGTGGACGTTGCCTGCTCAGATGCATGTACGAGCCCATCAGCTCGTTTCATATAGCAGCCAGAGGTGAAAACCGTAATTAGCCTCTTCCTTTCGGGATGTTATGAAGATATGAATGAAATAGCTTTCTCTAAGACAGCAGAGACTTGATTACCGAAAGTGAAGGTTTGGTCTGGGAAATGGCAGAGAGAGAGAGAATGGGAAAATCGAAGTGGAACTTTTGGAGGTTTCATTTCTGTTGGGTGGCAGAGGTCCTCCAGCTGGTGCTGTCATCCGGGACCTTCACACAATCTTCTCTGGAGATTTTTAAGACCCACCTGGATGCAGTCGTGAGTGATGTGCTCTGGGCAATCCTGCTTTAGCAAGGGAGTTGGACTAGATGATCTCTAGAGGTCCCTTCCAACTCTGACAATTTTGTGATTCCGTAATTCTTCTGCCGTGGGAGATGTGAGGAGGCCAGGCTGGAAGGAGCAACCTGTGGCCACAATGCAGGCCTAGTGGCCTCTAGACTGCTTGTTTTGTGTGACTGCCAGACAGGAGAGAAAGGACAGTGGTGGTGTGTGGCTATGGGACCTATTCCTTGGGCAGAGGGTAACCTGCACTGGACTTCCAGGAGCAGGATGGAACCAGTCCCAAAGGGGCCAAGGTGTGCAAGGCACAAGGAGCTGGACTGTGAGTGCTGGGCTCAGCCTCTCAAGGCTCACACCGAGCAGCATGATGCAGAGGCATCTGGTTGCTCAGCTAGATGAAATTTCTGGGGTGGCTTTTGCGAAATCCATGCTGTGGAGGCATTTAAACTGGAATTGGTGGGATAGTGCTCAGAGCTCTGCAACGCAAAATACAGGACTGGTGAAATAGGTTGTGTCAAAAAAGAGACTGTGGTGGCTGCGTGGCCCATACATTCTTGTCCTGTGCTTGTCTTGAAGTTGAAGGTGGCTGTCCTTACCCACCACTGAGTTGGGCACTGGAGATACTTAATGAAAGGTTAAATAATGTAAGTCTTTTAAAGCAGAATTTTGCCTGAAATATTGCTAAGTATTTTCTCCCTGAGAGGGTGTCTTGTTTGTCAATAATGACAATGGCTTAAAAGTGAGTCTGCAGTGATGCCAGCTGGGCAGGGTTGCGATGGAGGGAGGTTTGTCCTACAGCATGGGAGCAGGTATTCAGTCCACCACCGTGCAGGGCTGCACGGATTAGCAGGTGTTGGCAGATATGTACTTGCATCCTGTTGGCCTCGGAGTCACTTGTGAAAGCTGCACCTTCTTTTGAAAATGTCTTTGACTCACTGAGTCTCTTCTGATCTCACCTGACCTCACCTGAACACCTTTGCTGCAGAATTGAGAATCACGCTAAAAGTCCCTGGAATCGTTTTCATGGCTCTTGTTATGGAAATTCCCACAATTTCAGTCATCTGAGCAGTGCAGAGATTTTTGCAAAAGATCTTCCATCCAGTATTTATTTGTACAAGAAAGCTGTGATTGGAGGCTGTGCAGACCCTACAATAATACAAATACAAGCAAAACATCTTCAGGGCTGGATTTGTCAAAGATCCCAAATCAAGGCATTTCTATTTGCTCTGTTTTTTTTCTCTACCAACCAGGGATTTCTTTTCTCCCACAAAGTATCTGTTGTGGTTCTGTTGTTTGTGAAAAGTCCCTAGATAGCAGGGAAGTTTACTCTTATAAAAAATACATGGTTCCTTTGGAGGAAAAATATAAAGCAAATGGATGAATTTGTTTTATTCAGTCTAGGAGCAATTTCCTAACTTGCTGTGCTAAGAAGAGCTAGCTCTTTCTTGTTCTTCTGTTAGTGGAGCCAGCAGGGAGCAAGGGCATGTCCTACATGTGTTAGGGTACAAATAAGATCCAGGCAGGATTTCATAGTTTGGTAACTCTGTGCCCTATGGAAACTCCCTGGGATCCAGCAAAATGTCAGGTTGGTG
>JAOQGH010000004.1:2958999-3041182 GCA_025769975.1 Gallinago jamesoni
TCCAGTGCCTCACCACCTTCACTGTAAAGAATTTCTTTCTGGTGTCTAATCTAAATCTCCCCTCTTCCAATTTAAAAAAAAAAATTAAAAATATGACCCAGCATGAGCTACGTGCCCAACAGCCCAATCCACCACTGAAGTTCAGCTCTTCCTATTTGCAAGGTCCAGCCTTGAGTCCAGCTCCACTGGGGCTGAAAGGCAGCAGTGCAGGGGGCAGAGCATGCTTTAAGACACACAAACCTGTTCACCATCTATAAGTCCAAGTGATGCATGGTGTACCCTGCAAAACCCATGATGACTTTGGGACCAGCATAACTGGACTGGGCTTCTTGGACTTCCAAAATAGGCCTGCAGTTCCACACCATTACTCTTCAGTCCTGACCCCTCTGTCTTATTCCAGTGCTTCAGCAGTTAAATGGAAAATGGTGTCTGAGAAGATTAGAATTAAGTTATTAAAGCATCTGGACACTTTTAAGAGGATTGCTGAGCGTCGTAGTACTCAAGATTGACTTGAGAATTTGGGGGTGGATTTGCAGCTGGAAGAAATTCCTCATGTACTGTATACCTGCCCCTTGTGTATATGTTAGCATACTTGGCACAGATGTCTCTTTGTTTCCGTACAGGAAACTAATTGCCTTTCTTGTTTCAGTCTGAAGTTTTCCTGTGTCATTCTGTAAATAATGAGAGGCATTTCTCAAAGTTTGCCAGGCGCCTTTGTCTCTCCTGACGGCACTTCAGCTGCTTGCCCTGCACTAGAAGAGCATCCCACTTGCTGGAAACCTGGTGTCATCTCAGCAGGGTCTGCGCTGGCCTTGAGGTTTGTCAGCTGGGAGATGTCCTGCAGGGAAGCAAAAGCAGGAAGAAGTGGGTTTTGTGTGCGAGTGACAAGTTTTGCCTTTGAGCTTGCTCTAACTTCCAGATTTTTGTGTGAATTCCCACCCTTATTTATCCACAACACAGCAGGGGCTTAGGCAGCAGCACCAGCTAACACCTCCTGTGACCCATGGGGATGTGACCCACAGGGGTGTAGCTCTTGCCTGGTAGGGATGATACGCTAACAGGGAAAGAGAATTTTCTCAACCCACCACTGGACCTGACCCTCTATTTCCTTTCATGTGTCTTTTAGAGGCTGAATTTTTGGTAGACAGTCTTTCCTTGGCTATAAGATATATCTCCTGAGGTTTAAAGAAGAAGAACATAAGATCAGAGCTTGTGACAATCTGAAAGAATGCGATGCTGTGATGGAAATCCAGTGCTCTACTCCTGATACCAAATGATGGTTTGCTACAGACCCGTGGGAGAACAGAAATCCTCAGAGCTTTCCCAGGAAGGATGCTGGAACAGACACAGAATGAAAGAGGAATGAGAGAGGCTATAGCTAGCCTAAAATTGTGCCCACTGCTCCAATTTGATGTGAAAGAGGAATTCAGGTCAGTAGTGAGAGAGCAGATGTGAATGCAAGGTGCAGAAGGGTTTGCTGCTGTAAACTAACCAGAGTTTACAGGTGCTTGAGCAGTGGAAGGAAAGGTTTGTCCTGTGGGAGAAGGGAGGATGAGTTCCAGTCATGGGTCAGTGACTTCCAGATCCACCTAAATCAGGAAGAAAGATTCTGGAGCGCTCTCCAGATGTGGGCACATGTGTAGATTGAGCCTTGTGAGGCAGAGGTGCCGCCGCTGGCACACAGGGACCGTCAGCGTCACGGTGGTGGCGTGAAGCTGGTGGCGGGCAGGGTTTGCTAGTGGGGAGCAGCAAGGACCCTTCACTGCTGCTGACCTCCGTGCTGTCACCTGTCCTTACCTATCCCTCTGCACCAGCTGCCATGCAGTTACCAGTGGGGTCCAGGCAGGGCTGCTCGAGTGGCCCCATCCAAGCCACTTGCAACTTGATGCTATTTCTGCTTTCTTGCTTTGTTGTTACCGCCACAACTCCGCTTTGTACAGTATAATTTGGGCTATGGTATAATTGGGGAGCTTGCAGTCGGCAAAGGAGCACCAAGGACGGCTTGTGGTGGGAGAAGGGTTTGGCTTTTGCTGGTTGAAAACCACCTGGGAAGATCTCTGGGTAGCCAGGAGATGCCGTTGGAGATGTCTACATGGGGCTTTCATTGCCTCCCCGGTGCATTGGGCTGTGTCACTGCTCCCAGCATGGCTTCCTGTGCCTGCCCAGGAGCATGGCTGCAGAGATGGGGTAGCTGGGAGGGGATGCTGAGCTGTGCCTCAGTTTTCCCTCTCAGTACACAGCACTGGGAGCCTGTGGGCCAGCTGAAGGGGCAGTGAGGAGGTGGTGGGTGGTGGTGTTGGGCCGGTTTGCCAGCATTTGGGGCTATGCAGCATGCTCCGGCTGGCTGCCCTTCCCGCTGGGGTGGCTATTTATCAGGAATGAAGCTGTCAGGAAGGGATGAGTATCCTGAGCTGGCTCAAGCCATCAGATCTCTGTCAAGGATTTGGCCTGGACTTTTATTACCTGTCCCTCTTGTCACTTTTGCGTGAGAGGAAGCAGGGACATAGGAGGTACCTGGTTACTTTGGGACTGTCACATCTGCTGCAGGGGGGACAGCTTGTGACAAGCCGGTGTCATTAGTGCTGGCCTCCAAGGCTGCTGCCAGTCGGGATTTACCGCCCACATCCCTGGGACCATCCGTGCTGCCCCTCATCCGGAGCATGGCTGGGGCATGAATCCTGCCCAGAGCTCCGCACCGCTCAGGATGCGTCCCTGGGCGAGCAGCTGCTATCTCATCTCCTTCCTGCACGAGGAGGGGGGAAATGCTGCAGTGCTGCTAATTGCGGAGGGCTCTTGCTTTCGGCGAGCAGGCTGCCAATCACCCCACACTCCCCTGCCCCTGCCGCAGCGCCGGGCATCGCATCAGCTGTGTCACGGTTTGCTGTGACATGGGCCCGATGCCTGGACCACTCCAGGGCAGTGACGAGCGGTAATTGGGTCCCCCCATCCCACCAGCCTTGCCTGCCTCTGTAGCCACCGGAGGAAGCGCTCGGGTGCTGAGATCTTTCAGGTGGAGACACATCTCCCAGGTGTTGATTTCTGCTGGCGGTGGGCTTGCTCTGCAATCACAGGAACCGGTTCTCAGCTGGGGTAAAGTGGTAAATTGGCAGCACCTTGCCAGCTTGCATCGGTCACAGGTGGGAGGCAGGAGCTGCGGGATGGCCTCGAGAGTGTTTTTGGAAGCATCAGGCTGCAGGTACTGTCTCAGAGGGGGCTGGCATGCACTTTTAGAGATGCTTAAATGCACTTATAAGCCTGCCTGCTGCAGGCATGGCTGACGCTTGGCCGAGGTGGCTGCAAGTGCTGCTGCCTGCCTGTGCCCCAGCGGCAGGATGCTGCTGGTCTGCGTGTGCCAAGGGGTCCCCTCCATCCCCACGGGACCAGCATCGCACGAGCTGCTGCTGGCAGCCTGTGCTTCCTCCAGGGTCTGTTCTGGCTTCACTTTAGTTTGGGAAGGGGCACCTGCATCCCAGCCAAGGGAATTTGGAGTAAGACAGGAGTCACTGCAGAGAGTGGATTTTTTTTTTGCAGATGGTGGCAATAGGAATAACACTGCAACTCCTGATGTGCCAGTAGTCACATCACCACTGGAGCCCACCTCTCCTCATCATTCCCCCTCCTAGTGCTTACTTTTCCGGTTTTCTCCAACTTTGTCATTTTCAAGGGTTCTTAGTGTGTTTTCCCCAGCTCCTTTCATCTCCTCGTTTGAGTGGCTGTGTGTGTGGGCAGCGTGTTTCAGCAGTGATCGCAACAGCGATAAAGGATGTTTTAGATGTTGGGGCTGGCCGGGGAGGTGGGGAATGTTGTCTTCTCCAACGCCCTCACACTGTGCTGCTAGCAGCACCCCTTCTTGTCTTCCCACCTCCTGGGAGGCAGCATGTGATGCCTTCCTTGCGTTCACGAGGGCTGCTGCTGCTCACTCCAGATCAGCTTGTTGTGTGGCATCAAGAGCAACACATCCCCTTGACAGCACGTCTGCAATTACTGGGAGACATTTCTGCCTGGAGCTTCATATCTCTACTGCAGTTTCAGCAATAACAGCTTTGTCTTGGGTATTTTACCCAATTTCTTGCAATCAGGGACTCAGACAGCTATTTTTGTCTTAGAACCTGGCTATCAAGAGAAAGCATTGAGCGCGTTTCTCGCTTCGTCTGCCCAGGCTTTTTGCTGCCACCATTCTCTGCAGCAAGTGCTGGGCTGACACTTGGTTAGTCCTGGGGTGAATGATTGTTGTGTCAGTGGTTTAGGACCACCATGAGGTGTCTTACATGGTTTCTCCTTGACGCCCTGTGCTGGTACTGCTGCTGCCTGGCCGTGATGCCTTCCCCAATGGTTTCCCCGCCAGCGGGACCTGCCCTCCCATGAGGCCTCCTGGCATCTGGAGCGCAGGTCTCACTGATGTGCCCCTTCCACAGGGCAACCTCTGGGACCGAAATTTGATAAATAGCCCGTTTACAGGTGCAAATCCTGGAGCTCTTGGGAGTCCCAGGAGGCTACCAAAACCCTCCTGATGCATCTGCTCTGCTGAAGAACATGGCTCCTGCTATCCCAGCTCAGCTTCTGCTCCCTGAGCAAGTGGAAGTGCTGCTGGGCTGCCTCTGCTTAGGGCTGAGGCTGCCAGGGCTCAGCTCCCCACTTTGTGTGTGCCTCTGCAAGCTCAGCATCACCCTGCTGCCTTCTGCCAGGTAGGTTTTAAGCTTTTAAAGCACAATCACGAGACCTGACTGACAATTGGGCAGGAGCTCCCCAAAACTGTTTCCTTGAAGACATCCTTTCTACCTCATCATAGCTACTTTGTGTTTGTGTTTTCAAAGCGTTTTTGACCACATTAATGATTAGGAAACAGGATTCTTATTGGCAGCACAAATCACTTTTTCAAGATGACACCACCACTTACAGTCTTATTACTGTCATTAACAAGATTATTATTATGACTTTGTCATGCTCTCCCTTTCTAAAGGAAGCAATTCAAATCCAAGTATTCTAGCTTAAAAATATTCCATCCTCCTTTGCGTCTCTAACCGAAAAAGAGGTCACACCAGCCTTTCTGGGTAATAGAAGAGCATCTTTCTGTGTATGTACTTATGCTGTGTTTTAGGTTATCAACCACACTTTTCAGGCTTGTGTTTTCCTAATTGTTCATCTATGGAATTCAGATGTCTCAGAGCTCAGCAGTGGAATCCAGTCTCCTTCAGCCTCTCCCTGCTTTGCTGGATGGGTATGGAGCCAGGGTCTCCAGCTGTGGGGAGCAGCAAGCGTTGCTCCGTGGAAAGGTGCCACTGCCAGGTGTTGGCCAGATGTCACCCAATGTGATCTGCTCCAAAACCCCTGAAGGTGACCCAGGGAATCGATCCCAACATCCCATTTAAGAAGAGATGCCTCTCTCCTTTTATCTGAGCTTCAGGGTGCCATCAGCCCCATCCATTGAGTGGGCTGGATTTTTGGCTACCCTGTAACTAGCTGCCAGACAGCAAAACAGGGAGCTGACAGGGTGTTTGTCACAGATGGGACTGTCCTCACCAGGCTGAAGGTAGCTGGATGATAGGATACTCAGGAGAGGACACATTGTTCCTCGTCTTGGCCGTTATGGCTTTACAAATGACTATTCCAAGCCGAGTTCCAAAATGGTGTCGTGGTTTTCGCTGCTGTCATCAATTGCCATCAACACTGCATTTAGCTGACATAATTACTTATTGTTACAATCAGTGCCCATTAGGTTAAAGCTAAATTACAGTCTCAGTCCTTGGGAACTGCCTATTACATCCATATGAATACGCAAAGTTCATCACTCATGATTAACGTTGCTACAGTGAATACAAAAGGAATTAGTGAGGACCTGTCACTTATTGTAAAGTGCTGCCAGATTATGGTATCAGAAATGATGTGTCAACTGTTAAAACTTAATAATCCATGCTGGAGTGCTGTATCTGATTATAACGCTGATCAAAGGAGAGGCCTGATTGGCACTTGGAAACCGAGGCTGGGTGGTTATGAGACCGATAACCTACATGGGTCAGGAGTCGTTGACCACATGCCGGAGCTGTGGCTCAGTGCGCTCACCCCCAAGCCCCGGGAGCCACAAGGGGCTGGGGACCCTCCCGGGTGCATGTCCCTGGATGCTGGTGTGGCCAGGAAAGGACCGATGGATCCGTGGCCCATGGGCATGTCTCTGAGCCAGGAGGATGGATGCGGCTCCCAGCCGGGAACCTCCTCATTCTGGTAGGAGAGACTGGGCATCCCAGGCTGGGATTTGGTCACCCTCCGCTCTGGCTGATGGTGCAGATCACTCTGCTACAGCCAGGACTGCCATGTCCAGACCTTGTCTCTTACACTGATGGCACCTGAGTGGAGTTTGGGAGCAAATTTCTCTCAATGTGGGGTGGGAGGACCTGAGAGGTTTCCCCGTTTGGTTGTGTTAATTTCCATGAGGAAAAAGCAGTGTGCTGTGAAAAGTGTATGTATTGATGAATGTATATATATGTAATTATATGTGTGTGCATGTGTGTGTGTGAATTTGGAAAAAGTCCTAAGATTTTCTTTTGATGTTGCTCAAAGGGACTGTCTGGTTTTTCTAATTTGAAATGACTTTTTGTTTTGAAATTGGGTTTTTTGCATTTTTCTTTCAAAGTCTTGAGACTGAAGAAGATATTTTACTTAACCTCAAACACTGTAATGCTGTTTCTTTCTTTTTTTCTTTCTTTTTTTTTTTTCCTTAGAAGCATCCTACAAGTGAACGCAAAGACCTGTTGTTGACCTCTGCTAAGGAAGTCCTCCTGGGAAGAAGAGCTGAAGCACACAGCCTTGACAGAGGTTGGAGGGCTGTAAATCTGCATCTGGCCCCTGCTAACCTCTCAAGGCAGGCTCTGGCTGACCCAAGGGATGGCATGGGCCCTCCAAATATATGGCATTTTGCTTCACATCCAGCAGTGTGCCTGGAGCCAGGATGGGGGTAGGTTCTTTTCCGTGGATGGGGTTTGTGTGGGGTCATTTTTGGGTTGTAAGCCACACACCAAAATCCCGTTTGCTCTTCCTTATAGTGCCCCGTTTTTGTTCACGGCTACTGGTCCCAGGTTGTTGACCACTGGTCACGGCCTGATTTGCAGCTGACAGCCAGCCACTTCATACCAGCACATTTACACCATCCCTTACCAGGTTAGGCTTCCTGACAGCATTTTGCATCTCCACCAAAGAGTATTTAAAACTCTTGTAGGTCTTTGGTCAAAGGCTCTGGAACACTTTGCCTGACTTCTGGCAAGTGCTGTGCTTCCTGCTCTTGCTGTCACAATCGCAGCACCCCAGTAGATGACAGAGGCATACTTATCCTTTTGATGCAGGGTTGTCCTTGCTGCTAGATAGACTGTCCTTGCTGTCTGAGCAGCCAGCAGTAAGGGCTGTAGCTCCTCTGCCTGTGGCCATCTCGGTTGGTGCATGGGAGCTGAAGGTTGCCCTCATGCCTCCAGGTGGTTTAACCATTTTTGTTCTCTGGGGAAGGTTCATCTCTATTCCTTTCAGCAGATAACTCCCTAACACCTTCTCCACTGAAATGGGATGCAACATAACCCCCTAGAATCACTATTGCTTCTGAGCAGAAAGAAATAGCAGGTCTGGGGGGCTTCCAGGGCAGGCTATGTGATTTTTTTAGGGATAACAACATAATGTATCACGAGCCACTCTGATTCAAATCCATCCTGATTCCCATTTTTTTTCTTGTTTTTCAGACCTGTTGTTCACTCGTGTCCTTGTGGGCCCTGGAATCACTTGGCAGCAACAATACCAAAGCAGGGGAAGAAAAGCCATTTTCTTGACATCACCAGTTCTGGAGGGAACTGGGGAAGATCCATTTGCTAGTCATCTCAAAGTCCTTGCTTGAGTCCTCTCTGGCACGGTACCTGTTTGAAGGTAAGCCTGGTTGCTGGTGAGCTGTGCCAGCTGTCTACAACACGGGCTGTGAAACCATCCAGAGCTGGGCTGTTCCACTCAGATTTCTCTAACCAGGACCTGTGTGTCCACCATAAATTTGACAGGGGTGCATAAATGGGCAATGCTAGAGGGCCAGATGCTGCTGCCAGTGCGTCTTCTGTGCTTGTGGGTGCTCCAGGCCATGTTCCCAGGCTGCTCTGAGCTTCTCAGTAGTGCCCACCACCGGCAGCTTTTCCTAGGAGCTTGTCTCAGCTTTCTCAGTGGTCATTTGACCTATGACTTCTTATGCATCCACCACTGACAGCATGAAGAAAAGCCTTTGGCATGTTTGAAGGCGTGTTTGTATCATGTTTCCCATCCTGCGTTTGTTCTGTTTCCCAGATCTCCAGACATCCTCAGCTCTCTCCTCCAGCCTTGCTCCAGCTGTGCTTCATCTTGTTTTGAGGAGCAGTGGACTTTTTTCCACCAGTTTGAATTTCCTTTTCCCACAATTCTGTGACTCTCAGCTGCTCCTGTCCTCCTTATTGTCACCCCATGTGCTGGGGAGCTGTCGGACAGCCAAAGGAAGAAACATCACCCACCTCTCCTGAATAGCATACTAGCTTTTGGTGACCATGTCTTCACTTCTTCAGTTCCCTGTCATCCCTTGCTGTGGGTACACGTGTGCTGACATATCTGTATGTGGTGTCATGCAGAGCTTGTCCTCTCTGATGTATTAAGGGGACTGATGGCAGAACCAAGGGTCAAAAAAATAGTCTGCAGAACTGAAAGTTTCAGGCAAGCTTTATGTAGTTGTTCCACACTAAGACTTTTCTCTTTCACTGAGTCTTAGGGTGGTTTTGGGGTTTTTTTCCCTCCTTTGTTTCCCTGTGATGGCAAGAGCTAGATTTCTTTCTTTTCCGCTGCAGCTCCAGCAAAGCAACGTAAGTAAAAACACTTGTTTGGGCTAAACTGAAAACTTAAAACATCTTTGGTGTGAACCTGCAAACAAGAATTCCCAAGTCCCACTTTGTTCTGGTTCAACTGATGTATTTGATCTCTGGAAAAAATAATGAAACATTTACTTATCCTAGGCAAACAAAACTCTCTTTAGAGGACCTGAAATGTGATCTGTCATTTCCATTTCAAATCATTTTAAATGTCTGTATAATTTTAAGCATAAAATGGAAAGTGTAACTGGCCAGTCATCGGAAATGGAAATGTTTCTTTTCAAAGCGTTCAAATGAAACCTGTCATTTATTTTCTTGAAAATTTATTCTTCCTGTTTGCTGGCTGCTTTGGAAGTCAGTAATTAATCGAGATGAAGTTGTGCAAAGTTGGCTGTTGCTGAATTTGCAATTTTTTTTTCCTAGAGGAGAGAGATTTAGAATGGAAAAAGTTGCTGTGCTGCATCATCAGGAGCTCTGTCCCCCTCTACCGCAGGTCACCCCCGTCACACGGAGGGGCACAGGTCTGTCCTTCCTCACCTCTTCCCCCTCACCAAAGTCCTCAAGCGCCGAATTCCTCTTGTCCCCGCTCTGGATGTGGGATTACAGCTCCGGCTCCTCTTCCCAGTGCATCATCAACATGTTGTTTCCAGGGTCATAAATTTGCACTGTGATGAGACACAACCAGATGTTAGGATACGTGAAGCGACTGGCGAAGCAGCCTGCCTGGCGCAGCCCCCACCTCCGGAGTCAGCCGCCCGCTAATGAGAAGCAGGTCTCTTGCCTCGAGCTGGGCCAGGACAGACGGAGAGCATCCCCAGGAGCAACCACAGAGCTGCCATCTTGACCCCCTTCCTGCTCTTGGTGCCCGGGGAGCATCTCCAGGGCCAGATTCAGGCGCTTTGGTGGCTATCGGCTTCTGGCGGCCATCTGGAAAGATAGTTTGGCCTGGTACAGGGGGGAAAACACACAAGGCCATGGTCCTCCTTGCTAGCAAGGAAGCTGGTTACAATACTGCATGATGTTTTATCATGTAAAAGTACTTCTGAGATGCATGTTTTGGGTCATTTGTGTGGCTGAACAGGCTGGTTTTTAATGGAGAGACACATGGGAAAGCGAGATCTTAGCTCAGGATGCTGAACAGGTGCCTTCTGCCAGGAGCCAGTGTTGACTTGGGGTGCTTGTTTCCAGATGGCTCCATTCCATGTGTCCCCATGGATCTGAGGTGCTGAAGTACCCTGACTGGGCAGGGAGCTGGGACTGGGGAGGGTTGCACTGAAAAGAAGGTGAAGGGCTGCTTGTGGGGAATGTATCCCTCATGGGTTGTGAGGGTCCTCAGGATGGTTGCAGCTTTTGGCCAATGTTCTCTGCTCACGCTACCTCACGTCCCTTGGTGTATGCTCACTGGGTGGTGTTTTGGGGCATGCACTAACAAGCATCAGGAGATCCACACCCTGGATTACAGTCCCTGCGCACAACCCAGGGGGGTTTGTGTTTTCTCAACGTGGCCTCCTCCTTCCACTGGTGGTGGTCCCAGCTGCCCCAGGTGCAAGGCGAAGCCCTGTGTGGGGCTGGCATGGCTCCATCCACTTCTTCACAGCATCAGGTCAACCTCTACATCGCAGGGTCAGTCTAGGATTCAAGATTAACCAGTGTGGAGGTCTGGCCTTACAGCTACTTCTCTTTTTCTTTACTCTTCCATGGCCCATGTGGGCACTGATGGTACCGCCTCATATGCATGCTCCCATTACACAGGGATGGGCAGGTCCACTCTTTCCTTTTGGCATCCAGGTAAGCACAGCAGGAAGAGAAGAAATATTTGTAGCAGAATAAATGTGTTGGTACCAGATCTGAGGGCTACATCTGGCCAGGACATCTTCAGGTGATGCTCCTGACTGGGAGGTTCAGAAACAGCCTCCAAACTGGAGAAGAAGGAGATGGAGCTTGGTAAGTCCTTGGAGGGGACAAAACACCATGATGACCCTGACCATGGGCATCCCTTGCAGTCCCAGCTCCAATGGAGGGGAAGCTCAGCTGTTTCCAGAGGTCTTGGTCATCAGCCCAAGGGATTTTCCCAAAGCCACGTAGGAGGGATGGGACCAGGCAGTCCCTGGGCACGTGCCCACCAGCCCTTCCAGTGACATGAGAGGGAGAGGAAGCGCTTGTGGCACTGCTCAGCCTCCTGGGAGGAGCATCCCACGCACCAGCCACTGAGCCCCATGTGACCACTGTCCAGGAGAGCTGCTGCCCTTCCCATAGGAAGGCTGGGTGAAATGAGGTTGCCCACCAGCCGCTCCTGAGGTTGCACCTTGCCATCCTGAGCATGTACGGGGAAGGAAGGGATGCCCCGTTACACCAGGTGTGGAGACCTCCGCGTCCCCGATGTGGCACGGAGCGTCCGCTCCATTGTGCGGTGACTCGTTGGAGGGAGTTTGGGTTAAAAGGGGTTAACAGCTCTCTGCTGTAACACATGATTGGTCTTTATGAGGTTGAAACTCTTGTCTGTTTGAGGCCTACAGATGATGCTAAAGAGCACAATAATGACAGCAATTCAAAGCAATCTAATTATGCAAACGGGAGGCTAAACAATTTCATCATCCTTAAATTAGATTGTCCTAATGAGATAAAGACACCAATTAATCCTGAATTAATTTCAATAGCCTATTTCAGGCAAACACTTTAATATGCAAATGTAAATGAGAAACAAAGCCTACTGTAGAATGCCAGAGTTCAAAACCTCTCTCCGCACAGCTGCAGCGGGTGTAAATAGTGTCTAATGAGTTTGCATGGAAAGACACAACCAGTTGAAAATTTTAGACTTCATAAAGCACAGCCGGTGCCTCAGGTACGTGGCGGCGCGGAGCCGGGCGGGAGGAGAGGGGGGACTCTCTGGGCTGAGGCCGGGAAGGCCATCAGCCATTCTCCGCAGGCACAGGCGGGATGGGTCCAGCCGCCGCCACCGCGGGATGAAGGGCCGTGACAAGATGCTGCTCCGTAAAGCCAAGCGCTTCACGCTGAGTACCTGGCCAGTCGCCTTTCTAGGACGCAGAGATGATTTTAATTAGCTGTTGCATAATTGTTTTAAATTAGCCATTCTGCTATGTACTCAAAAAAAAAAAAAATCCGCTCCCGATTTTTTCTTCTAGGCACTTGGCAGGGAAAAGGGCAGAGCCTGGGATTTAGGTTACAGACTAAAGCAAACATCCTCTTGAGCTTCTCTTTGCCTTGCTCCCCTGCTGTAACAAAGTACTGTGAGCATTTGCTTTGAGCCATCGAGGAAGCAAGCCCTCGTTCCCAGGGCCTAACTGAGGTCTGACTTCCAATTTGCACTTTCCTTTAATTACAGGCACTGGGCAGGGGTGCTACACAGGGGTCTGTGAAGGCAGCTATGGCAAATGATGGCATCGATGGTGAGAATCTGGTCTGAGTTATTGCTGTGTCTTCTCTATAGCAGGTCCCAGGAATATGCCCTGGAGGAAGCTGTCAGGAAAAAGAAAAAAAAAAGAAAAAAACAACAAAACCAAACTGATCTAGAATGAACATCTCTTGGATAATTTATCCCTCCTTCTCTTAAATCCATCCTTAGCTGCTGTGAGGGGATAACATAAGCCCAGGGAGGGTTTTTGTCTTTCTAAAAGTGTTTCTTCATATATGGCAACCCTAGATGTTCTTCCCCTTAAAAATGCCCGTTCGTTCTTTTAATTTCCCCAAGCTTTATCTTCACCATCACCCTGTGGCAGCTCATGCTGCAGGTTAAAGGGACAGCTTGGCAGAAGGTTCTGTCTGAGGACTATCCTGGGCAGAGACAAGGCCCCTCTCGAACTCCCACCTTCCCCTGCAGCCTTTCCACCAAGCCCTGACAAGCCACCAGCCAGGCTGGAGGGTGGTTACTTTTCTTCTTGAATTCACCCATTGGCTGTTATCAACTGCACAGGGTTGGAGGAAACACCGGTGACATTCCTGGGGCCACCGGTGTTGGGACACACTCTGGGCAAACCCAGCAAGCTGAAGTTGGCTGCCTGATTGGTGTCTGAGGTTAAGATAAGTCTAGATGTGCTGTGAAAGTCTTGAACATCGCTGGTTGACATCCACCAAGCGGACACCTCTTGTCTTCGCCATGCATTGGAGGGAATTCACTCCTTTTTTCAGCACTGCGTGATTTTTGCTCCATGTTTCATGGAGCAGCAAGATTCTATCCCAGTCACATCACCTGTTGCAGAGGCTTTCTGGTACAAAATAATGTCTCTGGTGTTTATTATCCTGCCTGCTTCAGTTAGGAGGGCAGCATGAGTTGTGGTCAGGAATTTCAGCCCTTCTACTGGGAAATCTTGAGTAACCATCGTTTGTGCAATGTGGCATTTAATCCTTGCTGGGTGGACCGTGAACATCCCATTCCATTTCTCCGGCCTTAATGGGCATGGTGCTTTATTGACAGATGAATTGAGACAGTGAAAGGCCTGATGGCCCAGAGCTCTCAGCGTGCCAGCAGATCTGGAGATCTTCTATCATACATGTTTGTCCTTGGAAAAAAGACAATTGACTCAGTAAAATTGCTTAATCACTGGCACACTGGGTACCAGCGCTGCCTTTTCTGTTGAAGACCGGGAGATGTTACTTTTTTTTCCCAAAGCATTCAGCACTGCCTGAGGTCTGCTGTTGGATCATCAGGCGGGCAGTGCAAGCTCTGGCTCAGCTGGAGATGCTGTCCTATGGATGGGGACCTAGGCTAGAGCTCAGTGCTCGGTCCCACTGCTGCTCCCCAGCCTGCTCCCGGCCAGATGAGCAAATCCCTCCTGCCCGGCACTGTGGGGTGCAGGCGTGCCCAGGAGCTCTTGGAGATGTGGTTCTGTGTTAGTCTTTGGTCTGATTCAGGAGAGTTGGGGGATACCCAGAGCTGAGGTGGTACCTGCCGGCAGGCCAGGGGGGAGAGCAGGGTGGGGAAGCCGTTAGCAGGCACACGCTGCATCCAAAAAGAGGATGACAGATCGCTGCCTAGGGCTGTGGTTTCCCGTTAATTAATACCAGATCTGCGCATTACCCGGTCACCCCATGGGAGGAATTGGGTCTGAATCAGGGGTGAGCACATGATCGCGTTTTTGCCAAATTACCCAGCTCGTACAATATGGCGTGCATCTGGCTCCCTGCCAGTGGTAGGAGCACAACACAATACCTGATTCAGCAGAAAGTCTTCCTGGCCCCTTTGGAGATCTTGTGAAGCAGCAGAAAGAGCTTATATCTGTTCAGCGCTTTGCATTGTTTTCAGGCTTGGACTGGGCGCCGTAAAATTGGATTTACAGTTGCGGGGAAGCATGGCCAAAGGAGCACAGCCTCTCGTGCCAGCGCAGTTTACAACTAGATGTAGGGATGGGTCCAAAAGCAAGTACTTCTGACTTTCCATCCAGTCGTGAGCTTCGTTGCCTGGATCCATCTGTTGTTGAAGCCTGGAGGATCCCTGGAGGAGCTGGGCGTGCTGCTGAGATCCCAAAACGGGGATGCTCAGTCATGTTCTAGTTAAAGGGCTCTAACAGTCAGCCAGGAGACTTGTAAAAATGTTACCACAGGGTCTCCTGTTTGTTCTCGTGCTCTCCGTACTCTGCTCACATATTAAAAGATGGTATTTTTTTAGCTGCCAGTGCTGCTGTCTGACGAATCCAGCTGTTTTCTTTCCCCCTCTGAAATCATGACATTTATAATCGGTGCTTAGTGGAAAGTCACCGGAGCGGTGTGCTCTGCCCTGGTACTTACAGAGGCCGGGTGGGCTCCTGGGGATGCCGGCGAGTGCATGCCCTCCACCTTCTCCACCTGGCCAAGCTGTTGCTCAGGCTGCTGTGCTGGGGATGAACTCCCACCCTGGGTGATTCTCTACCCAAAAAGCAGGCAGCCAGCTGGGATGGCAATGGGCTGTTATTTAGCTTGCCAAGGGCATGGGCAGTAATGGGGGTCTCCTGATCTTCCTGTCTTCCAGAGGAAAAAAGCCCCTATCTGCATTCCAGCCCTCCCCAATCCCTCCCAACTGCCCCCTGAGAGCAGCACAGAGTAACCTTTCCTCCCCTCCCTTGCATCAGCCCAATGAAAACTCCCTATGTTTTATGTGTGTAGAAATCCACTTTTTTTACACCTGTAAGAGGGGTGAGGCTGGGATGAAGGGAAGCAGCGAGGATGCAAAAGGTGGGCTTGGAGGAAATAAAGCCAAGTGGCACCAGCCGCAGGTCGGTTACTGATGAGCCATCTGAGGTGCAGCGGAGAATCTGCATAAAATATTCCTCGTGGAGCTCAGGTAGCCGGTTCCAGCCCAGATAACATTCTGACAGTCACCAAGGAATTACGCCTTTAACCTTCACAAAACTGAGAGGACAGCAGAGAAATGAGCCAGGCAGTGGTGTCATGAAAATCACAGCCTCAGCTGTTTGGATGCTTTGCGCTCTACCACGGAGTTTTGGGCAGCAGAGGGAAAATAAGCAAAATTCTGGAAGGAAGATGTCAGGTAGGCCAGAGGCATGTTTCCATGGGAGCTGTAAAAGTCCCTTGCAGAAGGAGATCGTTGCAGAAATTAGCTTCTGGTGGTCCTAGAGAGGTAGAGATGGTGTTGCTGCTGGATACTCGATACTGCACAAAGGTTTAGCGAAAGACCACCTAGCAGAGGTCCATTGAAGCCATAATGTGGTGGTCCAGCCCTCATGGCATGATACCGACTAGTTCTTCCAGGTTTTCGGGGGCTGCTGCTCAGCAGCATGAGATTTAAACCTTCTGGGACAACAATTTCTATCATTTAAAGGGTCTCTGGAGGCACAGTAGCGTCTGTGCATTGGGCTGCATGCTTACAGTTCAACTTCCACCTGGTGATACCTGCCTAGCCTGGTCTGCAAAGGGTCTGTGTGGGTGCTAGCTAGTTCTCCAGGAGGCTGTTTGCAACTTGTGGTGGCTGCAGTGGTTCCTCCTTTCTTGTGCACAACCCTATAGCTTTCTTCAGCCTGCTTTCTACCCACCTTCAACCAGTTCACTAGTGGGAGGCAAACCAGTTTGGCTCCCTGAGGGCTTTTTTCCTCCTCTCTGATGTTGTGGAGAGTGAAAAAAGGGGAAAGTGGAGTGTTTCTACAGCTAAACAGCCCGTGTTTGGATGACTGGGGCTGGGTCCTTGGGGAACTTTTCTAGTTGGGGTTGATGGAATGGGGAAAACATGTCAATATTTGGGAAACCCCATTTTGTTGTGAATTTTAATGCAAACAATTTTCCTTGTAGCAAAAAATTTCACCAGACTCATCATACCAAGACAATTTGACAACCAGCGTGGGACATCCAAGTGCACGCTCAAAGGCAAAAGCCCTCTTCTGTCTTCACAGCTTTGTTTGCCAAACCACGTATTTGGTCCATGCCTTAGAGCAAAACTGAACAATCCAGTATTTGCAGCCGGTTTCCAGCCGAGCTTTTCCTGCAGAGCCTTGGCGAGGTGGCATCTGGTTGTCCCCGGACAAGCTGTGTCCCACTAGCGTCGGTGGAAGGCAGTGCTTCAGAGACCGTCTTGTGACATTGAGACACCAAAAAAAAAAAAGGAAAAAGAGAAAGAGGAGGATCAGCTCTTCATCTGGAACAGAAACAAAGTTGGTGAAAGGACGGATGTTTTCTCTTTTGCCTTGAGGTTAGAAAACAGCAGGAAATCCTTGCTTGAAGAAAAGGCACATGGCCACCAGTATGACTTGTGTAGGCTTTGCTGCCTTGAAGTCAGTCTGGAACCAGAGTTTTGCGGTGGATCAAATTTCGTAGACTTTCCATGGTTTCTGACTGCAGCTTTTCTCGTGCCTGGTTTGCAGCTAAACCTAAATTTTTGCCATATTTGCTCTAGTTTAGGAGTCAGTGTTCGTGCAATTGGTATCACATAGTTGGATGAAGCAAATACTGGTTTATCTGAACAGCTTTACATGTGCCAAGACAAAATACTGGCGTGAGCAAGAGTTTGCAGAATCAGCCATAACTGGAGCCTCTGGTTTTGGTCCAGGCGCCCAGCCCCACAAAGTAAGGGATCATGTAACTGGTGACCCCACAGCCTGCAGAGCTAACTTTATCTTTCTAGCTTATTAATAAGCATCTTTTCTGAGTAACCAAGATGTATTGAGTTGAGACTCCCCAAGTGCGAGCAGCCAGAGATAGCTTTGACTTTTCCTTTTTTTAATTTACCTTGTGGGGCTGTGGGAAATGAGCAATCCCTCTGGCTGTCAATATTGCCAGCGGTGCTACCATCGCCATGACAAGGAAAGGGGGGCCAGCGGGGGGCTGGAGAAAACAGGTACCCCAGGACGGGCATCTCAGTCTCACGCCCAAACGGAGCTGACATGTCCTTCGTGATGAGACTTGAGTTGACGGCGTTCTTGCAACTCCCAGAAAGTGTCTTTTGCTTCAGCTCTTTCCCCTTCCCAACTTTCCCAGACAGATTCTTCCTTTTATTTATCCCTCTTCAGCCATTCTCTCTCCTCTCCCTGCCTGAAGGCTCCTCCTGCGGGCTCAGCCACTTTGCAGAGGAGCTCTTTTTTACATCTTGCCTCTTTGCAGAGGAAACCTCCACCTTTACAAAATGCTGATGGTAGTGGGGAGCAGGGTGGCTTGGGAGGGATCTGCTCTGCCCACACGTGTAGGAGCTGCTGTCTTGCTCTGCATCCCTGCCTCTCCCACCACCCTCTCCTTTCTCTTCCCAGGGCTCTTGCTGGAGGTGGTGCTTTTGGAGTGGCCTGGCCTTGGTGGTGTCTTATGCCCATGCCTTCAGGGCAGGGAGAAAGTAACCTGGGCTGCCGGGTGGCCGGGGAGGGAAGGGTATCACCTGTAGCTCATTTAAGTGATAACGAAATGATACAATGCAGCTCAGCTTGGTGTGGTTGGGAGGAAGATGAGTAGGTGATATAAGGAGTTCTCAGCAGCTCCTTCTCCTCTTTCTCAGGGTAGTGGGGGGTGTCCTGAGGTTCCCCAGTGTTCTGGGACCCTCCTCCACACAGCTTTTGGAGACCTGGGGACAGCAGATCCATCAGACTCCACAGGAACAATTCTCCTGCTCGTGGATCACAAACTGTGAGTGGAGCACTGTGGGGACTGGGGGGGTGCTGCTTGGCTTGGGGGGTGGGGAGTGTGTGTTTTGGGCATGCTACCCAGGTCCTTGTTGCTCCAGTGTGATGGTACTGCCCACTATTCACCTAGTGTTTTCTAAGCACGTGCTGTTTTCCTTGCCTGTTTTAAGCTGTTGGTCTCCTGGCTCAAATGTGGCAGAGAGTTTGGTGCCATTTGGGATTTTCTGGCTGTGAGCAGGGTGTGAGCCCTCCATGCTGGCACTGCTTCACTGGGGCTGAGCTGGGCTGGGCCGACAGGGGCTACTTTCCATTGGTTTTGCTGGTGCTTTGATACCCCCTTTGAGCTCTTTGTTATCCCGTGATGTGCTCAGCTCCTGTGTGGGCTCCTGCTGGCTTTTCCCCTGTTCCTGTAGGCAGGAGCTTGTTCCTCTGCCTGTGCTAGGCAGGCTGTGGCTGCGGCTTGGGCAGGAGCTCTGGGGCAGCTCAGGTTTGGCTTTGTCTGATAGGATCAACAGCAATAAACACACAAAGGGTTTTCTCCTCTCTCTCTCTCTAGCAATGCCATGTGAGAAATCCTTTAACATCTCACTTTGTGTTGCACGAATGTCTTTTTTGGTGCTCCAGTGCTGTAGATCCAGCTGAGCGCTGAAGCAGATGGGCATGTGCTTTGCTTATGCTCCTTCTGCTGAAGCAGGAGTCACCCCTGTTCTGGGGAGTGGGGGTAAGAGAAAGTATGGAGGACGCTGCAGAAGCTGGATGCATACCCCAGGTATAGTGTTACTCCTCATCTAGCCTGGGCTCAGGGTGGATGGGAAGAAACCCAGTGGAGAGACAAGCAGGGCTCCTTGGTGTCCCACCACAGCTTGGCCAGGGACTGGGGAAGCAGAGAGCCATGAGGGCTCTCTCGGTTTCCCAGACCAGCTCTTGGGTAGTGTTGCTATTGATTCCTTCGGACAGGCTGCAAGGCAAAGAACTGATTTCCCGTTTCTTTCCTGCTCTGATGCTCTGCACCCAGCTGCCAGGAGCTGCCTGGGCAAACCTTGTTGCCCAGGTAGCTTTGGGCTCCTCCTCTGATGGCCCCTGTGGGTAAAGACAACGTGTGGTTTGGGAGTTTAATCGTTTTACGTGGCCACCGCAGCTGCGTTGCTCCTGTCTCTCGTCCCCCTGTGTGGCAGGAGGCTCTGTCCTGGTGCCATTTGTCTTTGGTACGTTCCATTTATCTCCGGTGAGAAGCTTCAGACCCAAACCATCTTAAGTGATCTACAAAAGACAGTGATAAGTACCTTCCCCCGTCATTACGGCTCCATTTTATCACGGTGGTGATAGCAATAATGGCGGTTGTAACCCCCATCAAGTCCACTTAACATGGTTCATTTTCAAAAGTCACTCAATGCCTCCTGACAGTCCGGCCGGGCGGTATGAAAAG
This sequence comes from Gallinago jamesoni, assembly GCA_025769975.1. Lineage (NCBI taxonomy): Eukaryota > Metazoa > Chordata > Aves > Charadriiformes > Scolopacidae > Gallinago > Gallinago jamesoni. Next base: position 2,978,322 of record JAOQGH010000004.1, read on the forward strand.
ATCATTTAACCCTGATGATCCGAGGGAGCCGGCAAGTGGGAAAAGGAGCCCCGGCAGCCGGAGAGGAGCCGGCATGGGGTGGGCAAGGGAAGACCATTGATTTTATGACAAAGGGCAAAACCACTGTCAGCGCGGAGCAGCGCAGATCGGGGGGACGTTTCAATTAGTGCTGGCGGGAGAAATCCCAGGGAAGGCAGAAAAGCCTGGGCTGCTTCGCCTATTATTTTTTTAACAGTGAAAAATGAACCCAAAATTAGAATCCCTATTAACAATTAGCGTAATTAAAGGCGACACGTTATAATTTCAGCAGAAAGGCGCTTTATGATGATACGGTGGCCTGAGATAATTACACCCGGCGCTTGGCTGAGGCGAGCAGTAAATGGACGGCACGGTGGCCCACCTGCCACTCACACAGCCCTGCTATTATCCTGCCTGATGCTGCTCGGGTCCTGCCTTGCTGTTAAAAGTAAAGCCATCCCCTTGCGACCTCACAGTCATTTAGAAATTGGTCCTAAAGTGCAGTTGGTTTTAAAGGATGGGGGGGGCAAACGAACGCTTTGGTTTGCAGGGGAGGTGCGAGGTGCCCCGTGGGCAGTCGCTGCTCTCCAGGCTGTGTCGATGGCCAGGTTTGTGATTGCGGAGGAGACCCCATAGCAGAGGTTATCCTCTCATCTGCCTCACCCACTCATGTCAAACCCATAGCTCTGTCTCGCTACCCCATTCAACGCAAGCTTAGTGTTGAAGGCATCCAGCCCTCTCGCCAACACTGTATCTCAGCATCCCTCCGTGCCTGTGCCGTTCCTCCCCGAATTGAAAAGGCTGAGGCTGGGGGACCAAGCCCTGGGTTACGAGCTGTGCCCACCCTTCCTCGCCTCCCCCAGGACTCCCAGTGCCCAGTGGGGACAGCTTGGGGACAGCAGCCTGGCAGCTGTCACCTGCAATGGGGGAAGTGCCTACTGATGCTTTGAAAGCAAAGTAACTCAAACTTGGCAAAAGAGCAGCTCACGCTCTTGCTTTCAGGTTAGCTTATCTGAATAATTACATGAGTGAAGCTATCCCAGAGTGTCTTGGAATATGCAGAAATATATTCCATCTGTGTATGCCACAGCATCAAAGTCAAAGAGCTCTATGAAAGGAGGTCGGTCTCGCTAGTGTTTGAATTTGGGGTGGGGGGTGGTGGAAGAAACACTAAAAATCAGAACCATACACTGCCAAAATGACCCATTTGGTTTTAGAGCCAAAAGCTTGAATTTTGAAGGCTTTTTTTTTTTTTGTATTTGAGGTCATTTTGGATTATAGTTTACATAAGACAATGCGAACCTTGAAAGCGTTCAGCTGGAAGCAGAGCTGTCAATTCTGTGGCATAGAAGCGCTTTGATCACCGGGAGAGGAATTTTTTTTGAGTTTTTCTTCTGCTGAAGATCTAGAACTTGCTGGGGAGGTTTCTTCCCCGTTTTGGAGCAAAGTCAGGAGAGCAGCTTTTTTGCAGTCCCTGCCCCTCTGGATGCCTTCCCTGGTTTGCAGGAGGATAAGTACAGGAGTTCTCGGGCTCCTGAATGCGGGGAGAATCATTGCCTGCTGTGCTGCTTCATCTGGGGGTGGGGGAGTGGGACCATACTGGGGCTGGAGCAGTTTGCTCCCAGAGGAAGGCAGTTACTGGCAATTTACAGCATGTTCGAGGAAGTCCCTTGGAAGAGGGTTTAAGAGTCGTTGAGTCAACATGAAACGATATATCAGTTAATGAAGTTTAATAGCACTGAATAAGAACTGCACTGCGGCTCTGGGATGCTCTTGCAAATGCAGTTACGGTCTGAAAAAGAGAGGCTGGAAAAGCAGTCCCTTGCTCCTGTCCATATGTTGTTCCCTCCGTGCTTTGCAACTCAGATGCCTTTAATCGCAAGCCAGTCCCACAGAGGTGATAACAGGAGCTGGCTGGCATCTCTTCTGCTCCTGCAGCATCAGCAGGAAGATGAGTCCTGGGCATTTCAGAAGAGTGAGTCAGGCCTTTCCCAAATTAGCTCCAAAAACCAGCTTTTCAACAGTAAGGCCTAGGGTGGAGCTCTGTTTTCTTCTCTCTAATTCTTCTGAAAGTCTTTAAGCTTTGCAGGAAAGAAACTTTTCTAAAATAGAGTTTTTCCTCAAACACATGCACTGAGGAATGAAGATCTTGGCATCCTGGTCAGGGATTTGGTAATGGTAATTTCTTTCTTGTGAGAATCTAAAGATGTCTTGGGATACTTGCAAAGCTAAGTGGCTGGGGGGAAATGAGAAGGGAGGAAAATGAGAGAGAAGACAAACTGCAGAAGCGTTCCCTAGGATGGCAGGTTCTTTTTCCAATACCCCATAGCCCTGTCTTGTGCCATCACACGTGACTGCTGACTGCTATGATCCCGAAGAAATGGGGTGAGTGGCACCACGCAGAGTGGGAGGGCAGAGATTATGCCTGAGCACAAGGCCTGAGTTTCCTAATGTATTTCTTTCTAATTAATAATATATATATATATTGGCGAAAGGGGTTATGGGGTGTGCTGGACTGCAGAGCTGTGCAAAAGGGAGCGTGTTGATCCCTCCCGCTCCTGTAGCCCCCCTGGGGTGACGGGGCTGGATCCTTCTGTGAGCAGCTGGGCAGTGATGGAGGGAGCAGCTCGTGGCCCATGCTGAGGGATGTAAGGAGCTGCTGTCTGTTGACAGGCTGTGTCAAACCCATGTTGCTCCCACTCGCACGGCAAAGAAGGTGCTCAGGGGAGCTGCAAAGGCAGGAGCTTCCCAAATTGCCCTGCAGCCACGGGGCAGGGGGTGATTTAGGGGCTGAGTAGGGCTGCATGAGATGCCTTTTCAGGGGCCCATAATTCAGTATCAAAACTACTCCTCTGAGGTTCTTTGTCTGTGATGGTAAGCACCTCAACACTTGTTTATGCTATTGTCCTTCTGCCCAGGATGGTGCGCAGTGAGGCAGAACTTCTCGGGGTCCTGTAAGGTGCTTGGAACAAAGCAAATCTTCCAGGTGGTGCTCGAATAGTGACCCAGCCTGCTTTTTTGAGGTGTGCATGTTGGTGGGAATTGCTGGGTAGGTCATGCTCCTGGAAGCACCAGCCATCCTTGGAGCACCTCTGGCTGCAGGGAGGAGGAGGAGTATGTCGCATCCCCTTTCTGACTGCTCCATCACGCCCAGCTTCTCCAAGGGCAGTGTCCCGCTGTCCCTGATCACCTCCTGCTCTGCCAGGACGGCGCTTGCTGCGACAGGGAGCAGTGAGCATCGAGCTCCTGTCTTTGGGAAATCTTGCCCCAGTTTTCTCTGGAGCACTCGGAGGCAATGCGTTTAACGAGTGCTGTGTCCCTGCCAAGCGTCGCTGTGCTGCTCTGCCAGTCGGAGCAGCCGTCTGGCTCAGGGAAGCGCTGCAAGAGTTTGTCCTGAGGAGGGCATTGCCTCTCCCAGCCTGGCTTCAGCTTTGGAGGTCTGGGCTGTTCTTTCAAGAAATGCAACCAGAAATACCACGGTTAGGCAGAAAAGCAACGGCGGGTGTTTTAGGTTGCTCTGGTTTCAAAGCGTGTGGGATTTGAGCGTGTGCAGGTGCAGGGGGCTCTTTGCAAAGTCTGTGGCTTGTCCCTGGCATCTTCTTTTCCGCTCAGCCCCCCTGTGAGCTCCCTTGGAGGGGAAGCTGGGCCTGGCTTGTCACTTCTCACTGCTGCCATTCGGTGCCGGGGAGGGTGGCTGTGACGGTGACAAAGCAAGTCCCTGTGTGCTGTGTCCCTGCTTGGGAAACGCTAACTAAGCAGGTGCTTGCAGGGCAAGGGGGGGGATTCCAGGAGGTGACCAGCCCCCCCCCCATGAGGGCAGTAACAGGGGTCTCCCACCACTGCTCGCCTCAGGTGTGGGTGGGAGCAGCACCTGCTCCAGCACCTTCCTGTGCCAGGGTCTGCAATGTCCCCTAGCCATACCTTTGTCAGAAGCCACCTCTGAGCTCACACGGCCACCACCTCTAAACCTTCTGTCTCATGCAGTACCCTCAGCCTCCCCATGAACACCAGCAGGAGCTGAGAGGTGCTGCAGAACCTGGGGGGGCAGAGTCAGTGCCTCGCAACCCCCTCATTCCCCTGCCCAGGGTGGGAGGTAGATGATGGGGTCCCCAGCATGGACACCTCTGGGGATGGGGCCAACACCTGCAGTGACTGTCTCTGCTGCAAAATGGCACCAGTGTGGAAGGGAGGGTAGAAAATCCAGCAGGGCTGACAGCCCCTGGATGTGTTTTGCTGGTGCTGTGCAGGGTGGGAGGAGAGTGTGCTGGGGATGAGGGACCCTGCAGCGCATCCAGCACCCTGGCAGTTTCAGGCACACACGTGTATCAGAAGGGGGACACATCCCTTGGCATGCTCAAAGTTCAAATATTTAGAATAAATGATGCCTGACCCTTTCCCTCCCTCTCCTTCCTTCCCCGGTGCCAGTTCCCAGTAACCCAGGTCCAATAATTTGGTTGTAATAAAATGTGACTGCTGGGGCTATTTTTACGGAGCTGGCACTCATTTGCATGCCGGCTCTGTGTGGGGCCCCAGGCAATCTTTTTTTTTTTTTCTTTCCCCTTTCCCTTCCCCCTCCTCTTCCCCCCCCCACTTCCCCCACCCCGCTGGCATCCCTCTGATCAGAAGTGACAACAGAAACACAGCCGTATTTCCCGGAGATTTACTGAGTTAGACGATGAAAGCTCGGAGGAACAGTAACAATAGGAAGGGGGATGCGAAGGAAAGCGGCGGGGGGAAGTTCCTAAACTGATCGTTTTCAAATGTCAGCTCTGCTCTCGGGGGCTGTGGCGGCTCTGGGAGCGAGCCCGTGGCTTATGGAAATGCCGGGAGGCAATCGAGGCGGAGGCGTGCGGATGGAAGAGGCCCGCTCTGGTCCTGCTCATCCCCCAGGGCTGGAGAGCCTTTGCTCCTTCTGGGTGGCTCCGTGGGGTTTTGTCCTTGACCCTCTGGTTCTGCCACCCACATCCTTGGGGGGCTTCTGGGTGCCTCCAGGAGTGCCTCTGCATCCTTTGGGTGCTGCACCCCTCTGCATCCTTTGAGCAGCCGAGGAGCAATTTTTTGCTTGGGAGCTTTGTCCTCCCTCACCGTTCTTAGCTCTGGGGTGTCCCCTGGGCGCTGGAGGGAGGAAGGTGGTGGGGGCCTTGGGGCATGGCAGGAGGAGAGGCTACAGGAGTGACAGTGGCTGAATTTTTTTAGACGTTTGCTTTTTTTGTTGTTGTGATTGCTCCCCTCCCAGCCTAAACAACCCCCTGCTAGAAGTAGGCTTGGGGAACAAGTCCAGGCATCTTGGAGCAGGGCTTCAAGCTCCATGTTTAGAGGTGCCAAGAGGCTCTCCGAGCTGCTGCTGCCCACCAGGCTGCAGGAGATTAGACGGGGGGAAGCAGAATCGGGGTCCTTATTGGGGACTGTGGCCCGGCACTGCACCAAGCCCCACCATGGGGCACCAGGCAACCAGCGCTGGGGAGCATGGAGGAGTAGGAGCAAGGTGTGATTGCAGTGCCCTCTCCTTCCACCCCACCAGCTGCATGTGGGCACCTTCATGCTAGCTATTTTACCAAGCAGCTCCACTGGTGGTGGGGACAAGTAGGACCTTCTGGGTCCCTGCTGGGGCCTGTAATACAGGCTGCTTGGTCACCCCATCCTCCTGCCTGTCCTCGTCCCCCCTCCACTCCCTCTCTTTCTTTCTCTGTTTCTCTCCTCAGCGCCACTGTCAAGCAACTTGATCACCTGCCAGCCCGTATTGATTTTTGCTTCCCAATCTCCAAGCTGGATGGAAGGAAAAGATTAAAAACAGTTTGTCAGTTTGAAGTTGAATAAGAATTCAGCACAAGGGACGTCGCAGCAGCTTGGAGTGGGGGGAGTAGAAAGGATCAAGGCCAAAGATGAGGTTGGGGGAGTGCAACTCTTTTGTACCCTCTGCTCTAGTGATGCCTCCACGGTGGCCTGATCCAGCACACCTAACGCATCTCAATGACCTCTTTTCTTCTGGTGACAAGTTTGCCTTCATCTTTTGCCCTTTGGGTCTGGCCATCCCATGTGTGTTGCCTTGGGGGTCCTGGTGTCCTGGGACCCCCCACCGTGGCATCTCAGCCACCTCTCACTCCTCATCTCCTTGCTACTCCGCCAGTGGTGCCCAGCCCCGGCGCTCCTATCCCCACGTGTCCCCGCTGCTGGTGCCATTAGTATTCATGTGGTGGGTCTCCTGCTGTCCTTGTCAAGACTGAGTGGGCAGACTAAGGAAATTTGCCCTTCAAAAAATGAGAATCACTTGAGTCAGGGAAGCTCTTCCCTCGTGCGTGTGGTTTCCTTGCCAGCCCGAGGGATGACGAATGGTTCACAACCATCCCTGTGCAGCAAAAAAGGGCTGTCTGGTTGAGATTTGGCAGGTTGTGCTGGGTACAAGCAAGGGGTGCGTGTGGGCTGGGAGTGGAGCTGCACGCTGTTGGGCTGCATTGAATTTGGGCTGTGTGAAGGGGGCTGTATGCGCTTGCCCAGGGTGCCATACTCCATCGAGCAATGGAGGATGCTCAGAGGCAGGAGGGAGGCTTGCGGGTTGGTTCCTGCATGCCCTGAGGTGTTGGCACAGCTGGGCTCATGGCTCTACCACTCGCCAAAATCTCCCAGCAGAGCCGCTGAGCCCACAGGGTGGGACAGAAGGATGGCAGCCGGGGCTGGAGGCACAGTCCTCAGTTGATGTCCAAGCAGTCGTGAGCCTGTGCTGCTGTTGTGGGTGAGAGTTTCTTGTCTTGTCATTGCTTTTCCCCCTCTGCCTTCTGTAAGGGGGGACAAGAGAGCTGGAGGCTCAGGACTATCCTTTCTTGCTACTACCATCTCTGGCCAGTATCCAGTAAGGATCTGCTGAGATATATTTGCTTACATAAAAAGGTAGGGTGGATTTACTTCCATTTATACCTGCAGGTGTATTTCCTTATCTAAATAATAGATGGTTATGTCCTCGGCCAGGGTAAGCTGGCAGAGTCCCTCCAAGGTCAGCAGAGCTGTGCTGGCTGACATCCAGAGGAGATGACCTGGTCCTTCCAAGAAATAGCAGTGCAGCAGTGCGTAGGGTGAGGATGGAAAGGAGGGTGTCCCTGTTCATGGAGGGCATGGGCGGTCTGAATTGCAGCTCCTGCAACTTTTCTCATGTCTCCTAGGACAAACATCTGAGCCACAGGTGGGGTCTGCACCTGCCAATGGGGTACCAATACTGCTCAGTCAGTGAGGAAAGACTGGCACCACTCGAGAAGTGGTGTGGTGTGAAAGATGTGTCAGCTGCTGGCAGCACCGCTTGGTCTTTTAATACTCTATTTTGTGCTCTGGCTAAATCAAGATGGTCTTTGGGGAGTACAGGATGGTGGTTCTGAGGTCAAGCTATCCCCTGTTCTCATCTCTTCCCTTCAACCCCTGGATCCAGCACCCACCTCCTCCCTAAGGCAATAGATACCCGAAGATCTTTCCTCCAATACCCCCACCAAGCTGACAGCTCTACTGAGGGTGATTCCCAGTGGAGGAGCAGGGTTGAGCACAGCCAGAGGAGTGCTCCTGGATCTGCAGGACATGATGTTACCATCTCAAGGCTTTTGGGAGAGGTGATTATTCTCGTTCCTTGCTGAACAAACAAGGCGAGAGAGGTGCAAGGCTGAGGCTGGTGGATGGGCACAGACTCCCAGGGCATAACACCTCCAAAGCTCTTGTGTTCCCTCGGCACACCAATGCCCAGCCATGGCACAGGGGGGCTGCCCCAGTTGCAGTGCTGACCCTGCTGCATGCCTCCAAGCTGATATTCCTCCTGTCTGTGGAACCAGAGTGTCAGGATGGGCTAGTTGTTGTTCAGAAATGGCCAGGTGACACTGGCTGGTGTTGGGAGCTGGGGAAGCAGGGTGGTGAGGTGGTCTGCTGCTTGGCCCCGAGCCTGCATCTGCACCACAGCCCTGGCACCGGAGGGAAGAAGGTACCATGATGCAGTATTGCATCGGGGAGGTCAGCTCATCTTCTCTGTGCTGCTGGCAACCAACAGGTAAAGGCGGACCCCAAAAAGCCAGGACTGGCCTCGGTGGATGCAACCCATGTCTCCCCTTCTCCCCAGGGTGAGAGCAAGGTGCTCTCGGGGGGCGGCGGGCAGGAGATGCCAGAACAAGTGAAGCACAAGAGGCTCACAGGGAAAGGTCATGGAGAGTTTTAAGTAGAAATGTCACTGTTGTTCTGTCAAAAGGATAACAGAGCCAACACGCATGTGGCGAAGTGGCTGCTGCTGTGGAAGGGAGGGCAGGATCGCCCCAGCCCCCTTTGCCCAGCCCTGGGGAAGGGGTTTGGTCAGGGTCGGTCCCCTCCAGCTGTCACCTCCCCAGCCTTGCACTCCCTTTTCCTCCCTCTCCTCCCCTCTTTCCCCAGTGCTCCTCCACTCTCTCTTCCCAGTGGGGTCACTTCTGACACTATTGGATCCGAGTCCTGAGGAGATTGTGGCACCTTCTGGGGAGGTGGGAGAGCAAAGGAGAAATCCCACATTTGCCAGTGACAGTTGGGCCATGCCTGGCTATAGGAAAGACCAGGTTTTCCCTCATACGAGGCATGGCCAAGTGAGCCATCATCCCTCCCTGCCATGCTGTGACCATGCTGATGTCCCTTCCCAGCTCGCTGGCCATCCTGCCACCTCCTCTGGCTGCAGATGCTCCTCTCCAGCCCTGGGGCCCTGCTGTCGTGAGCAGGGAGGAAGAGCAGAGCTGCAGGCTTCCGCACCAGTGCCCGGTGGACCAGGAGGAGGGGGCTGCTAAAGCTTGTTTGTCCTTTGCCTTTGCAAGTCCCCAAGGTGCAGGGATGGGTGGCCCGGGCTCCAGAGCAAGTTGCTGCCTGCCCCTTTGCTCTACACACTGGGGTCCTCTGTGTGAGGAGGAGCTGCCATCATCCCACCAACCCAATGGCAAGGAGGGGATGTGGAGCTCCAGCACCAGCTCTGGAGCCTGCCTCTAATGTGTTGGATTTTTTTTTTTTTCCCCGGCCTTAATTACTGAATTTCCATATCATCAATTCCCTGCGAGTCAGCACTTGACAGGGAAGGCTGTGGCTACTGTCCTTGCTGCTGCCATCAGAGAGCACCCGCTCCGTCCAGGGGACAGCTCTCAAAACGTTATTTTTATCTCTGTCTCATAAAGCCTGTTCTGTATAAATATATTTTAATTAATTAATAAATGGGACGTAATGAATTCTGGCAGGGTGACATTTGAGCATAAAGCAAGGCTTAAACAGATCCTGACATGTGTTAGCTGGGAAAACATAACACACCCGCATGTGCACCACACACACACACACATATATATATTTCTTATCTGTTGGGACTGTTATGCAATGTAGGGGGAGGTGGGTTGTGAGGGTTGCTTTTAGGAAGCGGAGGTGAGAGCCGCAAGCGGTGGTTCTGCTGGAGAACCACGTAGGCAGCCCCCCCTGGGTTACCTCTGTCCTGAGACAGGAGGAGAGAATAGGTTGCTTCCTCTACTGGAGACTGATGAGTTGTCTCCAAAAATGGGGCTTGCCTTGTCTTATCGAGCCTGTGCCATCAGATCCGGAGGGCCCTGTGGCTCTGCTGCGGGTCAGAGCAGGGGATACTTGAGTTTCTGGCAATATCTGGTATATGAGTCTCAGGCTCCTGCTGGCTTGTGGTCAGTCTCCAGTCCAAGCCAGAAATACAGCTTTGTGGTGGCACATTTGCTTGAGTAGACAATCACGCTGTGGTGCACTGCGTGGTTTTGTTTTTGTTTCCCTAAAATAATGTTTTAAAGAAGAATGCAAGTAAAAAGGACAGCACAGGGCTATGCTGGGGCTCCTTGTCAGCCCCAGCATTGATGATACCTTCCTATGAATCCAAAGGAGTGGAGGAGGCACCCCAGTGGTTGCACTGTTGTTGACCAGGGATTGGAGGTTTGAAGGAGCAAGGATGATCTTGAGATTGATCTGGGTGGTGTTTCTGACCTGACTTGGTTCTGGTGGCACCTCATGGAGAGAACATCACAAGAGGTCCTGTGGTCACAGGAAGGGGTGCAAGAGCTGACACCTGCTGAGACATATTGGACTAGCGAAAACTTCTCCCATTTCCTTCTAATACCTCTGTGAACCTGAAAGTCACCTTTCCTGCACAAAACCAGTAGGAGATCTGCTCTTACGTAGCTGGGATCCAAATGTGGACTCTGTTTCTCAAAGTCTGTCATTACTTGCATGTCATGGTCTCAGTACAGCCCACAGGAGGAAGAGTAGGGTCTAATGGTGAATGTTGTCCAGTCTTGGATCGTAAAAATCTTCTCTCTTCCTGGGTCTGGGGATGTGAATTTATGGCTCTGCTCTGCTGCAGCTCCAGGAAGAACTAGTCAGAAAATTATGTTGGTACCAATCACGTGTGCTCTGGATGAAAAGGTTGCACCTACATATATTACAGTGTGTGTGCGTGAAGGTAAAGTACAGAGGAGTCCTTCAGCAGCACAGAAGCGTTGCCCAAAGAGCCATAAGCCTGACAAAGCCTTCATGTGCTCTGCAGACCTTCTTCTGCAAGCCTGTGGCAGACCTCCCTGTGTGCCAATGGCCTCGGTTATTGCCTGCAACGGTGCCCACTGGCTTTTCATTCCTCTGCCAAAGCCCCTGGATGTCAGGGGAGCCCAGTGGGCTTCGCTCAACTCTCTGCCTTAGGCTTTTCAGCGACATTGCGGCTTTTCTCCATCATGTGTTATCCCAACATTGTGCCTGCATCCTGATCTGCCTTTGGGGAATTTTGGGAGATGAAAGGGCATGTCCTGGATGCTTTGACCTATTATAGTTGCATATGTAAATGTATTTGATCAAATAGGAAGGGCATGCTGCTTGCTGTTCAGCTTCACTTATGAGCTTTGGCTGCTGGAAAGATCATGTGGAAGTGGATTTGAGGCTGGTCTCCATGTGGGAGGGGGGGGGTGGGTAGATCAGGGGATTTTAGTGTTTTTCCTCTATGGAATGGGTCAATATTCCTCCCCTCTCCCTCGAGTAGCTAATAATATAGTGGTTGGCTCTTCTTTGCCCAGCAGGGTTATTGTCATCCTTGCTAAAGTTTGACATTTTACACTTTAACTAAGCACAGCCTTGGGCGAGAAGCTGCTAAGAGACAGATTTCCTTATTAAAAGAAGATGTCACCAAAAGAGCAAGTCAACAAATATGCCACTGCCCAGAAACAGCCATGCAGCTGGGGGAGCCAAGGAGGGTGGCGAGCGGAGCCGGTGTGGATGATGGGCTGTGGAGGCGGCAGCCCGAGCCATCTGGGGACACGAGGTGCCGCCTTCATCCACCACTCCCAGAGCAGGCACCATTTCGTATGCCCCATATGTATAGCATCTATTGCAATGAGGCTCTGGGGACCTCATGCAATGTGAACCATCCCCACTCTCGTCTGTTAGCTAAAGGCATTCATCTGGGTGTCTGCGCACGAAGGGTTTCTCAGTCTGAAAACATTTTCAAGGATTTTTCTCAATATTGCAATCGCAAAATGCCAGACACACACAGAAAGCTGCAGGCAACTGCTTTTTTTTTTTTTAAATATATATATAATCTGAGCGTGCCCAGTAATGTGCCTTTTCCCTATGCTGCTGACAATGGTTTTTTTGCTCCCCTTTATAGAGTTTAAGTATAATATACTTAATAGCAGTTAGTGATGTCAGTGCTCTTTGGTATAGCAAATCTCTGGTGTGAGATAATCTTAGTTAATGATCAGCATAAAACAGATAGAGGTCAGTATTTTAGCGTTGCTATAAATCCTGCATTTACTGTGGTAGAGTTGGAAGGAGGCAATCCCATTAACCTTTTCGCTGTGTTGATAGGGTGTGCGTTCCTGCTGTGGTCAGTTTGGGGTGGAGGCACAGCATGGTTCAGCCTTGTGGACCTGCTGTCATCCTCCTCAGGCTTGTAGTCACCTGTGAGGCTCAGATAGGGCTCTGGATTGTGTCCACGGGATGGCTGCCCCACCTCCCTCTGCAGCCTAATTTGGAGTGACACCATGTAATGGGAGAGCAGCGTCTGCTGGACCCAGGGGGAATGGAAAAATGCTGGCAGCTTTCACCCCCTGCAGGTCCCACACTGGAAAGGGCAGTGCAATTTGCACACGAGGCAGGCACTGTTGGAGAGCCCTGCTGCTGCCAAAACCTCTGGGATAGATCTGGACCATGGTCCAGGTCGGCAGCTCCCATGGATTTTGGTGAGGCGGCGCTGGGTCTCATCAGGTAGGAATCCACCCTTGACTGCTGCTCTAATAACCTGGAGAAGTAGACGGTGTGGAGGGGGGGAAAAAAAATAAGATAAAAAAAAGTCAATGAAGCATTATGGTAAAGAATCAAATTGCATAAAAGTCAGGAAATAAAACCTTTAGAGCTCCTACAGGAACATTAAAGTGGTGAAGACTGTACTTGCGCAGCATTGGCCCTGTTATCTCTGGATGTCAGTGCTACTCCTTTCGTCTGTACGATGGGCAGAGTTTGGGGTAAACCTTTCTGCTTCCCGTGTTGGCATGTGGCTGGAGTAGCTCTGGATTTTCTTGCTGGAGCTGCCCTCTGGCCTTACTACAGAGGCACTGGCTTTTGAGTTACTTGTTGAGCCTCAGATGCATGATCTTGGTGCATTTCAGAGAGTTCCTGGCCTCAGGGAAGGGCTTTTTCCTGAAAAATCCCTCAAGGCTGCGTCTGAAAGGGTGTATGTGTGCCACCTCAGAAATGTTTTGCAACTGGCATTAAATCACAAACATCTTGGCATGGTCTGTGTGCCTTCAGTGCACTCAACCTGTGCAACCTAAAGCAGGCAGTGGGTATTAATGGGTATTAGTTTTCCTGCTGTGAGGATGGTTTTTGCTTCTCCATCTCAAATTTGTTTGTTTGTTTTTTTTTTTTTAATAAATCAGCAGGGTATGTGATGCAGGTGGGCGATGCGTCTCTAGAGAGACTGGACTTCTCCAGAGGAGTATCCATGCTCTTGGTCCCCAGGACTGGTGGCCACTGCCACCTTTGGGCATGTGGGGAGGGTTTTGGGGGAGGATGGAAGAGACCTGCACAGGGATGGACAGAGGTAGCCATGGCCACGAGGGTCCATGACAGGTTCCCTGCAGCATGGTCTTCTTGCAAAGCCTCCCTCCCTGCCTCTTCAGTCCTCTCTCCTCCTAGACCCCATTCACAGCGAGAATTTGTCTTGCAACATTACTCAGAGACCCAGGGTTTTGCTACTCTTCAAACCGCACCTTCTCTGTGATGTCCTTGATTAGTTGCCTTGGTTGTAGGGTAGCTCTAATTTGATCAGCATTAGAAATCAGTGCAGTGCTGGAACCTTTTTCCCTGTCTTTCAACTGAATGGATAGAGAGGGCAGAAATAAAGGCTCCCTCGGGTTCTGGTTCATATGTCACCATGAAGTGCATTAATGAATCACTGGTCCCAGAGCACATTTGCAGCTTGTTACTAGCAGATAATCCTGCACTGTGACCCAATTGCTACTTGGCTGCCCAAGAGGAGATCTTTCTCCAAGGCCCTGAGGAGCAAAGATGGTCTGGGCTGGAAGTTGCCTTCAGCTTTGGAGCTGAAGCTGATGTGTTCATTAGGGAGGGTTTTCATGGCTAGTGCTTGAGTTTGGTTTTCTGCTTTGTTTTGGGGGGATTTTTAGTTGGGTTTTTTTTTGTTGTCGTTGTTTTATGTTTTTTAATTGAGAAAACTTAGAAAAATAGCCCCAGAAAAATTACTACCATATCATCCTACCACTGGAGGACATCCCCTGAATTATTGTATAGCTTTGCTGAATGTCTTGTGCCTTTGATCACCTACAGAAAGGCTCCCCAATGTTCCCAGTGACTTCAGGCCTCCGTGGCGTGGGGAGGTGGGGTTGGCATAGAGAGGAGGACCCTGGGCACAGGAGGGAGGTAAGGGAGGAGAGGTGGTGGCAGTGCTGGAGTGGGGACACCATGGGACATACAAACTCCAGAAATGCTGAGGGGCCACCAGCGACTACAGCACAACTGTACCCACCTCACTCAAGTTATGCCCAGGCTATTTTGCTTGGGAGGGAGCTGCCTTGCACCCTGCCATGAGGCTGGCGGCACATCCCCAAACAACTGTGCTGTGGTCACAGCGAGCTGGCAGATAATCCAAGGTACATCTAAATGCTGCTCCGACTCCCTGCCCTCCAAAAAACAGCCAGCCACATTCTCTAGAAAAAGGAGACAGCATTTTCAGCTAAGGCATTTCTAATCCTGTAATTAGATGGTTTTATCTGGCTCTTTATTTTGCCGGGAAGGATGATGTTATCTCTGGCCCTTGCAGGGAGATGTGGATGTGTTTCCCAGACCTCAGGCTTCTTCTCTGACCTTGAGTAAAGTCACTTCAGTTTCTCTCACCCCAGTGCCCTGCCTGAGAAAAGAAAAGGGGATGTGGATGTTTTATTTCACTCCTCCTCCCACCTGGCCGACCCATGGGCTGCCCAGGGCTGCCCGTAAACTGTCTGGTGCACCTGAACTGTGGTGACCATGGCTCAGAGCAAGCTTCTCCAGCCACACTCATCAGCAGGACCAGATGCAACATCCGGGAGGTGGCTTGTTGAAGGAGACTCTTACTCCACTAAAACTGGAGGAGGCCCAAGGAGATAAAGGTGTGCAAGCCACGATTCGCTAGCTGGCAGATAAGTTAATATTTTCTTTTATAAGGACCATCTTTATGAGCGTTTTCCCCATGCATAACAGCTCCGTGGAAGTGACTGTGCAGGTCAGGAAAGTCATCAGGAGTCAGCAGAGACGAGCACCTCTTATTTATTGCAAAGTTTATCTCTGCATTAAATTTTCGCTGAAGAGGGTTTCATTAGGCCCACAAGACTGGTATAAACGGGGAGCTGGAACAGGTTTTCTCACAACCCCAGAGCTAATTTCTTGCTCTGTTTTTTTTGTTACCGTTGTTCACACGCTGGGGCTGCCAAGTGTGTTGAGAGAGAAGCCTGTATTCAAGTCAGATTTTTTTTTTTATTTCCTGCATTTGAGCAGGCCAGAATTTATATTGCTCAGGTCTCCTTAAATTAGTCCGAGAGGATTTCATTTTACAGGCCTGCTTGACTGGGATCCTTTTGGCACGATGGGCTCAGCTTTGTATACAACTGAGATTCATATTTTATGTGTGTATAAAAATCCCAGCCATGAATCTAGCGGCTTAAAACTTCACCTTCATTCTTTACAGCTCAATTCAGAGCACTCTGCACATTTCCAGCCACTTGGTCTTGCAGGCGGCTGAGCTACGGGAAAGTGGCAGGAGATAAAGGAGATGGCTCCAAAGGGCTGCTTTGCTTGAGAGGGCCCTGAAAGCCTGTGGCTACAGCAGGTGTCCAGCTCGTGATGAGGCTTTTCCCCTCTTGGGAGTCCAGTTCCAAATTTGAAGTGAGACCTGGGAGATGCTCCTGGGAACTAGGGTTATGGTGGCAAACAGAGACTCTGGGGAGCTGGGCTCTTTGCTCCATTAGGGAATGCATGGAGAACATCTGTGGCTGCTGTTCTCCATTGGTGCTTGTAGAAAATATCTTCTGATTGACTGTGACCCATCGAAGTTGGGTGTAGGTGGTACAACAATGTAGATGTTGGTCTACAAAGTCCAAGTACCAAATTCAGATAAGGGTCAACAGGCCAGCTTGAATGTCCTGGCTGGGAACAGAGAGGTTCTCTGCTGCCCAGAGTCATAGAGGGCTGGAAAGATGAAGGTGCAGAGGATATGGATGGTGGAAAATGGCAGGTCAAGTAGTTGGGTGGCCCTACATGGACCCAGCCTAAATGCTGCCGGGCTCTTCCCCGCAGGGCTGGTTGTTTTGGGCTTAAGGCTCCGTGCACTCAGCCTGTGCCCAGCTAACACCCTCTCCCACGATGCAGAGCCCTGGGGAAGCTGTGCCAGTGCTAACACAGTGCCTGGACTGTTGCCAGCTGCATCTGGCACTGCATGGGTGGCCCTGGTCCTCATTTCCCTGCACTCCTGATTCTTGGATCCCCGTGGAGGCTGTCTCTGCCTTCCCCCTGCATGCGCACAGTGGTGTGGCTGGACCAGGCTGGCAGTGGTGGCTCACCTTGGGAGTTACATGACTCGGTGTGGGGATGCCAAAATTGCTTCTGTGTGCAGACAGCAAGGATCCTGGAGGGTCTTACATGATGCAGTGATACTCCAAGTCTGCCTCTGTGTTGGATAATAGGGTACTATGGGTCACTGCACCACAGTCTTGCTACTGGGATAAGTAGAGATGTATTCTCATCAGTCATTTTCTTAGAGGTTTTCCTCTTGTCTGTCACTTCCAGCAGGGTTCAGCAGAATTAAATTTTAAAGAAGATAGAACTTAAGAATATGGATGTCCAAATGTTGGGTTTTACTTCAGGCTTCTTGGCAATACCTGGTCTGCATTTGGTTGGCAAGCATGTTTGTGATGCTGTGCTGCCTTCAGAGTCAGCGCAGTTTGGCTTGGGTAGGTGTGAATCCCCCCGAATCCCCCCCCAGGCTCTTGTCAGCCTCAGGAAATTCATTCTGGCCCTGCAAAGGGAACTGGAACAAGACTGGAAAAGGGGTGTGAAGTGAGCCTGGGCAGCAGGACCCTGGCTTTGCCTTGATGGTATAGTGTGGCTGTAGCAGGAGGAACACTGCCACGTGCTCCGGGAGCAAGCAGACAAGGAGGGCTGCAGCCTGCTCCTTCCTGGCAGCCCGGCCAGTGACCCGGGAGCACTTTCCCACTGTGTGTAGATCACACTCCTGCGTCGGTTGTGAATCCGAAGCACATCCGCTCCCTCCCCAACCCATGTTTGGCTTTCCAGTGGTTGGGTTTTATCGAGCAGTTCTTTATTGGATTTATCATGCCAGTTGTTAAAGCTTCCAGCTGCTTAAATTTACTTTCTTGTTTTCTCATTTTCTCATCTGTCTTTTCTGTGTTCTTTACAACAAAATCCACACGGCCCTCTATATCATTAACTCCACGGGCAAGTTAATCAAATTTACTGTCAGGCACAGCTATAGCTGTTGGAATGTTTCTAATTTCTTCAGAGGGGGATATTGGGCTCGCGAAGAATCAGCCAGTGCCTCCACTTCTGACGGCTTTCTCCGTAACGTGCCCTGGAGTCGCTGCAATTCCCAAGCCAGCTCAGACACTCCATTTCACACTGGGGTCTCTCCTCTTTCTGCTCTCTCCATGCCGGTGCCAACTCAGTCCAAACTTTGGGTTGGGTTTGTGTGATCTTCTGTGGGTGCTGCGTCTCGGGTTGGGGCGATCCAGAGGACCATCCAAAGTAAAGACCAACTCTTGTGCAGGAGGGGAGGGCTGGGAGGTTTACCTAAACCACAACATGCTCTGGCAGTGGAAAGAGGCTCTCCAGCCCTCGTCCCAGGCTAGCGCTTGCTGTGCTGAGGTTGCGTTGGGACCATCATTGAATAATCTCTGCGGCATCCTTGGGAAGTGGGCCACATGGCTGCCTTGGAGGCTACGCGGCAGTAAAGACGTTTATGGGCTCTCCAGCCATGTTTATGGGTCACAGTGGGATCCAGAGGCGGAACGGAGATGTGAGTGTCACGAACGCTTGGCTGTGGCGTGACTGTTTGCCGTTTGCCTGCTTTCAGCGGCCCAAGGCATATTCAGGAGCAAAGACTGCTTTGGGTATCGTGGGCAGTCACAGAAAAACGGGGTGGAAGGGGGGTGGAGGGGGACACTGCCAAGGGGGCAGAGGGAGCTCGCAGTGCTGCTGCAGACTGCACATCCCCGGGGGTGGATGCTGGTGTTGGAGGGGAAACGTGTTCCTGCGCTGAGGTAGAGCTTGATAGTGACTTTGGTGGTGCTGATGTGCAAACCCTGCATGTGACTGCGGTCAGTGTCTCAAGGGGAGGTGCTCGGGAGCCCTACGAACATACCCGAGGCACCAGGCCAGGAAAACTAACCCACACCTTCCACCTGGGGAGCAGGGTGGTGGGACTCGCAGTGAGACAGGGTGGGAGCTGTATGTTTTAGTGACCATGCTGCTGGATGTGGCACAGACTTCAGCGACCCTCCTGCCTGTGCCCCGGGACTGGGCTGCAGCGTGGCACTGCCTCCAGTCCCCTTGGGAGCAGCCATCGGGGTGGCTGGACCCCAAGCCAAGTTTTTCTACGTACAGAAAATCAAACCCCTTGGGGGGGGGGGTTGTGGTTCTCTTTAGGTGGGTGGGATGTGTTTTTTTGAGTGGACCTGTGCCTACAGAAGAGTTGGAGAGGGACTGTTTACGAGGAAGTGTAGTGACAGGACAAGGGGCAATGGTTTTAAATTGGAAGAGGGGAGAGTTAGATTAGATATTAGGGAGAAATTCTTTCCTGTGAGGGTGGTGAGGCACTGGAATGGGTTGTCCAGGGAGGTCGTGGCTGCCCCATCCCTGGAGGTGTTCAAGGCCAGGCTGGATGGGGCTTTGAGCAACCTGGTGTAGTGGGAGATGTCCCTGCTCATGGCAAGGGGGTTGGAACTACATGATCTTTAAGGTCCCTTTCCAACCCAAATGATTCTATGATTCTGTGTGTGGAAATAAAACAGCACTGTTCCTGCAGTGTGACAACATGAGCCCTTGGTGCATCTCATACAATGTAGGCATTCGAGGTGCGAGACAGCCAGCGCGTGTGCTGCAGGAGTGACGTCCAGGGCTCAGCTTCCAAATCACTGGGGGACGGTGGGGAAAGGAGGAGCGGAGGAGGAACGGGAGAGGGGCTGGGAGCGGGCGAAGGAAAAGGAGGGAGGGGGAGCACACGAGAGAGAGGGCAAGGGGAGGAGGGAAGGGGAGAGAAGTAAACAGGGATGAAATTGCAGGTAAAAATAAAGCTGAAGAAGCCCAGGTGGAATTCATGCAAAGTCTCCTCATCAACACTGCGACTCCCTCCTGTCACGGGAACTGTCATCCGGGCTCGGCTCGTAATGAAAGGGAAAATATTTTATTCAGATTTATTAATTTGAAAATGAAGCCCGCCTGTCGAGAGGGGGACAGTTCTTCTCAATCTGTCATCGTTGAACCACACGCTCCTGACACCGGGATTCATTTGTCTTGTCGGCTCTGACAGTCGGATTCTCCCAGAGCTGTTCCTGGTGGATCGCCCTGGGATTTTAAACCGGATGAAACACATTCCGACAAGGAACAGCCTCTTTATTAATGCAAATTACACGAGGAGGAAAGAGCACGAGGGAGGGAGAGAGGGAGGGAGGGTGACGCCAGCAGACGCTCTGGTTCCTCTCCCTGTATCAGTCATTTGTTATTTACATTTATACGCATTTTTCAGGTTTAATAAAAGGAGACCAGGATTTTTGGTGACATTTATGGACGGATTGTTTAAAAAAAATAAATGGTACCGTCACCACAAATGTATGCAAAAATACATACATATATATATATATTTACATGCATGTGTGCAAGCTCTGTTTCCCGTGGGCAGAGCCGGCTTCAGCCAGGGTGGGCACATGAGTTTTCCCACGGTGAAAAGGGAGAGATGGCTCTGAGCTGGGAAGGAGACCTGTGGCAGGTGGCATTGGTCTGGTGAGGCTACTAAGGTGTCCAGTGGCAGGTCTCTGGCCTCTCCCAAGGTGCTCATAGGACCTCTTCCTGCTCCCTGGTGGGGTGCCTGGCTGGAGAGGGCTCGCTCAGGGTTTGTGGGATAGGGAGTGCTGCCTACGCCGGGGTGTGTGTGTGGGCAGGGGGTGAAGGCAAGGCTGTCCTCCTTCCTGCACACTTGCATCCGTGCGAGGCATCCAGGGGGATATCTGCAGTGGGACTGGGGTTCCTGGTGGCCAGTCTGACTTCCCAGGGCACGACTGTCTCTCCAACGTCTGTTGCTGCTCTTCTGTGGGGAAGATATTGCACCTTAAACATCGGCATCTCCCAGACCCACAAATTGCCTCCCTGCACATCGTAGGCAGCGTCGGGGCGGCAAGGTTGTGTTTTTCCTTGCAAGCCATGCTTACCCCCTTGGAGCCCAGCTCTGCTAACGGGGGCTGACGCCAGCCTCCTCGAGTTCCCCTCGGCTCATCAGCGCAGCATAAAACAAATGCCAGAGCTGGGAGTATGCAAAGCCTGAACGTATGTGTCTAATGATGTCTCCGCAGTCTATAGAATGAATATTTAATAGTGCTTGTCAGCAAGATCTTATAGAGGGATTTTTTTCCTAAAACACTCGTTAACTCTTGTGATTTCCACAGCATCCTCGGTGTTTGTGGTGGCCTCTTGCTGGTTTGTCACCATCCCCCTGGGTTTACCTCCTCAGAGTCCCTTCCGCTGTCCTTCCTCAGCCATAGCTCGGCAAAGACCACCATCACCCCAGTGAGGACAGAGGCTGTGGATGAGCACGTTGAAGCTAATGGATGCCGTCCTCCCCAGTGGCAGGTGGGGTCCCCTGTTTTAGGGTCCTGAAGGTGACCTCGTGTGTCCTGCAGCCCCACGTGGGTCTGAGACCCTCGCCCCCGAATTCCCCTACCCTGCTAAAGCTCTGTCAGAGAGACGTTCAGGCTTGACTTGAAGGCTGCAAGTGATGGAGAATCTACCACGTCGTTAGGCAAATTGTTCTACTGGTTAATTAGCTTCACTTTTAATGTGCTTGGAGCAATGAGAACAGTAATTCACGTTAGGAACAGGGACGTGCAGCGAGGGCATGGAGGGGTGTAGAAGAGGGGGGTGGAAAGCCAGAGAAAAAGGACTCAAAATTAGAGCAGGGACATTTTTCAGTGAATCTTTAGTCTGTGAGAAACAAGGAAAAAGAAGAGAATAGGGAGAGAAGAGAAGAAAATGTTTCAGAGGGACCAGTGTTATTTTTGAATTTGGGTTGAGTTTTGTGAATGCTATTTTTATGACAGAAAACTAAAGAGTAGAAATGCCAAAATGCCATTTGGTAACATCCTTTAAATGCACTCTTCAACTTTTCATTCTGAAATGGCAATTTTTACAATTTAAATCTTGGTTTAAAAACTCTTAAAGAAAAGAAAGAAGGGAGGGTGGGGGAAGGGGGTGATGCTTGAACCTTGGCGCTTGAAACCTTCCCTGAAGATTTTCCCAGAGTGGTTTGGCTCTTTTCGGCTTGCCCAGCCCTAGATTGAAATCAGGCAGATCTCTGCTCAAAAAGGACCCCGTGGCAAAAAGATACCAGCTTCTGCAAGCTTCCTTATGCAGATGGACCTAAAAGTCTCTGAAAGCAAACTTGGTGTTAATCCTCATAGTGCAGGTGTAGAAGTCCAGCACAGGTGGTGACAGAAACCAAGACCTCAGTGTCCAGGGAGCACGGGTGCCCCTCGGAGCTGTGCCTTATCTATGCTTCCCGAGACCAATGTCCAAAAACCAGGGGGATACATTTGGTGAGATGTCCCCAGAGTTGCTGTCGTGCAGGGGCGAGTAAAGCCACGGCCAGGGAGGTGTTTCTGCACTTCCATGGATGCAGCTGTGGGCACGTCTGCACCCAGCTGGCAGGTGCAACAGGGACATGCCCCTGAGGACAACCTTGGGAGAACCTTGAGGAGCCACCTGGAGCTCTGGCCCAAACCCCAGTCTGGTCAGAGCACCTCTAGATACTGCTTTCAAGGACCTTCCCACCTGGTCTATGGGGACAGTCTGAAAAATCACTTCTGTCCTTGAATTCCTATTTCCTTGCAAACCCTGTGGCTAGGGCTCAGCCCTGGTGTAATAGGCATCTGCTTGTAGTAATCTCAACACCCCTCCCCAAACCTACTTATAAAATAATGTACCTTGCACCAATTTTATCTGTGACATTGCATAAAAAAAAAAAATCCATTAAAAGAAATAAAAGCAGGTGCAGCTTGGTGCTGCAAACACTCCTTCACTCTCATTCTCTCCCCTTCGTTCTCTCTCTCCTTCACTCCCGGTGTTTGCTAGTTTGTATGATTAATTTTATCAATTTTCCTGACCTGCTTTGCCACTGAAATAAATATGACAGCTGCAGTGCTGCCTCAATTCGTTCTCTTGCCAAGTGAGCTGCTGAGATGTGTTTTCTTGTTGATCGCAGACTTTGGTAAATATCAAGTAAATAGACTGAAGAGGATTCATTTCAGCAGCTTGGATTGTCAGGACTTCAGCCTGAGAGCACATCCTTCACTGAGGAGACAAAGGGAGAAGGAAAGCTCCTGTCCCTCCCCAAAAAAGCAATCAGGAAATTCTTGCAGTGCACTGAGCCACTGGCAGCCTGGACTGTAATTAGCAGTGTCAGCAGATGTCTTAGAGGAGACTCCTAAAGTCTGGGTGGCAAAAAAGGAGCCCTGTGGGCAGGCGGCTGCCCTGGTGTGCATGGATAAGGGTGGCAGCAGAGATCAGTGCCTGGGACACTGCTGTCCGGGTCCTTTTCTACATCTTCTTAGCATCATGGAGATGATCCATCATGGTGTTATCTCCTGTCCCCCATGTGAAAGGGAAGGCATTTCTCCTCAGTAGAGGGTGGCCCAATGGACCACGGGTTTAGGGAGCCCCAAAATCATGGCTGGTGCTGGTGACCCGAACAGGGAGAACTGATGACAAGGTGACAGGCATTGCAACCCATCGTTAAATGAATAGACTGCATCTAGTACAGCAGCAGAGTAGTGTCCCCCTACCCTCCTCATGCCCCTTCCTGCATGATGTTGTTTTGGTGATGATGTTCACAATCTGCCTGCCTGATTTCTTTTGGCTTAGCCAACGTGTGGAAACTCTCCTGCGTGCAGACCTCACGCTTGGAAATCGTTGTCCTAATACCTGAGCTGGCACTCACCATGCCCGTGTCAGAAGTCTCCAAACTGGCTCCAGCTCCATATTTCCCCAGGTGCCCTGCATGGGGGCATGCGGGGTGTTTATTTAAGCCCTAAACAGAGGACCTGGATCTGGACTGGTCCTGGCCTAGCCCGTGGCTTCTCATAGGCAGTGCAGGGCTGTGCTGGCGTAGGGTTTGAAGGCAAGACCTGGGCTCTCTTGAAATCTAGTGGACTTTCATTGTTGGTGATAGGTACGGTGTATTGTTATGCACATGGGTAATTTAAAACATTAGGAAGGAAGTTCTTGTGTTAGCATCTCTCCCGTGTGGTCTGTTTGGCAGGAGTGAGAAACTGAAGGGACTGAAATATCATTGCTCCGTGTTGGTCTTTCAGCCAGCAGTATCTCTGATGATGGTGGTCCTTGGCCTGAGGCACCTTTCAGATAAGCTTTGGGAATCCTTCTGCCTATCTCAAAGCAGCTGCATCTCCTCTACACAGTGGCTGTGCTTTTTTTTGGGTGGGTTTCCCCACAAAGCACCTGGGGGGGCAAAGAAAGTCAAGGCTAGAGCATTCAAACAGCGTACAGTGTTGAGGGTGGGACACAAGTGTACTTTCGGGAGCAGGTCTTTGTGGTGATGTGGACAGGGATGTGTGCTGGGGAAGTGTTCCAGCACTGTGTGCTCTGCCCTCCTACACCGAGGGGCTTTGGTAGGCTCTTTGGAAGTATTTAAGGTTATGCCTATGGAAGTAAATTAAGCAGTGCAGGAGAAGAGTGCTGAGCACATTTTATTTCTTCATATAGAAATACTTACTGGCATAGTCTAAGTGTCCAACTGTCCAAAAGTCCCTCAGGGAGGACTGGTGTACTGGGGAGATGCTCCCAGTGTCACCAGCCCCACCTGTGCAAAAGCCTCCAGTATGCCTTCTCCTCCCCTAGAAATCATGAGATTTTTAATTTAATTCAGTTCAACTCACAAGGACGTTGGAGAAAAATCCAGGGGTTGTTTCGTGCCTTCACAGACTTTAACCTTTGGGTGCAGTCATTTGGCCTTCCCATGTTTTTCTCAGCAGCTGTGTGAGATATATGTAAGTTTTATTTCCATAAACAAAAGCTTTTTGCTGATTTCCAAAAGAATTCTATATCTTTAAAGACTATGAGTAAGGAATGCCATCTTGAAGATTTGCGGTCTAATCAAACATAAACATTTGCTGGTCTTCATGATCTAGTTAATGGGCAAAGAGTAATTACCAGTACAACCCTGCAGCCGAGCCCTCTCTACCTTCAGATCTCAGCAAGGCTTCCTTCAGCTGGCACATACAAACAAGGGGAGAGAGGGGAAAAAAATAGAAACTTCCAGCCTCCAAAGCTGAAAAGAGAATTTGTAAATGTGACCCAGATAAACACGACGCAGGATGGCTTCCTTGAGTCAGCAGAGGACCTCAAATACTGGCTCATGCGACCTCCTCCACCCTGGCGTGTCAGAGAAGCCTGAAAAGGCTGGGTGGGTACTGCAGCACCCCATTGTCCCCCCAGAACTGCCACAGCCTCCAGCATGGTGATGTGTTGCTGAGCCAAAGCTCAGCATCTTGAAACCAGGGAGGAGGAGGAGGAAGGGGGCACCGAAAAATACCTGTAACTGAACATAAAACCGAAGACGTAGGGCTCCCCTGCTGCCTCTGCTCCAATTTCTTGCAGATTGACTGTGCACCTGAAGCTTTACCTTTTGGAATTATCGTATTATTACCATCACTAAGGTGATAATTTTCATTAATGATTCCAGCACTTTCATTAGTGCTGGAAGCTATAGCAGTCCAGGGCTTTCTGTCAGAAAGGAGGTCTGGCAGAGCAGGGACTCCTCACTCCTCATGGTTGAGCTCTGATGGACTAAATTGGCCAAGTAGGTGCCTTCTACTCTCTGCCGGGGGAGACCAGCAGTCCTTTAAGTCTGCTTAGCCCAGTGATCTGGGACTCTGACATTAGGACAGGCTGTCAGCCCCTCTGGTTGGGTCAGGTTCCACTAGCCATGGATGAATCAGAGATGACCACGGCAATCAATGTTGAAATATCTACAGACAACTGTAGGGCACCCACCAGCTGAGGCACTTGGGAAGAAGGAGCTAGTGAAAAGTACATCCCTGTGTTTGCTAGCCTTGGGTAGAGTTATAGATATGCAGTGGTGGGTGGTGTCACACTGCTATCACTCCTTGCATGGACATGCTCCTGGACAGAAAGCCTAGCCTGGAAAGCAGCTCCTCACTGGCCTTTGTGCAGGTACGATGTCCTGTGTGGGAGGTCTGTGCCATTGCTGGCCCCAGGCTGCCCCTGGTGAAGACACTGCATTAAGATGCACTGGTTTTGCGGGGAGTGGAGGCCACAGGCCACTGCCTGGAGCGGTTTGACTTAGGTGGGCTGAGTTGCTTTCTGAGTTGCACTGTTGTCATCCTTGGCCATGTATTTAATCCAGCCAGCTTGGTGCTCCCAAGAGCATGGTCACGCAGCCTGGGAGGTGAGGTGATCCCGGTACACCCCGGGGAGCTGCATACGGAGCTGGCACTCACTATGCCCGTGTCAGAAGTCTCCAAACTGGCTCCAGCTCCACATTTCCCCAGGTCTCACGAGCTCCAGGGTTCACTTTTGGCTGTTGGTAGAGCTGTCTGAGGGATGGTAGTATGGCATGGTGCTTCCCAACAAAACCTTGGTTCAACAGTATCCATCCTGCTGCTTATCCAATGGGCTGTGTTGGCTAGCAGGAGCTGGGAGGATGAGTGCCTGGAGGCATCACCAGCCCACCAGGGAGGGAAGGGCAGCAGCACTCCCCTCCTTCCCATCAAGATGGTCAGAAGCCTGGCTGTGTTGACTGGGCATATTTTTTACCGATGCAGATCACCTTGGTCCAGCAAGGAGTGCACACAGCAGCCGCTCCTCATCAATTCAGATATCCCCCTCTCCTCTTCTCAAGGACTTCTGAGAGCAAAAGGCTTGTGGCTACAAAGATTTACACCCCCTCGGCAAGGGTTAACCTCATCTGGCAGCCACTATTGTCTCAGGACAACTTGTCAGTCTGTGAGAACGTGCCGTAATGGATTTGAAGTGGATTGCTCAGCCCATGGAGAGGGTGATGCTGTATTTATTGAATAGACATTAAAAAGAACATTTCTCAATTTCTCAGCACTGAACTTGAGGTCAATGGATCTTTTTGGCACTGACATGCTGAGTCAACTCCTAGCTTAAAGCTTTTAGAAGGACTAGGGTTAGATGAAAGGATTAGACTCCGTCTTTAACGTTTCCCTGGCAAAATCGTTGGGTGCTAAATCATTTATGTTGCTTTGCGGTGCTTTGCTTGGTCTCTCCCTGTTACCTTGGAAAAGAAAAAAAAAAATAATATTCTTCCCTTGTTTTGGATTGAATTGACACAAGTTGATTATTTAAACTGCCGCACTGGGATGAGGTGGATACAAGGTGTGTTGGGCTCCTAACAACGCTGGACCACTGGGCAGTTGCTGGGAGGGCTGCAGAGCCCGTTCCCCTGGAGAGGAAGGTGGCTCTGAAGGTGGCGAGATGTGGTTCTACCCCACCAACTGATGCCACGAGGGGCACACGGCTCGCTGCGTGCTAACAAATTCCTTGTGCACTAGCAAAACAGCTTTTTAATAATAAACTAGCGATTGATTCCAGCAGCCGTGGCAGCGGTTGCTGGCTTGGCAGTCAGTCCGGAGCCGATGTCTGTGGGAGCAGAGGCGTGGGCTTCCCTCTGCCCCTGCCCCTTGGGCACAGCTCCAGGCAGCTCTCCTTCCGCATCACGGGGGGTTTTGCCCCCGCGCCGGGCACTAAGTTGGAGTAGTTTGGAGTTAAGGGGATGAGCTTATCTTATGTTCTGCTGGCTGTTACAGTAGGGTAAATCTGGAGCAATGCACCGGCAGAGAAAGATGTTTTCATAGATGCTGACCTCCTCGGTGTCACGCACATTGCTGCCGTTCCCTGTGGCTTCTGGCAATTTTGTTCAGGTACATTAGTGTCACGCTAAGGGCAGTGCTGGACAGGCGGGTTTGGACAAGCCTGTCTGAGAGCAAGTCTTGAGAAAGGCAGCACCCTCCCCAAAAATGCCTACGAGAAGAGTAGTGAGCAATGAGAAACTGCTGCCATGTTCCTGCTGTGCATCCCTTGTCAATCACGCTGGCTGCTGGGGAAGAGAGGCACGGCTCCCGCATCGATCCCAATCCCTCTTGGGAGGAGCCGGAAGAATCACGGGGCAGACGGAGCAGCATCTCCTCGAGGAGGAAGGGAGCCTTCCTCCAAAGCACTACCTTCTCCTGCAGCTGTCCTGCTTCCAGCTAGCATGTCCCGTGCCGACAGCTCTCCCGGGGTCTGCGGAGTCCCATCCCACAGCCCTTTCTCGGGCCAAATCCCTGTTGCAGCCAGCGCTCGCCTCCGGTTTCAGGCCCTCTGGTAGCGGTGCAACAAATAAAATGCAATCCGCCTGTATCGTAAAGTCCAATAAAAATGAAACTGAACATCCACTTTGCAGACAGCAAGTACACTGCAAATTTATGGGATCATATCTCGTGGAGGACAGGGTAGTTAAGGGGGGAAGGAAGGGGCTGGCAAAAATGGGAGAGAGCGGCCAAGGGGTAGTAAATATGTTTTCAATAATGAAGAGGCCCGATTACCCTCTTTGCAATAAAAACGTGCACAAGGCAGAGCTGCCGTAAAAATTATTCCCGAGCAGCCTGGCGTATTTGCACCTTGTCATCTTGTCAGCTCCATGCAAATTTGCACGGCGCCCGCAGCCGGCGTGGCTCAGCTCAGCTCTGCGGCGCGGGGCTGCCGAGGATCGGGCAAGGGTCCTCCCTCCCACAAAAAGCCATTTCATTTACACACACACACCCCTCACCCGGGTCCTGTCCGCCACCCCCTCCCACCCTGCAAAAGACACCGATTTGCCTGTAACCGTAGCAACCAGCACGGCTGTAGGGATGGAGCAGAGAGGGATCCAGCCTGGGCGCTGCGTGTCCTGGGATTCTCCCCGGTCAGGCAAAAGTGGTGGGAAGCACAAACAGGGATTTGGGATGTGGATCCTGTGGGCTCTGTGGTGTGTGGTTTTTCTCTGGGCAGGAGCCTTGGCCCCATCACCAGGTGGTATTTCTCTTTTTTGGGGTGCCTCTCAATCCTCCCTGAGAGACCGATGGTACTACGTGCTGCCCAAAGCACACCAATAGCTCTGGGTGCAATTTGGCTTCATTTATTTAAAGCAAAAAATACGCATTTTATTTTCTCTCAGCAGAAACGAGAGCAAAGGCTGAGGCCTCACCTCTTTGAAGGTGCTTTCTCAAAAGGTGTGGGTTAAAACCGATTTAAAAGCAGTGATGTAAACATCATAGGAGCAGCTTCCAGTCATCCGAATATCAGCCTGAGCTGTCCTCAAATAAACCACTGCTGGGCCCAGAAAAAAAGCAATTACACAGGGGCTTAACTGAGCTGATTTAACAAAGCTGCAGTAATTAAACCTCATACACTTCAGGCTGGGGATTCAGCTCCAAGTGCTATCAGCAACCCGTCTCGGAAGGTAAATCTTTTTTTGGTATGAGCAGCTGAGTGGATTTAAACCAGGGTAATTGTCCCTTCTCTTTTCCCTGCCACTTGGCTTAGACGTGGCCCTTGCGGGTGCTGGTGGGGTTAGCAAGGATTTCTCTCACAGCGCGAATCCAGGGTAAAACTCCCAGGTCTGGTGCTTTGCGGCTCAGAGCCATGTTATCTGAGGACCTGGCAGGCACCTGGCTGCCCAGACCAACTCACTTAACTTGATCTGGCAGCCTCGGTGTAAAAAAATACCCGCTACTGTGGTTCATGACCCCCATCCAACGCCCGCTGAAGCTCATGGAAGCCTTTCTCTTTGCCTTCAATGGGCTTTGAATTGGGCTGCTGAGGCGGAGGGGAAAGCGCCCTATTAAAAAGGGCCCCATTAAGGATGGAGGTAGCTGGGGATGGGTGCTCCCCCACCGAGGCAGCCCACAGGGATGCAGGAGCCCTGGCCCCGCCACTGGAAACGCCATCCGCTGGCCCTCGGCGTGCCAGCCGTCACCGCTGGAGTCACGGGCTTTAAGGATGGAAGAAAGAAATTGTGGTCGTGTAGCTTGACCTCTTCTATTCAAGGCAAGATCAAAGGAGGGCCAAGAAAGAGCAGAGGGGGCTGTTGCACCCGGTAGCTGAATGCAAGATGAATGGGAGAGGAGCGGGGGGGCGTGGGGGGGGAGCTGGGGGCTTGGGCTCGCAACAAAGCAACAAGATTCAATTAGTGGGAGAAGTTGTATTCTGGAATTGCTACGTTAAAGGGACATGGCTGGAGCAGGGAAGGAAGGCAGGCAGGGACATCGGGGAGAAGGCAGGTTTTGCATGTCAAGGGTGCACGTGTTTGTGTGGAAGCTAGAAAATGGGGGTGGGGGGGGTGGAGATTAAACTTGCTGGAGGTCTCCAGCTGGTTGTTAAAAGGAAAACCACCAAGATAATTATCACAGGGGTAGGTTTCCAGCGCACCAGGTAAAGGAGGTTATAGTGAGCAGCTGGCGGCATCATTTAGTTAATGTGGGATATCTATTCCTTGGGGTAAGAAGACACAGAGGGCCCAGAGAGACCCGGGGGTGGGGGGGGTGGGTGAACATCTCCATCACCAAGCATGGGAAAACAGGCCAGGGTAGAGCCTGTTTCCTCCTGCAGGAGGAGCTGGCTAGGGATGTGGAAGGTGACCTGTTAGAGTTGCTGGGAAATGATTGAACTGATGCTGAGGAGCAGGAGGGAGGAGACCAACAGACCTATGTGTGGATCAGGGGACTTCAGCATCGGCCAGTCATGCGCAGGCAAGGACCCCTGGGAAACTGATCTCGGGGGGGAAGTTGTTAATGAGAGTCAGTCAAAACTTCTTGCGGGTACAGTTCAGACTATGGTGTTGCAGGAGGAAGGAAGCATAGGGAAAGAACTTGGATCTCAGAAAGAAACCTGGGGGAAATGAAAAGTAGGTCAGGCCATGAAGATCAAGTACAGAAGTGCAGCATGCACATGCAGAGACAAGATCAGATAAGCCAAGGCACATGGTGAGATGCAATTAGCAGGGGACGTCAAGTGTAACGAGAGATTGCTCTAGCGGTACATCAGCAGTTGCAGGAGAACCACAGAGGTGTTGGCTTCGTACGCAGGGAGAGGGAAAGCTCTCAACAGCCGATGCCAAGGAAGCGGCATCACATTTGTTTCCCCTAAGAAGGTCAGCTGTGATCCTAGTTAAGTACTAAAAAAGGGAAAAATGGAGAGAAAGGAGGAATGGGATGATTACACAGCTTTCAGACTTAACTGCATGTCCCAGAAAAGCGCTGAGACTGTAGTCAAGCTTGTGAAAACCTAGGATGAAAGAAGGGAGTGAGAACAGGTAGCATAGGTGACTTCAAAGGAAATTGTATCCGACCGATAGGATCTCCTTGCGTTACTGAGTAGTGGGTCTTGTGGAGGAATGGCAAAGAGCAGAAGCTGAACATCTTGAGTTTACCTGGTGTGGTTGAAGGTAAAAGGGGTGAATGTCCCATTGCAGAAACGTTGGCAGCCAGCATCTAGAAACATTTAGAGCCTTTGAGTCCCAAGTTGCCAAGTTATAAAAAAACTGCACTTCATAAATGCTACACCGTCCTCTGCAGATTGTAGAGATTTCATGAAGCTAAAACAACCCTGGTCAGGTGCTGGTGTCTGTGTGCTGATACTGTCTCAGCTGAAAACAGGTTGGAAAATAATTTCATGGAAATAGCTATTTATTGCAATATCAAGGCTGGCAAACCTTTGGAGCTGTAACTTTGAGATGTTGAAATTAGTAGAGAAAATCCACCTGGCCCTTTTGAAGCCAAAGCACACTGAAGTGAGTGAGGATACCTGTGCCAAATCTATTCATGAAAATGGAGGTTTTTTCAGGTTCATCCAATAAATGGCTAGTTTATCTGCCCCTACCCTCCCTGTTTTTCACAGTGGATGCAACAGGGTCACAGTTTTTGTTCGTAATATGGGCTCAATGTGGTTTTATTTGCCTGTGCCTCATTCACATGAATTGCAAAGGCATTTTGAAGGGAAAGAACAAGGAGAGATCAGAAGAAGAACATGGGAACAGGTTACTGAGGTGCAAGAACAGCTTCATGGTGGACCATGGGCTGTGTCCCTGCTGGGACACAGATGTCCTGCGCAGCCTTGGCCTGGTCACCTGGTGTTTTTCGGTCCTCTTGCCCAAGCAGAACAAGGACTCTT
Source organism: Gallinago jamesoni (assembly GCA_025769975.1). NCBI lineage: Eukaryota > Metazoa > Chordata > Aves > Charadriiformes > Scolopacidae > Gallinago > Gallinago jamesoni. Next base: position 3,009,324 of record JAOQGH010000004.1, read on the forward strand.
GCCTCTGCCTCAAAGGTAGTAAAGGACCTGGTGTAAGGACCATCCCTTGCTTGCGGTGCACCCAAACCAGAAGGTTCTCAGCTGCTTCTGGGACTTTTCATTCTTAATGTGCAGAGTGAAAGGAGCCCCAAACCCAGAGATATGGGAGAGCCTGGAGAAGCAGTTTTCATCAGGACACAGTTACGCCTGTTGCAGGCAGAATATCTAATTTCAAAGCCCGATAGATCAAATACAGCTGGGGGTGGAGCTGTGTCTTATCTCTCGCCTTGTCCAGAAGTTTGAACAGCAGAGCAAATTATTTGATCATGTTTTTATTGTGCTTCTCCCCCTCCCTTCTATCAGGGAGCTGTAAGCCAGAGATAACCCACAGTTCTCCCCATCTAATTGTGCTGCTTGGCCACCTGAATGCCATTGCCTCACGGAGAAAATGCCCTCCATCTTCTGGGCTCTCCCCGTGCCGCTCGGGGAAGCGGGGTGCGCGCCGGCTGCCTTCACAGCTGGCTGCCAAGTCCTGAGACCGGAGTTTTCCCCAAGGTAATAATTTACTGGGATGCTAATTGGGCCGTCCGCAGAGTGAATTAAAAGGACGTTCCTCCACCGTCTTGGGAGCTGTGGGAATCCTGTGGCTGTGCCCAAAGGGTAGGGGGGAATCTCACGGAGAAGTAAGCGGAGCCTGTTTGCAAGGAAATTAAACTAAAAATGTGTAGAAAAACAGCCATCGGGCTTCACATTTCAAATCCAGAGTGGTATCCAGTAGGTTGAAAAAGCTGTTTAACACTTGAGTGCTGGCAGACTGCAGAATCTTATTTTCACTAAAATGCTAGCTTTTCTCCCCCTTCGTTATAACAAAATTGAATGGAAAAGTGACCATTTGCAATTTGCTTGATTCAATCCAACTAAAAATTGACTGCAAACATCCAGTGCTGGGCAAAGCATTTCTCTCCCTCTTCCTTCTTTCCCTCCTCCTCTCTCCCCCTGCTGAAACATCCTTTTCCAATAGGTTTAACCTGGAGCAGCCTGTTTTGCTGAAGGGGCCGGGGGGCGGGGGGAAACCACCAACACAAAATCATAACCCAAAACCACAAGAACTTAAAAATCAATACTTTATATTGTCTGGGAGGAAAAAAAAAAAAAAAGAAAAGAAAAATTTTTTTTTTTTTAAAGCTCAACACTTTTGATGAAAAGATGTCAACCGTGCCTGGCTCCCCAAGGAAGCTCCCTCTACGGGCGATGCTGTGGTAGCGTTGCTCCAGCTCCGTGCCATGGCCACGTCCTATGCCAGAATCCCGTGGGTCGGCCCCGCATAGCGGGCATTAACACTGCTGGAGCAGCTGAGACTGCCAGGCCATGAAACTCCTAGACTAAATCCTCTCTTTTCTTTCCTTTCCTTTTCTTTTTTCTTTTTTCTTTTTTTTTTTCCCTCCCCTGGAAAAACAGGAATCAAAAAATAATTGCAAGTCTTTTCTTTTTTTTTTTTTGTCTGAAGCAGCGGGATGCTCAGGTATGAGCATACTAGAGCTGGTATCGACGTGGGGTGCAAGGGGTCGTGCAAACACAGTGCAAAGGGATGGACACGCTCAGCTCCAAATGAAAATTTTCATCATGTATGTCACAGCTAAAATCTGCAAACCAGCTCATTTGATTAGGAAACCACTTCTGAATTTAGACATGGAAAGGAGATGGGGGTTCAGTGCCTGGCAGGGAAAACTAAAGCCATTTACACGCTTTCCCTCTCTGCGCTTTGGGCTCTCTGGTGGATTTGCAGCCGTGCGTGTGCCGAAGGGCTTGAAGACACTAATGGTGAGCTCAATCTGCCTCCCCACCATGGCTGTGATGGAGAACCAATGTCTTTGCCTTCACTGGAGCTCTTTCCAAGCAGCAGGGGAGCCAGATGGAGCCCAGAGGTAAGGATGCTGGGGGATCTTCTCCCTCACTGACTGCAAGTGGCTCTGGCAAAATTTGTGGTGGCTCCAGATGCTCAGTTAGGTTGGACCAAACCAGATGCTAATGTCCCGGAGGGAGGGTGACAGCCACACAGCTGTTGGTGTTGCCTGGGGCAGCAGGTAGAGCAACATGGGGTGACAGCAACCTAACTCTCAGGTGTGTGCTCTCCCACAGACACACCTGCTTTGACTGTTAAGTAAGTCAAAATTTAAGAGATTAGTACAGAACATACTGAATTTCCCACCCCGGATGCTAGAGGAAACTCTGTTAGGGCAGCTATTTGCTAGGCAGTGATGGAAAATGTTGAATTTTAATCCCATATAAAGGTCTGGAAAATTCTTCTACTTAGCATTGTGATGAAAAGCTGAAATTTCAGAGTCACCACCAGAAAGGATACAAAGTGCTGTGATATTTTGATTTTGAAATACTGGCATGTCCTTAGAGCAAGTTCAGGGTCAAAGAGAGAAACGTTGCGGCTGTGAAAGCTTGCCTTCAAAATTCCCTGCTTTTGTGGAAGACTGGAGTTTGCAGAGGGCAGGAGGGCTGTTGGGGTGCTTTGCGGTGAGGAGCTGAGGCTCAGCAAGCTGAAGCAAAAGAGCTGGTGTTGGTGGCAGAAGGTTTGGTCCTTTAGAGCAAAGAAAGTACTGGTTTATGGGTTTGTCGGTACTGAAGAGATAAGTTGGTGCGGTTTTGGTGTTGTTCTTCTCCAAGAGATGTTTCCTCTGAGTCACCATGTGATAGGGTGGGCTGAATCTGTGCTTAATGGACCAGAACTCCTTCGCGGGGTAAAAGCTGACTGTGGGCCACAGCAGGTGAACAGTCGTATGTGGAATACAGGCTTAAACCTGTAACTGCTAGTCCAAATTTCCCCTATGTTATTGGGGTGTTAGAGGAGGGGCATCAAACAACAGAACTCTTTAAAATGCCCATCACCTGCCCTGAGGACAGCCCTGGTGGGGCAGGCCAGACGGTGTCTGAGCTCAAAGGTGTCCGTGAGAACTCTGCAAAGCTGAGTTATGCCGAGTCGTCATGTTAACGTACAGTCAGCGAGAAAGATAGGAGAAATACCGCCACGCGGAGATCCATATTTTTCCCCACTGACTAAAATACTGTGTAATTTTATCTAGTTACTATAAAACAGTTTATACTCCTTGTTTATAAAAAAAAAGGGGGGGTGGAAACATATTTCACTTCCTCTACTGACAGGCTATGGAGGAAAAATAGATGGTTTCTTCTGCATTTAATATTTCAAACCAAGTAGACCCAAAAGAAAAGGCAGCAATTAACCACAAGTACCAGCAATGTGTTCCTTGTGTTTCTCCTCCCTGGATGTGGCTATGAAGAATCAGTTTGGTACAAACTTATTTACAGTCATGTTAAATTTTTTAGTAATAATTTTCCAAGCTAGGCATGCAGCTGCCATGTTCACCTTTCAGACTTCTGAGATGAGGTCTGCTTCTCACACGTAGTCAGGGTTTGAACCCTTTACGCTCAGTCAGTAAGAAATGGTTAGTAAATGATTAGTGGATATATGACCCGTATGTTGGTGTAAGCTTATCCATAAAACAGGGCAGTATATTTTATAAGCCCCAAAAAGGGGCAAAATGGTAAGAAGGGCATTGACTGTGGTGAAGATTTCCTGTGCCTCTAAACATGCATGTGCTTGCACACATATGCATAAACATGCAAGGCTATGTTTTTGTCCTTTTCTGCTGCTAATTCCATGCAAGACCTGCCCTGTGGCCCTGGCTGATGAGAGGAAAGATACCCAAGCATCATCTTGCCCCCTTCCCCTGCATCACCTTGCCATTACTGCTTGGTCTCTTGCCACCTGAAGGGCACAAGCTGTAAGACCAGCGTTAGCTGATTCCTCAGCAGCAATCCAGCAAGGACACAGGGCTCCTCGCCTGCCACCTCCTTCTCTGCATGGCCTGCACCAAGGCTGGCAGCATCCTGTGACTAACTCTTCTAGACTGAATTTCTCCAAGGGAGGACCAGCGCTTAATTTGGCTGACTCTGCGCTCTGTGGGAGCTCTCATCCATGCCAGCTTGAGTCCTAGCAAAAACCCATCATTATTAGTCCTTGAAAGGAACAGCTCGGATATTCTCCGCCCCTGTTCCTGCAGGCTGGGATGTACTCTGCATTCCCACAGACCAAAATTCCCCTGGTAGGCTCAATTACAGCAATCAGCCTTCACGCTCTTTTCAATGGCACTTCTGCCTCCAGTTCCATGAGGCCACAAGTCGCAGCTTTTCTGCAGGTGTTGGGGGAGATGACACCGCTAATTTGGCTACGCCAGACCAGCGGGCAGGACTCCATGGGGTGGGAAAGCAAAGTGGCGTAGGGGGCTCGTCTGTAAGGGGGTGGCCATAATCAGAGCCACGTTTGGGATGTACCCTGGCTCTGTCCTCTAAGGAGGTGGTTACAGCAGAGAGCCAAGCACACGCTCTCCTTCGGCAGAGTCTTCACTCCAGCTTGCAGCAGTTCTCCTCTGGTGCAAGGCAGGGCTGGGGCAGAATCAGGCCAGTGTGCATTTCTCGTTGCTAACACATTGGCATCCTCTCAATGAACAAACCGCTAGAAAACAAATCTGGAGCAGCCCTCGGCTGCGGTGGCCAGACCTCGTCTGTTAACTGGGCTGAAGAGTACCAGCTGCTCTGCTCCTGCCCTGGGGAAGAGAGGCCCTTCTGCTGTGGTCTGGGGACTAGAAATGAGCCTGAACCAACCCCTGCAAACTGGGGATGGCTTTTATGCTCCAGCTCTGGATCCAAATTCAAATTTCATGGCTTTAAATGCTGCCTGAACCAGTGTCTTAGCTCCAAACACCTCCCTGCTATAAAAGGGCAAATAATATGGTGGTGAGAAACTTTTTTTTTTTTGGCCATGGCTCTTTATAATGCTGACTTTGAGATGCTCTGGCTTGGGCTTCCCCAGCTGCATCACTGCAGCCAGGACAGTGCTGGCATTTAAAACCTTCTGGCAGTGGGTGCTGACTTGGCGAAGTGACCTGCCTGGTGTTGGGCAGCACGTTGGGAACGTGTGGCTCATGGTGCTTGACCCACAGGTGTTTCCCCATGCCAGGCTATGTTGCAGAAGGAGCTGTGCTTGTCTGGGACAAAGCCTCCCTTGGCGGGGATGGGAGCCAAGGCAGCTTCCCCAGCTCTCCCCTTGTGTTGCCCATCCGCCTGGCTTATCCCCCATTGCCACTGATGCCCCACAGGGACCCCCTCCTGTACCTTGCTGATGCTTTCTCCTGAGCATGGCCCACTCCCCAACCCCTGGAACTCATATCTGTCGAGCCCAAGGATGTCATGGAGCCAAGCTGTGCCATCCCCAACAGTGCAACACAGATCTCTGCATACCACAGTGCCCGGGTCCAGGCAGCTTATGGTGGCAGTGCCAGTTTGCAGCGCGGCTCCCTGCGCCATGGACTACAGTAGGTGGTTTCTGGTTTGGAAGAGCAGTATGAAGGGCAGATAATGCTGGGAGTCCAGTCACAGGAGGGGTTTGGTGAAGGGGGATGATGAGGACAGAGGAGGGAGTATGTTATTTTGGCTCTTGCAAGGCATTAACTAACCCTTTGTTGGAAAAGGACTGAGCCTGGAAAGCCACTTGCTCTTCCTGTGATTTCTGGTGGCGTTGCAGCGTAACGCCGGTTCTTAGGCACCAGCTGTGGTCAAGCAGGGCTCTGTGTCCGCAGGGCAAAAATAGAAATATCACGACTGTAAACGGGAAAGATTTGGTAGAAGGAATTTATTTTCCCATTTGTCTAAATTTCAGTGGCGTCTCATAGCTCAAAGAGGTACCGTCCAGCCTTGCTGTAGGTTGAAATACTTGAGCCGCCAGATATTTTCTCCATCCTGTTAAAATGGGACACGTTGGGTTAATTGCTCACAGCAGCTTTGTCCTGGGTTTGCCCTTTGTGCTGGTGACTGCAGTGGTCCCCAACCCTCACTGGGGCAGCAGACAGGAACGTTGAGGGTGTTGCAACACCCCTGCCTTTCTCCAGTAGCTGAGGACACAGTCATCCCTGGGAGAAAGGATCCAGCAGTGCTGAGCCATGCCAGAGGATATATTTCAGATGTGTTGCAAAGTCTTGGGAGTGGGAGAGGAGATGGGTCAGCTGAAACCATCAGCAGTCTCCAGCAGCATCTCTGATGTGCCATCATGACCCTTAAACTGTCGCGGTAGGTGGGCTCATCCCTTGAGCTGTGTTTCGTGAGTAAATTGGCGCTCAGCTCTCACCCTGCTGCTGTCTCCCACCTCTTCCCTACTCCTAGGATTCCCCTCCTGAAGCCGCCTCAACCTGCTGTGGCACCTTCTGTCAAACGCTTCACACGTTTGTCACCAAAATGTTTTGGCAGCAGCAGCATCTCTAGGTTTTGACATAATCCCGACAGGAGACTTTCTCAATTATTACTAATGGAACATTATGCTCCTCTTTGGGAACTCCTGCATGAATAAAAAGGGTCATTAATGACATCTGCGCAGAGCCCGGAAATTATTAGTCAATGCTGATACAGTTTTATTTTATTTTTTTAATTTTTACATATATATTTTCTTAAGCTCCTGGTAATTTCCCACCTTGCCTCCCACCCCCTTCTCCAAAGTCTCCCGTGCAAGCTGGAGCTGAGCTGGGCTACTGTCAATGTTCTTGCTTTTGTGCAGGTAAATGCTATTCCCCTCCCACCCTTCCTTCCCTTTTATTCCCTCTTGGCTTCTTTAAACATCATAGCTCTCATTTCAGTCCCAAGAGATCCCGTCGCACCTTTCCTTGGGCTTGATTTTATTGCCAGTCAAGCTTAAATACTTCTTGGACTTGAAGAAATCAATATTTCCCAGGTCCTACCAAGGCAGTGCTGGAGGGGGAGCAGTAGGACCATGTCCTGCTGCCTGTGGCTCTCAGGGTGCTGAGTCCACCTTGTCGTGCATGATGCTGGTGGCATACAGGAGACACTGGGAGAAGGGCTGGAGGTGCCCCCAGGTGCCACACAGGTACAACAGGGAGGCTCAGCTTGGACCATTTTAGAGGACTTTCTAGACAGCAAACTGTTGGTTTTTCTGTCCTCCTGTCAGGTATACAGTTCCCTCTGCTCAATACCCCTAAAAATGGCCCAAAGTAGGCTTTTGTTTTGTTTTGTTTTCCAGAATAATGCAGCAATTTGAGAAACTGGTGCTTTGCAGGACAAAGGGACTCTGTAATAGGGCCCTACAGAGAGCTGACCAAAAAAAAAGGAGTCTCTGCCCTGAAAACCATGTCAAACAGGTCTGCAAGTCATGACCACTGAAGAGGTGGCTGGTGCAGGGCTGTGCACGGTGGGTTGGAGGCTGCATCTGTCCCATGTTGATAACAACATGTGGGTACAAGCCCCAGGCCAATGGCAGTGTCAGCAGCACATCCAGCAGGACAAAATCCTGAGGCCATTCCTTTTGCTGCGTTGCTGTGTCAGCATGTATAGCTTGGAGGCACATGTGAGGCCTCCACAAAGAGGTTTGGGTTGATGGTTAGGCTTTTGGAGAGATCTCTCATGGCCTGTGGAACAGGAGAAGGGATGAGATCTTCATTGGCTCAAAGCTTGTTTTTATTTTTTTTGGGTTGGTAAATAAGCTGCAGAGAAGTTGAGGATGGTGTTGCTCCATACCAGTGGGGAGGATCTCTGCTTCCTGCATCCCCTACGAGATGCCCATCTCCATGGTGCATGTCTCTAATGCTGTTACATCCAAGAATCTCCTCCAGGTCTGTGACCAGAGGAGATGTGGCTGCTGTGGGGCTTGGCTTGCTCTGCAAGGCACACACAAGGGAAGGGGCACCACCTGGGCTGAGGGGTTTGGCCCAAGTGTGAGATGTGACTGTTCTCTCATGGGACACCCAGGCCCTGGATCCATCACAGAGCTGCTGCGTGTCCCCCAGGGAAGGTCAAGCAGGGATCGCCGGCCGCGATTCAAACCTGGCACTTGGGGTAAAAGGTCGATGCAGTAACTCTAAAAAGAAAACTGCTAAACAAGAAATAGACTCCTTTGAAAAAAAAAAAAAAGTCCCTTGGAGAAAAGATATTTCAACCCCTTTTTGATTTATGACCTACTATAGGATATTGAGACATTATTTACAATCGATATATGCTCCTGCAAGGCTCCCGCTGGAGCCATAGACCCTGCCTGTTAGAGTGGAGACCGGTCAGCCTGCTCCACTGGAGGTGCCAGCCATGTCCTGCTGGAACGGGCTATAAAGCCAGACGCAGCTGTATATCTTTCAGAAAATGGACCTGGTTACACATGTCTTTGGGCAGCCGACACGGGGATATAGTTTAGGGCTAAGACAGCAGCTCAGTAGCAGGAATCAGCATTCCTCAACCTTGCCAATAATGAAATCTCTTGCGCGACATAGAGAGCTCCGCAGCCTTAAAGGTGCAAAATGGAGTTGTTCAGTTGACTTATAATGGAATTGGGCCAATTCTGAAGCAAGCACTGGATTTTATTCCGGGATTTTATCTTTAAAGGGGGATTTGCAAACACTTTAAGGAAGGGGGGGGAGGAAACTCATTCAGCGTAAAATTGCATCCTGGCCGAATTCCAGTTTGGGTAATTACATTCTCTTTCTGTAGTGGCTGCAGGACAAAGGGCCATTCATCACGCTCCAAAGTGCTGCAAAGGGCTCCCGTGTTCCACCGGAGAAGTGCCTCCATTCGAATCCAAGCGAGAAAGTTTTCTCCCTGTGCTCGAGGCCACTCCAGAGAGTAATGGAGCTTGGCGCTGCTTTAGGATCCTTTTGGATGAGTTATAGGGGCAAGCACCTTGTCATGCGCCGCTCAGTCCCCAGCAAATCTGGGTAAGTAGGGCGCTCAGCAAAATAGATTCCTTCCAGCCTCCCGTGGCTTGCCTTTCACCCTGGGGACATGCTTGGCTTTGAAGAGTGCCACCAGAGCTCCAGGGAACCTGGCTGGAGCAGAGGAGCTGGATTTCCTCTCTGCGAACCTGCCATTTTGGAAATGCCTATAGGGAAGAGACTGGGTGGCACCCAGCTGAGCAGGACTCCAGGATTTGGGGTGCATTCAGAAGTGGTGCTGGGGAGCCTGGAAGGATGCAGGTACTCCGCCTTCTTCCTCCCAGGTTTCCATACAGCCAGAGAAGAACCATTCGCAAGCCTTCCTCCAGCTTTCCGGCTTAGAGAGGTCATGCTTCAATAGGGGACTGCAGTTTTTCAGTGGAAGCAATTTAGCAGCGACCCAATACCCTTATCTCCCTGGTAGCTCTCTTTGCAGCCCCTCTCTGTTTGTTGGGGCAGAGCGAGGCCCCATAGATGCAGCCCCGGTGCTCAGGTAGAGGCCATGTGAGGAGGCAGCAGCAGCAGCTACATGGGGTGAAGGAGCATCTCTGCGTGCCACCCACCAGCTGACCTGCCAGGGAGCATCCTTGGCCTATGTGCCTTGAGAGTGTCCCTTTAAAGCAATTTGTAGACTGTTATCCTGTATCATTAACCTAATTAGTGTAATTGCCGCCATTTATGTAATGAGTATAAATACTGGAGGAATCCCATAATTAGAAGATGTAATTAGGTAATTAATAGATGACATGGTAACAAAAATCCAGGGGAAACTTTGCAAGGTGGACAGTGTGTGTGTGTGTCTGTTTGTGCCTGTGTGCACATGGCTATTCAGACACTCGGTGCTTCCAGGGTCTGCTGCAGATGTGCTCTGTGGTTGGCTTCAGGCTGGAGCCCCTCTATATTACGCTGGCAATGTAAAGGGGCCTTCTGGTGGTGTGAGAAGGCTGTCTTAGATCTCTACAGATCTCGCAGAGGGGCTCTGGAGAGGCAGCTTTTGCTTGGGGGGAAGAGCAGAGGTGCGGCCACTGCCGTGCCACACGGATGCTCTTTGCTTTCGGATTCTGGGAGAAGAAAGGTCAATTTAAGAGGTCTGAGACTTTCCCCAGCCCCAGGCTGGAAGGGGGCTTGAAGTCACATTCGCCCCATGGTGCCTCTTTCCTACAATTAGCACTGGAATAATGTGAAGGCCAGCTCCTACATATGCAACTGGAGGGGTGAGAAGGAGCCCCAGGATTGTGCTCAGCTGCGTGATAAAGTCCCATTTTAGTTCTTTTGTGGGTTTGGCTTAGAAAAGTGATCGGAGCTGGAAATTGTGTTTGTGCTGTGGAGAGCTGATAAGGTTCCTGCTGTGCCTGAGGAGCATTTTTTTAGAAGTTTGTGAGTAGCAAGTATTTTAGCTGGACCCTTCCTAGTCACTGAAATGTTGATATTATTTATTTCCCCCCCCCGCTGGTCTCTGTCTCTTGCTCCTCAAAGCTTGTTTGCACTTCTAGAGGATTTACATGTCCAGATGCATCTGAAGAAAATAAGTTGCAGTTAAGGGAAGTTGGGGTGAGGGTTGTTGTTGAGGATTGTTTGGATTTCTGAGAGGAGTCGTCACCACCAGCTTTATGGCAGGTGGGAAATCCCTCTGCACACGCAGTCACGCACCTCTCCAATGTTGTCTAGCAGTGGCTGGCTGAAGAGACCATCAGGCTAGGATTTGTTTTTCCCTTTCAGTGTGAACATATAAGGAAGAAGCTGACTTGGAAATGCCAGTGGGACCAACTGGGCCAACTCTGATCTATGTGACAAAAGATATCTTTGAGCCACCAGACTCCGGCCCACTAAATCAAGGCTCCCATCCAGTTCTTCAAAAAATAAAAAGGCTTTGCATCCTTCCAAAAAAGCAGCATCCTTTGCTGCCCTGTGAGATGTTATAGAGTGGCTGCAGCTCTTGGATTGTGCTCCTTCTCTGGGATTGCTGGGACATTTTGGTGATGATGGTGGCATTTTGATAGCAAGCTCTGGTTCTAGCCCTGAAGATGTGAGTGATGCAGGAACATTGTAATAGCAGGTTGGGGACCTGGGCCTGTTGGTCTGGGGAACGTATCTGTGGGAAGACCAGTGTGATGCTGAGCACTGCTTGGATCCTGCTGTATGCCAGAGGGAGAAAATTGACTTGAAGGTCTTTTGTGGATTTAGCTGGACTAAGAGGAGGAGTAAGACCTGAGTACCTTCGCTGTGGGAAGTCTCCTCTGCAGAGGGTCCTGGGTTTTCTACACATTGACTAATCTATGCTGGCTTATTTTGAGGAAGCCATTGACCTTGTGGGTTTTACTCTTGGCCTTTCTACATCCCTTTTGGAGTATGTCCTCCCCAAAAGTTGAGCTATTTTGCACTCCTTGGGAGGAGCATTGCAGCCAGAAAGAAGTGACCCCAAGACCTGCACCACTGGAAGCACCAGCACGTAGGAAGGGTCAGAAGAGGAGCTTGTGCAGGCGTTGGGTGGTCAAAGGCTGCTGAGTCCCCAGGACCAGCAGCTAGAGGGAGGTATGACCTCATGCTGAGGGCCAGCCTTGTCTATGCTGTGGATTCCTGTCATAACGCCAAAGAAAATCCTTTTGCTTTCTAGTGTTTAGGGTCCATGTAATGAACAGCCACAATGCAGACTTCATTACATAGCATAAGTAATTCTTGAGATTAAAGACTTCTCAAATGACTCCTGCTGGAATTTCTGCCAAAGTATTTCTTAGTCCCTGTCTACATGGGAAGTTTTATCAGGTGTATCGCAATCAGAATATGCAGGTCCAGTTACACCAGGAAGGCTCTGTCTAGACATTTTAATTCCAGTATAAAAAGGGCCTTTTTTTCCTTTAGCTTAAATTCACTTGCAAACATCCTTCACAAAATGAGGGCCTGCCTCATCAGTGTAAGAGCCTCCTTGTACATAGCACTATGTTTAGATCTGTTTGAATTCCCAGACGAGACTTTATCAAAGCCTTCTATGACCTGAGGCCAGGGGTTTCTGCTCCTGCCGTGGCCCTGGCTTATGGATGTGGAGGTGGATTGGTGTTTGGCAGCCTCTGGGCCGGAGGCAGCTCTTTGTGCCCAAACACAGCACATGGTCTTGCACGGCACTTCTTCAGTCCTTCTGTCCCTCTCTGCCTCCTGGTCCCGTGTCCCATGCTGTCCATACTGCCACCCCAATGGGATGTGTCCCATGGGGCACCATTCAGTGAAGTCTTCCTCTGCTGAACCTCCTGATTCACCTAGAAAACTGGTTCAGGGACTTGCCCACTAATGCTCAAATTTGCAAGAGCCATGTAGTATCTTGGTTCACTTTCCATGTAGCAAGCTCTGAATCCAAAATGATTCCCTTGAACACTTCCAATGTCATCAAAAATGATTCCAGCTTCAAAACTTGTTTTGAGGCCTTGCAGATGCTTGAGATCAGCCCGCTGGCCTTGCAGAGCTAAGCAGAGGTGCTACACCTCCTGCCTTGCTGTCACAGAGGTTAACTCCTGGATGCTATCTCTCTGAGTGACAGCCCACGAAGGATATCTGCCTCCCTCTGCTCTGGACCATCACACAGGTGAGGATTGTTGCCATTTCTACCTGTGCTTTCCTTGCCTTTGCCCTCACCAGGCACTGAGTATTGATTTATTCTTGGGGCCATGTCCAAACTACCCAAACACAAAACCACCATGAGCACAGAGCAGCTGTGCTTTGTCACTTGCTCTCCTTTTATGATGAAAGCCCTTTTTTGCTATGTTTCTGTCTCCACTTCAAGGTCTAACTCTGCCTGAGTTCTGCCAGGTTTCATTTTGTTCCTGTATTTTTTGATTTCCAGATGTGTCTGCTGATCTCTCCCCCACCTCATCTTTATTCCTTTGTAGTCCTGATGCGAACACCCTTTTCCTATTAAACATGGATGCAGGCTCAAAGACTTGCTTGAATGGTTGTCCCACCTACGTTTCACACTCTAATTAAAAAAAACAATCTGAAATTTCCTCCATGTTCAAGTCCTTAAGCTCTTCAGTCATGTTAAGCATGTTAATGTAGTTCTGGCCTAGCTTTATGCATCTTCTCCAGTGGATTTGATTTATCTATCTAGGATCAATCTGAAGTTGTCTTCTAGAAATGGCCAGCTGTTTGCCAAAGCTGTGGCTAAACACGTTTCGAAGGAAAGCCCCAGGAGGAGTGGGTAGAGGTTTGAGTGTAAGCAGCCTGTTGGGAGCAGTTGTCTGGAGGAGGAAAAGGGAGCAAAGCTTTAACTGAGAGCAGTTAATTATCTTCCTTTATAAGATTTGTCCTGGTTCAAAGCAAAATGGATCTGAGGAAGTCACATGGGCTGTGTTAGGTGAGAGGATCCCAATGTTGTCTTTTTGGTTTGGGTTGGGTTTTTTTTTGTCTCCTAACTATCTCTGTCTACAGATTTATTGAAAGTCAGGTTGCCAGGAAAGCATTACCAAATAATTATCCTGTGCTACCTTATGGTAACCTTTGCAAAAAAAGATGTTTAGATAGAGAAACTGTGTGAACTAGTCATTAATATCTTATAGGTCAGAGTTACGGATGTTGCATTGTGATGAAATATGTATTTCTTCCTATTTCTTAGGAAAATGTGCTTGTGTGACAGAGTAAGATTTATGATGATCTTAATTAGTTATTTCCTAGCTTTCAAAATGTTTGGGTTTGAGAGATGATATGATAGATAATTAACTTGTTGTCACAGAGTGACTTTTAAAATGAAATGTTTGTTCTCAAAATATTATTTATCTCAATATGCGTCGTATGCATGCCATAGTACGTACACACATGTAATATACAGCTAAATACATGCATATGCATCACTGCAGCATTCCCCCCACCAGCCGCAGGAGCAGGGAGCACGGGACAATGCTCCCATGCTGGGCATGGTCCTGGGCCCCACGTCAGGCTAAGCAGAGGGTGCCACCATTGCAGCCCTGCGAAGGGGATTTCTGCCACATGGCTGCTCTTCTTGCTGCATTTGTCCTTTCTGTCCTGCTGGAAAGGTGACCCACTGAGGCTAAACGGACTGGCATTCTGCCCTGCCCTTTCCTCTGTGGGTTTATGGGCTAAGGAGAAGGCCAGAGAGGTTTTCACTTATTTGAGTTTTTTGGTTCATCAGCAGACACAAGATGCCTGCATCAGCTCTGGATGCTGTGGGACTAGCCTTGCTCTCATCATGACAGTGGGGCAGTCAGGAGAGACATAATTGCGACATTTTTTTTTTCTTTGTTTTGCCCTAAAACAGCAGCCCAGCTCCTCCAAGGTCCTGTGCTCACATTTTCTGGGAAGTCCTTCAGACCAGTAAGCTCCAGGGACACCTGCCAGTAACACAGTGCTGCTAAGAGGTGGGGGTTTGTGACATTTTTTTGCTGAACTAGTAAACTCTAAATGAAAGGAACTGTATCCCTCCCTGCCACATCCCTCGGGGCCGGAGGGGGTTGGTGAGAAACTCCAGGGAAGGCAGAGGGCAGGTTTGCATTGACCCCAAAGGATGCTGGATGTGGTCCCTGAAGCCGTGGCTGCCGCGATGCCTCGTCGCTGCAGGGAGCAGAGCTGCTGCAGAAGGAGAGAGGTCACCTGGAAGTTGATTTATTTTTTTTTTCTTTCCCTTTCTTTTGCAGTTTTCATCAAAGCTTTATAAATAACAGCCAAAAGCCCCAGGGAAAAACCTCCCAACCAGCTGCCTGTTGCAAATACTCCAGGAAACGGGAGGCGGGGAGGGAAGAGGGAAGGAAGGCTAAATTTGGTGTCTTTTATTTTTGACAAGGGCTATTTCAATCTGTTTTAAACCCATGTAAAAAAAAAAAAATTTAGAGCCATGAGAAACTTCTGGCAGCACCGTAGGAGTCTGTGGAGCCGAGCACTCGCTCTGGCCGGCGCGGCACAGACGTGGTGTCTGTGCCAGCCCCAGCTCCAGGAGATGATGGCTCAGACACTGCCAAGGCCGTGGTAGGGACGGGGAGCTCAGGGACAGAGATGAAGTCGTGTTTTTTTTCAAGGCCTCACAAGATTTCTTTAGCAAACCCAAGAGAGGCTCGAAACTTTCCAAAGGAACCGAAGGACGTGTGGGCAAGCCCTCGCTTTTCTGCAGGGCTGTTGTACTTGGGTCCCTGGTGCAGCACAGTAAAGTTTAAGTTAATAAACCCAAACGGAGAAGCAGAAAACAAGTGCTTTCTTTCATTTTCATTTTTAAAAAATTCCATGACGACCCTTTTCCTCCCAACTGGCCCTTGCTAAAGCTTGCTGTTTGCAACACCTGAAGTCAAGGCGTATAAAATGACTTGGCAGCATCCCTCTAACGTTCCCCTGGCACTCTTTGGACAGTGAGGGTGTTAACCTTGTTGTCCTGGCCGTGTGCCAGGGTAAGTAATTACATTTGGCCCCTATAAATTAGCCCTGTGATCGCAGCCGAGGAGGTGCAGCGTCATTTCCTCCCGGCTGTGCGGTTGTGGTGGTGATGCCCAACGTTCTTCACCTTGGCACCGGTGGCATCTTGGTGTGCAGGGTGGCATGGAGGACGAGCACAGGGAGCAATGTGGGCTTGCTCATGCTTATGCTCCGTTAAATTGCTCTGGGGCTACAGATGCTGCACAGGAGGTCTGGTTCTTGATGCTCCTGCGTTCGGAGAAGGGAGAGCGGAGAGGACAGAGCTGAGCAGGATCAGGCTCCCTACCCCAACAGGGTGACCTGATAAATTGCCACCAGTCAGCTGAACCTCAGTAACAGCCTCTCCGCAGCTAAAATTAGCTGAAATGGCACGAAGAGAATTGCTGAAACCTCCACGAAAGTGATTTAAGCCGAAGCACGTGACCTTGCATTTGTCACGGGCCGAAGCACGCGCGGGCCTGCGAGCGCAGCGCAGGTGATGGGCGGTAGCGCGTTAAGCCACGTAGGCTTGAGCTGGAAGTAACTAACCCCGCGGTTGGATCGCACATTCTACCTGTGACCTGGGCCCCACTGGTCTCCAGCACTGGCTCAGGTTAACCCCTTCTGCTGCCACCCACCTTAAAGGGTCTTCAGCTGGTGTCCGGCTATAGCAGGAGTGGACCTTGATGTGCAGGGAGAGTTAATTTAAGATTAGGTACAATGTGTTAGCCAACTGGTGCTGAAATTCCCCAGTGCAGTTTCCAAGCTAACCCTGCCTAATCAAGTCTGAGCCGAGGTGGAGTGTGTCTACACGGAGGAGATAGATGATAAACCAAACAGGATTGGAAGGTCTAAGCAGGAGGAGGCGTGGTGGTGTGTTCCAAACTGTCTTGTCATTGTCCTTTTCAAAGGTTGGCTGCTTGGTCTTTAATTTCTGAGACGGGGCGCTCAGCATGTGTGTCCTTCCCAGGCTGGCAGCACAGGCTGTGGCTCCTGGGGCTGGGCACAGTGGAGCAGCTCCACCTTTGCGTGGCTTTCTGTGTGTGGGAAAGGATTTCAAGAAACAATTGACCAAATGAAACCTCTGTAATGCTTCTAAATACTCAAACACATTAGACATGCCTGCCCAGCTCAGAGATAAATTAGAGCTATTATCACTAGAGTCCAGACAAACAAACGGAGGGCTCTCTCCAAACAAGCCATTCACTCAAGAGACTGGATTTACAAGGGTCAGGGAAGCAGCATGAGCTGCAGGCACCTGCTTCCTTCTGAAACCTCTTTAAATTGGCCACATTGACTAGTGCAGGAGGAGGGTGGAGGACACAGCTCTGCCCTTTGGGATCTGGGGAGTCACTTTCATGCAGGGGTTGTGGCACTGTGACGTACTAGCTGGCGCTTTGCTCTCCGTGTCCTCAATCAAAGCTGGAAGTCAGACTCTGATCCGTTTTGCTTTTCTCCCATGTGATGGTTGGGAGATCAAGATGCTGGAGCACATCAGGGATGCCAAAGATGCTTTGTTTTGCCTTTGAATTTTTGTTTCTGCTTCCAAGGAGGGATGGGGAGAGTTGAGTTGGTGACAAGGTGGTGTTGAGAGAGAGGTCAGTTCAAATCAGTGTCTTGGGCAGTAGGGAAACTGCCTGAAACTGCCTGAAAGGGTAAACAGAAGCCAGAGCATGTAGTTTGGGCTTGGTTTTGCATGGTAGCTAAAGGAAGAAAGGAGCAGATGCAGAGACTAAAAGGAGTAAAGGCGGGGGGGGAAGAAAAGAGATCATTATTCTGCTTCCCTGGCTGTGCTGTGCAGCCAGTGCTTCGGTGCAAGGAGCGCGGCAGCACAGCTTGCAGTGGTGGCCAGGAGCACCACGCTGGGGTTGAGTGTGACAGAGGCTAGGACTCGGAGCCCGGCTCAGGCAGGGTGTCTGGAGAAGGGCCATGGTCAGTGCGGGGTTTCGGCGCTTGGCTGGGCCCCATGAGCCAGCCTCAGCGCGACTGGGGGGAGAGGCTGGGCTGCAAGGTGGGGGCTCTGCTCACTGCGACCCTCACCCGGCAGCTCAGGCCAGCATCACCAGCAGAGGCTGCGATGGAAGGTGTTATTCTCCTCTGAGAGATGCCCTTGAACCCAAAAACTTGATCCTGAACCAGAGTGTCGCCTTCTGGAAGACATCCAGTCTCCATGCACGACCTCTGACTGATGATGAATTTGCCATTTCCCTTGGTAACCGGACCTGGTGATTAACTACCCTCACTGTTCAAAATTGTCTTTTATTTCCTATTCAAGGTTCACTCACTCGGTGTTGTCAACTCTCACCATTTATTTTGGGTTGTGCTGCTTACTGTGCCTTTTACCTGTGAGCCTAACGAACATGCCAGTCTCAGCTATTTTCACTCTGTGGGTATCCGGGATCAAGTCACGACGAAGATTTTCTTTGACTGCTGAGCAGACAGAGCCCTTTCAGCCTTTTGCGGGGTTGAGCACAGGCAAAGCAGAAGCTGTGCTCGCCACTGCCTTGAGCATCTCCCGGTGCGTGGGATTTTATTTAAAGTCCCAGCCTCTGGACTCGCACCATTACAAGGACTTCCCACTTTATTTTTGCAGACCTGAAAACGTCATTTGGGGGGATTTATTTTTTTTAATGCATAAAGAGTTTTGTGATGTTTTGGTTTATTGTGAGTGGGAGGAGCAGTGGGTGCTGCCTTGGTGACTAATTAGCAAAGCTGCAAACTCACCGGGGAGCCACCATGGGGCTCAGGGGGGGGTCTCTCTTTTCATGCATGCATGAGTCCTGCAGGCAGGGTAGATACTGACCTGAGATTCCTGCAGCCCTTCTATTTGTACAGTAGCAGAGTAGAGGAGAGTGGATGTCTAGCCTCAACAGCTCTGAATTTCAGGTCTTCATCATCTGCAGGTTCTTCTGTATTGCTGGCCAGGCCAAAGAGCATCATCAGTGTCACGCACATGGAGAGAAACACAGTTTATTTTCTGGTTTCCTTCGAGGGTCAGAGGTCTGCTGCGTTGTGTCGATCTCCTTCCGCTGAACTAACTTGCCCACAGCTTGGGCTTTGTTTGTCTTCCACCATGTTTGTCACCCTCCCTGTGTCTCCTGGCTGTGTTGCTGGATGGAGCGCTGTGGTGGACACCTCTGCACGGCTGTAGGCGTTAGGGATGGTGGTGGCAGCACACTCAGGGAAAGCTGGCAGGCCTTCTGAAAGGGGCAAGTATAAACTGGGAGTGTTTCAAACTGAAACAGTAAGATGTCTTGTTTAAAAATATTGAAATTAGGTGTTTCCCCTTCCTTCATTCCTCTCTTTCTTCCCAGGAATAAACTTACTTGTGAAGATGGATCCAGAGCAATAGTAGCTTTGGTGGCTGAACCCTAGCTGGTTTTCTGTTGATGTAGAACTTCAGCAAGCCCTACTAACTGCAGCCTGCCCCTCTTAAGTTTCTCCAGCCCTTGCAGTGAATGCCTACCTCAAACAACATTTCTGGGCTTCAAGATTTGGGTACTGTCACCTGCTATTTCTGCTCCTAATAGGACTCTGGAGGCTGGGAGTTCAGAAGCATGCTTCTAAGGGATGTGAATATTGTGCATATATATTATCATTTCCATAAAAGAATCAGGCTGGTGATCAGGCCCTGAAATGCTTGTGTGCTTATTAATAAAATAAAAAGCTGCAGCAAATAAGAATCCTTAAGGGCTAGGAGAAAAAGAGGGAAGGATGTGTGTGTACATGTGGTACACACAGGTTCGTGTGGCATCCTACAAGATGAAAGAAAGACCTGTTGGTACCATATACTTAGGGTTATTGTGTTTGCTTCTCGGTTATCATATGACACCTAATTGAGGGGGTTAATAAAATATTCTATGATATGTGAGACTCACACGGGAGACACTCATGTGAAACAGCGGTGACTTGTGTTTTATTAAATGGTCTAAGGAGCAGAGGAGGTAGGCTGTGTCCATCCGGCACAACCTGATGAACCGTGGAGAGGCTGCTTTGCCCCAGATTTCAGAGAGATGCTTGAAGATGCCCAGCTTTGTTCCCACCCTGGTACCCAGGCTCTAAGGGTCAGGGGAGACACTGATGGGGGCTCAGCTCCTTGGAAAATTACCTTGTTTATTTATGTGATAGTGGGGGAGAACTTTCTGTTTGGATGTCCGCGAATTAATGAATTAGAAAAAAAAGAATCAAACTAATGTTCTTTATTTTCTGACAAGCTCACGCAGTCTTGGCTTTTAGTTACAGCAGAAACAATTGAGAGGTTTTCTTAGCAGAAGAGTTCCAGCTAGTGAAACCCTGTAAGAAAGAGTCCATGCCTCAGGCAGGAGGCAGGCAGACAGACAGTGCGAGGGAAACAGAAGCAGCGACTGGTATTTTAGCACGTTTACAAGAGCCAAAGAGCAGAGCTGGGACTGCGGGGCCAGCCCTGGGAACCCCAGGCCATAGGTCTGGCCTTCATCCCACGGCAATGCTCTTCATGCTGACCAAGACAAGTTTGTTCATTTGTTGCTTCTGGAGTCAAGTCGGTGGCTGAAAAGCACTTTGTGAGGCAATAGGAACACAATGTGCTATTATTTTTTTAGGTTATAGCCATTCACACATTTTCTCTGCAAAATGGGTACCCTCCCTCTTTTTTTGTGTTTATCTGTTTCTGCTTGCCTACTAGTCCTTAGCCATCCAGCATCTAGCAAAATGAGATGCTGATCTTGTCTGGAGAGGTAAAATAGTGCAAATTACCCTCATCTGGAAACCCTTTGGGTTTGAACCTGAGTGCTGCACTTCTGCTGTAGCTCTGTGTCCAAACCGGTGGAGCTAATGACCTGAAACTGCAGGGGAGTTTGGATACAGGCTGCAACTCCATCCCCGGTAATGCACTTCTCGGTGGATTAGGAGAAGCTTCCCTGGCAAACCGGGAAGGAGTCCAAGCTGGGGAGCTGGTGTGATAGGAACTGACAGGGCTGGAAATTTGATTTTTGACTCTTTGTGCATGTATTTCTTGTGAAAGAAGAAGAGGGAGAGGCAGCCAGGAGTACTTTGAATCCTGCAATCATTAAAACCAATTCCACTTTTCCTGCCCCTGCCCACCTCCTGATATGTGTGTGAAACAATCTTTACAGCTACACAGCCATCAGATGGTATCGACCTGGCGGTGGAAATTGCTATTGACTGCTGCTGGTGCTGCTCTCTGCACTTCCGTGGCTTTTAAAGCGACACTCTTCAGGTGATTTCACTTTGCACATGATACAGCCTGGGAAGCCGTGCCTCAAACAGGATGGAAAGAGCACATGTGGGATTTGGGTGTGCGTGCGTGTGCAACAAACACTGTAGCTCGCTCCTCTTTAGCCAGAAGAAGAGCATTAGAGCAAATGGGAAGAGATGCTTGCTCCAGAAGCCCTGCCTAATGAGAAGACTCAGAAATTTGATATTTTTTTTTTTTTGTCTCTAGTCCATCACAAAGGGATTTTTGTGTCCCACAATGGATTTTTCTTGCTGCAATTCCAGCATCAAATCAAGACCAATCTTCTACCTTTATGAAGGATCCATTAAGTCCTACATAGGCTGTGGACTAGATACATTGATTTCTTGTTTTAAGGGGCACCTCTGATTCCACGTTACAAATTCTCTCATCTGCACTGGGTTCCAAAGAAAAAAGCAGGAAATAATATTTGCCTCTTAATGCAAGTGATTTGTGCAGCCTAAAGGACCCCTTTCATCATGAAGCATGAGAACAGGGCTCCAGCTCAGGACTGTAAAAATGCACGGTCTGTTTCCTCTATGGCAATTTAATTGATGGTATTTGGTTATTCCAGTGCTTGGGGTTGGAGCTAAGTGGTGGTGAGGGGAGGCCATAAAAAACCTGTCTAAGAGCTAGGGTCAGAGTCTGATCACAGCTCCACGGATTAAATCTAATGCAAAGCCAGTCTCATGTCACTAGTATTGCTTGGGTTTCTGGTGTAGAGGAAGACCTATGACTGAACAAAGTCAGACTAACCAGGTCTACGCAGTGGGGGGTTGCTCTAGCTTGCTCCAACATTGAATATACTTGCTGTGATAACCTGACATCAAAATTCAGGCATGTCTTCACAGCTGTAAACCCAACTTTGATCCTAGTGAAGATACCCCCTGCTGTTGCTTGTGTCCATCCATCCATAGATGAACAGTGTGTTGTGCAGTGAAGGTCCCTGTCTTGCCTGCAGTGAAAATCTGGCAGACACTGTCTTCTTCCAGAGTGTAGTATCCTACTGTGATAGTAGAGTCTCCCAGGAGCTGTGTTGCTCCAGGACTGACGGCAGCACTGCAAGCTCTACCTGCAGCTGCTGGTCCAGTTGTAGTCCATCCACCAAGCACTGGCTTGGGGAATGCTACATTATGAGCATATGGGAGGCTATGAAACTAGGCTGAATGTGCTTTGGTAAACAACACTTCTCTGGTCAAGCCGTAAAGCATGGTGCTACCTCCAATGGTTTGCCCTGTGCTCCAGACCTGGCTAAGCTTCCATGTTTCTTCTACCAGCAAGGTTGGAGGTGCTGTTATGGGAGGAATGGATGTTGCTATTTCTCATAGAGCCCTGCCTTTGCTTTTCTTCAGGACTCATGCCTTTGACATCAACCACAGGGCAGTGCCCAGGAGCAGCATCTGGCCACGTGTGTCCAGAATATACATGCAAGAAGTCCCCTTTCTTTTTACCTGGAACAGTGATTGCCTAAAACTTCCAACCCTTAGGTCAAATGCAAATAACCACTACTATTAGCTCTGAGCAGTCCCTGACTGAGTCTTGGTTTCAAGTCACAAGATTGGGGAGCTGCTGAGGTTCAGGAGATGTTGTTTCCCCACTTTCCAGCCCAAGCTCTGGAAACTGCTCCCCCTGGTTTACCTTGAGCCTTGGGATTCATGTGGCGAGTCTGACCCTTCTTAGCCAGACCCTGTCACAGCTGAATGGGAGCAAGAAGTTAAAATAGAAAGGGATGGATGTTGAAAGCATGTCTTGGTGAGATGATTTGCGTTCCCAGCTCCCAGCATTGAGCAGGCTGGGAGAGGAGATGGAGCAGGCTGGGAGATGGGGTTAAGAGGGAGTCAGAAGATTTGTTGGCTGCTGTGGGCAGAGCTGGGGGCTTTGCAGTAGAGGCAGTGTGAAGACTGGCCTAGGGGTGGTTTAACATGCCAAATTCTGGCTTGTATGCTTGGACCAGTTCTCTGGGGAGAAGGTATGAGACGTCTTTGGGTGAGCATGTGTTCCTTCGCTGCTTTCGCACGTGCTGCCCACCCTGGGCTGGTCACAGCTTGTGTATTTCAGTTGAGATGGGGTCAATGACTGTAAATCACCCATGTTTCCTTCCCTGCAAAACCAAAAGGCTGTGGCTTTCTTTGCCTATCCTCCCTTTCCTTTTTGGCCAAGGCAGGCTGTATCTCTCAGGACACGGGTCCCATTTCTCTCCTCCCATATCATCCCCATCTGGCTTCTGGGAGCCCGACACTGCCTGTTCCATGGGTAGAGTGGGCACCCGGCACTTCTCCCTGCTCCTCCTTGGGCTCTGCCAGTGTCTTTCTCTCTGTCCTAATTCTTGACTGGCTCCAGAAATAGACTATCCAACTGGGGAAAGAACAATTAGCTAGAGGAAGGGGCTGAACAGCCTGAAACAGGGGAGGAGTTTCTGCTCTTTTATTTGAGGCCAGGACAGTGTGAGCCAGATGGGGTCTTCCCAGCCTGGGCCTTGAAATTCAGGTGCCAGAGCAACACCCACTTGGGCCTCTAAAATTTGAAAGCTGGGTCTTTGTTGTGAGTAAATTGATACTACTTCAAACAAGGTTTATTAATTTGCATCCTTTGGGGATCTTCCCCAGTATGCGACTGGGGAAAAGTCAGCGTGTCAGAGTTGTTGGTAGCTTTCTGAGCATTATGTGTCCTTTTATCTTCCCCATTGCCATAACCATGGCACTCTCATTCTTTTTCCAGTCCTCTGATGACTGTCTTCTGACCCTCTCCCAAAGATCCCCATCTCTTGGACACCTTGACTTTTGTATTTATTAAAGGGAGAGTGAGAAGTTGGAAGCTGCCAGTGTACTTGACTTTCCATTCTCAGGGCTGTGGCTTTTCCTCCCTCATGGATGCTGAGCTGATGGGTTTGGTGGGCCACCAATGTGAGTGATGGGTGGCTTTGAGCTCACTGCAAGATGTGAACAGTTTCTACTCTGCATGCAGGCTTTGCTGTCATTCAGAGCTAGTGACAACCTGTCCTTTCTAGCTTCCCCTCTGGAGAACAGTGCCCAGGGTGGGCAACCTGCTCCCCCAGCCCAGCTTCCAGCTCCACATGTCCCACAGTAACCAGGTGCTGCTGGAGTAAAGATGTGCCCTTATCAAACAAGCAGCCCTTGATAGTTCTTCTTTCTTCCAGGCTTAACCTGCCTAAATCTTTTTGGGGTGAGATACAATATGTGACTTGACAGCAATTCTAGGTGAGATTTTTTCCTCCTGGGAAAGCATGGAAAGGAATTAAGTTTTGCGGGTTTTCTGCCCAGTCGACCAGTGAAAGTAAAGTCCTTGGTGAACTTGGGTTGGGTCCAGGGGCAGGAGAGCTGCTGCTGTGATTTGTGGTTATACTCTCTGCAGCACCACCTCACCACTCCCTACTCACAAGTGAGAAGCAAGTGGTTTTGACACCTCCTTATGACCTAGGAGCCACAGGGAAGCAGTGGTGACTTGTGTTCTGGAAAGACAAGGTCATTGACAATGGTGGTGCAAACATCCATGGTTTGGCCGATCGTATGAGTATCCAAATAATATCAATTCACAGGAATTAAAGTGAACATCCTATTTTTAGGTTGCTGGCTATTTGAAATGTGGTGCTTTCCAAGGTGGTGTGGAATATAGGGATATTACAGGGAAAGCTGTTGATAAGAGCATTAGTGAAAATGGATGTCCAGTTGTGAAGCCTGTCTGTCCTACAACCTTCAGGGCCTGCCAGGGGACGTGTTTCCTGGGCTGTGAAGAACCAATATGGGACACAATCATATATCAGTGATTATATTGATCACTGTCTCAGACCCATTCAGTCAAGGGCACCAGCTCCTTTTGGAGAGGAAGTGTTGCTCCTGCTCTGGGAGTCTGGGTAGGGTGTTGAATGCACGG
The DNA here is from genome assembly GCA_025769975.1 of Gallinago jamesoni. Classification (NCBI taxonomy): domain Eukaryota; kingdom Metazoa; phylum Chordata; class Aves; order Charadriiformes; family Scolopacidae; genus Gallinago; species Gallinago jamesoni. The sequence continues at coordinate 3,033,597 of JAOQGH010000004.1, forward strand.
CAGTGACTGCGTGTGAGGGGAAGTCACTTTCTTTTAGGGAATGCTGGGCCCATGCTTGAACCAATTAGTAGAATGGAGTTGAGCAAAGTACAGGAGGGACCAGACTGATAATAAGCAAAGTGCTCAAATATGGGAAGTTGGGGAAGAAGCCAAATGAAAATGAAATGAAAGGCTAAGGTCCAACTTTGGCAGTCATGTCGAAAGGATAGGAGAGCTGAAAATAGGAAAGCCAGCAGGAACACTGGGTCAAATGCCCCATGAGAGAGACTGGAAGAGTCTGTGAACAAGCCAAGGGGGAGATTTTATCGAGAAGCAAGTCAGCAAATTGGAGCTGTTGGCTTGCTTACCACCATAGAGACCTAAGTCTCTCACTGACCTCTTTTCTCACTGCTTTGTGGTGATGGCCAACTTGGAAGGTGCATGGAACGGTAGGGCTTGATCTCAGAGAGCAGCAAGGGGCTTCTTGGTGGAACTTTACATGCGGCAACAGTTCCCACCAACTTTACTGCTGCAGGGGAGCAGAGAGGGTTTGCTCTGTCCCTTGATTCAGAGCTGGTGAGAGTTGTCTTTGGGGTTTGCCTTAAACTCTTATTTTATGAAGCTGAAATCAGAAACCTATAGCTGTCCCTCTTTCTTCGCAGCCTTTCTCAGCCTTGGAAAGCTATGGAAAACTCAAGAGAGGAAAACCAACTCCATAAAGACCACTTGAAGGTAGAGGACATGGTGGAAAACATCCCAAAACCATGAGCCTGCATCTGAGACTCAATGAAAGCCATTCTAGAAACCTATAGGTCACATGAGGTAGCAGGGATTTCTTTCACAGACGCTGTGATCAAGGTAGGTAGTACATTATCATCTTTGGGTGATAACCTCGGGTCTTGCTGGTGGTTCACAGAGGTAAGGCCCTTCTACTTGTCCCCCCATTTCCTCATCCATAAAAGAAGGCTAGGGATATACTTTCTTAGTACATCATCTGAAAATGGGCTTATTACAAAAGTGAGCCCATACTGCTGGTGATGAAGAAGAGGTCTCATTTGGAGGCCTGACTTGTGACATGTCATGGAGAAGCTGTGGAATACAGTCATGTGTTTGTCCCTCTAATGTGGCTTTCTCTTTTTAAAAGCGCTGTGCAGAATGTGAGATACACTAGATAAAAGTGAATTTAACGGCTATTTTGTATCCTTTGAGGAACATCAGTATTGGCTGAAAGAGAGGAAAAAGACCTTTTATGTTGAGTCTGGAATGGGTCTGCTTTTATTGGCGGACTCTATGGCTTCTTTTGTTGATATTTCCTCTGATAGCTCTTACCTGACTTGTTTTCAAAATCCTTGTTGGATTTTTTTTTTTTCAGTCTTCAAAACGTGCATTTCCTTGCTGAAATTCAAGTTTGGGGTCTGGAAAAATGTCCAAAATGATTTTGCAGATGGCTTGCTGCGATGCAGAAGTCCCAGAAATAGAACATTCTGTAAGGGAAGTCACCTGTTTATTTCCAGAAGGGCAGAGAATTTATTTTAAACAATGCCATTTTCTTTTCAATTACAGACGTTTTTGTGCAAAAAAAATTGCAACAGTCTCTAAGAAAGAGCACGTGATTACAATTAAAGGATGTGTTGTGCTGTATCAGAAGGTAGCACTTAAACCAGGGAAAGACTGAATATTGACTATAACTCATTGTAATTATACCATCTATTTCAAACATGTAAATATGTTTGGTAGCACTTACATGTTTATGTCAGCTATTGGGAAAAGCCGTTTTCCTTTTTGGTAAACTTCTTATGGTAAGAATTTTGTTACTTGCATTTGAATAAGCAGCAAACAACAAGTTTAGATGCACGGAATTTATTTGTGAACAGAAGCTGATCCCCTCTCCTGTGGTTGTAGAATTTTACCCATGCTGAGGTTGGTTGTAGTGGTCTTGTGAACAGGAAATATTAATAAGCAATGCATTAATTAAGACGTGCCTTTCTTGATAGAATTTGCCATTACCGTGGTAAAGTCGGTGTGGTGGACTGAGTGTGAGGCTGGGAATGGGTGAGTGGGAATCCGCCTCTGGCTCTCCTACTGCCTGGCCTCTTCTTCCCACCTTTAACTGGGATCAGGGGTATTGGGCTGCTTTTGTAAAGGGCTTTGAGACCTACAGGTTGAAATCACTCCAGAAGACTCAGGCACTTTGCTAAAGTCTAACACACAAACCCTGCAAAAGCTTGAACGCTGATTTAACCTGGCACCGTGAGTGAAGCTGTGTCTTTGCTAAAATTGATGAGAAAACTCCCTTTGCTTCTGGGGACTGGGATCCTTTGTAAGGGGAAATCATTCTGAGCCTACTTCCCTTCTCTTTGACATTTTCTGTCTTACTAAAAGCCAAAGGAGTAAGGAAGAAGGTTAATGACTAAATTGACAAATAAACAATCAGTTCAAAGCAGCAACACAACATTTCCAGAAAAAATTAAGAATCTCCTCTGAAAACTGGTTAGGAATGTAAACTCTGCCACACTTCAACCCAAGAGAGAATATCTATATGGAGCTCACTGTGTTATGGGGGCTACAGCTGGCTGGGAAATAGGAAGGGCTTTGGTTTTTGATGGAATACGCTAATGGAAAATTGCAGAAGAGGGAGGAAAGCAAATCTGGTCATGGTGAACAGAGAAGGGCATTGCCACAGCAGTGTCTCGGGTAAAGCCCCTCTGATGGTGTTATGGCACTGCCTGACTCTGCAATGTCAGTCTTTGGACAGCAGAGCAAAAGAGTCCATGGCTCTCCTACCCCATAAAAAAATGTTTAAGGAGTCACAGGCCAGGAGACCACTTCTCATCCCACAGCAGCATGAGCATTGAGCGACGGTGATGGGGAGATGCTTCCCTCATGCTCAGAGAAATACAGTGTGTTTGGCCTCCGTTTTCAGGGGCTCCACTTTGCCACTAATGGTGCATTAACAACAGTTTGATTTTCATTTAATAAATAATAGGAATTATGTTGAGATGGAGCCAAGGTTTTAAACAAGAGGCTCCCATAAACATTTTCCTCAGGAATCTGCGATAAACCAAAGATAGCGTTAGACGCGCTTGGAGGGAGTGGGGACGCCAGGCTTGGACTCTGTCCATCTGCTTCACCATTGAAACAAAACCACTTTCTAACAACCACCGAGGAGAGGAAGCGATGCAGCTTGGCACACACACTTACACTATGTGTGGTGGAAATGTTTATTCTTTATTTCAGAAAGATTTAGTGGGTGTAGAGATAATAGAGCATAGCACTCACTTGTGTCTTGGGGAAAGAGGGGTGATGGTGTTTGGGTTTTAAGGGAGTCCAGTGTCGGCTCCCATGGGGAATATTTTCGGTAATACCTATTGCAATCTCATGCACTTGGAAGGCAGGAGGAGATGGAGGAATAAAATGTGCTTTTCAGGAGAGGTGTTGTAAAGGCCCCAGGATTAGTTATCTCTGACAGGAAGGATTTTACAGACTCCAGCAGACGGCAGAGTCTTGGGCATTTCTGCAGTGGCCCGATGGCTCCTCCAAGGCCCTGTGCTGGGATGCTTCCCTTGGAGCAGCTCAGGTCACCCTGCCCCTCTCCCTCTGAGATGCCATGGGGCTGCCTGGAGCTCACTGACCCCATGGACAACTCACTTCGCCCTCACGTGTGCCTCACACCGTACTCATACCAGCTCCCCAAGGGTCTTCTGGCTCTCCCTCTCTCACATCTACCTATTGTGCTGAGGCATCGTGTTGTGATTTGGGAATCAGGGGAAGGATCTACAATACAAGAGTCCGCGGGGCCAGCAGCCCACCACATCCTGTTGGTCCCCAGTGTCCCTGTTTGTCCCCTGTCAGCCACCGTTCCCCTTCCAGCTTTGCTGCTCTGCTTTTCCTCGGACCTGCTCAAAATCAAACCTAAAAGACCCTGGACTGACCTCTGGGGATGGGAGACTCCCTGCCAGAGTTTGAGACAGCCTATGTCTAGACTTGGTGTGTGAGTGAGCAAGCGAAGGGATGACTAAGTGTCTGAAAGTTTGGACCTTTGGAGAGGAGTCCCTTGGCTCCTTGTTTCTTGGATAAAGTTCCGCTTCCTGTGGAGCTGCAGAGATAAAAGATATTTTTCTCTCCTTTTTTTTTTTCCCTTTTTCAGAAAAGTAAAAAATATATAGATATGTCTTGGGCAAGAAAGCAGAAACCTTTGAAAAATTTTGGCAAATCAAGAAACACTAAGAATGTGTTGAGTGAAACATTTCATAGCAACAAAAATCAAAACATCTCACTTCGCCTTCAACCACTTTAAAACATTTTAATGGTTCGAAAGGAAATTTCAAAATGAAAAGTCATGTTTTCCTTAAAACACTGGAAAGTGTTTCATTAGAAAGGAAGAGTGGAAGCAAAACAATTGCTTTTTTTTTTTTTTCTTTTCTCTTTGCCGTCAACCTAATGGCTCTTCCCCAACTGATGCTGAGGTCAGGGACCGGGGCTGGGCCTGTCTTCCTTTGGGTTATGAAGAGCCTGGAGCTGGCAACCCTTAGATCTGAGAAAGGCACAATCTGATGAAATCATCTCTCACGCCGTAAATTCCTGTTTTTTCCATAACTGCTTTTTATTTATCCTTTTTTAAATACAAACCTGCAGGCAAGCCCAGTCCCAGGGTCATCCCTGCTTACCAGACCTCGTGCCTAGAGGTCTTTTTGGCCACAGGACACCTTCAGATCCCAGGGACTGCAGAAAGGGGCTGGGGAAGTGCTTTCTCCTCGGGAGCACCGTGACACCATGACAGTCTGAACAGCGGTCTCGGTAGCTTTGGGACCTCTGCCAGCTTCCCCTGCCCTGCTTGGGCAGGTGGGGAGCCATTGGGCATGGGTTGTGGCGCCACCAGCCTGTGCGATGGCCCTGCTTGCGGGATGGCGTGGGTCAGAGAAAGGAAGCAGCACCATGAGGAGATCTTGGCAGCAGAGTTGAGAAGGAAGGATCCCCTTGGGACCGTAATGCAGGGAGTCCCTGCTGCCACCTGGGATGTGGGGGGACAGCGTGGGGAGTCAAACCCAGCTGAGTCTGTGGGGGGACTGCAGGGAGACACAGAGGCTGCCTGAGGGTCTGTGGGGAAGGCTGGCCGTGGGGCCACGGGGAGGCTGAGGGGAGATGGAGGTGCCGAGGGGAAGCAGGAAGGCTGGCTGAGGTGGGGGGTGGTCTGAGGGACGCCTGAGGGGCGGCAGGGTGGGGATGAGATGAGCCCGAGGGTCGGCAGGGAAAGCTGAGGGGCACAGCTCTGAGGGGCGGTGGAAGGCGGGCCGGGGCCCGAGCTGGGCCTGAGGGGAGCGGCGCATGGCGGCCGGCGAGGACCCCCGCAGGCCGAGGCCAGACCGCCCACCTCGCCGCGCTGCTCCCCCTTCCCCCTCCGCCCGGCGGCCGAGGCCGCTTTAAGGCGCGGGCGGGGCGCGGCCCCCGGCCCACCTCTGAACCCGGAGATTGACGGGCGGCCGCGGAGGAGGCGGGGCGGCCCGCGGGGGCCGGCCTTCCCGCCGCCACCGCCAATGGAGCTGGGGGGGCGGGGAGGCGCCACTGCCCCTTCCTCCCCCCCGCCCTCCTCCTCCTCCCCCCCCCACCCCCCCCTCTCCCGGGCTCCTCCGTGCCAGTTTGAGGAGTCCGGAGCCGAACAAAAGCAGGCGGCGAGGGCCGGGAGCGGTGCGCGCAGGCCCGGCGGAGGCGGGGGGGAGCCCCCGCTGCCGGTTGCGGAGCGGAGCGAGCCGCCAGCCAGCCCTGAGCCCGGCCCGAGGGTGGGGGGGAAAGTTTGGAGCCCTCCCCCGGAGCGTAGGGGGGCTCCGTCGCTCTCCGGCCCCAGCAGCTCCGGCGCTGCCAGCGCGGGCAGCCGCCCCGCTCCGCTCCGCCCCGCCACGGCCGTTGCTGCCGCCGCCGCCTCCTCCTCCCCGGGCGCAGCCCCTGCCCCTGCCGGCCCAGGCCCCCACCGGCCGGCCCGCCCGCCGCCTCCCCGGGTGCGGGGCTGAGCTTGCCCTGCTTTTGGAGTCGCCGCCGTTTCCCCTCCCTTCCCCGGAACCCCCCCCTCCCCGCTCCCTCCTCCTTCCCTCCCTCCCGCCTCCCTCCCTCCCTCCCGCCTCCCTCCCTCCCGCCTCCTCCTCCTCCTCCAGCAGCCAAAGGGATTTTTACCCCCCCTTTCTTTTCTCTCTCTCTCTCTCATTTTTTTTTTTCCCCTTCCCATTTTTTCTCCCTCCTCCTCTTCCTCCCCGCCGCGGAGCCGGCCGCCAGCGTGAAGGATAAATAAAAAAGCGACGAGGAAGAGGCTGGGGAGGAGGAGGAGGAGAAGGGGGGGGAAGAGGAGGAGGAGGAAAGAAGAAGAAGAAAGCGAGCAAGAAAAGAAAGCGAGGAGCCAGGCGGCCAGCCCAGCCGCGCCGCTCCCGGCAGCCAGGGCAGGAGGCGGCGGAGCGGGGGCCGGGGGCCGGCGATGGATGACCAGCCGCGGCTGATGCACACGCACAGCGGGGTGGGGATGCCGGGGCACCCGGGCCTGTCCCAGCACATGCAGGATGGACCAGGCGGGGCGGAGGGGGAGGCAGGCAGGAAGCAGGACATCGGAGACATCTTACAGCAGATCATGACCATCACGGACCAGAGTTTGGACGAAGCGCAGGCCAGGTGAGAGCGGGCGGCCCGTCCCCGGCCGGCGGGGAGGGAAGGGGAAGGGAGGTGGGGGGAGGGTAGGTGCCGGGGAAGTTTCCCCCCAACCCGGCCTTTGTTGTCCGGCAGCGCGCCTGGCCGCGGGGGGCTCCTGCTCCCGAGAAATTTAGGGGAGATGGGGGAAAAAAATAAAACAACCAGGGGGACGGATTAATTTTCTCTCCCCCCCCCCCTTTTCCAACTTCGTGGCGGTTTGTGGGGTTCGCAGCCCCCGCCTCCGCCCACCCCCCGGCCCCTTTCCCCGCCGGGGGTCCCAAACTCGGGCTCAGCCGGGCGGGCGGCCTGGCTTTCCCTAGCCTTTTTGGGGTTAATTCCGCAGGGAGGCGGTTGTTGGAGCGGGCTGGGGGGTGCGGGGGGCTCCGCATGGGCTCTTCCGAAAGAAGCACGAAGTGCTGCTCCATTTTTTTTTTAAGGGGCGTTAATAATGTTCTTATTTTTGTTTTATAGGGCCCTGTAGTGGTGTTATTTTTAAAGTTCTTTTTTTTTAATGTTTGGAGGATGCACGTAGAAGCTTTCTTTTATTTATTGTTTTTATTCTTAATTGCAGAGGTATTTAAAAAGGAGGAATAAAAAAAAAAAAGGCTGTAAAAGCCGGTAACTGAATTGCTCCCGGCTTCAAGGAGTGCAAACCTAATACGAACCTTCAAAGGCGCTAACAAAAGTTAAGGGGGGGGGGGGGAGTAATCCCCAAATTGTAAGCGCAGTTGAAGGGATTAAAAAAAAAAGTTGCCCCGAATTGCCTGGGGTACACTTGAAATTTCTTCTGGGCTGCGGGGCTCCTTAGGTGTGGTGTCATTCCCCCTGGCATTCGTGCCCCGAGCAGGAGCAGATTGCTAGAATACATTGTTCCTGGAAAAAACGCACCACGGCAGCCCCAAAACTCGCTTAGTAAGAACTTCCAGAAGGATAAAAGT
>JAOQGH010000004.1:3041192-3173954 GCA_025769975.1 Gallinago jamesoni
CCCCCCCCCCCCCCCCAACCTCTGTTTTCATCCTCCCCAGGTTGTATAAAGCTCCTGCTTACTGAAAAGTCTTGTTGCTGGGCTGATCTTATTAATTTTCTTATGTTCTTGCAGGGGCAGGGTAGCTGTTAGGTGGAGGAAATCATGCACTTTTCTTCCTGGCCAGACCCGGGGCAGTGAGGGGATCTTCCTTTGGAAAGTTGCAGGAATTGTGCATGTTCCTGTCTGGATAATTTAGTGTGGTTAATCAAATCAATAAAACCAAAGCAGAACAGAGCTAGGAGAAGGCTTTATGGTTTTGCCTTGCTAGACTATTTCAGTTGCTTTCTCACAGTACTTTTTTTTTTTAATCTTATTTTTAATGCTGAGCTGCCAAATACGCTGTATTTACCAGTGATGTTTAGCTTTGCATTTCCTCCATCCATCCTACTACTGCACGGTTGTTTTCCTGCCTCTCTTCTTGTTTTCTAAATGAAGTTCTGGAAGCTGTGAAGTGCCAGTATTATTTGCAGGAGGGCCCCTACAGCATACGTACGTGATTTGTGTATACCCAAATGTCTGCACCCATCTGTGTGTGCTGATAAGGGGACGCTGTGGTTCTGCAAGGGTATATACCTTTGAGAGGCTTCATCAGATATATAAATCTTTTTAACATGTTGTGGGTGGTGGGGTAAGTAGTGTGAATGTTTGCCAGATGTTCACATCGTCTTTTGCGTGTAATTTTGGTTGGTAAACAGAAATCCCGTAACCGGAGCCTGATAGCAACAGCCCTCTATACAACTAAACCCTTGGCTAAATGATCGTGTGGCTTAAGAGGGGAAAAAAATAAAATCGTGCTGTTTCCTTACCTCGGCGGGCACATGGTGGGTTTTAAAACCAGCCGATTAAACGCACACACACACCCCACCACCACCACCCCAACTCTCTCCTCAAAACCCGCCGGAGAACGGTCAGCTGTGAAATAGCAGCCGCCGAAAAGGAAGGCGCTGGAATAGTGTGCCCTCCCCTTCCCAGAAGCAGCCGCCTGTGTTTTTAAATGTGTTTACTGTCCCAGTTGTAAAGAATTAAATTTTAACACCGGCGACTAAGCTGGGTGTAAGTAGCGTGGAGGCAGAGGAAGGGGTTCCTCTCTCCATACCTGCGCCTGTCTCTCTGCTCCAAAATTCCCTGAAATTGACAGCTGTTAAGTAGAGAAATGTTTCCAGCGCTGGGGCAAGGAGGGGGTTTATTTCCCCTCTGCCTTGCGGGATGAGCCTAATAAAGCACACGGCTGGGTTTAATATCAGAGCTGGGGGGACGGGGAGAGCTCCGTGTTGAATAAGGTAGTTGAACTGAGCTTGGCTCCCAAAAGCTGCTGGCTTTGGCTCAGTGCATCTCCTGGCTTGCACCGGCAGCGTGAGCCGCTCAGTGGCAAAGGCAATTTTTCAAGCCATTCCTAAATTGGCTAATTCATCTCCTTTGCGTTAGGTAGGTGGCTGTTTGCAGCCCCGGCGCCCGAGTGCTAGCAGGGGTGGTGGTGGGGCTGAGGGGGCTCAAAGGTGTGCGTCTGTGTTCCCCCCCCCACTTCATCCCCCCCACCTCTCTCACACACATGCCAGCCAGAGTGAATTTGGAGAGTTGCTCCTTGTGGTGACATCCTAACCTCACCCTCCCCTCTTTTCTTCTTCTCTCTCCAGGAAACATGCTTTAAACTGCCACAGGATGAAGCCAGCCCTTTTTAATGTCTTGTGTGAAATCAAAGAAAAAACAGGTAGGAAATCAATGCTGTTGGTTCTGTGTTATTTTTCTTTTTGCTCTTTGAGGGTTTTGTTCCACTAAGTTTGTGCCCTGTCTCCCTCCCCCCCCCCACCATGTAGCAGTATTTTAAGTGGGGAGAAATAACTAGCTGGTATTTAATGCTTCTGGCAGTGGAGTTGCATGATGCGGTTTGTGTCTGGAAGGGAAAATAGTGTGGTTTAATTTCTATTGTATAGACTCTTTTTATTTATTGCTTTTTCTGGGGAGAAGAAAAAAATCAAAACCCTTGCAATTTCTTTCTTGCTCTAGTTTCTTCTTTAAGACATAGCACTGTTTATTAAAAGAAGATAAATAAAATCTGAGTAAAGAGTAGGGGGAAAACCCAACAAAATGAAATTGTGCAGCTTTGCTACTGTTACTATTCAGGTAAACTTGAAGGTTTCTTACTTTTTTTTTTTTTAAAAAAAAAGAAAGGGTTAAAATGCTGTTGTCTGCCAGTCATCTAGGCTAGCTCATGTAAGAGCGAGTTGTCAGTTGCCTTTAGTGAAAGCAATATATTAGATTGTTAGTTACTTTAGGGTACTGTTGTTTTATGGCATGGGGTGTTCTCAGGCTTCTAAAGAAGCTAATGGCATGAGAGCGTTGGTTCTGCCGTTTCCCACTTTCCAGACCTCCTACCATGTACTAACACACTTATAACACATCCCAGGGGGGCATTTAAATTTTAAAAGCAACAATTAAAAAATAGCAGTCATCAATCAAGGGTGATCTTAAACAACAGATGCTCAGGGAAGGACATTTAGCAACATGCACCACTTATTTATTTATTTGTTGGAATCTTTCTTGGTTTTATTTTTTTTTCATTAAAAAATAATAATGGGAGGAGTGATGGAAATTTGGTGGGGGAGGGGGTTCATCTCTGCTGTTGGCTTTCTGAGCTGACTGGAGTTGCTCGGCGGGCTTTTCCACGCCGATCTAGCTGCCTTGTTTTAGCACGCTGCAAAGTACTTGACTTCTCTTCATCCCCCCCTCCCTCTTTACAACAAGGACTGTAACAGTCAATAATTCATATCTAAACCATATAAGCAAGGGCATGACATGAATGAAAGTGACAATAAATATGATTGCACACCCAGTTGATATACATTGATAGTTACACATAAAAGGGGAACAGCTTTCAGAAACCTGAATCTGGGGCTCTTTTTTTTTTCCTTAAATATATATATATATAAAATCTCCTAGCATGAGCAACTGATTGCAAATACAATTACTTGACTCTTGCAATATATATAAAATGACTAAGAGGGCCCTTTGTTAAACGTTGTTTGTGCAGCGTGTAGCCCAGACAAAGCACCTACCGATGGCATTCAAGTCCTCACGGCTGCGTGGCCGGGTCTGACCTTCCTGAGGAGTCCTTCCTTATGGAGTTTCCATAATATCAAGCAGTGGGTTTGGTATAGGAGCCTCTGTAGAGTTCATATGATGTAACGTGAGGTAGCCTGCCTAGAGATAAATTTTATGGATGGTTTTATAGTCTTTTCCTGGGTGCCACCCCAGAAAAAGGAGCCACCAAGTTCCTTTCCCTCTTCTCTCTTTTCTCTTTTATTCTGTGAGCCAAAGAAAATGTTTATCTGCCTTTTATCCCCATGTATTTGATGCTGCATACATTGTCTGTGCAGAGGTACTTTTTGGCAGGATAACTGATTAATCCCAGCTCAACTTTGCTATCGGTGCAGTCACAAAGTTAGGATTTGCTAGGGCCAGACCCGATAGGAAATCCAGGTGACCTCAGGGATGCTGTGGGGTCCCAGCAAGCTGTATGTATCCATGGAGCCTGGGTGTGAAAGTTCCTCTCTGCTAAGTAAAATTGAGTGAGATGGTATAGGGCGAATCTTGCTACTGGAAATAAAGGATATTTAGGTCTTTCTTAGAATTTTTTTTTTTCAATTTTATTTGTTGCTTTTGTGTCTGGGTTACGTGGCTACAGGGCTGCTGTGCAGAGCTGTCTGAAGAGGTTGAATCGAGATGGCTTTTGGAGCGTTGTTTGTCTACCCTCAGATAGGTTTACGGTGAATTATTTTACTTTGCAAATTCAAAGACCTCCTCCCCTCTCCCCCATCTGCGTCCCCCAAAGTCACACTTTGTAAGGAAGCAAAGGACCAGATGGTTTTGGTTTTGTTTTTTTTTTTTTTTTTAAATTACTGCTTTGTGAGCCCAGTGCTAGGGGGAAGTTAGCCTTGTGTTTTCTGGGGCCGAGGGTACTGCCTGCTTCTGTTTGCGTACTCCTTCCTTGCGGGCAGCAGCGTGAAAGTTTAGCCAACTTCTCTCTTCCCACTTTCCATTTTGCTTCCCAGATTTTTGCATGTGTCGCGTTTGAAATCCTGGTGATTGTTTGTGGTCACTGGTGGGTGTTTGAAAGTGCGTGCGTACATCTTCCCCCCGGCGTTATGATGTGCAGAAATGTGCGTTCAGTTACCCCGCTGCCTGATTTAAGTGACTCCAGAGCCTTACGGAGACTTTACCACCGTCTCTCGCAACATTATGGCTAATATTTCATAGTGTTAACGTTGTCTTGAGCAAACCCAAAGTGTCCATAAAGTTCTTAGAAGAAGAGGTCGTCTGTATTGCCCAAAGAGTTCCCTTTTGCACTTGGGCTCTTCAGTTGTTTTAAAGCGTTTATAAACAATTTTTAAAAAGATAATAATAAAAAAGACTTGGTGGGTTGTCTTTTGTCTGCAACTTGGAGATTGTCGCTTTTGGGGTGATTTCTGTTTAAAAGTACCAAAAGAGAGGTTTGAGCTGAGCGGGAGCACATAGTGGGGAGAAAAATTGCCGCTTAAATACATGTATAAGTTGTCGGCGTTCATTCGGTGTGTTTTCACTTGCTGTTGGTCGCTTTGTTGCGAGGGAAGGGGCAGGACTGCCTTCAAATGGCTGGCTGGCTTTTTGGAATAATAATTATGGAAATGGGAGGCATTGTTGTCCTAAATACAATTGATTCCTCTATCAATAGGGATTGAAATCGGAAATTGCATTGCTGATTTATAAAAAGTTTGAAGGCAGGGGTAGGGGCTCTGTCTTTATGGCTTTTTTTCCCCCCCTTTTTTTTTTTCTCTTGGTATGTGTGTTTTTTTTTTTTTTAAGCTGTTCTCTGCATGAGCGGAATAACTAAGCAGAAGAATCAGGCAAGGCGTACGCAGACGTGGGGTCCTTGGATGGCAAACTGGAAAATATCTGCTGTCAAAATGCAGCAGCATCTATTTCAGCTGTGAGCCTTTCCCAACTCCCATCTCGTTCGGCGGGGACCGGTGGGGAGAGGCTGAGCGCAGGATATATGACCGTTTAATCTGATTCTTCCTCCTTAAGACCTTTTCCCATCGTTTCACTTTCTTCGCTCTTTTGGGGGAGGTGAGGACATCAGGCAAATTCTACTTCTTAAAAAGACCCTGATTTTGTATTTGAAATCCCCTGGTGTTTTTTTTTTTCCTTACCCCCCTCACCCTACTGCATTGAAGGAATTCAGGTTTAAAAGAAAAATGTACATATCACCAATGGGGGGAATTTACGAAGTGGAATATTTATAGACAGCACTGATTAGCTGTGCAATTGTTGTTGAATAATGGGTTTGTTTTTTTTTTTAATTTTAGAACATAATAGCTATATACAGTGCCTCTTAGCTACCTTTCTCTGTGCATTATCTTCATCAAACTTAACTCAGATCAGATCTTTGGAGGAGGTAGGATTTTTTCCCCCTTCTTTTCTTCCTTAACTCCCCTTTGTTCTCTCCAGCTCTGTGTTCAATTAACACCCCCATCGCAGAACTGTAGTCTTTTTTTTTTTTAATGTCTGTTACTGTATTTCACTTCTGACACCTCTCTTATTATTCTTGCCTGCTATTTCTCTTTAATATAGCAATTACGATATGGGGTCTCTTTCTTTCTTCCTTCCTTCTTTCTCTTCCCCCTCTCCCAACTCAAGCCCCACTGAGCGGCACAGGGAAAAGAGGGGCAGCGGTGGTGCGTGCAGTGCCGGTGGGTTTGGGGTGTGGGGCAGAGCTGTAAGTGGGGTACACTGGCAAGCCCAGGGCCCCTTGGATGAAGTTTTTTTTCCGGGGAAGGATAGGGCAGCTTGCTTTCCTTCCCCCAGCCCTTTGCTGTGGTTTCAAACCCTGCCCTCCTTCTTACCCTGCATTTCCACCAAGGTTTCCCGAGGCGCAGGGGAGAGTTAAACACCCCGATTTGAATTTCAATGCAATTCTTGCACCTAAGGCTTCATTCTGCTTCTGCAAAAGCTCATAATGAAAATGCTTGGGCTCTAGCCTGGAGGACCGTCCTTGCTCTGCTCTCCACAGGTCCAGCCCTGGTCCAGCTATTCTCCCTCCTGCCCTTCAAAGGGGAGGAAGCCTTTGCTTTGATACTTTTTTTTTTTTTCTTCCAGATGAAAGGCTTTGAAAGCAATAGTGATACTTTTCTCTCCCAACCAGGCAGGCTCCCTATAGAGGCAGGGCCTGTAGGAGTAGGGTCTGCCAGTTCCCTGATATGACTGCCCTAGGGGGAAGAGAAACATTTTGGGAGAACAGAGCCTCCAGCTGGCCGGCACTGCCCAAGGAAGCTCTTTGCAGCTCACAAAAAAAATTGCTTCCAGAAACCTTCAAGGGTGCCTTCAAGGGAAAGGAGAGAAAGGAACTTGCAAGGGGCTGGAAGATAGGGATGGTTTGCGGGGAGAAGACAGTATCTGGGAGACCTTGGCTTGGTGGAGGGCTGTATTACTGTGAGAGGAGGGGCTACTTCTGGGGACTTGCTGGGAGAGGATGGAACCAGTTCACTCTGATGGGAAGGGGGATGTGTCCCAGTGCCTGGAAGGAGCAACAGCCTTGTTCAGAGCACAGAGTCTTCAGGGTCGGAGCTGCTGTGACACTACAATGTGTCCTTTCTCTGGGCTTTCCTCTTCCAGCGCAGCGTTGCCCATCAGGGATCTGCCAGGGATGGATAGCTTTGGAGAGGAGTGTGATCGCAGGGAGATTTCTCTTTTTCCTTTTCAATTTTATATTTTATTCCTCTCCCCTGGTAGCATGTGGTTGGGGCTCTTTGAAAGGAGCAGGCTTAATTAGTTTAATCAAAATTGGCCTCCTGCAAACCTCCAGGGGAGGAGGTGGGAAGCACAGGGCTGCCAGTGGGCTCTTCATCCCACCTCCTCCCCCTTGGCCCTCCCGGCAAAGCAGAGAAACCAGGCCCAGCGACATTGCTGCTCCTTAGGGACTCCCTACAATTTGGGGAGTACAAAATCTGCTTAGTTTTATTTCAAGACTTTTTTTTTTTTTTTTTTGTGGGTGCTTGATGTCAAGTAAACTTTGCTGTGATTGGAGCGGACCAGGAAGATGTTCTTGGCGGGTCCCACTGCTCCCTGCTCCATCTGTTTGCTCCTAGGGGATGGACATGCTCATCCTCCTGCTCCAGGTGCATGTTCCCAAGTCTCCCAGACTTTACTGGTACCAGCTGCCCCCACTAGCAGGTTTTGGGTAGCAATGGCCATTGGCTGCGTGTGTCTGGGGAAGGAGGGCGCTGGGAAGGTGCTGTGCCTGCTCTTTGACAGCACTTGGCCCAGTGCAGAGGAGAAGGAGTCTTTGTGCTCAATTACTGCATGCTGGAAAAATGGCTATATTAACCTGATGTGTATATAAATAACAGCTTAAGTAGAGCATCCTCTTACGTGGATGCGTTGAGTGACTTCCCCACTGCCACGGGTCTCTCTCCGCTCCATCTCCCCTCACCTCCAAATGGTTTTGGCAGCAATCAAAGTGTTGTGGCTGAGTCCAGGGAAAGAGATCTTGTTATCGGGCCTTGTAGCTCCAAACAAGAAACTCGGAAGATCTTTCAGGCCTAAATTTCTCCAGGGAAAAATGGTTCAAGTTCCCTTATTTGAGACCTGCAAAGGGATTTCCCCCTTGGAGCGCTGACTGTCTGTGAGCAGAGCTTTTCTAAATGATCTCAAATGTTAGATTTATTCCTGTTAGCAGGCTTGCGTGCTGCATGCCAGCCCTGGGTTTGAGGGCAGTGGCTGTAAACAAAACGCAGTGAAACTCTTAAGACAATTTCATCATGGCTTTTTTTTTTTTTTTCTCCCCCGTCACAAGGAAATTACTACATGCAGCAATTCTTTTAGGGAGTAGGGTGGTCAGTTAAACGTAAATGGTTTCATTTGCAGTGAGATACACTAGCTTACGCTGCTGTTTGTGCTTCTGCTGAATCGGAGCTAGGGATTTTGGTAGGGAGAACAGAGGAATATGGGATTCCTTCTCTGCCTCTGGTTCAACACCTCATTCCCCAGTTCCTTCTTTAATCCGTGAGCTGCTGCCTTCTCTGCTAATAAAGCTCTGCAAAGGGTTTTGTGATACCTTGGAAATGTGCTGCGAAGCATTTTACTACTATTTTTTTTCTTTCCTGCACTTGGAGTTGGGGTGCTTTGGGAGGCAGGTCCTATTTGCTCTGTACACTAGAGGGGTGATTTGCAGTTTGTGCAAAATACCACATGCCCAGTGGGGAGCAGGGGATGAGTTTGCATCTGAAGATGTGAGATTTTCTTTTTTCCTTTTTTTTTTTCTTTTAATTTCTGCCTTGCATTCCTGTGCCAGTTTCACCCTCCTGGTAACCCATCCTTTGCTTTGTTTTGGGAGTTGCTGTGGAGAAGGTGGGCTGTGCAACCCTGGCTCCATGGACCCCAGAGCAGGATGCCCCTGTTGGGTTCCACGCTTCTGGGCTGAATCTTTGGGATTTTGAGTGTCAAGCAGGGAGATTTGATGCTGTCTCACGCTGGAAGGGTGTGCACCGTACAGCCCCTAGCACAGGGGGACTTAGGGCTCGGTTGGGGTTTGGAAGGAGGTAATGTGATTTACAGCAATGGATCTGGTTAATAATCTCCAGCAGCTTCTGTATACTCAGGGGCTGCTTGTATTCCCAGCCAGGTGTTTGCAGACCGGATCAATATGGCCCTATTTGCATGGGGCTGTCCATAATCTAATAAACCAACCTCAATCTGCATCCTTTGCTTTCCCTAAACATCCCGCCGGAGAGGATCTCAGTCTGGTCAGACTGCAGGTGTTCCCTGTGGTGGGAGAAAACCGCTTGTGAACAGTGCCTGGCCCCTGAACTGCCAGCCTGGGGTCATACGTGGCACCCCAGTGCTGCCAGCAGCTACTGGGTACCAAGGCGATACCTCTTGCCAGAGCCTGGGTTGTATAAGCACTATGGCTTTTTGGGTACGATGGACATTTGGAGGCGCTGCATGGTGCTTTGTAGACCTTCACCTCCCCAGCGTGCTCCAGAGGCATCAACAATCGGGGATTTTCCATGAAATCCCTCCCCTTGCCATGTCGCCTTTGGGAGCATCTGCTGGGGAGCCTGTTTGAAACCAAAAATGATGGTTTTGCAGGCCAGGCGGGCGGCAGCTTCTGCTGAAAACCGTCTCAGAGGTGTTGCGTCCCCCGATGACTTAAATAATACAAGGTGGTGGGCGGTATAGGGATAAATTACAGAAAGCCGTGGCCTGAGGAGGCTGTGGGCTGAATACATTAAAGCGTGGTGTTGTCAGTCTGGCGGTGGGGCTGGTAAGGGACTCGGGTGATGCTTTTTCCTGGTGCTGGGGGATTGGATGGGCTGAAATTAATTGTTTTGCAACTGCATTGATTTAAAAAAAAAAAAGGGGGGGGGAACCAACTGAAAAAAAAAACCAACCCTGAACCACTGAAGAATTAATCTCTTGGCCTTGCGTTTGTGAACCCTGCCCCTGTATTATTTTTTATTTTTATTTTTTTTAAGCTGGAACAGAAAGCCACTTTTACTGGCTTCTTTTCCTGCTGGTGAAGGCAAGGTGCTGGGAGAACCGGCAGCCCGATGGAGGGGACGGCTGCCAGGAGAAGCCTCCTCACCAGTCTGCCGTGCCCGCCGAGGAGCGGTGTGCTGTCGCTGCTTCTCGGGGTTTTGGGGAGGTCGCCAGCATGGATAATAGAAATCCCCTCTGACACCTTGAGCGAGCAGCACGTTGTCACTGTCCTCTCCCTGCCCAGGCTTTTATTTATAGGAGAAGCCTTACCCAAAATAGCTTTTTTGCTTGGCCTAAGCTCATGGGCTGTTCCCCCGTTGCTCCCCTGGGTGTGTTGTGTTTTTTTTTTAAATATACTGATAAATTGACAACCCTCAGACCAGCCAGTGCTGTGAGGAGCAGCACTAATCTAAAATGATAACTTTGCTATTTTACTTCAGCCTTGGTGAAAAAAGAGCCGAGCTGCCTTTGCAATCACCCTGTCTAAATACTGGTGGCTGGATTTTTGTTTCTCGACGAAGCGCAAGCCCAGAAACGCAGTTCATCGTTTCCATGTCCCATTTTTGGGTTTACAGGCAGCATTTTGTAATGCCATATTTGGCCCAGCCTGGCTGGCCTGCCTGTCCTCGTTATCAGAAGAGGAAAATCAAGTTTCTCTCTTGGTTGGATAACGTTTTCAAATTCCAGAGTGATGTCGATTAGCAGAATTAGCAGTGGCAGGTTAACCAGCAAAAATACCCTTCCAGTTGTAAAGTGTTTGTTGCTGGCTGCTGCTCCTGCTTTCCTAACTCTAGTGGTCCCGATCCCGAACATGTCTCTGCAGCATGGGGATATTTCTCTCTTAATTCAGCACGACTGTTTCCTTTGACATTTGATATTTACAAGGCTGAAGCCAAAATGAAAGCGAATCTACCCATAACTCTGAAATGTGCCTTTCTAATTTCAACATTAATGTTTCAAAACCCAAGCTGCTGGTGGGTGTATGTTTGCTTGTTTACACACATCCTTTTTTTTTCCCTGTGCAGTGATTCTCTGGTGAAACATTAAGAATGATACAATACCTGGAGTCTCTGGATGGATTGGTCTCCAGCTTTAAGCTTTGAATTTGACTTTTAACTCTAGTTCTTCAATTTTAAAAAGTTGCAAGTGTTCTAATTGGTCTTATTTGATTGGAAGGGGGATGTTTATATGCAAATTATTATTGCAGTAATATTATTGCGAATCTCTAGACAAAGGCACAGTTCACAGGGTAAAAGAAGTTAGTTGGAAGGAGTCTCAGCCTTCAATCCTGACTTCGTAGTATAGGACACAGCCTCCTCAGTATGTTTTGTGTGAAAGCTTATGCTTTCCAGAAGGGCATTTGGTCTTGTCCAGTGAAGTTGCAGGCAGTGGGATAGGCTCCACCACCCTGGTGGAAGTGGTGTTCCGAAGGGTTTATGACCCTTGCTTTTCCAGGGGTCGCCTATTTATTTCTGATGCGAATTTACGAAGCTTCTGACTGCCACGTTGTGCTGTGTGTGTGCCTGCAGAGAGCCAGGAGCCTGCCGCGGCCCCGCTCCCGGAGCAGTTGCCTGTCGGGGAGGTTGTGGGGGGAGCAGGTGGCAGGAATGGTGTTTTCAGCAAATGTATTATCCCCCCAGAAAATCCTGGCTGTTAGATCTGGTCAGCAGATGTGGAGTGTCGATCGGTATCGGTGGTTGCAAGGCAAGTTGCAATATACTTTGCTAATGGAGAAAAACCCGAGGAGCAGTTCCCTGATTTACGCTTTTGGTGATGTGAAATGAAGCCTTCCCAAGCGCTTTGCTCAGCAAGCTCTTAGCAGACTGCTTCTTCCTTCCTACTTCATGCGGATTTTTCTGAAGAGGCTGTTTCTTGGCTCTGTGACTGGGTGGGCAGAGGTGGCTAAAGGGGTGTGGACCCCTTAAATGCATCCGGAGGAGGCACAAAGCATGGATCAGGGAGAGAGCAGAGCCTGCAGTAGCTCACTCCAAAGCCCTGGTGCAATTCTGTCCCCAAGCGGCTGAAAAGGTCATTTAGCGCAATTGCAAATGCTTAATTTACAATTTTTTTTTTTTTTCACTCTCTCAAATAGTCAAATTACCATCCTTGCTCTGATACAGGAGCTTCTGGAGGGGGCATCCCAAGAAGGATTATCAGCAGGAGGAGCGTCGGGGCCCAGGCTGTTCCTCTCCCGAAGGTCCCCAGCTGCTATTTGCACATCCTGGGGTCTGACTGCGGCTGGCATTTCCCCTGTTCAGTGGAATTTACTTTCTGTCTGGCGAGGGCAATGGTTAACATTTGCGCACCTGGGCTGCTTAAGCTGCAGAGTGGCTGGGGGATGCGGCGGAGAAGGTCAGGGGTCTCTGCTTTCCTTATGGGCAGAAGGGAGCAGAGAGAGCAGCTGATGGGTACTGCATCCTCTACCTAGGCAGTGACTAGGAGGGGAAAACCAGTGTTATGTAGCATGATGGTACCTGTGCAGCCATCTGGGCCCTGCTCTGATGTTGGGTGGTTGAAGGGTTGACTCTGGCTGTGGAGAGCTTAGACCCTCCTCAGTTTACTCTTGTGGTAGGTAGATGGATTGGTTGGGCAGCCAGGGTCTGGGCAGCGGGTGCTTGGTAGGGTTTTATTGTGACAAAGGATGCTGTATTTCCACTCACGTAGGTTTGCAGCATGTCCCTGGGAGGTGCATAGCCTCGGGTGGCATCTTTTCCTTTTCTAAGGCTCTTCTGCCTCCAGGTCTGGAAAACCATGGGATCCTATCCCTTGAGGGTAGGATAACCTGCAAGCAGCACAATGGCATGGATGGAGCCTTGGTGAAGTCCATGTGGGTGGAAGGACGGATTTTTGTTTCCTTTTTTCTGCCATGTTTGATTAGGCTTTGGAAATGTCCTTTATCAAAGGCATCATGCCCAGCTGGATGGGTGCTTGGGGGGGGCTAATGGCCAGGGCAGAAGGTGAGTGCTGGGAGGGCCATGATGGCTTGGTGCTTCCAGCCCCAACATCCCGTTGGGAGCTGTGGGCATGGCTGGTGAAGTGTACTGGTCCTGCGTGCTGAGGCACGCAGCTGCAGGCAAGGGCGGTGAAAGGACCAGCTTCATCATATGTAGGCTGTGATTGAGAAAGGAGCTGTGCAATTAGGAGAAGTCCCTGTGGTTTGTGTTTGAAACGAGCTCCATTAGGAAAATTTTTAAGCTCCTATTTAATCAGAAAGCCGTCCGCTGATGAAGAGGGAAACTGTTTGTGCAGTAGGTCTCTGCTCATGCCACATCCCCTCTTCCTGGTCCCTTTGTTTTTTGTGGTTTTTTTTTTGTTTTGTTTTGTTTTGTTTTTTTACCCTTCAGGGATGCCAGGTCTGCTAGCCCAGAGGTGGCCAGGTTCCCATTTGCAGCCTTAGGTGCTGATACTGTGCTGCCTTGTTCTTGTATCTCCTTCCTCTATGCAGGCACTGGTGCTGGGTCTGACCCTGGTTGGTGATGGCCCTCACAGGGTCCCAAGGGAAGCCTGGCCCTGTGGCTCTCCAGAGGGGCTCTCTTAGGCACAGCGAGGAGCGTGGAGGAGTCCTAAATGAAGAACAAATGAGAACCATATAGAGACAAATGGGAATCAGATTTAGGAAACAGACGAGACAACCCTTTGGAAGGGGCAGGGGGGCTGTTTGCTTTAATCAGTCTCCTTCAGTTTCAGGCAATAATAAAGCAGATTTGTTTTCTTTTACCTCCTCTTTCCCCAGCCCCCTCTCTTTCCCTCTCTTCCTCTTACATGCTGTTCCCAAAACAGCCCTGGATCTAGCAGCACCAACATTTCCTTCCTGAGCTCCCACCTTCTGCAGATGGGATTGCTGGCCAATCCAGCTGACACCTTGTCCAGTTTTTTCACTTCTTCTGTCTGGCTCTCTCTTTTGGGAGCTCGTTACTTTGAGCCAGATTGCCGTGTCTGGGCTGCTGGGGATGGATACCTCCCACCACCAAAGGAACTTTTTGGAATTTCTGGAGTGAGTGGTGGAACAAACTCTACCAAATCGGCTGAGGTTTTCTCTGTGGAGTCAATCTGTCCCAGCACACTCTGCTGTGTACTTCCGAGGCAGTCCCCAGGGACTGGCTGTGCTTGGAGGAAGTCAAAGTAGCTCCACTGGAGGTCTTGGGCAGTGCCTCCAAGGTGCTTGAGTTATGTCCTGACATGTTCTCCTCTGGGATGTGGTGGTGGCTGCAAGGGAGGACCCTGCATTGCTGGTTTCCATGGACGGGTTGTTTCCCTGCAGAATTGTGCTTCCTTCCCCTTCCTCCTCTTTTTTTTTTTCTTTTTTTTTTTTCCCCCCTGATCATTGTCTTGGTGCACAGCAGGTGGATCTTGGAAGGGCTGAGGCCATGTGTAGCTGTGGGTCAGTGAAGTCGAGCTTCCGAGTCCTTCCAGTTCCAAGAGTCCTGGTGGCAAGTAGTCATCTTCCCAAGCAGGGAAGCCAGACCGGAACTGGAATTAGTGGTTCCTGTGACCATCTCTGCAGCTTTTGGGCTCCTGCGCTGGGCATCACGCAAGGGATAAAGTGTCTCCCACCTTGAAGGGGAAGGTGTGTCCTGCCCGCTGCTCTGTGCCCAGGTAGGGATGTCCCACCAGTGCCTTCTGTGGCTGGGCTGCTGCAGCATGTAGGGCTGTTGTGTCCTAGGCAGAGCTTTCTCATACAGTTGTTTTTCTACTTGCTGGTGGCTAGTAGAGAGACAAGGGATCCGGGATAACCTCTGGCATGTGCTGGTGGATTGCTTTCAAGTGCTCTCCTGGGTTTTGTAACCAACTTAATCTGTTTTATGTAGGAATGTCATCCTGGAGAGTTAAGTTCACCCACTCTGCTGCTGGTGAACAGCCTCCAGCGTTACTCTTGGATTTCCAACTGCTTGTGCCTCACACGGAGACTTTTAAGGTCGCAGAGCAATAACTGCGTTCCCAGACAGCCTGTGGGTCCCCTCTCACGTTCAGGTGGTGCTGATGCAGGGTGGTGGGGTGGTTTCTCCAGGGTACCCTTTCACCTCCCCCGCTCAGCAGGTCTCTTATGAACACCGCAGAATTGCACTTACAATTGTAATCATTTTCCTGTGTGGCTTGGCACATCTTGTGTGTAGGCTTTGCCGATAATCCTCAATGGAGGCTGTGTCCGATCCCAGTGCGGGCACCTTAGCTGCTGGGCAAGAGCCATTCGAGACAAAGTTTGTGGTGGCTTTGCTGCCCAGGAGGGGCTGATTTATTTAATGTTTGCAAGACTACCAGAGGGCTTTCCAGTTGCAAACTGGTTTGACTTTGCTCTGAAAAGCAGAATGAAGCAAAGGAGCTGACTGTGCCTTGCAGTGGTTTTTCCAGGTCCTTGAGGCTGGCATGAGGGAAATTGCCTCCATTGCAGCACAGGGTGAGTCCCCTCCCTTGTCCAGGACAGCAGAGAATCATGGTTGTAAACCTTCACCCTGGTATGTAACTATGCTGTGGGCAGTTGACTCTCCCAGTTCGTGCAGGTGTGCTCCCCCGGCACCCGTGGGTGCTTCAGCACCCTGGCCCTGGCTGCATCCTGAAGCACCCCATCCTGCTCTGTATTTCATTTTTCCATGCTTCCAGAGAGGTCTATGTGCAAGATACTTCTCACTGCTGCCAGAAAGCTTCCCTTTAATCATGCCATAGTCGTTTGTTTTTTTTTAAATTTTATTTTATTAGGAAATTCCCATTTGGTTGCTTTAAAAAGCGAGCCCTTGTGGCTGGCCCCTGGCCCACCGCTAACAGATTTGTTTGAGAAAAGGCTGCGTTGGCATCCTGCTTTATTGAACATGCCTCCTGGGAAGGCAGTTTGAATATCCTTCTGTCTCCTCGGAGCAGGGAGCTCTCAGGACTGCCTGCCGCCATGGGGATGGGGAATGCTCTCCTCTCCTTTCCCTCCCACCTCTTCCCCTTGTTCAAGCCTCCCTTTTTTTTTTCTTTCTTTTTTTTTTTTTTTTTTGAGGAGAGAGAGCACTATGCACGGTGCGTCCCGCTCCATGCGCCTTTTCTCTTTCCCCACGGAGTTCATCCAAAGTTCGTATCCAGACGATGAACAAAGTAGCTCAGACCTTTTCCTGACTCCTCACCCTTTGTCCTCATCACTTAGTGACAGACAGGAATCAAATGCCACAGACATGCTGACGGGACAGGGCTGTGTGAAAGTCCGAGGAGGAGGAGGAGTGGAGCAGTGCTGGGTAGATGGGGGGGGGATTCCTGTTTAAACTCCCCCTCCCTGGGTAAAGAGCAGAGCTGCTTTTACTTTGAAGGGCAAAGGGGAGGTACAGTGCTTTTTTTTTTTTTTTTTTTGGCAGAAGCCAGATAAATTTTTAGCCACAATAGACGTAGGGAAGAAGGACCGGATGGAGTTAGCCTCAGTGTTTAGCACTGGGTGTGCCTCCCGTCGGGAGCAGGGGAAGGAAGGGGCTATGGGCCATCAGGGATCAGAGGGATGGAGGCTGCTAGTCTGCCTGCATCACCTCTCCGGTGGAACAAAAGGCTTTGCCATAGGGAAGAGGGGGTGCATGGTCTCAGTCCCTATCCATTTATAAGGGCTGCATTGCCCTGGCTTGGTCTTCCATCTCACCAAAAAGGTGACTTGGTCTTCCATCTCACCCAGCTTCAGGGCTCCTCTCTGGGTGGTGGTGGTACCCCACTGAGGGTGCAGGAGAGTGGGGTTTAATGTCGGATGCCTCCCTGTGCCTCTGGGCAGCATGTGCAGGCTGGTTTAGCTGGGCAGCTGCTTGGGTTGGGCTTCTCACTACTACCAAAAGCTGGGAAAGGACCATTTCCTGAGCTGGCATTCAGGGTGCTCAGGAGACTTGGTTCAACCTCTCAGGAAGGGAAGGGAGCAATTTAGCCTGTTTGTTCGTTAGCACTTGTCTAACTCATTCAGCTGTGAGAATTGGGATGACTCCTGATGGGTATTTATCCCTGTTCCAGGTGTCCTCCCCACTGTTCCCTTTCTTCCCCTTTTTTTAATGAAAAATGACAACTGGCACATCTGGAAGTGCCAGATGAGGAAAGGATGGCAGCATCTCATGGCAGAGATTTTTGTGGGGGCTTTTATGAAAGTTGGGTTGACTGTAGCACTCATTTTGGCAGAGTTTGGAGGGTAAGGATCTCAAGCCTCCAGGGAGAGGAAGTCTCCACAAAAATGTATGGTGACCCTTCGCTCAGGGCTGCTCCTTAAGAGGTGCTGTGATACTGCAGAGAGATGCTGGGCCAGAGCTCTGCTTCAGCCCTGGATCTTCTTGTGATCAAATACTTCTCATCTGTCTCTGGAAAGCAAGGACCTTTCCCATGGTCTCCTAAGGGGATCCTTCTGATGCAGACCAGTAGCTGCAGCCTCCCATAAAGTGTTATCTGTTAAAACCTCTGGAGCAAGCTCCTGGGATGTGGTGCAAGGCAGGGCCAGGGGCTTCGCCTGCTTGGGGCCATGCTGTGGGCAGCGAGATGTGAATATCCCTTGTGTAGGCCAGCTCTGTGCCTGGCTGTCAAGGCATGGGTATGTGATTGGGCAAGGAAAGGAAACACTGCTTTCCGAAAAGGACTTGCAAAGGAGCGTTTACCTTTGGCCCTTAAATCCTGGGAAGCGCCCTGGAAGCTGTGGGTTGAGAGGAGGCTCCCTTGTGTTTGGTTTGCATGTGGAGAGACAGCTGATGGCTTAAATGAGCAAGAGCAATGTTATCTTTTCTATTGGCAAAGGAGAAACCAAATTGCTCAGCAAGTCCCGGGACTGAGCAGGGAGCTGGGGTGACCAGCTCGCCCCAAGGCACAGCAGGTTGAGTCTCTGTCCCCAGCCCTGGCTGTAGTGTCCCATGTGGCTCTGGCCACTCTCATTGAGCCTGCTGCCACCAGGGCCACTTGCAGGGGTCATCTCAGAGGCGGCAGGAAGGGACTGGGGAGGTCCAGGCTTTGCCCTCTTTTGTTTGCTGATTTTTGCAGAGCTTGCTGATCTGGGCCCTGGCCAGCTTGTCTGACTCACAGGAATCATCTCACGAGTCTCCTACACCCTCCATTACCTGATCCGAGTTCTTCCTGGCGTGCCGGCTCTCGCTGCCGTGCCATCGCGGAGCAGCGGCCGTGAAGGGAGCTGTGCACTTGTGCAGCTTGTGTCCGCCGCAGGCTGCTGCAGCGTGTGGTGCTGGAAGGGACCAGAGCCTGCGTCTCCCCCGTCACCCTTTGCAATGCATGCTCCCTTTGCTAGTGACCATCTTTCTTGACCCCACATACGGTCTTTGCAGCGACATTTACCCTCTTTGAGAGGCACGAGAGAGATCTCCTTGCTTGTTAAGAAGAGCAAGCTTGGTGGCTTTGGTTTTGACCTGTCCCCTGTGCTCTGTTGCTGGTAGGAGCAGTACTGAATAGCTTGGGGGGGTCCACTTTCCTCTTGCCTGGTTGCTGTAGGGCTGCTGTGTTTCCCTTCATAAATGCAACAGGTCACACCTGGAGGGAGATTGGCAATGAGAGAGACTTTTTACCATCTACAGGCTCCTTCCAGCACTGCTAGTCTCTGGTAAATGCAGTGGGCCAGCAGGAGGTGACCATAGTCAAAACTCCATGTGCTGATGCTGCAAACCCTGAGGACCCTGTGGAGCTAAGGCTGTGAGTCGCGCTTGGAAATCCCCCATGTTGCAAGGGGAGATGTCTCCTGGCTTGGCCAGTCCTGTTCTGAATTTTCTGCACGTGGCTTTACCTCCTCAGCCCTGCAGGGAAGCAGCTGGGGCGTGTTCCCATCCAAACCTCCTACCCCTGTGAGGTGCTTGGTTTGGCAAAGGGCTGCTGTTGCATCAGGCCAGGCTGCGCCCAGCAAATGTGGGGGGAAGGTCCCCGTGCTTTTGCAGCAGGAGCATCGCTCAGAAACAGTTTGATTCTGTGGCTCTTCTGGGAGCTTGGGGAGGTCTGTGTCTTTGTGGCTTGTTTCCGTTTGCCACATGTGAATTTCTCTCCCATGGGTCCTAACGACTTGGCTTTCTGGCCTGTGGCTGCCAAGCCGTGTGTGATGATATGCGAGCGGTTTGCATCTTGTATTTTTGTATTTTAGTTTGCAGGTACCTGTGGAGAGCTTAAGAGAACAGGAAGGTCTTGGTTTGAAATGATCAGGGACTTGCATCCCCAGTGAGCTATGGAGCAAACCTCTCCTAAGGACTGGGGGCCCACGGACAGCCTGGCTTGGTATGGTGGCAGGGGGTGGTTTTGGGCTCTGCTGAGTGATGTTGGGGTGGCTCCCCGTTGTATAATGGGGAGCTGCTGAGGTGCCTCATCTGTCTGCTCCCCTGTGGAGAGGGGAGTCCTGGGTGCCTTGTGCAGGACTGGGTGGTGGAGCAGCAGTGTTCTTCCTTCTTGTGGAAGGGTGAAGTGAGCAGCAGGGTGCATTCCTCTGGGACAACGGCTGAGGTTTGGGTGCAGCCTGTTGCTAAAAGAGGAAGGTGATGTCCTGAAAATGCCTTGCCAGGTGACTTAGGTACTGACATTTTACTATGTTTTCAGCAGAGCTGAAGTCCCAGGACTGGTAAAATTTCGTTAGCCACTTATTTGTAGTTGTGGGGTCTTCTGTCTGTGTGGGTCCCTGTCATCAGAAGGCATTTGGGGGTGGAGGGGCTTTGCCATCTGCCTTTATATGTTCCCTGTTGTATGTCCCAGCCTCACTGAACACAACTGTGTCCCACAAGATGTGTGATCTGTACTGAGTTCTCCTGCCATCTCCCCCTGCCTCTGTTTGCCTCCTTCATGGCGGTGCCTTTGTGAGCCGGCCAGAAGCCCACAGCGCAGCAGCCAGCCTCCCTGAAGTGCCAGTGATGCAGCGTTTGGGTCCTGGCCCCCCTCCCTGCCTCTGCCCCAGCATTTATCAGCAACCTCCCTTCCCTCCCAGCCGCCAAATTCCTTCTCCGTGCCGTCATCCTCCGGCCAGAAGCCGCCCCGTCCCCGCTCTCCCTCCCTCCCTCCGAAACCAGCCCAGAACTGCTGGGCAAACATTTTGCCTGTTGTTATTACAGTATTCCCATCTGCATACTTAGTCATAAACCCCTTTTAATTCCAGCCTTTTTCTGGGGCGGGGTTAAGAGTTCAAACCCATCATTTTTCTTTTGGGGCTGTAGGCTTACAAAAGCAGCCCGCGGCGAGATTGTTCGGGAGGATGGGGCCCGAGAGTGGGTTTAGGGGGAGGGGAAGGAGGCTATGGGGAGGGGGTTTGCACACAGGGGTTCTGGCTGTGTGGCCCCCTCTCCCCAGGGAAGGCTTTGGATGGTTTGTGTGGGGCTGGCCATAGCAGAGGGGTTGCTTTCTGCTAGCCCCCCCTTCCTCTCCCCTTCCTGCAGCTTGCTGGGAAGCCAGAAGTGGATGGGACTGGCCCCTTTGTGGGGAGGCATTGAGTCAAGTCATGCTGCTGCTGATCTTGCCTGGTTTGCTGGGGTCTCTGGATAATGGAGCACTGAAAGCCAAAGAGGAGCGTTCCCAAATGTGCAGGGTGGGAAGCAGCTCTGGTTCTGGGTGAAGGCTCCTCCAGGAGAGCACCTCAGACACAATGCTATGCTGCTGATGCTTTAGTGATGCAAAGGATGCTGTTGCACTCCCTTCGCCTAGCTCACCATGTCCTTACTCACTGTGCCCTCCTCGCTTAGGATGGTGAGGGTCCTGTACTCACCTCCCACCCTCTATGGACCTCCCTAGGGCTGGATGAACCCAGATATCTCTGCATTTCTCCCCGAAAACTTTCGGGGCTCTTGCTTGTGAGCATGCCTGGACTTGGTTGGTGATTGTAGTAATTTTTCCCTTCTCCTGTTTGGAGCCTGGCTGCTTTCAATTCCCTGTGTGGCAAGGGTTCCTGGATGCTGGCACTTCCTATGAGCTCAATGCCTCCCCATCATGAAGCCTTCCTGCGCTCTGTCTGCTTTCCTGTGACCTGGGTGGTGTGGGCAAGGCAGCGGGGCAGGGGGCTCACAGGGGCAATGCTTAATTCCTGTGCAAGGTTTGGTGCCTGCATCCTGCCTCTGCTGTGGAGCCCTCAGACCGGATGGTGAACTGGGTCCAGTGAGAGATGCTCCCCTCCTCCCTCTTGCCTATTGCGGATGCTACATGGCATCCCCGCAAGATGAGGTATGGACCGGTTGTTGTTTATGGGCTTGAGAAGCATTGGGATCTTCGTGTCTGTAGGCAAGATAAAGTCTCTTTTTTTTATCACACCCCCACCCCAAATTAAAAGGTCTCGAGGAGGAAAAGAAATAATAATGTGTATTTGGGTTGACAGAAATGTTGTACAAATTTGTGCAGCTCAATTTCCCAACATGTTTCAGTAAAGAAGACTCTCTTGCTTTGCTTTTGGGAAGTGTAAAATAGATGGAAATGTCTCATATTTACATTTTTGAAATTAAGCTTTTGCCTTTTTTATTACAAGTATTTCTCTGAAATTTGGCTTCAGTTTTGTATTACAAATATCTTAATGACAAATCCACTTCTCCAGTGATGCTAATTAAAAAAAATAATCCTGAAAGAGCAGGTATTTCAGCAAATCTCAAATTACTCAAAAGCAGGAATGCCAAAGTGAAGTTTGTAGGAACAACCTCCAGTTCTCTACCAGCGTATCCTGCCATTCGATCTGTAGTTTCACAATCACACAGTGTTACTCCATTTTAACTGAGGGATGGAATATCACATGCAGGGATTTTTCCCCCTGGTTTTCTTAGATGCATGGACTGAGGGTTTTGCGCCACTATGGATTTTGTACAGCCACAGGAAAATGATTTCAACAACATGCTCAATGCTTTTAGCAGATCAGGTAGAGCTTTTCTTAAAAGCTTGCCCCTGTGTAGGTGGGCACCACGATCTTGCAGGCGGATGGAGTTGCAGGGCTGTCCTAGGCAGGATGAGTGGTCTGAATTTACATCTAAATTACCTTTACTGTGTGATCCCATGAATTGCCTTGAGAGCTGCACTTCTAGATGGAGAATTTTTTTTTTTCCTATGTGGATGCTGGATGGTTATTAAGAAGCTGCAGAGGGAAGGGAGCTTGTCACACAAGAAATTTGGGTTCAGTCCCCAGTAAACTCCGAGGCATTCATCCTTCTGGCCCAAAGGTGATGTCATAAAGAGCATGCACGCATTACACCTGCGCTTGGCTGCTTGCAAAACCACGGGTGGAAGGGGAAGGGCCCCGCTCTGAGCAAAAGTGGCTTGTGAGCCTTTCCGCACGCCTCTGCCCCGGGGAGCGGGTGGAGCTGGAGGGCTTGCGAGGGCTTTTTCCAGCTGCGAGCACGCCCGGGATTGTGCGCTCGGAGCACGGGGCTCTGCCTACCTGCCCTCCGCGTGCTTGGCAAGCCGCGGCTTGCAAGGCATGGCGGGTCCTGCGAGCCTCCCCGCAGCCTCCCCCTCCTGCTCTTAGAGGGGAGTGGGGTGAGTGGCGGCCAGCCACCTGCTTCCCTTGCCTTTCCCAAGGGGTGCTGCTCTCTTCCCCCCAAACTCCTCTCTCCCTGCATGGAGTTTTGGAAAGGAGTTTTCCTCTCTCCCCATCGGAGGCAGTGGGTGACTTGAGGTTTGCTGGCTGCTCGGAGGTGCCTAAGCAGAGGCTTTGTGAAGCGCGCACGGTGTTCATTAGACCTGTTGAGCAGGAAGCTTACATCTCGGAAAAGGACTGGTTGGTATGGGGCAGGAGAGCAGGGCTCAGCTGTCATGCGGGAGCCAGCAGAGGTGTAGGTTTGGTTTCTGGGCACAGTCGCTGAGTGATGCTGGGCAGGTCACTCTGCTTCCTTACTGGCCTGCCTACGTGGCAGTGACATCTGTATCTGCATATCTTATGGCTCTTTGGATTAAAGCAGCTTGGGTTGTTCCAGGGAAGGGTTGTTGCCTGTTGTCCTCTGCCTGCGGCCTCGTGTTGTGCAGTGAGGGTCTGGCTGGATGGTGTGAGTCACATGCCGTTACTGGCAGGGACTGGGAGGGATATCGAGCCAAAGATGAGCACTGGTGGAGTTAGTTTTGAGTTTTCTTTTGGGAAATAGAGACCACTGATCTCAGAAGCGTTTGAAACCTTTCACCACTTTCATATCTCCATCCTTAGGATTTGGGTATTTGCAGGTGTTGCTCATCTAGGGTGCCAGGGCTGTGGATTGCATCACCATCTCCTACCTCCCCGCATAGAGCTGCCCCCAGAAAGAACTCGTGCGTGGAAAGGCACTGGGGCTATGTGACCTGTGTTTGAAGATTCCATTAAATCAGGATGAGTTTTGTGCGTTTGTATGCAGTTTCACATTCTTCTGCAAACGGGGGCCGAGCCTGCCCCAGGAGTTGGAAACGTGGAATATACACGCTCCTCCTCTTCCCGTCTCTATTTTTTGTGTTGTGAGAGGGCTTGTGAGATTTCTCCCCTCTCCACGCTCACCTGTGCCTTTTGCCTTTCTGCTGCCCAGTGCCTTAATTACAGCTGACGAAATGGCGTGCCAGTAAATCTTGGGAGAGGTTGCCCCTGTCACATGCCAGCCCTGGGACAGGGGGACGCACTGTCTCCGCTCCCCTCCTGACCACCAGCACGTTTCCATCGCAGCTCCTTCAGGCTCTTTCTCCCTCTCTTCTTAACGTGCTGCTTGGGTAATTGTTGGCTGTTTGTCCGCTAATGATTATAAATTAGCGGCCAAGTGTATAAAAAGTTAATGAAGTTCTGTCGGTGGAACCATTACGCCTTCCCAGGCTGGCACGTACAGGTCGGCTGAGCCGGTAAGAAAAGCCAGACACCGAGTCCGGCCTTTCAAGAGATCAGGTTTCAGCTCGCTTGCTCTTTCCTGCTGCGTTTTTTTTCTTGCTGGATGGAGCCAAAGTTGAGCGCTGGGAATGCCAAAAGGTGGCAGGTGATATTTTCTCTGCTAGGGAGTGCAAAACCGCCAGCAGGCTTGCATGCCCCCACACCTTCGCTGATTTCCAGCCCCTCTTGTTCCACTGGACCGAGCACATTAGCCACTTGTCCTCTTCCTGGCTGTTTCAGGCCTGGGGTACGAGGATTCCCCAGACTCCTCAGTTCTGGCCTATAGCAGCTTTTCTTCTCTATTTGGGCTTCTTGGTTGGAAAACAAACATTTCAGACCCCTTTAGCTGCCTTTCCTCTTGAACATCTGACCATGATGGGGCAAGAACAGCTTCTTCCATTGCAGTGCTTATGGGCAAGGTGTAGGAAGGGTGTTGGAAGAGACAGCATGATCCTACAGGTATAAATCTTCCTCCTTATAAACCTTCCACCTCTTTTTTTTTTTTCTTTTTTTTTTCCTCCCCCCCATCACTCAGAACTTGGCAGGACTCAGTGCCCTGGTGTTTCTCCAGGTGGAGGCAGGTTTGGCTTACTAAAATGAGCTGAGTGGCTCAGGGGAGAGAAAAAAAAAAAGCTGATGGAGAAGAAAGAAGGTGTACTCCTCGCTGCATGTGTGGGTGAGATTTTTGGAGGTGCCTCTCAGGCTCTGGCATCCCTGCTCTCTGAAAGAGCTGTGGAAACTTGGCAGTCGGGCTGTCTTGTGTCATCCTCATGAAAATTCAGTCAAATTGGGAGCAGATACCCGTCTGCTCGGCAGGTCTCTGAGGAGCCCATGTGACACTTTGGCAGCCAAACCCTGGAGAGTAGTTCACAGCCCCAGGGTGCTGCAGGCTGGTTGTCCCCTCCAGCCTTCCTTGGTGGAGACTTTTCGTGAGCAGCAGCTACTGTGGAGCAGGAACAGCAGGGAAGACACAGCTTGTAGGAAGCTCCTGGGAGACAGGACAAGGTCTGCAGGATGGGAGAGACCATAGGATGCTGCCAGCCAGTGCCTGGTTTGGGATGACCCAACAGCCTGGCTGTGCCATGCAGTGCTTGAGTGCCCTGTAGAAGGTGCCATCTTTTCTACCAGACTCAGTTTTTTTTCCCTAGATGGGATTATCTGTGCTCTCATGGCGTTTTTCCCGAGTTTAAGGGTGTGAACACTAGTCTCCTGGCCTTCTTCCAGGCTGAACAATTGCTTTCGGCATCCCTTATTTCCCCCCCCACCCCGCTGTTGGGTTGTGCTCTTTCCCGGGGCTGGTGCAGGCTCCCTCTTCCTCCAAGGAAGGTGCTTACAAGGGTGCTGGGAGGATGGCAGGGGGAGCACAAGCCTTGCCGGACCTCCAGGATGTCTTTCAGGGTGGGCTGGATCTGCCAGCCAAGCTGGCTGTCTGGGTAGCCCGTGCTGGGGGGAGGCAGGCTGCTTGAAGTCAGCGGGAGCCTTCCCTTTGATTTGACTGAGGCTCAGATCAGCCCCTGGATTTTGGGAAGAGCTCAGTGAATCTCCGTGTCCAGCTGCTGGTGTGGGGATTAACACTGGGAGGTGTGGGTGAAAGCTGGAGCTGTGAGCGGTGTGACGGGGGCCTGGTGGCCTTGGGCACGTGGTGGGGATTATGGGCAGATGTCCTCCCTGCTGCCTGCAGCCCTGGTCCCAGCCGTGCTTTTGGAGATGGGATGGGGAGTTTTGGGGTCTGTACATCCCTGCCTCCACAGAGGAGGAAGAAACCCCTGTCATGTGTGAAGGAGGGGGGTTTTGGGTGCGAACTGCTTGCTGGTGACCCCATGGAGGAGACGACAGCCGCTCGCCACTGGGGATCTGCCCTGTGCAAGCTGCTGGTGATGAGGAGAGGAGGCTGGGGAGGGTCCCCAGCCCCTGTTCTGGAGGCTGATGCCTGCCTCTGCCCTGCCCGGGGCTGGTTTTCGGGGGCGCAGGCATTCCAGGAATTTGTGAGGAATTAGGGGGTGGGCAGGGAAGAGCGGGAAGACTCCTGCAACACGAACCATCTGGCCTCCTCGGTCTCTCCGCGCGGCAGTGTCTGGGATAAAGGAACTGATCGAAAACAGACATTGTTTGAGACAATAAAACCGTATTACACGTTAATGAGAAAATACATTTGAGAGCCGAGGGCCTGGGGCAAGCTGGGTGTTCTCCTCCCGACCCGTGCATGGCTGGGTGCTGTGCTGCCCGCAGGCAGCGGCAGCTACTTTTCTCTCTGCTGTGGGTTCGCTCAGCGAGCCAAGGTGCTGCCGGCAAGCGTGGTTTGGGCAAGGCATGCTTTGCTGGGGTGTATGCCCCTCTTCCCCCATCGCGTGGCGGAAGAAAGCGTGATCCCAGCAGGGGGGAGGCAGAAAGGAACCCTGCCCTCTACTGTGCATAGCCCTGGAGGGGCTTGCACAATTTTGCGCCCCCCCCCCCCCCCCTTTTCATTCCCACTTGCATACTCAGCCCTGGGAGCCTGTGGGGCCTCAGGCTTGTGGAGCTCCCCGCTCCCAGTGAATAGAGCGGGTTAGGGCCTGTTCCCTGGCTGACGGGTGAGTGGCACAGCCCACCTCCCATCCGCCCGGCACAGCATTCATTCCCTGAGCGGCCGCAGAAGAGCCCTGCGGCCTGTGCCTGGCCCTGCTGAACCCATGGCCTCGAGGACCATAACGCTGTGCATTGCTGATGCTGCTTATCAGATCCTGTGGGCCCTGATTTCCTTCCCTCTCCTCACCAGCTCATACCTAGCCCCACGGGGTGGGCAGACACTCTCTGCCTCTTCTCTGGCAGGGTGGCCATGGCTTTGCAGAGCCCTTTCTGGCTCCCCTCTTTGCTCTTTGGGTCCTGGCATTCCACTGTTTCTTCTTCCTGGAGCTGGGTGTCCGCACGTTCTCTGCTTCACGTCCCCTCCTGCAAGAGAGCTGGGGTGCCTTTGAGAAGAAATCCAGGGTGTATCTTCACCTGGAAAATATTATTGACTCATCCAGGCTTAAAGTCA
The DNA here is from genome assembly GCA_025769975.1 of Gallinago jamesoni. Taxonomy (NCBI): domain Eukaryota; kingdom Metazoa; phylum Chordata; class Aves; order Charadriiformes; family Scolopacidae; genus Gallinago; species Gallinago jamesoni. The sequence continues at coordinate 3,067,505 of JAOQGH010000004.1, forward strand.
GGTTGTAGTGATCCTACAGCTGGGCTTTCAGGCTTCCTGGTACCCTGCTTTTTTCTATGGGGCTGACCTTTCCCAAGGGATCTGGGGGAGCAGACAGCTCTGGATCCTAGTAATGGCAGAAGTTTTTAAGTAAGGGAGAAGTAGGGGTTTAGAAGGTGGGGATGGGGAAGCAAAGGGGCTGTGGGGGGGACACGTCTGGAGTCTGATCTTTCTTCACCTCACGCAGGAGCAGGGAGCTGACAGTCCATGACAAAGGCCCCTTTTCTTCTCTGGGCTGGTGTTTTCATAGTGTTGGGTTACATCCCCCTTGCTTTTGGGGGTGGGTGGGAAGGGGGCATTGATAGAACCTGACACAGCCTACATGATGTAATGTTATTTTTTCGGTACCGAAACGAGGCAATTTTTCACTTGAAGTCAGCAGAATTTATGTTGAGCCCTGCTGTAAGGAGGGAACCTGGGCTTGGGGGTACAGGATGGGGTCTCCAACCCGACCCTACATACCCCAGCACTGCCTCCAGCCCTGCCACAAACCCTGCTGCCTGCACGGAGGTAACAAGCACATCACCCTTGGACCCTTCCCCCTTCCCCCTACCCCTCGCCTCGTGCTTGAACTGAAATATTTTAATTAAAACAGATTCTGTTGGGAGCATTGAGCCAGGAAAGCGCGCTGCAGACCCTGCTTTCAGTGTTCGGGCCCTCAACATCTGTTTCCTATTGAAAGCTCTTTGGAAAGTAGAGCTGGCCCCTCCTCCCGTCCCCAGTTTCAGTCCATTTGGAGACCAACGCACAGCCTGGCTTTCCAGGGGCTTGTCCTCCCCCCAGCTCAGCCTAGTTGAAGTTTTGGTCAAATAAAAATAAACAAATGAAGTTGATTGCGGGCAGCAGGGAGGCTCACATCTCATTGCATGCATGGGGCTTTATCAACGTGATGCCCCCCAGAGTGGGTGGGGAGTGAGGATGGGGTCTTTGCACTTACCCAGCAAGGAGGGTGAAAAATTATTAGCCTTGCTGGTGGTGATGTGTACAGGAAAAGCTGTTTGTGTCCTATAAAGAAAAGCTCTGCCTGTTCTTCTGGCTGGGAGCAAATGATGCTAACGGTTCGAGCCTGAGTCACAGTTTGCAGCTCAGCCATTAGCATCTGCTCTGCTTTCTGTCATGCTCTTTTCATCCAGGATGGTCCAAGGGGTGGGGAGGTCCAGGTTGCCTTGGGTAGTTGCGGTCTGGGTGGGAGGATGTTTGGAAAAGCAATCCTAAGTGGATGGAGTGGTTGGTTGTGGGCTCTGTTGGGATGAGGCCTCTTGTTCCACAAGGGCGCCATTGTGATCTTCCAGCAACACATCAGTGTGTTAAAATTGTTGGTATTTTGGGAGAGGCAGCTCCCATGAAAAAATGTGACTCTGAATTGTGGGAAAGCTGGGGCATGTAGAGGAAGGAGTGCTGGACCTGTATGAGGAGGAGGGGACACGATGTGTTATCAGTGACCATCAGGTCTGGCCCATCCGTAGCTTGGAAAAGCTAGAGCATGGACCACCTCGTGCCGGACTGGCTGAGGAAGGCTGAGGCACGTTGATCTGGCTAGGAAAGGCAGCGTTTTACTCAGTTTGTTGAGATCTGGTGGACTCATGCAGCATGAGAAGGAAGAAGACCCATCAAGGCTTTTTCACTACACCGGTAGAGTTGTTGATGTGTCTGTAATACTTCCTGGCTGGTTGTACAATAGATTTACAGGTTAAAGGCAGTCTGCGGTGGCAAGCACTCTCCAGGTGATAAAAAGTGGATTTGAGGATGTGACTTTAGGATTTGAACAGATTCGTTGCTGTTGAGGCTGTTTGCTTTAGTTATTTAAATCTGGCTGGTTTGCAGTCTGGAGTCTTTTCCTCTTCTCTTTGACCCCCCTTCAGTTTCCCAAGCAAATACACCCTGGATTTGGTCCCATGAGAGCTGTCACGAACTCCTCTCTCTGAAGGAGTTGCACCCCTCATGAGATAATGCTGTGTCCCCAGCCCAGGCAGACTGGTGGGTGGTGGGGTTGAGCAGAGGGATGGGAGATGGGTGGGTTGGAGAAGGGAGGTCAGGGGACCAAGTTTCCAGGAAGGTTGCTGTGCTGCCAGCATTTGCTGTGGAAAGCCGGAGGTTGCAGCCATGTCCAGATGTGGAGAGGTCAACCCAGCGCCCTCCTGCACGGGGAGGGGAGAGGTTCCTCTCTGGCCATTTTAACAGAGTGCTGCCGCCATTTGGGAGTGCAGTAGGGAGTGGGAAGAAGATGGAGCATGGGTGGGTGGGGGGGGGTAAAGGAGGTTGAAAAACTACAAGGAGAAATGTAAACCTGTGTAGCTTGTGAGAGCTGATTCTTACCACATTAAAGGGTTTAAAAGAAGGTTGTTTCTCTTCCCTTTCCTGGAACTTTTTCCTGACCCCTTTCAAATTGAAAAGCTTTATCAAGTGTTAGTGGCTTTTCTTTTTTGTGATTGTTGCTTTTGGCTTGAAAGGCAGGAAGCAAACAAAAGCGGTGTGTGCTGCTCTGGCTGCCGTAACCCCTCTCCCCAAAACAGTGGATGCTTTCCAGTGTCCATATTTCAATGCAGTGTTATGGTTTGGGTGGCAGGGAAGGGAGGCTGCTCAGCTGTGAATGAATACATCTGCTTGGTTAGGGAGACCTCCTAGTCCTGCTCTGAGGTGTTGCTGGCCTCCTTGGAACATGCCTGGGTGATGGTGGTTCCTGGTTGTGTGGTGACTTAAGAAGGGAGATTTGGCTAAAATGGTGATGTGATGAGCAGGTCTTGATTTCCTCGTCTCCTTCCATCTCCTGGCTCAGGTTAGGCCTGTGTGGTCACCTGTGTGACCATCCTGCTGGCAAGAGGTAAGGTGTGGACACCCTGTGATTTGTCCAGATAGGGGTGATGGGGAATTAAGCCCCTTCCCCAGGATTCCTGTTCCTGTAGGTTACCAAACCATCCTGCACTCTCCTGCCCTGTGTTTTATGTTCCTGGTGATAGTTTTCTGGCTGCGATGCTCCTCTGGTGTCAGGACCAGCTGCTGTGTGAAGATGCACGCATGTGCGGGACACGGAGGTTGTGTGTATGAATGAGTAAAGTCTCGGAAAGAGTCTTAACATCATGTTTATCTCACGGAAGAGGAATTTTTTGATGAAGAGTCGCAAAATCATCCATCTTCCCCCTGTTGTTTTGGCAGCAGTGTCACCCATGAGGATGTGTCCTACCCGTTTCTTAGGGGTGTTTCTTCAGACGTGTGTGCAAAAAGCCCCTGGGTGCCTTTGCCGACCTTGTTTTATACTGTGGTGTTGGTGTTTGCTCTCAGCAGCTGAAGAAGAGCTCTTGTTTTTTTCCTCTCCCCCACCTTTTATTAACATATGGACAAAGATAACTGCGTATGTGAGTTGTTTTCACTTGCTTTGATGTCCTTGCAGCCTTAATGAAAAGATCATTTCTAACGTGCAGGAGCAGTGGCCTGGACTGCAGTGGGGTTCACTCCCCACCTCTCCCCAGACAGCGAGTGGCGTGTTGGGAACAAACTGCAAACTTGGCGCAGGCAGGGGGAGCGTAAGTGAAAGCTAATTGGAAGCAGCCCTGACTTGCACTCTGCTGGAGCTATTTACAATATCTTTCATGCGGTGACTTATTGAGTTATTCGCTCAAAGGAAAAAAAAAAAAAAGTCCCTGCTTATTTATAGCAACGGTGGTAACCACTGATACATGAGCTGGCTTGGACGTGGAAGCATCTGTCCTGGTCAAACCTTTGGCTATTAATTCACATCTTTCACCCCCCAGCCCTGGATGCAGTGAAGCACATATGTGATTGTTGCCGTCTGGGGGGTTGCATTTGGGTACCGGAGACCTTTCAGACCTTTCTTTTACATTCCTGACCGAGGTCCCATATCATTGCACCATCCTGGGCTGCTGACTCTAACACCCTTGGTCTCCTGCTGGGTAATGCCTGTTGGGTGGTGGTTTTTCATGGTTGGTTCAACTGGCGTGGTTGCTCAATGTTGCGTAGCTGGCTGGGTGAGGGTGGTGCCTGGCATTGCATCGGACCAATTTTATCTGGGGGCTGGGAAGAGGGAGCATTCAACATCGGTTTTGGAAGAGGGAGGAACATGTATGTGTCTTGCACTGGGTTTTGGGTGCAGGGTGTCCTCGTGTGGAGCAGGGCTGGCCCAAGCAGGTGTGAAGGGTGTCTCAGGGTCAATCAAACAGGAATGGTCCAAGTGGGGACACAGGTCTGTGCCATGGCTGAAGTCTTGTGTGGACCCTGGCCATCGCTGCCATTTTAGCTAGGCCTCTGACTGTATGCTCAAGTCTGTAATCCTGACTCATCCCTGATCTGCACTGTATCCAGACCATGGGAATGTTATTTTAGTCTGGGGAAGACGCGTGGTGTATGTGAACTATCTGCCTGCCTGAAAATGCTTGTTCCACCTTCTACATCACCCTGGTTTCCCAGCGATTGGCTTCTGCCCCTGCCTCCCGCTGATCTTGTTGTTATTTTTTTTTTTTGAGCCTGGCACTGATGCTTTTGATGTTCCCAGCCTCCTATCTCTGCACGGCTCCTGCAGTACCAGCCCCGTGCCTTTCATTACCGCGTTAACAAACTCGAGTCGTGCCTAACGAGGACGCCTCATACGTTATGCTAATGATCAAGAGACATGTTAATGATATTTTAGAAGCCTAATTAGTGGAATATATAACTATATGCAATTTGGTAATGGACTGTGACAAGAAGTTGTTAAAAGGGGGCTTGACAAATCCAGTTGCATGTGGCCTCAGACAAACAGTTGCTGAGAATAGATGAAGAGAAGCGGGGTCTCTGCGTGCATGTATGTGCTTGCGTCTCGCCTCCCCATGCTAAAGGGTGTGTTTTTTTGGCGCCTGCGCTCATCAGCCTGACTGACACAAGCTGGTTTTTTGGCTCTAAATTTTCTATTCTGCTTCTTGAACTGACGTGACCAAAGCTTCAATTTATGGGCACAGTAATTTTCTCTCTCCATCTGTCGATATCTGCACGCATATGTATAAAACACAGTCAGTCTGTCTGCACGGGGAAGGCTGCACTGCGTATGACCAGAGCTGGGGTGGACCTGCTGTTATCCACTGCTTGGGAGGAAACAGAGGAGTTGTCAGAGCAGCACCGGGTCTCTTTTGAGCTGTGTATGTCCCCTGAACATCTCTCTTATTGGCGGCTCTTCCCAAGATAGATGCACAGCCGTGCTTGAGCATGCACAACTTCTCATCTATGGGAGAGGACCAGAAGTTGTGCAGGACTTCTGTCAAGCAGATCCTGAAAACACCACCTTAAATGTGAAAGTTACCAGGAGGTGGGCTCCTTGGCGCCTGTTTCTCTTCCCTGAACAATGGAGAGAGCAGTCTGGCTATAGATAACTCCCCATGAGCAATTGCAGATACTTCTCAGGGTTTGGTTTTTTGTTTTTTTTTTTTGGTTGACATGCTTTGTGCAAGGCTTGAAAGCCGGTTGCCTGGTTCCAGGCCAGGGCTGAGTGTTTGGAAATCTGACCTCCTGTCTTAGTTGGGCCAAGAGTAGTTTGAGCCTTAAAAAAACAGGCTGGACATGGGTTTGAAGAAGTGCCAGCTGGATGGTGTGATTTTTGTAGCCAGCACCTCTGATGATTCGACTCCATGGCCCATCCAGTGGGGATGATGTTAACAACACAAATCTGTGTCTTGTGCTTCCCAAGTCATGGATAGGAGCAGAGATGACCTGCTAAAAACAGCAGGGTTGTTGTTTGTTATCCATCCCATCTCAGACTTCCTGAGGTGAGGTAGACTGCTGCTTTGTGTGTCTGACATCTCTTCTGCTTATTAGAAGAGGAGCCTTCTTCTGGCATCCCATGGGAGAGGAGAAACCTGTTTTTTCTTCCAGGCTCTACTTCATCACTGCTGCATGACCTGGGGTAACTTGTGTTGCTGCAGTGCTGGAACCTCTCATGTGGGGATAAGTTGACTGTCCTTCTCTGACAGCAACTGAAAATAAGATAAAGAGTGGGGGCGAAGGGTTAACAGTATTAATTCCAATTGCTTATGAAGCAGTACCAATTATTAGATCTTATTTCTTGATATCAAGCTTAATTTTTGTCCATCCTTAATGACTTCCCAGTTTTCCCAGCTGTATCCTGAGAGCTGCACCATTTATGCCTCTTCATATGTATGACTTCAGTACCTGCCCTAAAATCAAGACTTTAATAAGATTAAATTCCCATTCAAACTTCCACTTTCTTATTATATGAATATTGTCATAATACCTCTCTCTGTGAAGGAGGCACTGAATTGAAGGGATGGGGGAAAATGTATGTGGCCTTTTAAAGGGTTTCTAAGTGGAGGGCTGGGTGAGAGGAGTGGGATTAGATGGTCCTGTTTGGTGTGGAGATGTGCTTCCATCCCAGGTGTCTCTCTGGACTGCATGGGCATCTGTGGTCCTGAGGACCCTGCCTGTTCCAGCTGGGAGGAGAGACGGATCTGTGATTGGGAGCTGACCCCAAGGCAGCTTGCTGTCACTGGCTCTGCCTCAAATATCTGAATTGGGCATTTGCAACTGCTTTGAAGCTTGGAGAACTTTCATCCTGTTGATTTTTCTCCTCCCTTTAAATATTTTTTTTTTAAGATGTTAAATTTCTTTTACTTATTTGGTGATTTTTTTTTTTTCCCCTTGCTAATAACTAAATTATAATGAGGCTCCCATTGGGAATTAAGAATATAAAAAAAACCCACATAAAAACCCCTGCAGAAATTATCTCTCCCCCCCCCCCTTTTTTTTTTCTTTCCAGTGCAATCCGTTCTGCATAATAGCTCTTTGTCTCGCTGGCAGATAGGCACGGGGGAGGCCAGGAATCGGCGGTGAGGCGGTGGTGGCGTACAGAAGAGTTTCATGCCATCCTCGGCCAAATGGCACAAAGTTCCCTTTGAGGGGTGATTGCAAACTGTGCACCCCCAAGCTCCAGGCAGCGTGTGGGCTTCCTGCCCGGGTACCGCCCTGCCTAGTTTGTGCTGGGGCTCAGATGAGCTCACCTCATCCAGCATCCCTGCCGTGAGACAGGTATAATAAAGCAGGAGAATCTTTACACTCTGCGATTTCATTCCACGGATCAAAGATCAAAGCTGAGGAATACACAGTGATCATAAAATTAACTGCTTTTTCAATTTTACAATGCTTTCAGTGATAAAGAATCATATAAATTTAATATTAATTAAACACTTAGCTTTTAACCTCCTCCTGCATCTACTTTTGGCTCCTTGTTGGGGAAAAATTAATTGGGCATCTTAAATCTTGCGTTACTAAATGCTTTGACAGGGGGTTTCAAAAGCACTTAGAACTTGAACAAAATGTATTTGCACCATTCGTCCTTCCACTCACCTAATTGAAAATCTTAGAGGGGAAAGGGAGGGGGCAGAGGAGAAGATAGAAAAAGGTACCATTTTATGGGTTTGTTTCTTAAAAGGGGAAAAAAGGGGGGGAAGGAAAAAGGCATAACTTATAGCTGCTCTTATGGTCTCGGCTTTAATTCAATCCCCGTCACGCTTAACACCTTGCAAAATGGAAGCGATTGATCTTCTATTACAGATGGCCTATTGATCAGGAGCTGGGGTGCTGGTGGCACACTGCTGCTCGCTCCCGTGGCGTGATCGTCTCACGTGTTTCCCTCTATCTCCAAATTCTGCTCTGAAAAAGACCTGTCTGCCTTGTGCGTTGGTTGTGTGGGGAAGATGTAAACATCAGTGCACGTCTCTCCCTGCCTACCGGTATGGTAATGTATATTATTAGCTTCCCAACCATTGAAACGCAGCTGCCTTTGGGGTAGAGCCCAGCAAGCAGCTTTTTAGTGGCAAACAGCAACACTTCATGAATGTGCGAGGAAGGAATTGCAAAATACTACCGTCATGATCCAAACCGGAAAGATTCAGTGGGAGGAAAGCTCTTGGAAATCAGTAATGTTGCAAAAGACCTAAGGAGCACAGCGGAGAGCAAATTAGATGTGTTATTTGCAGTGTGGTTTGGCAAAAAGCGTAGCAGTGGGCTTTCTGGGCTGCAGAGGCCACACTTGATAGAGCAGGAGAGATCTTAGTTCCTTTTCCTAACTGGGTATGGCATGTGTCTCCAGACATCTTATTAATGCAACGATAGTGGTGAAATAAAGGGAGTTGCAGGAACTCCAGATGCATGGGATTGGAGCTAGGGAGTTATGGAGATAAATTCTCCCTTTGTGGTGGAATCTTGTTAATTTCCATGGCAGACCAGGTAACCCACCAGCAGCCACTCTCCAAGGGGATGTTAAGTGCTAGCACGTGGTAGGAAATACCTGGACTGAGAGGAACTTAAGAAAATAAATGAATGAGCGACTCTAGGATGTAAGGAGTAGAAGCTCATTAGATGAACAGCATTTTACCTATTTGTACTGTTTCTTTGCACAGCACTGAAGTTTCATAGTGTCTTTAGTAAATGCAAAGGAGTAATAGCAGCAGAAGACTTCCTACAGGCTTGTGATCTTGGCTGCAAATTACAGAGAGCAGGTCTTTCCAAGTGTGTGTTAATGGGATTGCGCAAGCAGCACATGGATAGCTTGATGGTGAGCCCAGCAAATTAGAGGCACCCCTAAACCAGGTATGTAGGGTCGACGTGGTCCACGGCTAAACTTCTGGAATGGGATTTTTGAGCAGTGTGGAACTAATGATTGATTGGTTGGTCTTCTATTTGGGATTCTTGATCTGAGTTTGAATTCAGGCTTTCTTGTCGATTTTGGGGGTGGTTAAAGAATTTTTTTCCAAAAAATAAGCTTGTTTTTGCCAAGTTTAGGGAGCAAATATTGCCACATTTCTTCTCCCTGGATGAACTTATGAGGGCTCTCAGATGGTGAGGAACTGTTAAATGCGTAGCACAGAGCTGTCCCCAGACTAGGAACGGGGTGCTGAAATTCAGGATGGACAAGGGATGAGTTGAAAAGTAAGACCAGAAGCAGGGTCTAAATAGCATTGCTTGGATTATACTGCAGGGGGCAAAAGCTGTAAGGGGCTGGAGGGATTTTGCAGTATGCTGTGTGGATGGCACTATTTTACATACCTCCTCTTCTATTTTGAGCTCCCGATTGTTTGAAGGGTTCTTTTTAAACTGGGGAAATTGGGGGAAGCAGGCTAACCTTACGCAGCTCATCATGGACAAATTCCAGGAGGCTGTTCTGTTGGTTTGTTTTCTTCTTTTTTTTTTTTTTTTATTTTTAATTTCTTTGAGGGTTTCCCCCTCCCATTCATGGAAGGTTGACCACTTACATTTTAAGGACTAATCCTTTAAAGGACCAGTGTAACAAAATGCCTGAAGTGGGCAAGGCTCTTTGCCTTCAGGTGTGTAGATAAATCCCAGGCTCTGCATATTTTTGTTTTGGGACTCAGTCCTTACTTGTAGACCGATTCTTGGTTTGTTTAATAAATGTGTTGCAAGTCAGGATGTGTTTTCAACCAGGACTAGATGAAGAATATGCCAGTATCCAAAGACACCTCTGAAGTTTGGTACCAAGCATCCCATGTCACCATGGGCAGTTGCTTGCTTCTGTCTTCCTTCTAAAAACTCCCAGTGCTGGGCTAGAGGCTGGCAGTTGCTTAAATAAAAAGCTTAGGTTAGCCGAGCTCTCTGTATGCAGCTGTGGAAATGCTTTGATACAGATTGTCCTCCAGGATCCATAAGAACAGTCATTGAGAAACAGCATTACACCAGCAAGGGTTTTCTAAGTAGTCCTTTGTGCTTCAGAGTGTAAGATAACGTTAAGGGGAGGACACCGCGTGGTGCTGCTCGCCCGCCGTCCCCACCAGCAGCAATAATGAGCAGAGGGAAAGTTCTGCTCTGCTTCCCTCTCCCTGAAGGCTCCATTTTTAAAGGTTTCCATTTCTTTAGGATTGCTAGCAGCGGAGGAAGGTCTCACAGGTGACAGAGTGCCTTCGAGGCCTGGATGGAGACCCTGCTGACCTCTGCTGTGGTATAGAGAACATAGAGGGACTTGGCACGATGGCACAGCTTGTGCTGGAGCTTTGCACAGTTGGAGGGGTGATGCTGTGAAAAAGGTGGGGGGTTTGTTGAGACCTCAGAAGATACTGGGAGGGATCAGCAGTGGGCTTAAACCAGGGTATTCCTGCTGGTGATGGAGGAGCTTTTGGTTTTTGTGCCTGCAGCTGTGTGGAGGGCAGCGACCACAGAACTGCTGGTTTGGTTTGCATTCAAACCCCTTTGGTAATGTTCCTGGGTTGCCCGAGTCTTGCTCTTGGGATAAGATGAGAGACCTCATTCCTAGCCAGGTTTGAAAAGCAGACTTGGGCCTCAAACAGCTTTTAAAAATGTTGGTTCTTCTTCAGGATCTTAATTCTCAAGCAGAGGTGTGCTGACTGTGTGTCGACCGTGTGCCTATGGGTGTGTGCACTTTGTGGTGGATGTAACTCAAGCCTCGTCAAAACAATTTCATGCTTTAACGAAACTTACACAAATCCAGATTTTGGTAAGAAGAGGAAATGTTTCAGCTTTGGATGGTGCCTGAAGCAAAGCAGTGTTGGGTGGTAGAGCTGGGGAGGATTGTTATGGTGCCAAAGAGGCTGCAAGCAGCATGGTTGAAGGGGGTGTTCAGGGCACGTTTGCAGATGCAAGAGTTGTTACACTAAGATTTAAAGAAAAAAAAACAAAACCCAAAACCTCTTGAATTCAGTGGGGGCAGCATGTTCAAGCCTGAACCTTCTCGGCATGGTGATCCCACAGCACGTGGACTGCCTGGTGTCCTGGTTCTGGTAGGGATAGGATTAATCTTCACAAGGAGCTGGAACAGGACGTAGCCCTGACGGCTGACTTAAGGTGTTGCTCAGTATAGAGCTGAGGGTGGTGGTGTGTGTGTCCCGTCAGTGAGCAGTTGTACACTGATCATGTTTTGTATATTCCTTTATTGGTATTACTGTTGTCGTTTTCCCCTTTTCTTTGCTGCTCTGTTAAACTGCCTTTATCTCAACCTGTGAGTTTTGCCGCCTTCTTCAGATTCGCCCCCGTCCCACCGCAGGGAGGGGGAGCGAGCGAACGACCGCGTGGTTCTTTGTTACTGGCTGGGGCTAAACCACGACAACCTGGTACCAATGTTTGGAAACAGGGCACGACTTGCCCCACCAGCCTTTACCCTGGCCAGAGCCTGCCATCCTGGCAAAGCTCTCCCGGCTCACCATATCCCCACGCCTTTTTATTTTGGGGGGCACTATAATGAATTGTTGGTTATATCCTTGCTGTGTTCAGGCTCTTAGTGGGGCCAGGGCCTGAAGGCGGATATGGCTCAGTACCGGTCACTTTGCCAGCACTGGCAGGAGGAAGAAAGTGTTTGAATTTGGGTCAGTTGCTCACCGGTGCTCCTCGGGGAGGCTCTGGTTTCTTGTTCTTACAGAATGGGATCGCCCGGTTATGTTCAGAAAGGCTTGCGGGAGCTCTTGTTACCTGCTCCAGCCATGGAAAATTAACTCTGTGCATACAGTTTGCTCTGGGGAACTTTGCAGTCTTTTGCTCTTAATTCATGGTATTTTCTCTAGCTTTTCCCTCTAGTCTCTTTTCCATAAAAGTAAGTAAAAGAAAAAAAGAAGGCAGGCAGCAGAGAGGAGAAAGTGGCTGCCAAAGGGCCAGTCTTCCAGCAAGGGGCATAGACCTGCTAGTGAAGCCATCGGTCCCACTGAGAGCAGGAATGGAGCGTAACCGAGCCAGGATGAGCAACGAGCAGCCCGTGCTGCTGCCTGCTGCTCTGGGAATGCTTCATTTCTCCATGGTGAGAGTGTTGCATGCTCCTTGGCCAGTCGGGGCTATTCAGCCCGGAAAGGGGACTTGAAATGGGTCTCATCCCAGCATGAGCAGCACCTCCAGCCCCTGCCTGTGGCAGGGCTGCCTGCACCCCTACCCCTGCCTGCTCGGCTGTGCCACATCCTCATCCCCATCCACCCAAGGCATATTTCTCCTTGGCCCCAACACATGTGATGTCATGTTCCCATCATATTCCTGCACCTCTGTAGCGTGCAGAAAGCTCTGTGCTTTAGCTGGGCGCATGGAGAGGGAAGGAGACCCTGCCACCCTGCTTGGGCAAAGCCCCGTCCTCAGCTTGTGGGGACATCCCTCCCCTGTGCGCTGCTCACCCCCCCTCCTGCTCTCCTTCCTGCCATCGGAAGGAGGGAAAGAAAAGGAGGAACAACCATATGAAAAAAATGTTAATTTATTAATCACAGAATATATAGCAGTTCATCTGAAATGCTGTTGCTATGCCAACACCCTGGGAGTTTATTTTCTTAATCCAGGAGCGAAGCGTTTGGTCCCCCGCTCTCCTGCTGAGCTATTTGAATATGTTGCTGCTGCCGCCGTATCTGTTTAAAAGGGGGAAGGAGGGGAAAAGGGAGAAAAAAAAAAATAAAGTAGGCTAAACCACCAAAGCAGTCAGATGCAAAGCAGTAAGAAGCCTTTCTCAGTGCGACTTAGTAAAAATGACACAAATTAATATACTCTACTTAAACCAGACCAAGATTAATGCTTCTCTTTCAGAGCAGCTTAGTCCAACTGTCACTCGACAAGCGTTCGTCGGACAAAATCAACACTAATCAACATTTATTCCTCTCTTGCCCTTGGGTCTGAGGAGCGTAGAGCGGGCTGCACCATTCTCCGGCTCGTCTCGCCACGCTTTTCACCCTCCATCCAGCTTTGCCATATATCACCCTTCCTCTCTGTGCTTCTGCTTGTACGGATCCACACGCTAAGCTATCAGGCTACATTAGAGGCATGATAGATTTTCTGTTTTAATTTACATCTATTATATTACAACATAACAGATCTTGATTCAGTGGAGACCAGTGTCTCCTATAGCCAGACTCTTTGGGAAGATTTCTGCATTAACTTATTAAGGCTGGTTGGAAAGTGGCTTCAGATAGACTCACCTTCCTCTCGCCTCCAAGTGCTGAGCAAAGGTGTCGTGGTGCATCTTGCTCAGGGAGGCTTGTGGCCATCTCGGCTGGCTTGGCATGGAGCTGGGAGGCAATGGCTTTGGAGAGGACAGGCTGTTGGAGGAGACCTGCCTCCTGTGCTCTAGACCCTGTAGCAGTGCAGAGGGGAGAAGGGCTGAAACCAGCTGTTTATTTTGGCAGGGTGGTGTGTGTGTCTTCCTATTTCTTGGGCAGGGATGCTGAAGCCACGAGTGCTGGCATGTGTAGGGTGTCAGGGTTTTGCTAAGATTCACGGTTCATTTCTCGTGGCCAGGGTACCATTTCCTGCCATACCTTCACAGTAGGGAAGGGATAAGTCTGACCTAAGGTCTGTCTTAAGATCTCGGTGGGGCTGCACTCCAGCTGACTTTCCCTTTGAGCATTAGGTCTGTCTTGTCTGGTTGTCCAGAGGGTCTGTAGTGAACAGTAAAAGGCGGAGGAGTGGAAGAAACTGGAGCATGTTGTGTTCGTTTCCTCTCCGATGAGCGGAAAACCAGTGAAGGTCATGATGCTGCTGTGCCCAGCTCTGTGTAGCTTGAAGAGCTCTTCCTGTTCTTGCAACCTTGGGTTATTAAAATGGGAGGGAGAGGAATCCCTATTCCACCTTCCCGTTTTTGTACTTAGTGTACAGTGCTTTTCCCCCTGATTCACCTGGCACTTTTCCCAGTGCCACTGATAGACGTATAAACCTGGACAAGACTGTCTTACAGTTTCCTAGATAGAAGCATATGGGAGTTAAGCTCTTGGACAGACTAAAATCAAGGTGGTTCTTGCTCTCTTTAGTTCAAGGAGGACAGCAAACATACTCTTGCTTCACAGACTGAAAGAGTAAATATAAGACCAAAAGCCAGATGAGAAGTAGTAACTAATGCAATGTTCAGGCACCCTCTTCTTCAGGTTGTGTGTGCAAGTGTAAATCCACCTGGGGAGGTGGTAGACTCACCTTTGTGATGAGTGTCCAGAAACAGGTTAGAAGAATAACTGACGAGGATGCTCTTGTTGAAGTGTTGGAAAAGGGGTCAGTCCGTATGTGTCTGCCTGCCCATTCCAGCCTCCTGACTTGGGGTGTTAGAGGCCAGTCTGCTGTTGGGTCTCACAGTATGAGGTTGTGGCTTATGTGGTTAGCATCTGTTCTGTTCCTGCTGACCGTGGCTAAGAGGTTGCCCTATATTTGGATGGTGTTATGGGTAGCCCTAAGTCTAGCAATTGCTCTCATGGGTTCCTTGCCCCTTGGGGTCCAACACATGTGTCCCCATTGCTGTTGGTAAATTTGTCTCCATAGCATGCTGTTGATGATGGATTGATGGTCCCGGTGGTGGTATCCAGTTAGAAAGCTGTGGTCGGTCTTTCAGGTCAAAGCATAGCTCGGTGATTTTGCTAGGAATCCCATGACCATCTTCTGCCTGTGCTGTTAAATCTAGTTTGGAAAGTTGTAATTTTTCCTTTTTTCCTGGGAACACTTAAATCTGTGAAAGCTGCAACACGGAGGCTTTCACTGCCCTTCTCTGCTGTTGTGGTGCATCGTGCGGAGGCTGCTGGCCGGCAAAGTGCTGGAGCATGCTTCTTCCCAGCCCGGGTGGACCGAAGTCTGGGCTCAGGTAGCTGGTGGGATCTCTCAGCCTTTCCCTCTCTCTCTGCTGGTGTGAATGAAGACTTGATTAATGCGGGCACTTTAGCACAAGTGCCATTTTCCAGGCTGTAGCTCTTGGCACGGGGAGCACTGCCGGACTGGAGCAGAGGAGAACTGCAGGCAGCGTCTGCGTGCCTGTGCGTGCCGGGCGCTTTATGGCGTGCCGGGAGGGGAGCGCCCTGCTTCCCTCCCTGCTCCTCATTGCTCGGCAGTAAAGTAAATGATGCTTGGTATAACTTTGCACTTACAGGACTGCAGCTCAATTTAAAAACAGCCCCAAACTCCAGGAACAAGAGGGGCTCTGTAGCAAGCTCGTCTCTGCAAACCCACCTTGTTAATTTTAATGGTGGGAGAAATTCTCCAGCCGGGGAGAGAGGCGAGGCAGAGATGCTGAAGTTGGAGTGCCAGCAGCCCTCAGGGGTGGGAGGACAGCTGGGGTAAGTCCCAGCCTGTGGGAGACTGGCTGGGGACAGACCTCACTGGGGTGTCCTGGCCCTTTTGATGACTCGTAAATTAGCCAGGCTCTGGATCCAGCTCCAAACAATGGTCTTGAGCCTGGATGCACGCGGGGGACCATGAGGCTGGGTGGAGACCACTCACTCCGAGGCTCCTCCAGGCTGTGGTGCTTTGCCAGCTCTTCAGGGTGGTTTTTGGAAAGGAGATAACATGCGCAGGAATTAATGCTGTTTGTAAAGCACTTGGAGGATGGGAAGAGCTATAGAAGTGCTATAATTAATAGAGGCTGGCTAATTTAATGTTCTGCCTGGACATCATCTCAGCTGATATATATGTAAGGAAAAGCACCTCCATTAGCGCTCAGGGAAATCGTTCCCCCTCCAGTGCTGGGGCTAAAGCAACCAGATTTATTTCTCTTAATTGTCTCCAGGAACCGAAGCTCAAATGTCCCTGAATCTTGGAAGTGGATGTGTCTGTGAGACAGCAAAGCTTTCCAGAATGTCCTTTGTTTATGACAAATACCCAACTGCCCCATGGTTGAGGTGCTGCCACCTCTGTGGCAGAAGACAGCCCAGGTCAGGGCTGGCGGAGAAGTCTGGGGCAAGTATGGCCTGTGAGCTCTTAATGAAAGCTGCATGGGTCTGGAGCAAACTGGTTGCTTCTAGGAGTAAGGGTAAAGTTTGCCTTGGGTATAGCAGTGTGACAGGCTGGGATGGCCATGGGATCGTGCACTTTATTTGGGTCCTGGGAATACCGAGGAAGAAGGTATCTCCTTGGAGGTAGCATATGAAGTAGCAAGTGAGAGAAGATGTTCTGCTCCCTGCAGTGGGATACTTAAGGATATTTGGAGGCAACCAGTATGAAATGGGTGAAGGGGAACCAGTCCTGTCTACTGGGCATGGATTGGGATCTTTGCAAAACTGAAAGGCTCAGGTGCTGAGCACTTTCTAACCTGGATGTCGCACATTAAGCCAGATTTGGGCTACTGTGAATGTCGGCTGCTGCAGTGCTGTTACTGAAAGCTGTGCTTTTTAATGACATATTTATACTGTAGAAAGTCTTGCTTTTGTTTTGTTCGAGGATCTAGTGAAAGCTGCATCTGTTTAATCCGTGCTCTCATTTACCTCTCTGTGCTAGGAATGGGGTGAAATGAAGGAGACGTCCGCCTTTTGCTTTTCTTTTTACTGCTGTAAGCCCTTACTTTAGTTTTTTGGTAATGTGTTTTTGTAGCTGCGTCTTGAGTGCTGGTCAGCACATCCCTCCTGGCCTCTTCTCCCAGTGTGAACTGGGACTGGGCTCCAAGATCCATATATAGCTCTTGAAGAGGTTTTCAGAGATGCTGGCTGGTTTCTGTCCAGCTTTGGATGTGCTTGGCTCACTGGGAAGCCGGGTTATTCCCTGCGCCTGAATATGGTGTTGGTGCCTGCCCAAGACTGAAGGCATTGGCCTTATATGCATAGGAGCAGGCAGTTTCTATATAAATGTTTTTATAAGGGCTATAAACTGCCGTGCTTTGGAGTGTGAGCCAACCGCTGCACGCTGAGCTCAGGGGAAACTTCCCTGCGAGCATCTCGTCTGAGCTCCTGCTCCACCGGGCTTGTTGCAATGGTATCTGCAAACTCGAGAGCCGCCTGCACCAGACAAGGGATGGGGGGAGCAGGCAGGGGATGGGGGGAGCCAGGGCAAGGCTTGACCCGCTCCTGATGGCAGCTGGTGCTTGTTGGCGTGGGGAAGCAACCCTGAAGGAGCTGGGGTGTGAAACCAGCCACCTCTCCCGGAAAGTTTGTGGGTGTCTGTGTATACACATACCCACAGCCCCCCCAGCAGCCAGGGTGAATTCGGAGGCAACAGATACCGCAGCAGGACTCGATAAGTGACCTTCTCCTGGGTCACTGCCTGCCGGGGTCAGTTGGCTGCTCAGCTGCATATCAGGGATGCTTTTCCCTGCTAGCGAAAGAGCAAAGGAGAGTTCCTGCTGGAGGAGGAGGGCTGGCAGCCCCCGTGGACCTGACCCTCTGGGCCTGCTGTGTCTGGAGCTGGTCCAAAGGATGTGCGGGAGGAGCCAAGGCAGAGGGAGAAGGAAGGGCTGCTGCAGCAAGTGGGCTGGCCAGTACTGTATTTCATGAGCCTGAGCTGGCCCTTACGGTTGCCTGTGCCTCGGTTTCCCCAACGGTAAAGCCAATGATCTTGCATGCCATCTTACCCGTTGGTTTTGGTCCAAAACACCGTTGAGCCTTGGTTGAAAGGTGCCAAGGGGGACTGTGCAACATGTAGGCAGGAGTGATGGGCCTGCCATCACTCATAGTTGCCAAGGCTGACTTTTTCATGATAGGGATGCAAAGCCATGGCCAGAGCAGGTCTCCCTGCAGGAGGCAGTCTGACCCATCTGTGTTTAATGGGGACCACACAATTCGGCGGCTGGCCCCGGGGCCCGGAGATATTTTTGTAACTTAATAGCACCCTGTGGAGACAAACAGCGCTATAAAGGGGGTACGGAGTTTTTTAAAAGGTACTTGGGAGCCTGGGGCTACAGAGAGGGGTCCTGAGGGCTGTTTAAAAACTGCCCACCTTGGTTGTCTGTCCTTATGTATTCCCAAGTCACTGGGATCATGTTCCTCCAGTGAATGCCTGGCTCAAGGCCACAGGGATAACAGGTGCTCTCCTCTGCTGGGGCCTCACCTCTGGGCAGGGGGAGCCCAGAAAGGTCTCCAAAATCTGGGTCAAAGTGATTTGGAAGTCTGTGATCTAGGTTTTCCAATGGGATGTGCACTCCCAAGTCACAAGGGCTCCTTGGCTGATGAGCCCTTGTTGACCCTGTGCAAGGTCTTCTCCACAGGAAGCATTTGATGTCTGATCTTGGAAAAGTAGGGTGATTCGAGGTGATCCACCAGGAATGGTGTTCAAGGCCATGTATTTCTCCTTTTTGGTAAAACCGGGCTTGGCAGAGGGACTCTGTGGAAAGTGTTTGATAGAGCTCCTAAGCGTGCTTGGGGTTTGCAGGGGGAGCCTGGCTCTGCCTGGTGGCCCAGCACAGCTGCTGTGGGCCATGTCCCCTGAGTCTGGAGGGGACAGCTCTCGGGAGGAGGTGGAAGGAGATGTGCCTGGACTGCCAGGTGGGAATGTGGGGAGTGCTGGGGCTGGGAGCCACAGGGACATCCATCAACCTGCCCAGCTGGCTGCTGGAGAGGTGTCAGAAGGCAACAGCTTTCTGTTGCTGCTGACCTGGACTGGGTTGAACTTCTGACCTGGAGATAAAAGCTTTTCCCCTCCCTCCCTGGCTCTGTTGCCCTTTTCCTCAAATTGCCCAGGCTTTCCCACCCGCTTCCAGCCAGGCTTACAATAGAGAAAGGTCATTTATTGTGCTGCTGCCCTTGTGCATCCCATTCCCCTTGGTGTCTTCATCATGAGGCCATCTGGCTTCACCAAAAGCCTACCTGCCTCCTGCTTTCCTTCCTTGTCTTCTTCTCACCATGGCTTTAGCCCTCAGCCCACAGAAAAGTGCCAGCAGGTGAGGTGTGCCAAGGTGAAAAGAGCAGGCCTGGTGGTCCTTGGCTTTAGCAGGAGCTGTTAAAGAGCCCTGATGACAACGTAGCTGTGCTTTCAGCAGCCCTTCATACCACAGAGACAACTTTATGAAATCCGTATGGATTTTGGGTTTCGTTGGGTCCACAGAGCTGAAGGGACTTAGGCATGGACATGGGAGAGGTCTCCCCATTCTTCCCCTCCCTCCCCACGCTGCAGAAGGAAGAGCTGAGCTGGAGAAGAAGGAACGGAGTCCATGCAAATGTGTGTTATGTCTGCCGCTAATTTTGTGATTGGAAACGAAGCAACAAAAGGAGGTGGTGCAGCGTGAGGATGGTTTAACCTTGATAAAACAGTGATTTCACCAAGGATGATGTTCTCCCATCTATCTTCATCCATCAAGGCGCTGCTGAAATATGCTGATGAAGCCTGTGGATAGGAGTGCAGTGCAGTTAAATGGGGCGTTGCAAACGCTCTCTGTACCCCCGTGACAAGGTGGCGTTACTTACTGTCCAAATTTAGTACAGGGAACAGCACGAACCGCTACCTTTAGCTCTGTAGGCTGGGGTGGGATACAGCCCGGGCTGTGTCCCCTCAGCGGAGCGTTGGAGATGGTAGTGGCATCTCAGCACATCGCTTAATTTTCCCCTTTTCTTTAGTGCCACTGCGAGTCACGAGCACAGAAGCAGTAAACAAATTCAGCTTTGCTATAGAAATGCGTTCCTCTCCCTAACAGAGGGAGAAATTCGGTCACGAAAGATGCCAGGTTTGCAGGTAAGGCGATGGTTGTGTTGACTTTGGTTGGACATTGGCTGGAGGGTCTGGTCTGCGGAGGAGTCAGGAAATCCCAAGGCTTTGCTGTTTGTTTGGCTACTGCGCGCTTTGCCTGCGTGTGCTGTGTTGGAGTAGCAGCAATTAAGCTTTATTTATATGGGGTTTCCCAGCTTGCAGGGTGGGAGGTGATAGTACATGGGTGTGAGCGCTGCGTGTGAACTTCTCCTCAAGTTTGGGGATTAGCAGCATGGGCCAAGTGCCACAGTCTTTTTTGGTCAGGTATCTGAAGGCGGTTTACCAGCTGTGTGTGAGTGTAAATGTCGATAGGTCAGCGGTAAACTGAGCCCTGTTGCCCAAGCTGCTGCTGTGCCTGATCCTGCTGGGACCAGCAGCCTTCTGCTGGGGCTATGGTGTTGCACATGGCCCCAGCACTTCTGGTCTGAGTTTCAACGATGGTGTCCCCAGTGTCCGAGCTTGGCTGTGCCAATGCTAGGGCAAGCCTGGATTTTCTTGCCTTGTGAAGGAGCAAGGTGGAGCTGGCAGGGAAAGTCTCTCAGCTCTTGGTGCGCCGTGAGAGCTGCAGGGAAATAAAAGGGCACTGCTGATGGCAAGGGCCCATCCTGACACTGGGAGGATCTGGGGGTTCAGTCTTCTCCAAGTGCGGGCATGGCTCATCTCTAGCCAACTCTTCCTCTTGCAACTGGGTTTATCTTCCTGGGTTGTCCTTCCAAGAGCTGACAAGGTGTGAGTGTTGCCTCCAGGCCTCCTTCCAGACTTGTGGTTGCAGTAAGGTAAACATATCTGCAAAGCTTCTGCAGTCAGCAGGGTTCTGACATGGCTCCAGAGCTCTCCTCCATAAATAACTCAGATGGGTGGATGCCTCCTTACAGACAAGACGTATGGTGAAGCCTGGATAGCTCACTCTGGACCTGGAGAGGATAGCTGTTGAAGGACGTGTCCATCCAGCACAGCACAAGGCCAGCATAACCTGCTACGAGGAGGACAGAAAGCCTGCCCACACCCTTTGATACAGAGACCAGAGTGCTGTGATTTCATGCCTTCAGAGCTCCTGCCACATTTGGTCTTCTGGGCACCCCAGTGCCCCTGCTCTGTGCCAGCCCTGGACCTCTCTTTGGGCTTTCAGTTCCCACTTGAGAGGCTGCAGCGAGACCATCTTCAGCTCAACTACCTCCAGGCATAGGCAACAACATAGACATAGCACAGACTTTCAGCCCATGGATCTTCTCTGTCCCACCAGCAAATTCACCACTTATTCATAGCTCAAACTTTGTGATGACCTCCCTCTTCCTCACACATAGGTCTTCTGTCCCACCAGAAAATTCACTCTTTATTGGTAGCTCAAACTTTGTGATGACCTTCCTCCTCCTCAGCCATCTCATGGGGACACCTTGTGAGCTGGGGGGTTGAAGTGATGGGCTGGTGCAGGGCATAGTCTGGTCAGCTTATAGTGAGGCTGTTTCTTCCCCCCCCCATCAGCCTCTTGTGTTCCCATTCTCCCATTGCTGCTTCCACTTCTGATGCATCTGGGGGGGGGGGAGTTGACAAAAGAAATGAATTATGCATAAGGAATTAATTTCCTCGATGAATAGGGACTTACAAACTCAATTGCCATTCGCTTTCAAGGGATGCTTGAGGGAGCAGGGGGGAGGGAATAAAAGCAGAGGATGGAGCAGAGGGTGAACGGCTGAGCCTGGAAGTGTTCCTGGCCTTTGAGTGGACTTTGGGAAACAGCCCTGGGTCATTTAAACCATATGATGGGTCCCATATTCCCATCAACGTGTGGGGTTCTTTGCTGGTGTGAAAATCAGGGTGGCGAAGACGCAGTAAATCTGGCAATGCCCGTGTCAGTGAGCGCCATCCTTTGCTCACAGTAAGAGGAGAGAAGAGACGATGAGGATGCAGCTATTTTAATAGGTGAGGAAACTATTGAAGTTGAGGCAGGTGTGTACGTGCAACTTGTTGAGATCAGGTACAGGCCAGAGGCCGATACAGGAGTAGTGCTTGGGGTTCTTGTGCTCCAGAAGTTTGCCTTTTTTTTCTCTCATGTGCCCTTCCCTCCTGCTGCTGCTGCGTCTTGGGAGCAGAGCCAACAACTGGGAGCACTAAAAGCAATGAAGTGAAGATGCTGTAAAAGAGCCTTCTAGAAACTTTGCCCAGCCAGAAAAACTTGCCCCCAAACCCAAGCAGAAAATTCAAATTCCTGATGAGAAGAGAGCATCTGTCAACCCAAGTGATCTGCTTGGCATCAAGCAGATGAGCTCTTGTGCTGTATGTTGGTGCACATGGGAAGAAGTCTCTTCTCTTAGCATGAGTGATGGGGCAGGTCAACATTTTGGAGGTAAGGAAAAGACTGTGATGCCAGTTGCTCTTGGATGAGGAAGTATTTTACCTTGCAAAGCATTAGGGGTGTTGGAAGGAAAGTCTGACCTGGGTGTCGTGCTGGCTGAGGAATTGGACAAGAGGTGAAGTGGACAGAACAAGGCATGAAGGGGAACCATGCTGGGCGCTGAGCTCAGCCCAATATCAGGCAGAATTAATGCTAGGCAGGTCAGTGGCCTTGTCTTCCATGAGATCTGGTTTCTCAAAGCCTGTGTGTCTCTTCCTGATGCACTGCAGCTAATGCCTGCTTCTCTGACCTTCCTGTCACCTGTGTGGCTTGGAGCAGCCCTATGATAACGAAGAGCCTCATTCTCCTAAAGAGTACCTTCAGAAGAGGGATCTAGGAACTGGGTGAAGAGGTGCTGGAAGTGGTGTTTGGAGATGTAGGAGAGGATGTGTTGTGCCAGGGGCTGAGCTGGGTAGCCAGGCTCCAGCTCCTTGCTGGTGGGCACTGGTTCTGCAACCATCATCTTGTGTTTTAGACACAGTGGAAGATCTCAGCATCGCCTGATGTTCCTGCAGGCCCAGATCCTCCAAGGGAAGCAGGCTGGGACTGTTCTGGCCTGGTGTCCCTGCAGACCAGCATCAAGACTGGTGAGCTGAAGTAGATAGTTTTCTCTTAAAGCCTGCAGTTTTCCTGCCCTTTGCAACTTGCATATTGCCTTTTAAATGTTACTGTCTCAGTAGGACCTGGGTACTCATGGACTTGGGATGAAGGTTTGCAAGTGAGCAAAGTAAGGGTTTGCTGGCTGCCTACGTATTCCCACAACCAAAGAAGATGGTGAGTGTTGGTAGAAGTTGTGCCAGAGCCATGCTGCTGGGTTTCTGTAGCACGGTGGCACACCAGGAGCACCCTGTGACTGCACACACCCCCCTCTGCTGTACATCAACCACATGGCACACTGGAGCTTGGTCCTCTCCAGCTTGTCACTGGTGTGATGAGCCTGGGGGATTTGTGCAATACTTATCTCACCCTGTCCCCCCTTCCCCCTCCTGTTGGGGTAGGGAGAGGTGTACCCCAGGCAAAGACAGTGTCCCCAAAACCCCCACCCTAGGAGCAGCTGTGTGAAGTTTTGGGATTGGAAATTCAGTGCCGATCAGCTGGAAGGAGGTGCCAGGAGTTCCTCCTGCTGTGTAAGGGGACCAAAGCAGTGCGAGTGTCTGGGGAAGGGTGGTTTAATCGTGGGAAGGGTGGTTTAATTGCTGCTTTTCTCTTCCATCCCCTTCTCTGCTACCCTCTCCTTTCCTAAGCAGAGGGCAGAAGGGAACCACAGGCAGGGGGCTTTGGAAGCTGTCGCTTTGCATTCGAGGCTGAGGAAAGGTCTCTACCTGCCTTATTTTGTCCCTTTTGCTGTCAGGGCTGACAGTGCTCATGTTTATTTCATCCGGCGTGGCGGCTGTCTCGTTTCCCTATCCTCCGATGTCATTAGCGCGCCGAGAGCAGGCCCTGCAGTGCTCAGCCTAATGAATTCCGCTGTGGCTCTTCTCTCCCCACCTCGTTACCAAAGCTCAAGGTGTCAAATTAAACCGGCCGGGGAAAGGAGAGAGAGAACAAGGCGCAAAAGGAGGAGGGGAGGGGGAGAACGTGTGTTGTAGGGGTTCCTTTGGTTCTAGGGTTTCCCCTTTTTCCAGCTATTTTTCCTTTGAAGCTGTTTCCTTTGCGACTAGGGTTTCTCTTTGAGGCTGGGCATGTTGTCACACTGGTGGTGATGACTTTGTCCTTGGCCCTGAGTCCTTTTCTGTTGGGGTGGGAGAAAGGATGTCCTCTTTTTTCTCCCCGCTACAGAGCGTGTCTTGGCATCTTCTGCCCCTGCTTGCTCTCGTCCACAACTTTGTGGCCACGTGGGAGACAGCGGTGGGTGCGACAGTGCCATTTTAAAAACCAAGTAGCTGTTTCACAGCTTCTATCTCCTGGCTTGTGCCATCAAGCTGGGATGCGTTTTTGTAATGAAAGCTGCTGTCCCCCATCTTCAGGAGCTGGTGAACTTGGAACAAGCTGCCGCCTGTCCTGAGAGCTGGGGCACCAAAAGCCATGCCAACAGTCCCCCGCTGGCTCTGAGGCCGTGCTCTTCTGGGCCATGTTTTGCTTTTCTTTGCTATTTCTCAGCCCTGGTTTGCCCAGCCCCTGGTGCAGGAAGCTTGGGGATCTCCTGTTCCCCAGCCCTTGGGAGGAGGCCAGACCATGGCAGGAGACCTGGAGTGACAGCAGCCTGTCCTCAGCACCCCCCTGCCCCATTCGTCTTGGCTCTCATTGATTTAAAATAGTTTTGTAATATAATTATCTCCTTGTGGATGGGCTTTTTCATTACGTCGGCTGCTTCAGCTGTGGTGAGCATATTAATGTGAGATTAGTGCCACGGCAGAGCGTGCGTCGGCAGTGGGGAGGGAGGGAGGACAGACCCCACCACCAGTGACTGTTCTTGCTGTCCCTCTGAATTGGGGTGACTGGAGGCTGTGCCCAGCCCCCCCAGGAGGTGTCGGTATCTGCCAAGGACAGAGAAGCAGAGAAGGAGCCAAGGGGGGGAGGTATCAGCTTTCCTAGGATATTGGGAAGCCAAGGCCCTTTTGCACCCCAAGTTTGACATCTCTGGGCCACTGGTGAGTGCTCCTGGGAGGATTTGGCTGGGAGAATACCAGCCTGGGTAACAAAGCTGGCCCTAGGGGTCCCTCTGGTGACCCCCTGTCCTGCAGCCCTCACTTGTCATGAAGCTGTAATGGTCTGGAGTGTTTGTTTTTGCTTTGCCTTGGTTTTTTTTTTGGGAGGGGAGCATATGAGCATATAGTGAGAACTGGGGACAGGCACCTGTCCCTCTGCATGGGATGGAGCAGCATCGCTGTCTGCCTGGGGGAACTTTGGTCTTGGTCCCTCAGCCTGCAGAGCGGTGCAGGGACCCCAGACCTGTTCCACTGCCCACACCAGCAAATTTTGGGTAAAAGAAAGAAGGTGCAGAGGAGGGAGAAGCCAGATATGGTTGCCCCCTCCTGGTGCTGGAGGAGCGAGCACAGACATGAGGCCATTTTAGTGAGAGCTGTGGACCAGTGGCCTGGAGCTGTGGCTTGTGGCAGTGGCTTTTAACCCTGTGCAGGTGGCCAGGATGCAGTTGAGTTTGCCAGGAGGTGAGGAGCAATTTCACATGCAATTGGAACTGCAAAGGGAGAGCGGAGGGAGGCGTGATTTAATCACCTCGGCTGGCCCTGGGCCAAGACCACCAAGGTTCAAACACCTCTCCACAGCAAGAGATGCCGGGGGAGTATTAATTGGCATAATTCGTCAACCGTTTGGCTCCTTGTGGTGTGTTGTCCACACAGTGCCCCAGTGCTCCAGGCTGGGGGGATTCCGGGGAGCTTTGAAGCTTTTCTGGAAAGAGGACGAATGCCACTGGCCTGAGTGGCTCTTGAGGCTGTGGTGTGGTGCTGTGGGCTGGTGGAAGGGTCTCCAAAACTGCCTGCGTGCAGTTGAGGAAGGCAATCCTGGTGGGCTTTGCAGCTCCTGGTGCATTGGGCCACTTCCTTGGCAGGTTGGCACAGGAGCTGAATGGGGTTTGCAAGCCCAGCCCAAAGCATCCCCCCCTTGCCTGGCTGTGCTTCTTGAGAAGGACTTGGGACCAAAAATGCTGTGGAAGCAGGACGAGCCTCTGTGGCAGCACCTGGCTTGCCAGCTGCTGTGTTTTGCATGGTCTTTGGTGAGCTCCCTGGACTGGTATGGCACTGAAGATCTGAAGAGGAGTTAAGTGATGTGAAAACTTGCTGAAGGGGCAGTCTGCAGTAAAGCAGAAATGTTTTCCCTTCATTGTCCTGAAAAAAGGCATGAGAAAAGAAAAGCAAGAATCCCCTCTGATACACCTCTCTGATTAAAGGCTCAGCCCACTAGAAGAATGAACAACTCCCTGTGCAGCAAAAGGGGTAAGCGTGGCCTAAAATGGACTCAATGTGAGTATCAACCTGGTACGTGGAGATATAGCTGCTTTTCCCAACCACAGGAGGTGTTGAAATGCAGCCAAGTCATCTTGATTTGAGCAGTTCATATCGTGTCCTCTCAGTTTGCTGGGAATAGTACGACTCTCTCCTCCTTGTCTGAAGACCTGGGAGATCGAAGGCTCGTGTGACTTGAACAGCCTCATTTATTGGGGAAGCAAGAAGATGCTGCTTGGCAATTTTCTGTGGGGGTTTCGGGGTGGCTATCCTAGGCTGGGCTAAAGGTACACCCAGCCAGGTTGCCCTTCTTGCTAAAATGTGGTGGCAGCTGCTAGGTGAAGGAGGAAAAAGGGACAAGGCACAAGTGCCTCTTTGCTGGTGTCCCTCCCAAACCCCATCAGCGAGCAGCGCTAGAGCTGGCATTGCTCAAGTTCCCTCACCCATCTGGGTGGCTTTTGTTTTGCTCTGTGTGTAAAACTTCTTGTGTGGCAGGAGACAAGTCTCCCCTGCACCATGCCTCTGTTTCCCCATCTGGGCAAAGAGGTTGCTACATGTTTGCTCCTTCTCTGGAGCACAGTGGAGACAAGGTCATTCAGACACTTTGAAGTCCTCTGATAGAAGTGCTGGAGAAGAACAGAGGCTTACTAATTGTTGTTGAGAATATCTGTCAGTCCTGCGTGAGGAGCTGCTGGTTGAATTTCTGCTGTCTGCTCTGTCTAGAAGGTAGTGACAGTACTGAGACAATGAGAGTGGAGCTGTTATTCTCATGGAAATCAGTCCTGGAGGCTGAAAACCTCCAGTTTTATAGAAGCAGTATATCCAGGTTGTGAGATGAGATAAAGCTGTGTCCTGGTGTGTCACTGTGGAGGCCTGGCCTGTCTTTGCCTTCAGGCATCTCTGGAGCCATGAACACATAGATACTGTTTGGTTTGGTTGATTTGGCCTTCCTCTTCTGGGAAGGAACTGCTAGCTGGGTTTAGGGTGCTTGATGTTCCTGGTGACTCCAGGCCATGGGAGACTTAAGATGCAGGTCAGTTAGTAATAACAGGGAGTTGCCATTGTGTGTGCAAAACTGATGGCTCTTTGGGGTGATGAATTTGTGCCTGACTGGTACCCAGACTCAGTAACCCAGTAAGCCTCTTCAGAGTACTAAAACATAAGTTTTTCTGCAGCTATTAGACCTGTACTGGAGCAGTGATTTCTCACGCTCTGATTTGGTTCACGCACATCTCAGGGTCCACGGCTCTGCTGGACATGTGGTTGGGGTAGGAGTTGGCCATGCAGAGTTGCCGCTGGACTCTGATGTCCATGTTTGTGATGCTACCCAAAGAGCCTTCCCCTTATGACTTGGGGAAGGAGGCACAAAGTCCTGTTGGAGAGCCATGGAGGAGCAAATTACTGGGGCACAGCAAGCTTTCTTCCCTCAAGCCAGCTCATCGCCTTTGTGCTTTCACCCTGTTGAAGGGCTGTAGCTCTGCCTTGTCTCTTAGGGTTTGACCCTTCTGATGGGGTGGTTTCTCTTGCTCGGTGTGAAGCGGTGCAGAGTGAATTTGGTGCTGTGAGCTCATCTCTTGCAGATGATGTGTCTCGTAGTTTTGAAGCAGAGAGATCACCATGGTCCAGGGTTGAGGCAGATGGGGAGATTGGAAGTACTCCCCGGTGACAGATCTTGGTGGGATAGCACAGTGTCCCTTGCAATGAAAGCCATGGAGAAACAGGTGACCTCAAACATCATGCTTGAGTGAGTATTTACCCTGTGACCAGAGCCTGGACTTTCCCCCTGCTTCTGCTGAAACGCTTCCTTTCTCCCTGGATGCTGCTCTGCCGCTGTGCATCCCCATCCTCTGCTCCATTCAGGCAGGCTCCAGGATGCTCTTCTGCCACAGATCGGGATCTCCCAAACTCATCTCCTCATTTGGTGATCGGTGAGAGCTTTGAGACCTGTCTTCTTTCCCCAGCCCTGTCCCCTGCTCTCCCACCCCTGCCGTGACACATAACATCTTTCTCGTGGATGAATTTGGCAGTCCTGGGCAGGGCTTGCTTGCCAGTGTGGCAACAGCCACAGCTCCCAGCTTGTTAGACTGAAAGAATGTGCCGTTTTAATTAATGATATGTAAATATCCTTGAATGGGCCGCATTTGCATATTAAGAGAGATTTGCGGAATCTGCGGAGTAATATATTTTAATTAAGGATTAATTAAAAATAATGGGAATTTCATTTCGCCTGGCAGAATCCGTTTAGATCTTTGCACACGTCTGCTTGGGAGCCCGGTCGGAGCGAGCTGCCGGTACCGTGGTCCACAGCTGGGGCCAGCTGCCGGTGCTGCTCCTCTCCTCGCCAGGTCCCGAAATCACTGGCAGAGCCGAGCGGTCGGTCCCCTTGGCCACACAGCCCGGCTGCGGGTTTTCGGGCTGTTTTTTGATATTCTTTATGGCAAAATAAGCAAATGGCTGTGAGACACGGAACACTAGTTGTGTTGGCAATTATGTTAATAGCATGCTATTAGGCTATGATTCTATATGAGCAATTGGGGAGAAGAAATGCCTTACTGAGAGAGAATGATACAACAGACGTCTGTCTTATTGATATAGCTCCAGAGGAGCTTTCTGCGTAATTACACTCGGCCACTTTTCGGAGGTGGGGGAGAGGCTGCGGCCATGGGATGGAGGGGAGAGTGACCCCCGACATTTGCCTGCATCTGAGGCGGGGATGCGTTGGGATGCCCTCATGGTGCTCCAAGAGGGTGACTTGGAACCTGGCTGCAACAGGCTGACTGTCCAAGTGTCCTGCGGGCTCTTTCATGTGTTGCTCTGGATGGTCTTGCAGAAGGGATGTGTCCTGCATTTGTGGCCAAAGGGCCACTGTAGAACTCAGAGGGCCTCAGCAGAACCCCAGGGTGGCTTGGTGGCTGGACCCCAGGGGTAGGTTGCTTGAACCATGGTGATGGAGAGCATCAACAGGGAGCCTCATGGCTTCTTTGGGAAAGTTGACATGACTGGGTCTTGCCAAGCAGGTAGACAGCTGGCTCCGGTGGGACTGGCAAGGGGCAGGGAGAATTTTGAGGGGTTGAGATAGGTAGGGAGCAGGAGGGGAGAGCAGGGAAGGTTTAGGGTGCTGATCCCTCCATCCGGCCCGCCTTTTCCCAGCGCTAAGCTGGCTGCAGCATATCGAATGCAAATGGAGAAAATGCAGTTTGTGGTAAGTGTCCGCTAATAAATAACCTCCGAGTCTTCTCCCTATCAGGCAGTGACATCCTGCATTTCTCTTCCCCGCCGCACCAGCCCAAGACATTTAATGATGTGGTGCTCCTTACGGGATGTGCCGCCCATGCTAAATATCTCCAGCCTTCACAAAATGGTGGGCAGAGAGCCCAGCCCGGCTCCGGCAGCCCCGCGCCTCTCCCCCGCAGCCCTGGGCAGAAAGGTCGGCGGCGCAGCATCCCCCTCCCCATCCCCGGCGCCGGGCACAGACCCCTCCGCCGCGCTCGCCTGCGGTCGCTGGAGGATTTCATTAACTGCATGAAGTAAAAAATAATCAATTTCAGATGTTCCCAGTGTTTGTGGTAATGGTCTCTCTAACCATTCTGATTAGCCGAGTGAAATGGAATTTTTCTTTTAAATTACAGCGCGTTGACATTAAATATAGGCAAACTTTGTGTGTGCGGGGGGGAGGGGACAGCCTTTTTACATTCATCCATGTCCTTCTCCCTCCCCGTCCATCACTCGCCTTATCTTTCCATCACCCCCTCCCCAGTCGCACTGAAATCTCCATCGACTTCTTTCTGCTGCCCGCCAGATTGAGGTTTGTGTTTTAGTTTTTTTTTCCCCTGGATTTGGTGAAACGTTTTCTGGATTTTTCAGGCTGGTGGGGATGCATTTTTCCCTTTTTTGATTTATTTATTTATTTGTTTGTTTTTTATGTTTTCCATGGCATTTTGGGCTGAGACCAGTGCTGCCACCAACCTGGGCTTCTTCCCCCCCGCCCCATCCTGCTGGCTTCTTCCCTCCATCCTCTTGGCTGTGCATGTGGTTTCTCTTCGGTTTTGCTGCTCTCCCTTTTTGCTTTGTGGTTTCCTTTCGGCATCCCAAGCGGCGCAGTCCGCAGTGAAATCAATAGCACGAGCCGTGGCCGTGTGTGCCTTGGGGAGCAGGTTGGGCTCCTTCCTCCTCCGGCTCTCCCTCGTACCCACCTCCCCTCCCTGCACCCCTTCTCTTTCTCCAAGATGAATTTTTTTAGACTCCGAGCAAGCCCACAGCAGCCCTTCCATTATTAATTTTTTTTCTTCTTTTTATTTATTTTTCATGGATTTCCCCCCTACCTGCCTTTTTTCTCCCCTGCCTCTCTCCAGTGCGTGGCGGTGGCTGCGGGTGGGCGCTGGTACAGCGCAGCCCAGCCCAGGCTTTGGACTTCTCCTTTTGATAAGCTGTCATCCCCCAGCCCCGTGCGGGGATTTGATCAGAGCGCTCTCTCGACCCCGTGGAAGACATTAAACACCCTCCCAGACCCTTTTCTCTGTCTCTATCTCTGAACCTTTCACTCTCCTTTAATGAGAATTTCTCCTAATTATTTCAGTGGCTGCAGCACAGGGACCGCAGTGTAGTTAGATCTTGATACCGGGACGTGACTGTTATGCTGATAAAGGCAAAAGATCAATAATTTAGGCCCTAGCGTTAATGGCAGAGCTGAGAGCTTAAGTGTCTGTATTCAGGTTTAGTCCTGAAGGTTCCTGGAGTATTAATGATTTCCAGAGGAATTCCCCCCCCCCGCCTTCCCCTTTTCTTGTGCTGCTGTTGCTTTTTCCTTAATCCTGTCTCTCTTTAAAGCCCCTTTCTCCTCATTTTTTTTTTATTTTATATTTTGAGGGTTTTTTGTTGTTTCCCTACTCTGCAGCCAGTCTGCTTTGCTTTTAGGTTGCCCCTGAACCGCCCTTACACAGTTTATCTGGGGATGTGGTAGTGCATTAGAAAACAAACCCGGGGCAATCCTGGGGGAAGAAGTGTTGAAAGAGCGGGGAGATGGGTAAAAAAATTACCCATTTTTTTTCTGTTTTGCTTTGGAGAGTGCAGGATGAGTCCCGCTCAGGAGGTGAGCAGTATGGCTGCATCTGGAAGATGGCTTGGGTCAGGTTGCTTTCTGCAGGAGCTGGAGGTCTCCATCTGTGGTGGAAGTGCATGTGGTGTGGTGATGCAGGTGGAGTTACCTTCAGTCCCCTATGGGGCCATGCCCTGGTCACCCATGCCATCCCAGCTGCCACCATGCCCATGGGTGCATGTGGAGAGGGAAGACCCTGAGCATGAAACACTGTTGTGCTCTTGTTTTCTTGTCTCTTTGTCCATATGCACCTCCAAGCCCTCAGCACAGCCCCTCTCCCTCTCCTTTGCGCCTTTGCAGATCCATTTTTGCTGCAGAAACTCATGTTCCTGCCCCTTCATGTCAGCTTGAAGGGGGGCTGCTGGCAGAGGGAGGGACATGTGCTGTGTGTCCTGCATGGAGGATGCTCCAACATCATGATCCCTAGCATATTTCCTGCCCTTGTCCTTGGAGAAAGGTCGTGGCATTGCTTGGTGCAGGACTGGGTTTGTCCTGTGGATGCTGGGCAGATTTGGAATGGGATGGGGGAACAGGAAACCCATCTGCCAGAGAACCTGGTGCTCTGTGCTTCTTTCTTTCCAGCACTGGGATCCATCTGCCTTCTTGTTTGCTGAGTTTCCTCCACTGGACCAGCATGTCTGAGACAATCCATGGCTGTCCGGCAAGTGTTTGGAGGCCCAGGGTAGAAAAGGGGGAAGTTTGAGAGAAGAGAGAGGGGTGGGAAACATTAACCAGTTTTCTTGTGAGTCATAAGCACTTTCTTCCTTGAGGGTTTTTTTTTATTTCTTTTTTTTTTTTCAAGCCTGTTAGTACTTGAGGATTCAGGAAATACTGAGTTGATTTGAAAGAAGATGACAAATGATGAAGGGAAATTGGGGGATAAAGACTGTTATTTAGCCACGAGGAGCTCTGGCTGGGAAACACTGCTATATGCATTAGCTGGTTAATGGGAATTTTGCCTGGGTTATCTCCGTCCTGATTAGGGGAGAGAGGCTGGGGGTGCAGGGATTTTGTGACTTTTTGGTCTGTTTGGCACCCTGGGTTGCCCTTTGCTGCAAAGAGAATGGGAAGGATTTCTTCAGAGTTGCAGAGCATCCATTTCCTACAGTGCTCTGGGTCTCTCCCGAGGATCACTGCCCCTCCAGCTTGGCACTGAGCTCATCAGTCCTCCGCTGCCATCCCCAGGTCCTGATTTGGGCTGACGTGATGCGGGCAGGAATTGGCAGAGCATTGTCTGTCCCTAGCAGTGTTAAGAAGCACATGGTGTGTCCCGAGTGCCACCAACCAGACCCCACAGAGAAGCTGGAAATACTGATTTATGTTTTCTAAGGATGTCATAAGCAACGGGGGAAGCCTCACTGTTGAGGGTTGGTCTTTCCTGATCATCAGTGTTACTTTGTGGTGTTCTTTCTTTTCTGATACCAAATGCTGAGGGTCTCATCTCTCCCAAAACTCCTGGAACTTTGGAGTAAAAAATGCAAGTATCCTACTGACGTGGAAGCTGTCAAGTACCAGTGAGCTCTACCTTCCAGCTGCAGAGCTGAGATATCTTCTGGTTTCTGCCCTTTCTCTTTGCTAGCAGCTGAAGGGTCTTGCTGGCATCCGGAGGACAGTGTGCTCCTTTACGCAGCCATGCCTTTGCTGGGCTTGGTCAGGCAGAGCAGGCTGGAGCTTGGTAAACAGTCCTGTAGCTCCACGGTCCAGCTGGCTCCTCCTAGCCAGCTCGCCTTGGCAGGGCCAGCCAGAGTATAAATTAGTTTCAACTTATTGTAGTCACTCAAGTATAGAAATATAGCCGAGGACATGTGGGGAAAACATCTGGGCAGTGCAAAAGGGCTTGTTGGCTTTTACGTGATGGCATTATTTGGGGTTGGGAGTGAACGACTTTAAAAGCAGATTTTTTTCAAAGAACAAAAAGGCTTTTCAATGCTGCCTAGTTCCATGCTGTTTACAAAAAATGTATATGTATGCATATGTCTGTATATGCACACTCATAACTGCATGTATAGGAATACAAATGTGGAATGATGGGAATCTGAGCTGGTAGCTAGAGGCTGTGCTGCGGAGGTGTTCCAGGGAGTAAAGGAGGCCCGTGGTTACCTTTCTTTGTGCAAGGTAGGGACCGTGTGTCCTGATCCCAAGTAGTTTCTTTGTTCGTTGAAAAAAGAGAGACTGGCTGGAAAATAATCTTGCAGGAAACATGGCCACATGGGACCCAGGGCCGGCTCCCTGGTGTCGCAGGTGACCCAGGCAAGGAATGTCAACACAGTCTTTGGGGTCACCTTGGCTTTCCCTCTTACTTTTCCTAGTGGGTCTCCAGTTATTCTTCTAGGCAGGAGGTACAACGGCCACATGATGTTCCTACCCAAGTGTTTCCTGCTGAGGTTACGTTTGCACTCAGGTGTTTGAGTGCCAAATTTAGTTGACTTCAGTAGGATCTTCCTTATCCAAGGCTGCCCGAGGCATGCGTTGGGTTTGCCAGGCTTGGTTATAAGGTTGATTACTGGATGCTCTGGCCTTAGGCTGTGAGGCTTGAGTATTTGCAGAGCTTGTCTCAGCAAGCTTTAGAGAGGACATGACTTTAAGGATAAGTACAAGTAGCTGTAGGTTTTTCTGGCCACCAAACTGGTGGTGAAGTAGTGAAGCTCTGCCAGTATTTGTTGTGGGTAGCCCTGGGGAGCAGGTATTTGTATCTGAAATGTTAATAGAGAGACTGAATTGAATCGTGCGTGCTGTCGGGGGAGCGGTAAAAGCCATTTACAAAAGAAGCCAAGAGAAGATCAGTCGAAATGCACACAAACCCTAAAAATCCCACTGTGATGCCTGAATAATCGCCCATTTGTCTGGGGAAAGAGATTAATCCAGCCAGGGTTCAGTTTAACAGGATTATTGAACGTAGGGGTGAGGGGCAGAGGGAAGGAAGGCTCTGGGATTTTCCATGTGACTTAAGACCATGGATCTTTCTTTTCCAGTGGCCCCAGTAGGATGGGGAAGCTTCAGGAGTTGGGTGAGCTATAGTTGGGACAGTTGGGGTCACGTTGGTCTGACCCAGTCCCTTCATTTCCTTACCTTTCTCTGGCCAGTTTGGTTAGATGAGGAACTCTTTCGGGTAGAGACCATACTGGATGGTATGTGCTCCTTGCAGGGAGCTGAAACTGGAAGTTTGGCAGTTTTTAACCCTACTGAAAGAAGTACATTTTTCATCCAGTCGATGGCACAAAGTCTGACTGCATCTCCAAGGGGGCTGCCATCAGGTCAGTTGTGTCCATTGCAACACTACTGGAAAAGTCTCACTTAAGTCAAGACAGAGATGTGGGGGGGATTTTTGGAAAGGCCATAGACCCTCTTCGGTCTCTGAAGGGTGAGGAAGAACCTTCTGATAGGGCTGGATTAGTTGTTGGGTAGCAGGGGACAGTCCTGTCTCCTGAAGCAACTGATGTTGATGAAACCCCCTTTCATTGGGATCGTACCCTGGAACGCGTTTGGGTGCAAGGTGGTTTCTGTCCTTGTGGCAGCTCTCCTGTCATAAGCTCCTTTCTAGGCATTGATGTGTTTTCTTCTTAAAGCAGGTTTTTATCCTTAGAAACAAGGAGAGGCATAGGTGAGAAAGGAGACAGTGCTGCTGCCTCTACAACATCCCCACAAAGCAGATCACACAAAATAAAGTGAAAGGAGAAATGTTTTTATGGCATCGCCTGCATTTATGTGGAGCTAGATAGGAGCGTGTGTGTGTGTGTCTATGTCTTTTTGTGTGTGCTTTATAATATAAAGCAACTGCAATGTCTCTACGGTGTTACCAGAGAGCTGTTGATGTGTTGTCAGATACTGTAACTTCTTTTAAGCCTACCTTATGTGTAGGGTATCTTGCATATTTGGTGATCAGAAAAAGAAGCAGGAGAATAAAACTGGGAGGAAAAACAAGGGGGCAGCTCTGGCTGACCAAGTGTGTGGGGTCTCCCGCCTTGCCCTAACCTGCCTTGGCTCTTAATGTGAATTTTTTTTATTCTCTTGTTGTGAACTCTTTTTTTTTTTTTTTTTTTTTTTTTTTGGAAGGAAAGGAACTATGCTGGAGCTCCCCTTTTCCTTTTGGGTGGTGGTGAGTGTGTTCAGGGAGGGCTGGGATAAGCAAAGCCCTTGGCATTCACATGAACAACACATCACTCTTTCATAAAGGCATCATTTTCCTATTTTGCTGTTTCCGTGCATCTTAACCCACATTTGATTATTTCCAGAAAGCCTTTCTGCAAGCGGTGTCACCTCTTACAGACACGTGAGAGTAATAGAAGCGGTGTTGTGTTTCCAACCACTCTTTCTTTAGCCTGTCTTGCTCTCTCCCGTGCAGCAGGACCCCCTGTCCTTTTCCAGGCCATATTTGCTTCCCATTTTCCCATTCCCAGATTTCCTCACTCTCCACGCCCTGGCCCCCTTGCTCCCTCTGCTGCATGGCTTCTGCCAGCTCCATTTATTCAGTGGTGCATGTGAGGATCTAAGGGCCAGCAATGGAGAGAAGATGCAGCCGCCTGCATCTGTACCTGCAGTTCCCTGGGAAACACTGGGGGCATTTTCTCACCTATAGCCTGCGTGTCTCCAAAACCCCATTGAGGGGTGCAGGTTACCAGTGAGCAAATCTGCCCAAACAGTTGAAGCTGGGAGTTGGCTGCAGGTGTTACCCCACAACCACATTTGGTTTGGAAGGAGGTATGTGTGATGGGTCGTCACCAGCACATCTGGTCTCTTGTCCCTGCAGGGCAAGTCCTCCGTATGGACCAGAGAGGCTCTTTTCAAAGTGAGGTCTGGCTTTTGAGGCTGGACTGAGAATCCCCCATCTTTATTAGACTGTTCTGCAGCAACCCCCTGGGAAAAGCAGCACTGTTACTCTCATCTAACAGGAATGCAGAGTGGAAGGCGCAAACAAGAGAGGGCTTGAGGACTCCTGGAAGACTGAGGAGTCTTCCAGCACAAGCGTTATCCTTCTGTCCCTGGCACGTCCAGTGGTTCTTTGTAGCTGCAGATACTCATTGGCGCCTGTCCTCCAGGGATGGTGTTTCCTGAAGCGTGCTTGGGAGCCTTTCTCTGGTGATACATGGTATGGCTGAAGGCTGCACCCCAAGGCAAACAGCCAGGTAGGGCCACCTCTTTATTAATGTCTGGTCCTTCCTAAGTCATTTAAATAACAAATAAACTCCAGCCGGCTCTGCAGGAGGGTGAGGTTGGGGCTCTGCGTGTCCGTTGTTTCCCTGTGGCCGAGCTGTGCTGAGCCAGGGATGAATGATTGGGACTCAACAAAGTGTTTAAACACCAGAATTGAAATTAATGTCCCCTCATTGCTGGTGAGGCTGCCAATACATTACAGCAAGCACCTTCCCAAAGTGAAATGAATGTTTGTTTATCCTCATGAAATATACATCAAAACATGTTGGTGGGAGAGGCCGCTAACGAGGGAACAGGCCGGCTCTCCGTTAATTCCCGGCTGGGAGCGGACACTGCTCCTCTCCTCTCTTCTTTCCTCTCTGGGCTTTATTTTTGAAGCCTAACCTATCCACAGCTGTGTATCCAAAAGCATTAATGTGGCTTTAATGAAAACTCCGGTTGATCTGTCCAAAGATATTGATGAGTGGTCCTCAATCGTATTAATCTTCTCGTTGCGGGAGGAAATGAAGGCGGCAAGCGGGGCCATCAGGTGCCACTGAAAGAGGGGATGAGCCGGGAGCAGGGATGGCCAGCGCCTGCCGCCTTGACCTGCCTCTGGGGTTGTACCTTTTCCTGGCTTAGGCTGATTTTTCCAATTTTTTGCTCCTTTTTGAAATGGGAAACAAAGTGACCGCCCCTCAGCTGGACTGCGCGCCTCAATTCCAGGCCGGTATTTAACATTCAAATCATTAGGTTTCCACCAATAAATCCATTACTGTTAATTATATTGAAGGGGCTAACGATCCGTCGGACAGTATTCTGCCGTAGATTTCCCTTCGTGTCGAAGAGCCGCCTCGCCTTCAGTCCATGCTGGGATGTGTTTTGGGGGATGTCGTGTGTCCCCCCCTACTCCTTTACAGCTTTTGCGGTGGCGCGATCCCCCTGCCATCCCCTTCTCCCCAAGTGCAGGCTGCTTCTCGATAGGAGCACGCTACACTTCTTTATGGCTTATGGCAAACTGCCTTGATTACTTCTACTGTTGTACCCATTATGTGAATTAAATATGTATTCAGTTGCATGCTGCTTGCGTTGTTATTGCAGGGTGACATATGGTAGTGACTCAATTAGAATGAAACTAGCATTAGATAACCCTTCTGATTACATGCATCCCAGCCCGCTCGGCAGCCTGGCTGCTGCTGCCACCGCCGCTGCTTTGCTTGATCTCCCGTTATCGGCAAGCCGTGGGTTTCATTAGCCGTTATCGTCTCCAGAGGTGGGCTTTCAGCAGGAGCACGGCAAGAGGAGGGCGTGCAGGATGAGACTGTGGCCTGTGGGTGTCATTGCACTTGCCCGCAGCTGAGCTGGCCTCATGGCCTCTTGCAGGCGGGCTGCGGGAGGGATGCTCGCAGTGAGTCAAGGGTGCTTGCAGCAACGCAGGGATGCTTGCAAGCAATGCATTGCTTGTACTCCAGACCCTCCCCCATGGCTTTCCGTCACAAACATCTTTTACCGTTCCTCGGCAGTAGAGCCTGGGTTTTTTCAGAGCCCAGAAATGCCCAAACATGGGGACCATCCACCGTGTCCCAGCCAGGCGTGCTTTGATGGGTAGTGCTGCAGCAGCGCAGCCCCTTGCAAGCAGCCATCCGCCCCTGTGTGCAATTCTCAGTCTCTGAAGATGTCCTCAAAGCAGCAGCAAAAAGGCCTTAGGTTTGGTTTGGTACACAGATGCTCCTGACTCTGGTAAGCTGCACCAAGCTTTCTGTTTACAGGGATCAAATGGCCGGTGATTTTGTTTTCCTGTGTGCTCTTTCACTGTGTAAAGTGAGTGCCTGGTGAGAAATATCTTGCTAGGAACTGGGCATTTTCACTTCTGCGGGATGATTGAGGTTGCAGGGTGGCGGTGGGTGGCTTTGGCACTGCTGCCCTCTGGTGCACACGCTGGCCACTCCCCGGGGAGCCCAGGGCTCTGAGCCTGGGGTGCAGGGGGGAACTGCTAAGACTGGAGGATCTTCTGCTTTCTCAGTTCCCTTTTGCCATGAAAAAAACTGTCCAAATCTCACATTTCTTGAAGCTAGAAAGGACGGATTTCCCTGCCCCCATGCACTGTTGCTTCCATCATTTCTGGGTGTTGGAAGACTCTGCTACAGGCACAAGCAGAAGATGCTGCTGGTCTTGCGATCAAGTTTCCAGCTTTGAGTTTTGGCAGCAGGGAACCTGGAAGGTTTGACTATTCCAAACAACAGCCAAACTTTCCGTGTCCAACCACAGGGCATTGCACCTCCCCAGAGTTTAGGGGTTAAATAAAACAAGTTGTGAGCCCTCCCCCCGGCGCTCAAATCCACTGCTTTTTTATCTTACAACTTTGTGAACTGTTTGTCAGCAAATCCTGATGCAAGAGTAAATAGGAAATGGATTAATTATATAAACATGATCAGGTTCCAGAAATAAATATCAGTCTGTGAATTGTTTGCAAACATTTCTCTCCCAGGGCTGCTCTCCGGTTGCAATGTGATCAGTCCCAGTGCCCGGTTTCTCCTCTCACGTTGGGCAAGGGAGGTTTTTTTTAATAAATCGAATAACGACAGCGATGAAAGAGCAAATAACATGCTTCCCAGTGACAGGGCTTAGCTAAATACAAATTTCATCTGGGTACGTATATAGCTATTGAGGGGGATATTTATGAATGGAAAATAATACAGCTTGACAAAAAAAAAACCAAATTGCATTTGTGTATATTTTCACGTCAAAGCTTGGAGTTTGGTTTGCGCCTTTCATTGCTCCTTAATTCTTTGTATTTCTCTTGCACGTTCCCCTTGCGAGCATGTCTGTATGGGGGGGGGTGTACACGTGGGCCTGCGTGCGTATTATGCTGTCAGACCTCTGCGGGAAGCTTTATTCTTGCTTTTGCAAGTGGGAAGTTTCTTTTTTGCGGTGGAATAAAGGCCCTTCCTGTCAGTGGACCGGGAAAGATAGTTGTTTCTGGAGTCCTAATCCTTAAGCCCATTCCAGCTGGTGGTTCAAATCCCATTAGCATCCTTCCTGGCTCAGAGTTTTCTGAGCGGCTCCAAGGGCTTTGTAGCAAAGCCCGGCTTGTGGAGGAGAGGGCAGGCAGGGTCCAGCCAGCAAACCTGAACCAGAGTGGGTGCCACATGAGCCTCTGCTTTCGGGGGGGCGGGGAGGACAGACGGAGGTCCCAAAGAAGATGCTCAGCTGCAAACCTCGTCCATTTGTGGCTGAGTTCTTCTGATTTCGGCAGAGCTTGCTGTTGTTGCTCCTCAGGGTTCCCTCTCGCAGTGGTGATGCTCTCCCTTGCAAGGAGTCAGAGCGTGCAATTCATTTTCCAAACCCAGAGCCTTTCTGGTTGCTCAGTGTGTTTTCTTCCCAGAGCAGAGTTCATAGGGTGAGCTCGGGGGGTGGCATGGGGCTCTCAGAGCAGGATCCATCCCTTTATTGCTTGCCTCGCTATCACTTAGGTTGCTTTCGGCTAGAAAACCGTCAGCTCATACAAATGACTGACAGCAGCCAGTGTCAGCCCTTGGCAGGTATGTAAACAAAGGAGGGAACCGTTTTCTGCTCACTTTTTTTTTTTCCCCTTTTATATTTTCTTATTTTTCACTTGAAGGAGTCATTTCAAGTATGCATGCGAGATGTGGGGTGGTGTAGCCCCATGTGCGTCCCCATCTGGGGCTGGCAGTGACCCTGTTTGGTGTCAAGCTGAAGGGTGTCAGCTGCATTTCAGAGCCACTTGACACAAAGGGACTGGGGAAGCAAATAACCGGGATGGTGTGAGGACAGTTATGTGCTCCCCACGTTTTTGAAGTCCTCCAAACCTCTCTCTCCTCTGAACATCGTCTCTGGTCCTCATCTTTCTGCTGTAGGCGAGTGCATCCCTGCTGGCTTCTGTAAGCTGCCTGGCGAGCACAGCCCCCACATTTACAGGGCTGTCAAGGGCTGTGTCTCTCTCCGATTGATTGGAAAAGTTCTTGTGCATATATTTATTATTTTTTTTTTCCCCAATGAAAAACACCACCTGAGCAGGTCTCTGTTTGTCAAGCCTGTGCAGCTCATGCAGAAGGCAGGCGAGCTTGCCGACAGTGACATAAAATAAAATACCAGCCTAGTCCTATCAAGGAAAAGCCAAAGTATTGAAAAAAAAAGTGGAGTTTTTCTGCTTTATTTTGATTTTCTAAAGTGGCAGGCAATCTCTTAAGGTATTTTAAATAATTAAAAATTTTTATTATTACTATTTTTATTTACTTATTTGGGTATGGTTCTCCTTTGCCCTCCCTGCCGCTGGGTGCTGGGGTCACCCATGCAGCTGCAGAAAGGAGCAGCCAAAGCCCAGAGCTTCAGCCACATGCCTGATTTCAGCTCCAGGGAATTTCACGAGAGTGAAAGGAGATGGAGAACACCGTGAGGCTACTAAAAGCCACGAGCTGGAGTAGATTATTTAAGTGGATTAGTGATTTCTGACCAGGGGCTGGTGTGGAGCAGATGGGGTTTTGCATGCTGCTGGTGTGGGGTCTGTGGGGGTTATGGTGGGTGATAGCAGGTTGAATCCTCTGTCTCCAAGAGCTGCAGCCCCTCTCCCCCTCTCTGCCTGGCCTTTGGTGCCCCAAATAGCCTCTGCAAAGCCACTATGTCCCCAGGGAATATGGGCGCAGGGTAAGAGGGGCAGCAGGGTGGGGACAGCAGGCCCCCCCCTTCCTTTGCACTGGAAGTGCCATGCCCATCTCTGAGGGTCTCCCAGCCCTTCGTTTGGGGGGGAAGGAAACTCCCACCCGTCTCTCTGTGCACGTTACACGCCTGCACTTTCTCTCCCCTTTCTCTCTCACTCTCCTTTTTTTCCCTTCCTCAAAAAAAAAATAAACCCCCAGCAGAAAGCAAGCTGTGATACTGTCGGGCCTGGCGTTGATGTTATTTATTTTCCTCAGTTGCTGCTCTGGAAGCCCGGAGTTGACAGAGCGGTTTTGTAGAATAGAAACATTATAGACTGTTACTGTCAGAGTGTTAAATGTGATGGATAGAGAAATACAGGGGAGGGAGGGGACTTTACACTAGCCATGTCTGCTGGCGAGGGTGCTCATGGGAGAATAAACCATCCGCATATAAGAAATGAATGAGGTAATGTGGCGGGAGGTAATGGACTCTTGCAACAGAGATGTGCCTTGCCGGCTGGACTTAACCCTTGCCGTTCCACTGGTGGGATTGGGGTGGAATGGGAGGTTCATGTCCCACTCGACTGTGGCCCTGAAGTCCAGCAGGTTCGGGGCTGGGATGCTGAGTTGCGGTGGGAAGAGCCAGGTTGCCCCGTGGAGCGAGGGGAGCGTTGCCTGGGTCCTTCCAGACCCCCAACCTCCTGATCAGCAGCGCTTGCTGGACTTAGCCGCAAGCTCAGGATGGAGCATCTTCATGGTGAGCACCAAGAGATCTATTCATGACTTGTTAGCAAAAGGACTTGTGCCGCTTGGGAGGTGCAAAGGGATGCAGCTGTTGGCAAGCAGCAGCCCAGTGGCTCGTTTGGGGTGGCTCTGGCTTTGGGGTCCTGCTGAGGGTGGGTGTGGATATCTTGGGGGCTCAGCTAGTGTTGTGGTTTAACCCCAGCCAGCAGCTAGAACTGCACAGCCGCTTGCTCACTCACCCCAGTTTGGATGGTGGAGAAAATCAGAAGAGTAAAAGTGAGAAAAACCTTGTGGGTTGAGATAAAGACAGTTTAATAGGTAAAGAAAAAGCAGTGCATGCAAGCAAAGCAAAACAAGAAATTCATTCACTGCTTCCCATTAGCAGGTAGGTGTTCAGCCACCTTCAGGAAAACAAGGCTCCATCACCTTTAACAGTTACTTGGGAAGACTCCAAATGTACACACCCCCCCCCCTTCCTCCTTCTCCCCAGCTTTATATGCTGAGCATGACATCACATGGTGTGGAATAGTTTTTTGGTCAGTTGGGATCAGCTGTCCCAGCTGTGTCCCCTCCCAGCTTCTTGTGCACCCCCAGGCTGCTCTCTGGTGGGGCAACATGAGGAGCAGAAAATGCCTTGACTGCCTAGCAACAACTAAAAACACCAGTGTGCTACCAAAAGTATTTCTCATCCCAAATCCAAAAACATAGCCCTCTGCCAGCAGCTAGTAAAAATGTTAACTCTATCCCAACTGAAACCACAATAGCCGGCAAGGTGAGGAGCACAGGCCTGGAGCAGGACAGGAGAAGAGGTGACCTGATGTTTCTCTGCCGTCAGTGGCAGAGGTGCTGAGAAGCTTTGCCTTCATTCATGGCTGGTTGCACAAAGTGCTAAGCTGGGGTCCAGAACTGGAACCCCATGGTTACAGTGCTGGGTTTGTGGTTCAAATGTCATTTCTCGTGTCTGGAGGGATAAAATGGGTGGAGAGGTGCCCCTCCAGTTGGTGCCCCTCCAGTTCTGTGGTTACACCTGAGGAGGGCAGGCTGGGTGCATCTCTGACCTCTTCTTCTGGTTCACATTGATGGCTTTTCCTGTCATCCACTTAACTGTCAAATTGTGTTTTGAAGTCTAATGAGCCCATTTCCATCCCTCCTCCTTACAGAGTCTCTCTGTAGCTTGCCCATGAGGAGACCCCATGGCTGGCTTTGTCTGCTGCCTGCGGGACCACAATCACAGTGTGGTTTGGGTTGGAGAAGGGACCTTCAAAGATCATCTAGTTCACACCCTGCCATGTGGGGGGGTCACCTTTCACGAGATCAGGCTGCCCATCATAATTGACCTTGAACACTTCCAACGATGGGGCATCCACAACTTGGCCAGGCAACCTCTTCCTCTCTCTCACCATCACCATCATAAAATATTTTGTCCTTATACCTAATCTAAACCTACCCTCTTCTAGTCTAAAATCATTACCCCTTCTCCTAGTGTTACAGAACCTGATAAAAAGTCTCTCTCCATCTTTCTTGTAAGGATGATGGGCTTGTGGGGGGGGTGGTGGTGTGAGAAGCCTCAGGCGGGGAGCAGCCTGGACGCGGGGTGTCGTACAGCCCTGGCAGCTCTCACCCCCCCTTCCCTTCATGCTTCGCTAGGTGTCCAGCCTGACTGCACAAAGTTTGTTGTAGTCAGTGTGTGTGAGTAATTAAATTACTTCCTTGTGCATTTTACCCTCGCTGACTTTTACCCACCATCTTATCACCAGTTTATGGAGCTTTGTTCACGCGTACTTGGAGGAATATCTCAGCCTTTGTGAGTCCTTCCTAAACCCCGTTCTCGTGTTCTCCTCAAACCTACAGCTGCTCGTGCAATAGTTATTAAGCAGCAGCGGGCAAACCTTCTACCCCCATGGGCTTGTTGAAAAAACTATTTATGTCTACTCTCTTCTACCTCGTAACTAACCTTTAGTCCTTGCTTTTGCCTCTGAGAAGAGTGAAATTCGTCAACTGATGAAACTTTGGAGGCCTCCAAACAACACCAGCTGTGCTTTGTGCCTTCTGTGCTGCAGTTGTAGGAAGGTTAGTGAGGTATGTTTTCTCCTTTCTTACAGACGTTGCTAGTTAATCTTGGTGGTATCATGTCCATCTCGAGGCTTTATCCTATCTATTTATCATCTTAGGCGGTACTGAAGTGAGACTCACAAGTCAGTGAATCTGTGGCTCATCTCACTCCATTTTTTAAAAATAGGGTATGACACTTTGTGTTCTCTAGTGTAATGAGAGATTGAGCTGCTAATGAAAATATGCAATCATTTTATTTCTGAGTCCCTGCAGAACTCTTAGGCAGGTATTATCTGGTCTTGGTGACTCCT
The DNA here is from genome assembly GCA_025769975.1 of Gallinago jamesoni. Lineage (NCBI taxonomy): Eukaryota > Metazoa > Chordata > Aves > Charadriiformes > Scolopacidae > Gallinago > Gallinago jamesoni. Next base: position 3,111,178 of record JAOQGH010000004.1, read on the forward strand.
CATTTTTCATTTTCCAAACGTGCTTTAACATCACTTCTTCTGACATCTCAATCTCTGATTGAGCCTCATCGTTGCCACCTGAAAGATGGCCCACATTGAGGGATTGAGTGGTGTTGGGCTGCTGAGAGCTGATACCAGGTTCCCCTGCATCCTTGCACCCCGTGGCCACCACCACAGCAACTTCTCTGGAAATCAGCCCTGTAATAACGATGACAGGCTCCAGGCTTGCTGTAGGTCCTGTGACAAAATTCATTCTCATCTTGGTTTGTAGGCTCCTAGGCAGTTAAAAATTTCAACTGGTTAAAGCATCGTCCTTTTGTGAAATTGACTAGTTTAAGGAATTTCCTTGTGTTTGCCTGCTGCTTCTTTGGGGTCTGGGTCAGATTTCTTTGGGATTCAGCGAGAATCCTGAAAATGTTTCTGTCCGGGAGGTGTCTGGGTGCTCTGGCTCCAACAGCAGAATCTGGGGATGCTGCTGCTGGACCTGACCTTGCTTTTAGCCAGTCTCGAACAAAAATCTCTTTCTTATGAAAGAGCCACAGGGATGTGCCACTGATGGGGGACGCTGCCTGCTCCAGGGTGCAGCCACAGTGTCCTGGGCAGCCGCGAGGACGTCAGCGTCGCCAATTTGATGGCAGCCGCTCTTACTTCTGGTGCATTGAGAAATGATCCACAAAATCCTTTTTTTTTTTTTCCTGTTTTTTTTTTTATTATTTTATATTTTTTTTTGAGGTTTGCACTCCAAATCAGCTTGATTTGGTAAAAGGCATCCATTGCAGCACGTCACAGGTAATTTATTCCCGGGTGCTGTAATCTGAAGAAAAGCAGAACGAAGGACCTCCAGTCACAGCCGCGCGCGCACGCAAAAAGTTAAGTATTCTTGCTTTCGCTGACAGTACAAAGGTGTCATATACGAGAAGGATTGACACAGACCAAAGGGTCTTGTGGGAAATATGATAATAACTATAAAGAAGACAGATTATTCCCCAGTTGCCAACATTCAAACCTTTTTACAGTCAGTTCAAACATATAAAACTTTATTGCTGTAGCAGAAAGGGGAACAATTTCTGGTTGCACAGCTTTCCCAGGGCTGGGTTTATACTGTCTGTGTTATTGCTCTATAGTGGCATTTTAAAGTTTATTGAACAAGACTTTTACAATTGAAGGAAGTATATAAAACTGTAAATTTATTAGATTTTTCAGGATAAGTGCCCTTTCTAGTTGTGCTCAAGAATTCGGAGCTACGAGAAACTGCTAGTTACAAGACTTATTAATATTAAAGACTGAGAGAGCGCACATTTTATACCTTAACTGATCTAAAAAATAATATTATGATATTACTGAAAATCTGAGCTGTCACCGAGCAGGGTGCGTAGAGCGTTTGTATAGTTGGTGTATGTATAAATAGTCTATATCTACGTGCAGATATGTATATATATGTGCGTCTGGGTATGCCTTGCGGGGGTGTATATGCATGTGCTGTATGAGGGTGTATGCACACCGATATGTAAACAAACAAGCACATGTGTGTATTTGAGCATATACGTATATATAAATCCATGTGTTCCTATGCGGTATTTTATTTTTATATGGATTTACTTCCTATATTGTGCGGTGCCTTCTACTGTGGAGTCTTCGTGCGCATGTAAGGCTTTTAGGTGATGCAGAAATGCAATTAATAGGGTGGATTTGATGATAATATCATGCTTGGTTGTGTGTGGTGTTCACGGACATCTTGGCGTAACTCATGTATGAAGATATCCAGTATGCAAACTACACAATTTATACTATATTCACCATTCACCTGATGGTTTGTACCTAAAAAGCAGTACATGAGTAACGGTGGGATAATGTGTTCCAAAAGGCTGTGTGTCTGCCCCCATCCCCTGCCTTCTCCTTAGGGCTGTATCCGAGTAACACTGATCATAAATTTGCAGGGACTGGATTCTCTGGTTGGCACATTTGCTCGGGGCTGCTTATGCAGCAAAACTGGGCTGCAATGCTGCCGGAGACAGCCCTCTGAAAGCTCATCCCAGGTATGATCCAGGGGGAAGCCTGCTCTTGAGGGGTCTCTGCTGTAAATTTGGGGTTTTTTTCAGCTTGGAGATGATTTCACCTAAATGTGTGACTCGAATGAAAATATGCTTTTCTGCCTGCTGTGCGTGGAGCATTGGCCAGTGCTGCTGGAGAGGCCATGGGGACTTTGAAGAGGGTTTTTTGTCTGGGGCAGGGATGTCCACTGGGGCAGAGGGTCTACTGAAACACCTCTCACCGGGTCTGGGAATACATTCCCCAGCTCCGGAGGAGAGCCTTCCTCCAACCGCTCTGCTCTGCTGGTCCAGCACAGCCACAGAAGTAGATGTCTTCAACTTTAGCACCTGCGATGGCAACTTGGCAAGGGGCAGTGGGTGCTTTGGAGGCTGAGCAGGAGCAGGCAGGAGCACCACGAACCGGCAGTGAAGGCAAGGAAGTCAATAAGCCCTGAATCTTTTATGAGACCTTGGATATTCTGATCACAGCTCTGCTGGCACCGAGATAGGAATACAGATTATCTGAGAAAGCGTCTGTGACTTGAAGCTCGGTCTTGGGTCTTCCTAAGGTTTTTAGTTTGCCTCCCTGTGTTAACATTCTGCTGTCTGTTTTTTGGGGGGCTTCCCCTTTTCCTTCTGCTTTTTCCCTGCAGAAGGGATGGAGCTCAGGTGCAATTGCTGGGAGCGAGGGCTGGCTGAAGAAGAAAAGGGGAAGAAGGTTAGTGCAGCTAATGGGGCTAAGAGCCTTATCCCTGCATATTGTTAATAACAAAACCAAGCAGCAACACTGCACGCCGTGAGTCTGAAGAAAAGGAAAGCCCTCGGATCCCTTGTAATCCCGTGTTGCGCAGCGCAACGGTGCTGGAATTGCAAGGGTTCTCGCTGAATTCATTTCAGGTTTGGAGAGAAAAGGAGAAAGGAGGAAAAGGAGGAGGACGGGGAAGAAAAAAAATAATGAAAGACCCCTGCACTGAGATGAATTTATGCCTAAGCTTGTCTTGGGAATGCAAATGTGTTTAAGACTCTCTGAGCTAAACCACCCCTTTTGGGAAGAGGGAGGGGGAAAAAGGAGGAGGGGGGGGAAAGTATGACACAGAAGGGACACCGGGAGAATGTGAAATGAGGGTTTGCTGCCCCTCCTCCCGCGCCCTGCCTGCTGCCGAGCTGGCACACGGGCAGGCAGCGAGGAGCTGCTGAGATGCTGCATGGAGGGGGGGGACCCAGGCATGTGGGTGCTGCGCTCTCCGGTGGGCACCTACATCGCTCTGCCTCCATCCCCCGTGGAGAGGTGGGTGCTGGTGCCTTCCCACCATTGCAGCGGCCTCCTGATGTGCCGTAAGCACATCAGGTGTGACACGGCCACACTCCTGCCACCGCTGCCGAGCCCCCGTTTTTCACTGCGGAGGTGAGGAGGGTGCTGCCTGCCTGCTCCCCCCACCTCTAGCCCCGCCGGGGCTTTGCAGGGCTCTCCTGGCACCGCAGGGATGCTCGCCCAGGGGTCTGCAAAGCCGAGGGGAGGAGGGCAGTGGGGAGAGGAGAAAAGCGGCGGCGAGCAGGAGGGAGGAGGGATGCAGGAGGAGATGCGAACCCACTGCCAATTGGGCAGTTGTGTCTGTTGTCTGGAGGCTGCTGCTAACCACTCGTTACAATTAAAATGAAGTGTCCGTCAGCGGCTATCTTCGCTGTGTGGCCCATATGTTTCTGAGCTGATACTGTCCGGATTATTCTGTTTGGGAGAACGATAACGGCTGTTTATAACCTTGGCAAAGACTGAGCCCTAATCAGGCTGGAGCACATTTTCACCGACTGGCTGATAACGGGCTGTTAGCTGCCTTATCGCTGGGGAGAGATAGGCCAAAATAAGCAGATCTGTGAGCACAGGAGCCCAACCAAGAGGCACATACTCTGGCCTGGCCTTTATTTTTAGATGCTCTTTTCTCTTTTTTTTCCTTTCCCCCCCCCTTCCTTTTCCAGGCTGATTTCAGAGAGAAGGGGGGATTATTTCAGCAGAAGGAGAGGAAGGTGGCGGCTTTTGTTCACATCAGTAAATGGGGTGGAAAGAAAGGTGTACAGAAATAACACAGGGGAGTTGTATCCTTTTCCGTGTGCCCACTGCCTGGGCCCCTTCATTACCTTGTGCCTGGTCCCCTGGGGTACATGCAGCCATCTCCATCTTTGGGAGCAAGAGTGAAGTGTGTCTGTTCCCCCTCGCAGCATCCCTACTTCCCTCAATTTCTGCTCGCTTTGTCCTCTTCTCTCTGGGTCTGACTCTTCAAAACGGCAACAGGCTGTTTTTAGGGTGGAATTGTTTTTGTGTGGAGGAAAGGCATTTTGAAAAAGGGCAGTTCTTGAGTTTTCTCCCCAAAATCAGGTTGTGTGGAAAAAAAAAAGTACAGCAGCAAGACCTGGGCAGTCCTGCTGCAGAAACCGTGTTGGGCCAGGGCATCTTGAAATCCTGGGCAACTGGGCACCTAATGAGACCAGTTCTTCTGAAGGCAGCCTCTCAATGAGGGTGGCTAGAGCATCTTCCCAGTCTGCACTGGTACTCGGCTGTTCCCAGCAGTGGGGTTAACCTGGTGCTGTTTGTGGTGCAGGTGTGTGATCCCTGCCATGCTTCTCCCTTGGTGTAGCCTGAGGCGTGCTCCATTATGCCCATGGCTCCGCTCTCGAATCTTCCAGTGGAAATGGTCCAGATCTCCTGGTGCCGCTCCTCCCTCCCTCCCTCCACTGCTCAGGCTCCGTACTCTGCCTTGAAGTCTCAGGCAGGTGTTCAAATAAATAATGCAGCTAAAAATACCTTTTGGCAGCAGCTGGGAGTTGTTGCAAGCAGCACTGCCGGAGTGGTGGGAATACAGCATCCCGGCTCTCGGGCAGGTGTGTCTGCATGCTCCGGAAAAGCAAGAGCAAGGGCTGCGGGAACCAGGGTCTGCCTGTCTCCTGGGTCCGCTACGGCCCCACCGACTAGCCAAGGTGTTGATTACGTCCCTCCTCGGCTTTTAAGCAAGCATCTCCTTTGCTGAGGTTGGCTTTCAGTGGAAGGATGCTGCCACGGGGACTCTCCAGCTGCATCCTGGCTCGTGGAGGAGTGTCACACCAGCCCCGCGCTCTGGCTGCATCAGCAGGCGTCAGGAAAGAATTGTTTGCATCTCAAACCATTTGCCCTTTGAAGGAACACTTTGCAGGCTGGATTGCACAGGGAGGACCTCCAGGGAAGGATGCCAAACCCTTCCTGGCCACCTAGGTGCTGCAAGGGCACTTGGCACCTCAGTCATTTGGTCTGGTTTGCTGGAGCTGGCTGTTTTAAAATCTCCTCCAAATATCTTCTGCTGCCTGCTCTTTCCTGAGGAGTTGTCCCAGCTGAAGCCAGCTCCTGGTGGCTTTCCCTCCTCCCTTCACCTGCCTGGGCCTGGACCTGGCAGCCTGGACCCTGGTGGGTGCCTCCACTAAGCGCTCATCTCCTGTCTCTGGAGAGCTTTTGAGAACTCCTTTGGCAGCAAATGGTCAGATGACAAATTTAATTATCGTAGCAGGAATGTTGCTGGGGGCAGAGCATCCTTGAGTTGGCCACAAACAAAACTGACCTTGGCTTTCCTCTCTCCCAACTCATAACAAACCCTTTGCTGCTGGTCAGAGCTGCTCCCATTCCGATGCGCAGACAAGGAGGGATGCTAGATTGCTCCTCTCCTGTACCTGTGGGTTTTGGTGAGTGCTGGCCGCCTTTTGCACCAGTTGCGAGCCTTTCAGTGGGTTGTCCCTGTGCACCTCAGCTTGGAGAGCAAAATGGCTTGTGGCTGAGTCCCAAAGCAATTGTGCCAGGGTGCAAGGATAGGGGCTGAGGAACCAGGATGCTCCTGACATTCATGCTGCTCTGCGCAGGCTGAGACCTGGTTCTTCTTATAGTATTGGCCAAAACTGTGACAACCTTTCAGTGCTGGCAGCCCTTGCTTCGCCTTGCCTCTCTAGGAGTGCAGGGAAAGTGCTGCTGGGGCTGGCATGGTGGCTGTGGGTCACCAGTGGTCTGGGTGATGCTTGAGTGATGCTCGAGTCTTGCAGTCCCACTGCCTCATTGTGGTTTTGGCCACAGTTCCCTTTAAGGCCCGAAAAGATCAAGCCAAATGGCATGCTGGAAAGCCTTCCCGACTCCAAGGGAGATGCTATCTAGGAATTGCTGGCTGCTTTTCCATGCTTTTTGGGTGTATTTGGCCTGTTTTGACAGCAGAAGTACAAGTATAGTGCAACATCAGCTAAGGGTTGGACACCTTTCAGAGTGAAAACATGGTCTGGCTATGGCGTGGTTGTCCAACTACGGCATGGTGGTCCGGCATGCGCCCCCACAAGCACGTCCGTGGTGACTTATCTCAGTCCCCAGGCCAGGGGGGGTTTGCTGCGGCTCAACGGCCTGCTGCCGGCCCGTGAAATGCAGTCAGAGCTACGTGGCCGCCACGAGCCAGGGCAAGCTGACTCTTCCCATCTCATCCTGTGGAGAACAAACAGAGCTCAAGGTAAAGCACTGAAATTTCACCGTGACCTTTTCTTAAAGCATTATAATCAAGTTGAACGTTTCCAGTTGTCCCACTAATGTTTGCCCCATGGGAGAAGGCGTCCTGCTTTGAGGGAGGATGTTTGTGGCGACAAGCACGCTTGCCCCGGGAGCTCGTGGCACTGGATGCCAAATGCCTGCTGGGGGCCGGGGAGGCGGGGGGCAGAGGGCCGGGGCTGCTCCCCGCCTCCTGCCGTAATGCAGCCAGGGGAAGGAATCTGCTGAACGCTCTGCATCTGCTACAGCCTTTGCTCAGGGCTTTTTGACACATGGATTGTAAAAAGCACACTGCCTGGCGTGTTGCTGGGCACCCATAAGGCCTCCCAAGTGTGATTTCAAGTTGTTGCTGTTGACTTGGGCTGTGGGATTAGCAGCTCCTGCCCGCGGCAGATTGGGGTTGGCTTGAGGGAACCTGAGGCTGGAGCTGGAGGGGCTTGATCCAAGGATGTGTAGAGGTGTGGGGGCAGAGAGAGGCTTCAAAGTCCAGCTTGGACACAGAAGACACTGTGTCTGCTAGACCTGACTTTCTCATGAGGTCATGGCCTCTTTATGCTGGTGTCTTGTCGTGCTGGATCTGGGGACATGGTGTTCAGTCTTCTGCATGCAGGAGCATCTTGCTTCAGCTTGAACAGGCAAGTGCCCATCGTGTTTCCTGGTCCCTGTGGCTTGCCTGTACAGATGCTGGGGTTTCTGTGTCCCTCAGCAGCATCGGAGAAGGTGACCCTGTCTTCCTCAATGATGAAGGGGCCTGTCCTGCTCTGTCTCCCAGAGCCACACAAGAGGAGGGACGCAGATGCCCCATGGAGGCTGCCAATCCAAGCACAGCTGTGTGTTTCCTGCTGGACTGGGAAGGAAAGATGTTTTTGCAGACTCTACCCCAACCAGGATGCTCTCACTGGGTTTGGCTCAAAGTGCCCGTGACCTTCAGGAATGCTTTTTTGGTCCCCACTGGATTTTTGAAAGATATTTGAGGGATGAAGGATGGAGATACTGCTATGTGCGCGAGAGTGGTGGTGGTGGGAGCAAGCAGTGCCAGGGTGAGGGCACAGGGGCTGCCAGACCCATCCAGGCACCAGAGGGCTGCAGATAGTCCTAAGCTGGAAGCGTGCTTCGGCCTCAACAGCGTCACCAGCTTGTGACCACCTCCTGAAGCAGCTGTGTGTCCACGGCCACATCCATGGGTGGAGGTGAGCCCTTCTGCCCCCTGCCCCCAGCTGGTCCACGCCTCCCGTACCCCAAAGCGCCTGCCTTTGTCCTGCAAAGCGAGGGTCCCCTCTGGGTGCGTGCGTGTGCGTGCTGGCACCGCTGACATTTAGTTCTTGCTGGCTTGCAACGATGCATATGTATGAGGAGCAGGCAGGAGGGTGACGGGGGGCTGGCCTTGGCCCTGCGACCTCCACAGAAACGGAGCTGCTGCCGCATGTGGCTCCAGGGGGTTTGGTTTTGTTTTTGAAATTTCTCATTGAAATTTTCCAACAATCCCAATTCAGTTTTGCTGCCTTCGTCTCCTCCCTCTGCAGTGGCCGGGAAAGCAGGATGGCTGGGTGGGGTGCCGCTTCCCAAGGGTTTCCTCCTCTGTTTGCACAAGGCATTGGATGCAGCTGTAACGTTCCCAGCAAGGATCCGTTTTAAGCACGGAAAATTGAGTTTACCACATCGCTGAAGTCTTGTCTGAACCAGCTGCCATGCAACATTGGCGGGTATACCATGGTCTGGGTGATGCTTGGGACCTCTGGAGAAGCACGTCTTGTGTGTGGTTGGTCCCAAAGACACCTGCGGTGTCTGAAGATGCTACTCGCTTCCTTCCTAACATTAGATGGTGCTAATTGATGACCTGCCCCTAAACATTGGTAACCCCCCTAAACAGCATTGCCTGCTGTTGCCTGCAGCTGCCCTTGCAAGAAGGGTCCAACCTGGCTTTTGGGGACAGTTAGCTGCATGTCTTGGGGCTGTGCTGTGGACAGGGTGACCTCGCGAAGCTGCTGCCGTTTGGATGTGGACCAAGTGGTGACAGTGCCTTCCTGGGCTTGGATGCCGTCATGCCACGGGAGGTGGGATGGTTGGGAAACCAAAGCATGGGACCAGTAAAGGGGCATAGGATTAAAGGCAGTGATCTCCTTGGAAGCCCACAGCAGGTCAGAGAGGTGAAGCGCTGATCAGGGAGCCCTGTGACAGGCAGGCAGGTAGGTCTAATCTGTGCATCTGCATCTGCCTGGGCTGCGCCTTGTAGCCATTACAGCCAGGCATTAACTGTTTGCTGATGGAGCGGCTTCCCCAGGCCAGCGTCCAGGTGTCCCCTCCCCACCTCACTGCCCACCCCTACATCCCCACACGTGACACCGACTCTGCATGTCTCCCCTCCACCTGCCTCCCCAGGGCAGGCAGGGGACACAGCTCCCTCCTCCTGGGCAGTCTCCCTTCCATAAAATGACTCCCCCCCCCCCCACTGCTTCCCCTTCCTCCCCCTCCCCAAAACTTTCTTGCTCAGGGGTTCGCCGCAGAGCTGTCCTCCGTCTCAGTTGTTCCCGGCTGTCAGAGGTTATATATATCCGCTCTGCTCATGCTCATCCTCTGTAACCATTTTCTGCTACAGAATCTTCTGGCTGCTCGTTGAAGCCTTAATCCGTAATGCAGCGATCAATGGGTGTGCGCCTTTACCACTCGGATGCTCATTTTTTAATCCCCACTGCCTCCTTCAATGTCATCCCTTCCCATTTTTCTTTATAGAATTTCAGGTCTACTGTACCTGCTGATTACTTAGCGGAGACCGCTGGACATCTCCCTTAATTAATTCCATCGATTTCTCAAATCCCACAAGGTTTGGGGTCCTTAGATTTCTGAAGCAGCTAAATGGAATGTCTAAATTCCGACATTTTCCCTCTATAAATTGTTTTGCCAGGGAGACGCTGGGAGGCAGCGCTCTGGCTTTATTTATTTGGAGGTGATGTTAGCCCTGGAGCCTTCCCCATCCTTGCTGTGGGCACCAAGGAGGGCGTGGGAGGGAAATGCCACTCGTCCTCATCACCCGGCCGAGTCCCCCATCCCCAAGATGCTCTTGCAGACCCCCGGACTTCCACTGCCATGCATCCCAGGAGCAGCATCCTCCTGGTGAGGGAGCGGGGTGGGACCAGCCTCGGGAAGGGAATAAAGCTCCTGGAAGGAACCTATTTACTAGTTGGGCCCTCGCCGCATGCGGCTGGGGAAGACTCTGTTGCTATGCACAGGGAGCTTAATTTTATTATTACTCTCTGCTATTTAATGTCTGTCTCTCAGGCAGCTGGTGATGTTTTAATGAAGCTGGAATTGCATAGTCTGTAGCGCTGGATAATCGTAAGCTGCCGAGTCAGAATCAAATTAATAATTCATGAAATTAAAGTGTATAATTAATTCGAACTGTGCAGATGAGGAGGGACCCGAGCCTTCAGCCTGAAAGGATCGCACACATGTCCTGTCCGTAAAACGTGCGTGTGCGTGTCCGTCTGCAATGACAGGGGCATCTGCACCGGGGCCCTGGCAGGGCTGGGCAAATCTGCTGCCTCTCACCTCCCCAGCCCCAGATCCTTGGGACACGTTGCCTTCCTCAACTGTAAGGCACAGAGGCTTAGTTTTAATTGGTTTTATTTGGGAACTTCCCAATGCACACATGTTTTCAGGTTAAAACTTCCACTCTTGCGTTTTGTCCAAAAATGATGATATTTGATAGCTGGGGAAGCCTGCCTGGCCATGTTGCTGGATATGGCCATGTGTCCCTTCCCCTGGAGAGGAGAAGTGACATGTGCCTCTATTCTTCATAGCCTCACTAGTCTTCTGTGGTTGTATTTGCTTTCTCATTTCATCTGGTGTGAAATGGAACACATGTCATCTGGAAATGGAGCAACCACTGCGCTGCTTTTTGAAGGACTTCTGCAGTAGATAATCTCAAGGGGCTGTATGGGCTCAAAAAGGTGGAGATGGTGAACTTGGTGGAGTTAATAGGTGCTCCACCAACATGGGAGGGATGTTTCCTTTGGTTGTTCTCCAGAAATTTTGTAGTAAAAAGAGCAGGGTCATGTGTTTCCAGTCACATAAGTAAAAAGCAAAGGGACTCACGTTGCTACTTAGGCAGGTCAGAGCTACCATGGAGGACATAGGCTTGAAAGTTTGAAATGTACCAGTTGCAAGCAGGTAGGGCAAATGGGCTGAGCAACACAGGAGGTTTAGGGAACTTTTAACTTTGGGTCTAGTTGGACCCAATGACAACATTGCTGATCCATCTCGTAGGAGGCACTGACCCAGTCCTTATATTCCTGCAAGTCATTGCCAGCACTGAGAGGAGCAATAGGCAGATGAGCAGAGGAGGTTGCACTACTTTAACCGCTCTGTGTGCTCGGGAGATGAGTCTCATCAAATCCTGATCCAGGATGGCACAGCTGGGAATTGTCTTTGGAGCTGTTTCTCTTGAGCCTCTCAGTGTATGGGGAATGGGCTTCCTTGTGTTTGCAGAGATGGAACCTTCATAGCCAAGTGATATTGGAGGAAATTTGGGTACAAAGACACGCACAGGCTGAAATGAAACATCTGCTTGGGTCTAAAATTACTGTCTTCCCAAGAATGTTGAGTTGCCCACGCACTGAAAACTTGGTTATTTACCCAAGTTGAGATGTTGAATATTTTGCAGCTTTGAAGGCCACATCTTTAGCATCTACGGTCCGTACAGGTAGCCATTGGCTGATGCCTGTGGAGGAGAAGCAGGCTCAAATAGACTCTCCTGTCCACTATTAAACCATCTGAGATCATTGCTGCTTCTATAGTAGAGTGATGTCCTCATTCTTTTGCCTGGCTAGAACAAGCTTTGCATATTTGGTTACAGCTTCCCAATTTATGCTACTTTTATGCAAGGCAAAATGGTGGCATTGTGGATTTGGGGAGTGTATTTCTTGAAGACATTTGCAAGGGAATCTTTATTCATACAAATTTAATATTTATTTAGCCAAAAATCTGGCTGCAGCAAGATAATGTGATTTTGCTGTAAATGCCATAACTGTGAAGGATCTCAAGTACAAAGCTGATGGAATATCTATTTAGAAAACTATTAGTTGAAAACAAAATTGCACTAAAAGGACAGTGTGAGTAAATTTTGGGGATGTGAATCAGGAACCCTCCCCATTCTCTTAAGTTGACTGCAAAATATTTTCCCCCTGGGTGCTTACATGTTCTTGCACTAGGCACAGCCATCTCAAGGTGGTATCCATGGCCAGAGACCTGCCTAGTTTGGGAAGGTGAGATTTGGTGGAGCATCACTTCAGTCTGCTCAATTTTTCCTCCTCCATTTGGTGACTGGTGGCCCTGGGAACTGAGGCACACCACGTTTCTCCTCGGAAGAGGGGGAAAACTGAGATTTTTCCCTTTCTCCAACTGAGACACAGACAGCAAAGGGCGTTTCTGGGACAGATTGGTGTCAGATATTGGTTGGTCATTGGCTGTTTCAGTGCTCAGCTGGGTTGCAGTGCTGCGGGGAAATCCTGCCTGATGCAGAGTCAAAGCAGAGGTGGAGAAACAACATTTTTTGTGTGAGGCTCTTGTGTGCACAGGAAATTCAAAAAATTGCTTTTATTTTGCAGTCAGGGGCAAACATAGCTCTTTTCTGTGATTCATAAAATGAGGTTCTTCTGATCGTTTCCAGGGCCTTTTCCAGCTGTTGGCTTTGGCAATCCTGAACAATTTTGGTCCAGAGGAGAGACAATATTTCAGTATCAAAGGGTTTTTTAACGCTCCCTGCCTAGGCTTCAGGAGCTGGGGTTAACCACCCATCCAACCTGTACTGTATGATGAAAAGGCAAGATACACAGGACCTTTATGCTCATTAATTGTGTGCAATTAAGCCCTGAAGCTTTTGTGATACTTAATGAAATTGTGCAATTGCTTTTGGACCATCATGGTTCACATCCCATTGGCATCTCCTTGCCGTGATAGAAATCCTTGTTCCAGGGTTTGGGCTGCTGGTGAGTGGCACAGTTTGATGACTGGAAGACTGTAAGATATTTTTGTGAATTGTCCCCAGTATTTTTCTAACAGCTCAGAGCCAACTCTGCTTCCTGGCTGCATGGGATGAAGGCACAAAACAGTCAGGATGGTGCAGTTTGCTCCGCGAGCTCTTTCTTTCAGTGTTCAGACATGACAAGCTTCTCATACCCTGTTTCATCTCTCCATCCTGTGATTTCTCCATTGTAGGAAGAAAGGGAAGGGAAGGATTTCCCCCTTCCTGTGAGCATGGCTAAACATCAGCAAAGGTCTCCGAGGTTGCGCAGCGCTGGGTAAATGCTGAGTGGTATTAATAATAACCTACCCTTTTTTTGCTAATGCTCCCCTTTGGAGTCCAGATCTTTTATTATTATTATTATTGTAAACTGTTACAACACAGGATGTGGGGAAGCTGAGGAGCAAAGCTGGCTTTCTCCATCGCTCTGCCTCCATCCTGCTTGGTCATCTGCTGCCTGGTACCTGCCTGCAGGGTGGGTGGTTTATGTATCACCACCTGAGCAGCTTCTGCTCTCCCAGTGGCTCCATGGCCCTGTGCTGGCTCATCCCTACCACCCTGGAGTAGCCCTGGCTGGTTGGGAAGACGGCAGGGAGACCCTTGGGCTGGGTCTTGAGTTGGAGCTGCTTCCTCCTCCTCACAGGTCCATGTGGCTCTTTGAGGGGTAGATGGGGAGGTGGAGGAGGGCAGAGGGAGCGGAGGTGGGGGGTGGGAGCCCGATTGAAAGGGTTACTGCCAAATGCAAACAAAAACAAGATGCAAATGAGCCACTTGCAACAGGTAGCCTTAATCAGATGCTGTCAGATGAATTCAGCATCTCTCCGATTGTCGCCTGCACTAGCCTCCCGTTCGGAAGCCCTCATCTGCTCCAGATGTGGTTTAATTTACTGCGACTTGGCTAATTACTGTAATTAAGGATTAATTACTGTTAATTACTTTCACATAAACTCAACGCCAGTCAAAGAGCGGAGCCTTATGAAGCCTGCCACAGCAGAGAACACAAGCACGGCAGCTTGGGTGGGCCCACTGGGTCCTCAGGGCGATCCCGAGCTCGTACCCACCGCCCGGCCAGCCCCCAGTCCTGGCCCTTGCCCCACGGGGTCACCCCTTTCCTGGCCCTTGCAGGGCCGGCGGGCACGCGTGGCAGGGCTCCAGATGGCATCCAGCGAGCCAGCCGTCGTTATTATCGTTAATAATTAGATAGAGCGGGGATTTGCTGTGCAAACCCCGGTTAGGAAGGGGAGGCCAGCAGCGTCTCCGGCAGGCTCTTGAAAGATGCAACGGATTAACCACCTTTCCCACCTCCAACCTTTTCTCATGCTCCCACCCACCGCATCCTCCACCGCCGCATCCCCAGCCAGGCACCAGGCTGGGGAGCCTTAATATGCGAGAGACACAAAATTGTTTTGCTTTCCCCGACATCATGCGTGCAAAAAGGTGCTTTAGCAAACAAGGGGAAAAAAATCAAGCCTGTATCTAAGGGAATGGGAGCCCGGAAAACCTGCAGTGGGTGTGGGAAGGAGCACCAAAATGATTCATGGGCAGTACGATGTGCAGTATTCCTGGGGGAAGCAGGGGTCTGCCGGTGGCGGAGGGCTTGCCCTGCTTCCCTGGCTCCCTTAGACTTGTTAGGCTCAGTATCTATAGGGCTTATTAGTTTTAAAAGTCCTGGGGCTTTTTCCACTGCAGCAGAGGGAGGAAGACCCTGGCGTGGGGGTGGTGGTGGTGGTGGCAAAGCCGAGAGCCAGCCATGCCCTGTCCTCACCCGTTGCCTGCGGCCCCGGCTCTGTCTTCTGGCTGCGTGTGTAATATGAAGGCAGGACGGGGAGAGAAAAATCGGCATGATTAGATGGGTATTGTTCTATTAGATCTCTGCCTGCTTGCTGTTGTGTCTCAGCATTTGAAGATGAAACATATTCATTTAGCTCCCAGGATGAATGGTTTTAATAAGGGGAGCAAGATGAGGTGGGGTAGTCCTGATGACTTCAGAGACCCATCAACTCTCCCCCTAAGGCCATTTCGGTGATGACATGGGCCACACGACCATTAACGCCGCAATCAGGACAAGTTTTCCGTGTCCCTGTGAATCCTTCAGCTAGGAAGAGCGTGTTTTGGAGCCCAGGAGGAGATGTGTATCAGCAGTAATCGGATTGAGCCTGCGGGAAGGGGAGGCAGGGGTTGAAGCAGGGGCTCCCGGGATGTGATTCCCGGGGGGAAGCAAGGAGGAGCAGAGATCCAGGCTGGCTGTCCAGGGGGGATTTTGGGGGCGAGTTGCAGCCAATGCCTGCTTGATTCCCAGCTTCCCCGCATCCTGGCACCCGGCTGAGGCCATCCTGCACGGGGGCTGAGACCTTGCGGTGATCATTAGTTATTTCAGTGTGATCTGGCACCTCTCTCTGCTTCGCTGCCATCCAGGCTGGCCGTGGCCTGCTCTAAGCCCCAAATCATGAGAACTTCCATTATTAGGAGCATCTCTGGGGGCAGGGGAAGGGACACCATAATGCTGCTGCTGATGTCTGTATGCCCTGGCCTTGCTGGTTTGGAGCTGGGGGTGCACTGGGGGGAGCGGGCTCCAGCAAGCAAGACAGGGAAGCCAGCCGGCACTCCGGCTGTCAGCTCCGCTCAGCCTGGCTGTCAGGTGCGGGGATGCAGAGGGCCTCATTGCTTTAATTGACACCTTCCCTTCACATCCCACGCTCGGCCGTCCCAGTCTCATCTTCCTTTTCATCTTCCTTCTCCTCTCCATGAGGAAGCAGGATGCGGTTCAGCCCTCCTCCTTGCCCCCATGCCCCTGGAGCCAAGGCTGGGGGAGAAGCAGGGAGACGAAGGGCTGGGTACAGGAGCACAGTTGCCATCCCTCATGTGACAATTCCGTGTGCGCTGATCTTCCTGAACACAGGAGCATCCCATGTGGATCTCCTTGCCCCCGTCCTTTTCCAAGGCTCTGCAGAAATGTCTCGTGGCAGCACTCCTGGGTAATTGCTGCCCACAGAAGGACCACAGCCTGAAGACCCACAGGATTTCTGGTCATGCCTTGCTGTTTTGGAGGCATCTCTGTGTGCTCGTCAGCAAGGAGCGAGGGCTGGTTGCTCTGCGGAGCATGTACTGGCTGTGCTGCCAGGCCCTGTAAAGCCCAAAGGGGAGGGTGAAAGGTGGGAGTCAAGGGGGTGGCAGAATGGCTTAATCTTTCCCAGTCATCTCTGATGCAAATCACGCCTGGCATGTCAGGGTGTCCTGCTGAAAGCCAGGAGAATCTGCCACTTCCTAGGCTAGGAGCAGGGACGGATGGCAGTGGGGTGCTGGTGGAAGGTGAAGCTGGTTTCTGGCTACTGCCCTTTTTTCTAGAGTGGATAGTAAACGTATTTTCTCTCCCAAACAAATGGGAAGGAGCAGAGCTCAGGCTTCTTGTCCACCAGGAGGTGCAAGAACAGTCTGTGACGTGGCCCAAGTAGGGGCCTAAAAGATTGCTCTTCAGGGTGAAGGACCTGATTCAGGAGCTCCAGGTGCAATGGGTGCATTCACCTTTGGAGAAACTGATGCATGCAGTGTCCCGGTGCTGGTGCTCAGACCAGCTGTGTTTGTGGCCACCATGGCCAGGCAGTGTCACCACACACCACGCAGTGACTCCTGTCCCATCCTCTCCCACAACCCAACCTTGGCCGTTTCATCCAATGCCTCAAGGTTCGCCCACCCCAGCTAGCAGACAAGCTCCATAGTTGGTCCATCCCTTGGATGGAGGCCTCAGAAAGCTTTGCTGCATCCATGGCTGGTCCTGCAGTGACTAAACTCCCCCTCCTTGCCTGTGCTTTCTGGGAGCAGAAATAAAATCTACCTGCCCTCCCCTCTTCCTCAACTTTTCCTTGCCTGGGGGTCTTGTAAACTGAGTCACCCCCAACTTTCAACCCGGGCAGCCCTCAGAAGCAATGGGGAGAGGTCTCCCATGGACCACACTGTCTTTGCTCTCTATTTTAAAGTTGGGAGCCCTTTGATGTCTGCTTTTTGCAGCTCGTATTCTGCCAGGAGGCTCAGAACAGCCTGTGTAATTAGCCCAGAAAAATACTGCTTTCATGTGGGTCGGGGGACCCAAGCAGAGAAGAGATTTCCAAGGGCTTTGTTCTGTTGCAGAGCAATGTTGTTTGGGGTTCGGTGGGTTTCGACAGAGCTCTTCTCGCCCTTCCCTTTTTCTCCTACTGTAGGGTGGAGTTTGGGGGTTTTGGCAGGGAAAGCACACGTGGCAAGCTGCTGCTCTGCTGGAGATGGGCCACTTAGTGCTGGTCTGGGGTTTTGGGTATGTGCAGAAGCGTCTTGCGCTTGAGCAAGGGATCAGCCAGAGCCACGCTCCAGCTGACCCAGGGGAAGAGTCAAACAACCCAGATAGGGCAGGATCGCTTCCCACAACTTCAGTTTTTGACTTATTCCCCCTAAAAAGCATCCAAGGCAGGGAGCTGCTCTCCCACGCCCTGTTGGTCCCTGCCTGCACTTGCTGTCTGCAACGCCGAGGAGCGTAAAGCAGACCAGTGTAATCTCTCACCAGCAATGGGTCCATGCTCTTGGTCCCCTCTTGAGCCAGTGATTGCCACGGGTGGGTCACAGTCAAGGTCTGAGTTTGCTGTCCTGCTGGGTGGTGAGAGCTGCCGCTGGTGTGCTGTGACTCTGGGCATCCTTTCTTGTGCCAGGGGTTTGCAAAAGTGCAGGGCCCCTGGCACGACAGGTTGGAGTTTCTCTCAGTCTTGCCTTTTACCTGCCTTTCCCTTTACTCGTAAATCAGCAGTGGCAGGTTGGCAGGTCTGGGGGGCTTTTGCAGCAGAGGGGGTACAAGGTGCTGCTCTCTGTGTCCCTGCCAGCATGGCGGTCACTCGTGTCCTTGCCTGCGTGGTGGTTACCCACTGCTTCAGTTGTCCCACTGACCCCTGACTGCAGCACGCTGCCTCTGATCAGGGCACTTCCCACAATGCCAGGCTTTCCAGTGAGTTTCCAGTTTTCATTCCCAGTTGTTAGTGGGCACAGCCCAGGTGTCTTTTCTCCCCTTGCCTTTACCCGCTGCCCTCCGGGCACATGGGACATTTGCAAACAGGACATTTGCTTTCCTCTAGAGTTTTGGTGCAAGTAAGGCACTGCCAACCTCGCCACCAGACCACAGTGTTCACCAAGCCTTTTACCTTCATACATCATCCTGGATGGTCCTGCATCAGCATGAGTAGCATCTTCTTGCAGCTGCTGCTGCCCTGGCAGTGCTTTTGCCTCTTTTGGGGGGGGCTGATGTGTTGCTTTTCACATCTTTTCTGAGACGCAACAAGGCTCTCCTAGTTGTAGTTAGGGGCAAAGATGTTTTGTCAGGAAAGGGGGACTTGGCTTGGGAACGTATCTATGTCGAGATCATGGGGTGCTCTGATCTTCCCTGTGTGGCAGGATCTCCCCACCCTTAAAGCAACAAGAGTCACAGAGCACTTTGGGAACCGAGCACTGTGAGTTTTATTTTTCCCCCTACTTTTTCTCCCTTGAGACTTTAAAAAAAAACAGAAACCCATAACAAACAACCCCAAACCTCCCAACAAACCTAAGCCAACGCATAATTACATTTCTCCCCAGACCAGGGCTGACAGGCAGAGCTATGGGCAGAGGTCTTACCTTCTCCCTGTTAATTTCTCATGTATCTCTTGCTTAAAGACCTTGTGCCATCTTCCTGCCTACAAGGCAGCCATGGGGTCTCCCCAGGGAGCCCCTTCCTCTTCCCAGGTCGCCCCTTCCTCTTCCCAGGTCTGATTCCGTCAGCTTTCGCTTGGGGGATGAATGGATGTGGTGGAACCCTCTGTGAGCACGGCATGGGTCCCCAGTGCCTGCACGTGCCGTGAGTGTGTACATATAGGGTGTGGGTTATATATGGGAGTATGGTATTTAGACCACATTAATGAGCATACAGGAGAGTGGGGAAAATGGATCATTTATGGTTACGATCTGGCTACTGTCAAAATACAGTGTTATTTTGACGGTTGCTTTGTCTTTGCTCTCTGAGCAATATGAAGGTAGTTTCTTAGCAACAAAACTCTGTTCGCAAACAACACCAGTGAAAAACAACCCCCCAGAAGAAGAGGAGGCAGCCTCCAGAGCACCGCTTCTGCGTGTCCCCTGGCCACGCCGCGTCTTTAAATTAGGTGGAGAATGTCTTACTGGACGGGAGTCGCTTGCCCATGTCATGGTGCAATGCCAGTGCTGCCCTGGTCCCCTCTGGGGTGTGTTGTTTGGGATGTGATCACTGTCCTTTTTGCAGATGGGTAAACTGAGGCAGCCTGGGGGTGGGAAGAGCGTCATGGGATGTGTTTAGGTGACATGGGAGGGTTTGAGCTTCTACTGGGTGGCTGGCAGGCACTGTCTCAAACCTCTCCTGGCCAAAGTCTTCTCTAGGGTCTCGTCCCTGTATCTCAGATGGATCCCAGAAGGAGGGCGGGAGGGAGCTGCCTGCAAATGATTTTGGCAAAGGTTTTCCTGTGCAATTTGGAGCGTCTCTCCTTTGAAGGCGGCACTGGGCCTGGTGTCTGCGCTGACGTTGGAGTCCATGAGAGCAAGCGGTTCCTCCAGCCAAGTATCTGCCAGGCTGTGTCGGGAGAACTTTTATCATTTCTGTCACAGACATCACAACTCGCTTGTCTTACCATACATCTTCCTAAATGTGACAGAATATTCAGCTGTTATTAATTGAATACTCTCTAATTTAACTGCTTAGCAGGAGGGAGAGAGACTGGTTTGTCTCAGCGCACAGAGCTGCCATTGGGCACACAGGAGGTTTTGGGGTGCAGGAAGGTGGATTAGGGAGCAAAATCAGGCTTTTGGATCCATTAATATACACACATACCCCCGCCCCTCCCCTCATGTGCCTGGTCCTTCCAAGGAAGGGCTGCAGTGTCTGCCCTAGCTCCTGGTCCCAGGGCATGTGGCTGAGCCTATGCTGGAGATGCTGAGGACGTCACTGCCTCTCCACTCCCATCCTGGTGCTACTGCCTGGGAATGGAGGGGGAGGGATTCCCTGGGTGCCCGGGAGGGAAGAGTGGTTTGGACCAAGTTGTTCCCACCTCCTTCCAGGCATCCAGAGATGCTACCTGCAGTGGGTAAATGCCACCTTCTTTGCTGAGCTGCTGGAAGCAAAGCTTAGCCCCTTCGGTGGGCTCCTCACCTGAATCGCAATGCCCGTCATGGCCTGGCCATCTCCTCAGTCTCCAGCAGATCCCACTTATGGCTCTTTGTCTTCCTCTTCCTCCTCCACGTCACCTCCAGAGATGTCCCACGTGCAGACTGGTAGTTATCATAGGGTTGCTGAGAAGTTTGGTTTCTTCAAAGGACGTGGGAAGTTAGCTCTCCTCACTCTCACCTGTGTGGCAGGGTGGTGGTGGGACTGTCCTCTCCAGCCACCCCAGCCCCATGCCCACTTGTACACATGCGTGCTTGCATCTCTCTGCCGCTTCCCCAGAAAGTTCAAACCCGGAGTCAAGTTTATTGTTTCTATCTCGTTTATTTTAAGTATAGTTTTACACTTTATTATATGCTGTGACATCTTAAATGGAGCCTGTCACTCCATCTTGACTACTGCTAGGGGCTACAGCCACTTACTGTGTCAGGCTTTTCGGCAGCCCTGATTAATGATATCAAAACGAATGGATCCCGGTGCAGGCACAAGCACGAAAATCAAGGAGTGATTTGCATATTCAAATTGTGCACAGCATCAAAAGGCTGCAGCTCGTGCAAGTATTGCACTGACACACACCATGGATGCACGTATGTGCTGCTGCGCATCCCTGTGTACAAGACCTGTATTTGTTGGTAAGATTTGTGCACACCTACATCTATTTATTTAGAATTGTCAGCCAAAAGGAAAAAGCTTTGCCCTTTTTTCTGTGAGTTTTTTCATCTCCCTGGACAATATATCAATTAGGATAGCTAAATGGAATAATATTCTTTTTTTTTCTCGTGAGCCTGTTGGGATATGTTGCAGAATTGCCCATGCATATGTGTTTTTTTTCCTGAAAGTAACATTTTGTTAGGTTAATTCATGCACTGGAAAAACAAACTTTCTGTTCTTCCAGTCCAATCTCCACTTACAAGTCAGGTTTTTGTAACCCTGTCATTAAAATGCGAGGTAGCCTACAGTAATTTGAATATTTCATTCTGCCGGCTGCTAATGCACTCTGCATTACAGATGGTACTTGCTCCATCCTTCTGGACTGGGTTCAATTATAAATGAAAGTAGGGAGCTGAGATTTGTCTTTTTGTCTCTGCTTAGTTGGAATAACACAATAAAGCTTGATAGGTAGGAATTCCTCAAGCTGCCTCCTCTTTGCCTGCGACGTCTCCCGTGTAGCTTTCGCCTCTCGATAGCGGATCCTGCTTGCCTTTCAAGTCGAGCCTGGAGTATTTGGCTTAGCAGTGGCAGGGTTTTTCACAAGTCATTTTTGGCTCAGATGTGTTGTATCCCCTTTTTGGAAGTGTTCAGTTCAGTCCTCCTCTTTCTCTCTGTTTATTTGCCAGCCTCTGCATCCCCTTTTGCATCCCAGGCAGCGGTGGTAGGAGAAACCTGCTTGGGCTGGGGAGGAAGGGTGCTGCATTTTGGGATGGTGGGGACCCTGCTGGGATGGTGGGACATACTCCCCTCCTGGTGTGTCCCTTTCTAAAGCAGGATGGGAACAACAACCAGGTTCCCAGCTGGAAAGAAGTGATGGGGATGCAGAGCAGCCCTGTTCCATCCCAGGGTTGGTGCCGTGGGCTCTTCCCGAAGTCCCTGAGAATAACAGGGCCCCTGGAGATACAAAGAAAACATTTACCTCTGCTTCATGATTAACAAAAAAAAAAGGGGGGGGGGGTGCCACAAACCTATAGCCCAGCTGCGCAGGGACTCTATATTACATACAGATGCCTTTTGTGAGCTCCTTCCCCATCCCCGGCCGGTAAAAGCAGTATTGCCGAGGGAGTCGGAGGAGGTGAGGGCAGGGCTTTCAATTTGGTTTTACATTTACAAGGACCAGATGGCCTCGATGGAGATGATCTTTGATCTGGGACGCAGCCGGAGTCGGGCAAAGATTTTTTTTTATTTATTTATTTTTTTCTCCCTTTTTAATCTCCTCTCTGTTTATGGCAGGGGCCTCTCTTGCAGGAGCAGGGGGGGGGCTATGCGTCCGTCTGTCTGGCCATCGTGCTGTGGGGCTGGGTGTCAGTCAGCCTCCTTCTGCCCAAGGGCATCTGCCAGACTATTAGGGCGAGGCGGAGGTTGGTGGTAAAAGCCCTGAGCGGGGTTGTCCAGGGTAGAAGGCAGAGCCGGATCCCGTTACACCACCGCCCCGCAGCACGGAAATCTGTGTCAACAACCGCTCCCATGGAATATAATTAAACACACGCCAGCACCTCAAAACACAAACGCCGCTAGTTGATCCTTTTTAATTAATTTTTCCTATTTTCTCTGGTGTCTTGCACCCTTCCAGCAGCGCAGAGGTGTAGGGGCTCTCTCCTTCCCTCCTTGCCAGTTTTTGGGTTTCTTTCTTCCCCCCACATGTTTTGAATGGAGCGGGAGCGAAGGCAGCCGATCCTATTTCACAAGCGCTTGGACTCTTGCAGCACTCTCCCTCCTGTCCAAACAGATCGTTTACAGAAGGGGCCTCTATTTAAAGAAGGAACTGAACGTTCAGAGCTGTTTTCTGGCCTTAAAACGCTGCCGACCGGCTGTTGCCTTTCAAAGAGCCGGGCTTTGTCTGGTGCGCTCAAGGACGAGGTTTGACGCCGAGTTCAGCAGGTCGGCACGGTGGCATGAAGGACTGAGCATCGTGCAGAAAATGTGCTCAGTTATTTGCCCGAGATCATTGGATCCCAGCAAAGCTGGGTTCAAAATGGCATGTCTTAGCCTTGGGAGCTTGATGGACCACCTAGGCTTGGGCAAACTTGACCTCTCTGTGGTGCTGTGGGTGGGTCAAGCTTGAAAACCAAGCAAATGGAAGAGGAATGGTCAGGTTTTGGTGTGATCTATGTATAGCATAGAGAGAAAGACCTTGCACGTGTGTGTAAGGGAGGTCTGCAAGGAGTTAGAGGAACATTTAGTCCTGGAGAGCTGTGGTACCTCAAAAATACACAGGGCTTATGTGTGTATGGGTTCAAGGGAGGCTAACTGATCCTGTCATCTAAGTGACATCTCCTATACTGTGAAGTGGCCTAATAAGGACACTACTGGAAATGGGAACATGGTTCTGGGCAGAGAGGGTGCCAGTAAGCGGGAGGTGGGGAAGGTCCCTTGGCAGTGGAGGGAGAGGACATGGCCCCAGGGTGCTCTGCAGTGGGAGGCTGTTACATGTTCGTCCTGAGCTTCAAATTATATAGCAAACCAAAGACCTGAGTGGGACGTTGCCATCTAATGAGCCCCAAGTCAGCTTTGCTTAGATGGAGTCTCGTGGGTCATCTTTTTTGAAGGATGGTAGGAGAAGGGAATCTGAAATGCAGCTTTTCAGCTTGGGCTCTCACCAGGCTTTTCACCTATGACTTTCTTGCCCCGGCTGCTTTGTGCATTGAGCAGCCATTCGCAGGTGCTGGGTGTCCAGGGGAGGTGACCTTTCCGAGAGGGAGAGCAGGCTGGAAAAGCAGCTTCCTTCTGGGGGAAAACCTCTCTTTGTTTGTTCTCCAGTTTCAGGGCTTGGCCTGGGGCGGTCGAAATGGGACCCTTGTCCTCAGAGGGGCTCTGGAGGCCCCGGCTTCTCATTAGCAGATTCAGCTCATTCAAAGGACCCATTTCTTTTCAGCAAGGAGAATTCATATGCAAAGCACCGCGCTGGAGCAGGAGGCAGATCCCAGCCCAACCGGCGTTCAGAAGGAGGGGGTTTATGGCTGGACCTGTTCTGGGAGCAATCCCATCTTTTGTTTGCTGATTTGTTCCTCCCTCCTTTGGCAGCCCCTCGTCCACTCCAGTGTCTCCAGGTGTGGCGAATGCCAGGTTGCCCAGGTCCAAGCGATCTTCTAGGATGGGGACAATGGATCACTCTGTCCCTCAGTGACAATTCACTGTCTTGGTGCTGCGGAGGGGACTCCGGACCATTACCCAAACTCCAGCAGCAGAAGGTGAGGTCCCAGCACAATATGTGCTGCTGTTGGAGGGACCGAGGCAGAGCCCCTCTTCTCATCACAATAACAAAATCTGATTCTTTTGCCCCATAACGCAGTCTAGGGTTGGAAAAAAATCTGAAACACCGGGAGATGTGGAAAGGGGGCACATCTCTGGGTTTGTGTTGTCCTCCTCCCCTCCGCTGCCTGTAATGCCAATTTACCATCCCAGCCACTGGCTTTTCTCTGCAGCAGATGCTGCTCCCCTGAGCCAGGCCAGCCTGTGGTCAATTAGCTGGCTCACCTCTTCTGCTCAAATCTGGCCCAGCAGCAGAGCAGCGCTGAATCTCGCCCTGCTTTCCTTTATCTCCAGAGGCTGCTTGCTCCAAGCAGCTGGAGGTCGGTCCAGGTCCCCGTCCCCCCGCCCACGGCAGGGGCTGGAGATGAAGGAGGGTGAGATGGAGGAGGCCGGGTGGCCGCAGACAATCTCTCCCTTACTGTGCGGTCGGTGCGGAGAATTTGAGGCGTGCTGGGTTTGCCTATGCAGATAAGGGATTGATTACACTTCACAGCTGTAACTGGAGCCTGCTAATCCTGCCCTGCTTAGGAAGGGGAAAACGGCTTTGTGAGATAAACCGAGGGTGGGATTGCTCCAGCCCGCTTCAGCATCGCTCCCCAACATCACCTCCTTTGTGGCCAGACAATGACCCTGGCCTGGGGATGACTGGGGAGCTCGAGCTCAGCAGGATGGGGAGGGGACCTGTGTGTGGCCAAAATAGAATCATAGAATCATTTGAGTTGGAAGGGACCTTAATGTATCCTTGGTTTTCCAAGGGAAAAGTGCCAGTAAGGCAGGATTGACCCCTCCATGCCCAAAGTTTGGCTCTGGGGTGAGGGGTTGTTTGGAGAGTGTTTTAGGGGGCGATGGATTTGGTTAATTAGGTGAAATTGTGAGTGTTTGCTGCTCCATGGGACGTGGCAAAGGTGGGCTTGAAGCTGCTGTGAGGGGAGGAGGTGGTTTGTCCACTGGTGGGGTGGTTGCCTTTGGTTGGTTTGTTTTTAATGTTTGCAAGCACTTCCAGCCTGCTTTCTCTACCAAACCACCCGCCCCTGTTCAGTGATCTACTCAGAGTACAAGAGGTTCCATCAGCTCTGTCTTCTGAGTGCTTTCTGTCCCCAGATTTCACATGTGAAAATTACAGCTGGGAGTTTAGCTGCTGGAGCCAGTGGGAGTTGACCACCAACCTGCAGCAAAGCCTCCATGAGTAGATACGGTTTGTGGCATCAGGACTGTAAAGAGAAAACCAGAAAATATTTCAATTTGATCCACAATGCTTCATTCGACCACAACGTAGCAATAACTGGACACACAGGGATGGGGTCAGAAGTTTCCATACCTAGCTCGGTTATTAGCCATGAGCTAAACTGGTCAGCTGAGCTAAACCAGCAAGACTCAGGGAAGGACTGGTAAGACAAGTTCATCTGTGTTCATTCAGCTTCCCAGAGAGTCGCATTTCTCGGGAAATCTGGTTTTCAGTAATCACCACTACATTGTGCCCTATTTTTATGGAAAGGGCTATTTTAGATCATTTCCATTTTGGGGGGGATTTTTCCCCCCCTAATTTGTTAGTGATAATTTTCCAGACCTTTTGAGTGTTTTACTGCCAGATCCTCGCTCGCTATGGCAACCCATTTGGCATTTGGGATGGGGTTAGGAGAGAACTGGTGCAGACTCTTTGCCAGCACTATGAAATACACGTCTCTGTTCTGCAGCTTCCATGGCACATGCAAGCTGCATCTCCTGAAGTGATGGAGAGCTGCTACTGGGAGCTGAGAAACTTTTTGGCATGTGATAAATTCCCCTCTTCCGTTCCCCACACCCCAAAATTACAGTTTGAGGTAATTCAGACTTTTTTTTGAATTTGGGTTGGATTCAGCAAGTAATTTGGACTCTTCTAGCCCAGAAAGATGGGAAAATAGTGTTTTTTAAAGCAGTTTGGTTGTTCTTAAATTGATCCAAATTTTGATTTATAAAAAGAAGGAGAGGGAAACTGTAACATGAAATGGGAGGAGGAGATTTCATTTTTGATTCAGGAAGCATTTTTGATTGATCTGAATTTGTTTTGCAGTGCAAGTTCCCAAAACTGTTGGTGGGTAGGAGGGTGCTGGGGGAAGTGCTTCTGCCCTGAATATCTGATGCTTCTGCTATTGGTCATGGCCTTGGTTGGGTCTCCAGTAGAGCTTGTTGGCCACAGCTTGAGCTGGCCTCTGGGGTTAGATGAACCATTACTCTGAACTGATGTGACTTGCTCCTGTATCTGTGGGGATATGTATCACCACAATTTTCTGTGCTTTATGGACTGAAGGAACACTTCTCCACCTTTCAAAGCATCTCTCACAAAACTAAGTGCTTTGTTTCTGACCAGCCCTGATGGACACTCCTGTGCCGGGAGTGGAGGCGCATTTGCAGTGGTCCAGGGTGGTTTTGCAGTGCTTATGGGCACAAGCCTCTGTCTTTATTTGTTGCTGGGATTTTTGATTTGTTTTATGGCTTTGAACTGTGAAAATTCCTGACGGAAATGGCCCATCGATTTCAGTGTTCCTCCTTTTTCTGGGAAATAAATAAGTAGATGCACAAAAAGCCATTTTGCCAGCTGAAATTTTCCATGCCTCATCTCACGGCAGCCTGGTTTGGAAAATCTGAGCAAAATCTGTTCATCCAGTTGTAAATTTTGGAAAGGTTAGAGTGAGAAGGGGAACTTTTATATCAATTGCAAGAGGAAAAAAACCCCTAACTTCTCTTAATTCCTGCTTCCTGGAAGGGTGTGTGTCCGTGTGTTTGGAAATTTCAGCTTATGTTTATCTTGGAAGTAGGTATTTGTGTTTTGATGTTGACGTTCTCAGTGGCTTTATGTAAATATGGTGAATATATCCAACTGAGGTTTAAAACTCGCTGTGATGGTTTAACATTGACATGCTCCATCTTGGTTCCTGAGATTGTTGATAACCTTTTAACGTGGACGCCATAGGTTTTGCCAAGAAGACTTTTATGTTGCTGTCTGTCACATGGACCCTTGAATGGGCAGTATGAAGACTCAGCCAGAGGTGCTTAAGCATCCTCCACAAAAGCTCTGAGAGTTTATGTATTCCTTTTGGACACAGGGTCTTGTAGGTGACTTTGTGTTTGAAGAGAAGACCCAAAACGCTGCATTTTCCTTGTTTGTATGGGGTTTGCTGTTGCAGAAGAAAGTAGGCTGCAAATATACTTGCATAGGCAAAAAACCCCAGGAGTTCAGGGATGTGCAAGGGATCTGGGAGCTTTTCTGCACAAAGAAAGCTTGGGAAGAGCAACTGAAGCCCATCCCATCGTGGATCAGCTGAGGAAGCAAACGCCAACTCTCCTGAGTCAGTTGAGACTACACGTATAAGTACGAGGAGGATGCAGACCGGCAGCCGCAAGCCACTTAATGTCTAACTGTCCTCAAATATGAGGCAGATGGGAATATTTTTGTACCAGGTTCAGTGCTGTTGATCTTCAGCATTCACAAATGTAGACTCAGGCTCCAGGGAATAATGAGACTGGCTTAAAATAACTTGATTAGTTACCGGTTTTGTTAGCAGGGGCATTTGCTGGCATCGCATCTGTCCCTCTGTTTGATGGCTGTTGTTTTAGACCTGGAGGTGTAAAAACATATGTTTAAAGAAAACTAGTGAGCTTGTGTGACTCCTGAAGCTCAGCCTCCACGAGCCCAAGCAGATATTGCAGATAGTGGTTGAATTGCAAAAGGGCTGGTGTTTGATGTGCGTTTCAAAGCCTGACTGTGTGCTGCATGAGTCTGTAGAGGAGTTTTTGAGGTTCCCAGGGAGGAGCTGCTTTGCCTTCATTGCCCATATCAACCCGCAGGGGCACCCACTGATCCAAGACAGGATTCGGGCAAGACCTTACTCATCCAATGTGCAGCTGAGGTGTTCTGTGCTTCGGTGGCAGATGAATGCCTTGGTAGGGAAGGAGGCATTTTGCCCCGCTTGTGGCTGGGTGAGAACAGCAAGAGCAGCCGGCAGTGCTCCACCAGCAGCATTGCCTCTCTGGGCATCTCTGGTTTCCCCAAGGGAAAGTCACACCAAAGGCCAGCTCGCAGCCCGGCAAAGGAATCATCTGCCTCTCTTGAAATTCTGTTGTTGGATAGGTTGTTCCCCCCCCAGTACATCTTAGGCACAGTGGAGGCAGAAGTAAACCCTTCTGAAAATCACAACCTAATTACTCCCATCTGCTCCGGCACTGCTTCCCATTTCTGCCTGCCAGGATGCTTGTCTCCGATGCTAAGTAGCACATTATTTTCGATAAGTTGCAATCATTTACTTGAAATCTCCTTCTCCTTTAAAATGTCCCTCTGGAAAGGCAATTCAGCAAGTTGGGAATGGGCAGAAACAACCACAAGAAAACCCATCCAGAAGCAGCCCAGCTCGTACAGGAGGGCAGTGCTCCTCCTGTACTGATTAAAACCATGCAGCAAGTTTCTTTTTAGGTAGGTTGGTTTGAACGTCCAGCTTCTGGGACCAGCCCTTGGCTGGTGGTGCCAGCAAATGGAGCTGTAGCAGAACTGCCAGCTCATGTGGTTGGAGGAGATCTTAACTAGGTGGTCACAGCAAATTTCACAGGACTAGGGTTTTGACCACTGGAGTTGGCATAGTCAAGGAATGCTGGTCCTGTGCAGCAAAGCCCTCATGAGCAGTTGCTCCAGCTCTAGGGACCTCTTTTTTCATCATTGCAACCTGGGTTGGTTTTGTGTCATTAAATGTGTCTTCTTCCTCCAAGGTGTCCCCATTGCATCCCTAGAGAGACTATTCCCAACTGCTCCACCTTGCCTTAGCTTCCTCTGATGTCTCTGCTTGGCCATAGTCTCTTCTGGTGTCTTCTGCTTGGTCTTTGGCTTTCACCCCAGAAATCCTGGCCGCATCTAACTGAGGATGAGCACAGACATATGTAGCAGCCTCCAAGGGGAGATGTGAGGATGAGAAATGGTGGGGACTGCTTTACCACGGCAGCCTGTGTCCCCTTGTGAGTGGAGATATCCCATGCTGGAGTCTGGCTGGGACAGGCCTCTGCTTTCCACATTTCTTCAGCTTGAGAGCACTTACTGCAGTAGGGTAAATTACCCTTTCTAGAAGACACGTAGAGCTTGGAGGTTCTAGCATCCTTTTCTGCTGTGACTTCTGAGCCACAGTCTCCTGCTAAGCTGCTACTATCACCTTCATTATATTCAGTTGCCTTCATGATGGTGTTCCTTCCATGTAGCCCTGTGCATCTCTGATCTGTAGGGTTTGGAAGGGATGGAGAGTAAAGTGTTGCTAAGCTGAGGCATTTGGTGGAGGACAGAGGTGGCTGTGTGTTTGGCTTCTGTGCTGAACTGTGTCCTCAAGTCTCTTTGGAAAAGTGCTCCCAAGATAATGGAGGATATGGAGGCAAGGAGGACCAGGAGGAACATGGTACCTGCCTTTGTGGATTTCTTAGGTGTCTTCACATCCTCGGTCCATCCCCACGGTTCAGTCCATTTCGAAGGCATATATCAGTACCATGTCTGGCAAGGGCTGTTTCTCTTGCCCATGCTCCTCACCCTGGCTGTACATCAGGCTGACCCAGCACGCAGGGACACCAGGCACATGTACCGTGGTGTGGGGACACAGACACAAGTGGGGCACTGGCTGCCCATCTTGTGTGAGCGGTGGAGCTGGCTGTTCTGCAGGTGTCCCTTGGTGATACCCAGTTTGGTAGGAAACATCTTGGACCATCTGAAAGCTTTGGTGACTCAATGCAGTTTCCATCCCACATCCCAGAATCACAGGGCAGGCAAGGAGCTAGGGAGCTATTTTCAGCTCTGTCTTGTCTGATTTTTCCAAGGCCAGTCCTACCACCGAGCTAGCTCAGGACTTGGACCATGTCCTCTGCAGACCGTAGCTGAGATACCTCGCTCAGGAGGAAAAAGGAGAGTGAACATGTGAGCTGGGAGCCATTTCTCAGCTGCTGGAACGAGTCTCTGTGACCCTGGTGGTGTCTGTGACCGGACGGCAGGCTGGTGGCTTGGCGGACCCCAGCTGCTCCCACTGCTGGCGTTGATGACCCTGCCATGGCCACGAGCCGTTCAGCAGCCACGCTCCTCGGTTCCCCTCCACGGTCACCCAGGGAGCGTTTCACAGCGGGGACAAGGTGCATGGCTTGGCTTTGCTTTTAAAATAAATCCATATATATATATTTCTGTGTGCATGTATATATATTTATATATAAAAACGTGTTTTGAGGCAGCAGGGGACCTGAGCGAGAGCCGAGCACCCTCTAGCGGCATTTGCCACGGCTCCGGGGGCTGCCGAGCCAGCAGGAAAGCAGCCAAGGACAGAAAGTCTTGCATGAATTTTCCTCCCCCCTGGCTGCCAGTCACTATCTTTCTTTTTTGTTCTTCCCTTTCTTTTTTTTTTTTTTTTTTCCCTCCTTTTTTTCATCTTTTTAATTAGGAGCAGCAAATAGCGGGTCCTGGGGATGCCCAGGCACGGGCGGGAGTGTTCCCGCAGCCCCTCAGCTCCGGCTTGCTGCCGGACCGCTGAGGATCGTTCTGCTTAATTTATTTTATTTTAATTTGATAGGAAAGCCTGCAGCCTCGATTGGCTGCCCAGGCACGGCGAGTACCTGTACCGGCTCACCCCGAGCCCCCCAGAGCAGAGCGGGGGCTGCATCCCATCACAGCAGGGGGCACTTCGGAGGGTTGGAGCTGCCAAGGAGTCCAGCACAGCGGGCATCCTGGCAGGAGGGGTGTTGGAGCCAGGGACAGCACGGGGAAGATAAAAAAGGAGCTTTTAAATAATCATTTTGTCTCCTTCTCAGCTTAGCGCATCCTTCCAGGGATAAATAGGCAGCATCAGTTCTGCTTAGACACATTGGACTTTTCCATTTATTTGCTCCCGAGCCTGATTCCGAGCAGGCAGCCAAACCCAGTCCGGCTCCACGTGGTCCCCAGCTGGGTTTGGGTCTTTGCCGTGGGGACGGGTGTCCATCCGTAGGAAGCTTGGGATGCACACACCCAGCGGGCGCTGCTCCGTGCGCGTCGCACGGTAATAAAGCTCAGGGGTTATACAGCACTTTTCATCAGGAAGCAGCTTTCTAAACATCAACTAATTAATCATTTGTGCCTACCTGTCAGGTCAATGATTCCTGAGATTTTTAATCTAAAAATATTTCCCTTTTGAAATCCAGATGCACCTGTTTTGGCAACTCTGCTTTTGATTTGTTTATTTGGGGTTTTTTAATTTTATTTTTTTAACCTGTGTTGCTTTCCATTTGTATTTGGGCTTTTGATGTGCTTTAATTTTGTGATTTTTTTTTTCCTGGAGGAGTAGGAATTTATTCTTTTTTTTTCATAGCAAGTTTGTCTCTTGCCCATAGCTGTGCACCTCCCCAATTCCTTCTTCTCTTTTTAAGGATTTTGGCTACGTTTACCTCTTGTTTCAGTTCGTGGACCACGAATGAAGTCTGACCTGTCCCCTTGGATTTGTTCATTGGTGAAGCGTGTGGCTGGGTACCGGTGCTGCCGTGGGAAGCCTCCCACAGCGGAGGGGGATGCCGGACCTGTCTCCTTGAGGCTCAGCAACTGGCACACAGCTCCCAATTTGGCAGAATGTCCCCACCCCTCCATATAGAAACAATCCTCCCTAGCGTGGAATTATTTATTATTAGTTCATTTTATTGGCAAACTTACAGTTGCCAGGCTTTTTTTCTTTCTTTTCTTTCCTCTCCCCCTGACCTCCCTACCTTTGTTGACAGCAAATGTTTTAATCCCAAAAATGGCAATAAATGTTAGTGTCCTGAAAATAATTATTTCAGTAGAGTTTGAGGCTTTAAAAAAGCTCCTTTTAGTTTTAGCCAGACCTCTCAACAGGGTTTCCTACTACAATATTGTATATATAATATATCCAAGACCAGGCTGGATGGGGCAACCTGGACTAGTGGAGGTGTCCCTGCCCATGGCAGGGGGAGCTGGAACTAGATGATCTTTAAGGTCTCCTCCAACCCAAACCATTCTGTGATTCTACGATTCTATTAATATATTTTGATAATAACTACATCATTCTCTAACTTAGTTCAGAGTGAGAAAGAACACACTCAATGTCTTTTTACTTCTGGTTTTACTTCTTTTTGCCAACTAATTTTACTTTTTTTTTTTTTTAAATTACCGGGAAAATCACTTGCTTTTGTTTGTGCTGCAGATTTGGGGGGTCAAATTCATCTCAGGTGTAAGTGGGCACAGCTTTATTAAAATCCAGGCAACATTACCCAGCTCCGGATGTGCACAAGGGTTTGCTCGGGGGGTGGGTAGGTGGGTGTTTACAAAGTGCTTAGAGTTCCTGTGCCAGATGATGTGGGGAAATACAATTTGTTTCTCATAGGAAATGCCTTTTTTTGTTCGCTCATCAAGGATTTATTTTATTTTATTTATTTTGCAGCTGCACACACCTGTCCGTGTGCATGCAGAAATCTCATGTTACACTTCTGTGTTTGAACACAGACCATGGTGGAGGGGGGGCACAAAAAGGGGGCATGTGGGGCACCTCCATCCTTCAGACTTGGGACATGCCCCTTTGCTAAGCCAGCCTGCAGTGGTCGGGATGCTCCCATCTGTTTTTTCTAGGAAAACCTTTGCAGGAGAAGGACTCTTACTCGATCCTATAATTGAGGCAGGGAGACTTGCCTCTCCTTGGCAAGTCACTCTGGGAGGATTGATTTATTGTCACCCCTTTTCTTAGCATGGTTTAGACTTCACTGGAACAACTGGATTGTTAAAAAAAAAAACTGGCATTTTCCAAAGAGTAAAATGCATTTCATACTTTTTTTTTTTCGCTTGTTTTTCCACTGGGTGGCTAAAAGCACAGCCTTGCAAGCCCTCTGTGTCGGTATTTAAAGGTGGAGTAACTGAGGCACAGCCAGCCCTGGGCTCTGTACTTCTTCCCCTGCCGTCTGGGGTTGGTGGCTGATGCAGACGGTGCAGGATCAGGCCATAAATGCTGCTGTAGGTGACATGAGAGGACCCCTGGCTGAGCTGAGATCTGGGCTAGAGATTCCTGATTTCCCATCCCATGCTTCAATCGGGATATGGTCCCTATCACTTCTGGCAGCAAGAACGGGTAAATTTGTTGGGTTTTTTGATTGGTGTTGCTAGCAGTTTTGCTGCATATTTGAACACAGAGCATGGTTTTCTGGGTTACCTCTGCGGTGAGCTCTCTGCCAGTTCTGCCCTACTTCTTCCCTGTGGAAGGAGGGGAGGAGGCAGGGAGGGGAACAGAGGGCTGGAGTGCCCTCATGGCTTCTGCTGGGCTGGAGAGCCGAGGAGCTGTGTTTGGAGATGAGCATTTGGAGCACCACAGCCCGACTGCCTGTTGGGATGCCCCTTGGGAAAGGAAGAAAAGCCCCATTGATGGGGACTGAGCCCCACCGGTCCAACCTGGGGTGAGCATCCCCTTCCCCGAGTTAAGTTCGGGGCACGTCTCAGGTTTTCCTCTCCCCTTTGTGTCTCCTGCAGTGCTGAGCATCCGGGGAGCGCAGGAAGAGGAGCCCACAGACCCCCAGCTGATGCGGTTAGACAACATGCTCCTGGCCGAGGGGGTAGCGGGCCCCGAAAAAGGAGGTGGCTCAGCCGCCGCTGCCGCCGCCGCCGCCGCCTCGGGAGGAGCCGGCTCTGACAACTCCGTGGAGCACTCCGACTACAGAGCCAAGCTCTCCCAGATCCGGCAGATCTACCACACGGAGCTGGAGAAGTACGAGCAGGTAACAGGCTCCTTCACGGCAGAGGGCAGGGCTGCCCCAAGGGTGGTCCTGACGGGATGATGGTGGTGTCAGGAGCCGGAGCATCCGGGAGAGCCGCCGTCCGGTGCCGGGGCATCCTCAGCGTGGATGTGCACAGCCTGGATCGCTACTGACATCTATTGTTAGGAGCGTGCGGGCGAATGCAAACTGTTGCTTGGTACTGGAGTGAGAACATGCTTTTTTAGGATTGGGAGGGTTGGGTTATTGTGCTGGGATGTGATGGGAGAATAGGCTTGGCATGGATTGCCCCTTTGGTTTTCACTCTTCACTTCTCCCCTAATACGTTGCCAAAAACTGGCCCTTTAAAAGTGGTGTCCTCTTCGAGGTGCTGGCCTCAGCGCAGGCAGATTTCCAAGCAAGGCTTGAATCAAAATCTTCATTGAATATTTTTTCTGCTTGAAAAGTTCCTGCAGGAAAAAAAAAAAAAGTGGCTTTTTTTTTTTTTGGAAAATGATTCTTAAAAAAGAAAAAAAAAGGAAAACTATTTGGGTCATAAATGCAGCTGTTGGTAACACTGACAATTGCATGAAAAGCTTCGCAGGCCAACACTCAAAACTGGTTTCTTTCAAAGGCTTCCAGATGTTTTGCAGATCTCGCTCAGCCGCCGTGCGGCTTGCCCTTGCCATGACTGTGGTTTCTACCCCGAGGTTGTGGTTTACAGAGTGCAAGCAAGAAAGCATCCCCTGCAGCCAGGGCCAGGCGGGGTTTCAGGTCTCTGGTTCAAAGCCAACTCTGCTGATGTAGTGGGGCTGTGAGTCTGTTCAGACAAGCCAGATTGGTTCTCATTTTACCCAGCTAACTGGTTGTGTGGTGGAGCTCAGAGATGTCTCACCCCTTCAGGTGCCACATTGGCCAAGCTGAGGCTGCTGGGTCGGTGTATTCAGACCTACGCTCGTGGCTGGTGTGGAGCTACCTTAGATGGGTGCCCCTGGGTTGGAGCTGGAGTCAGGGTGGCTGGGCAGGGCTCTGGTGTTGGAGAAGCTAAGTGGGGTCATGCCATGAAAGGCGTCTTGGCAGACCATTAGAGGAGGAGGTGATAGTGGGACCCAGGGAGCAGGCAAAGGGCAGGTTGGAAGGATGACCTTTGGTGGCTGTCCCCAGCCATCTCACATGGATAGGAATGGAGATCACGTCAGGGCTCATCTCTCAGCTCCCAGGCTGAACAGTGGGAGAGAAGACCCCACATCCTCTGCCAGCCAAGCCCAAGGCAAGACCCTTGGCACAGCTATGGATGGGTTTCAGGGAGGGACCTTTTACTCCTTTCTCCCCTTGGGCAGGAGCTTTGTTTGTTTGCTTTTCTCATTTTGCTTCTGCTTCATTTTTGCTCCCCAAAGAGACACCTAGGTCAGAGCAGCCTTCAGCCCAGCCCCATGGGGTGGGATGGGCCAAATCTTTCCTTCTCACAATGCACTGACAAAGTTGGTTTTGCCACCAAGTTGCTTTGCAAACAGCTGTGCCGGTCCACATCTTTGGTATCATCACCCGCAGTCCTGCAAAACCAGGGTTCAGGGTTTCTCAATCTCCATCCCCCTCTCTCCAGTCCCATTTTTGGTGGCTGGGGGAGCTCAGCACCTTCTCACAGTGTCTGGCTACTGCTGTGACAGTACGGCGCACACTTGCAATTTTGCCATTGATGCTCTTTATTTCACGCCAAGAAGAGACGAGCTGAAATTGCTTGGGTGTCTGGGAGCAAAGAGGCACCCGACTGAGAGCTCTCGTAGCCAGTGCTCACTCTGGGAGAGGGCAGCTGGCAGCTGAAGCCGGTGATGGGCAGTTGGAGGAGCTCTGCTGGTCTCTGAGACGTCTCTTTGTTTAGGTCCAAGATGTGGGTGGGGATTCAGCTTGGAAAGGTGGGGTGGGATATAGTAAGTCTAGCCCATCTCGAGTCCACAAAATCAGCATTTCTTTCCCCTGCTAGCCCTTTTTCCCCATCACAGGTTGGGAACTTGGGATGCTGTCCCCAGAGCACTTACCTGTGTCCCAGGAGCACCAAAGGCTACTTGAGCCATCAGTGTCCGAGTGCTGCTCTCAGCCTGGTTTTCGGGGCTTGGTTCTGGGAATTGGGGGATTCTGTCATGTCCACAAGGTGCTTGTGAGGATGGAGGAAAGGGCAATGAAGTGGCCTTTATCTGGCCTCAAAATCCCTCACTTGCCCACCCAACTCCTCTTGCTGTCCTGTCCTCACAGCACAGCATGGGGACAACAGGAGCAGGCAGACAGTGCTGTGCTAGCACACACTAATTGAGATTATTACCTGCTTGCCCTTACTTGTCAAGGCTCCTGCCTCACTCAAGCTTTAATTATTACTGTTATTTACTTCTTGTCTGATGTGCTAAGACTGTGGAGCAGGGCCATGTCTCTCTATGAAGCACAAGGAGCTCTGCAGGACACGTGGTGCTGGAGTCAAGCTGGGGCAGCAGGAGGAGGGACAGCAGGTCAAAAGGCTCATGGTCCTCCACAGATACATCTATAGCTCCTCCAGTCCCATCCAGAAAAGCAGTGGCTGGGACTCCTTCATGTTTTCATGAGTCATGAGTCCTAGGGCTTCATCTGCCCCAGCTCCATATCCAGCAAGAGCTCTCATGCCTTCTGCATGCCTCTCTACCTCAAGAGCCAGCATGCTCTTCCTCTGGGTCTACCCTAAAAAGCCCCAGCCATTGAGGCCTCCGCTTGCATCTCCCTCCTTAGCAGTGTTGCTTCTGAACTGTCCCTGACACCATCGAATGACCTTCCGATCCCGGGGTTTCTTTTGCTTTTCTTGCCATCCCAGGCATGCAACGAATTCACCACCCACGTGATGAACCTGCTGCGTGAGCAGAGCCGGACTCGACCTATCTCACCAAAGGAGATAGAGCGGATGGTGAGCATCATCCACCGCAAGTTCAGCTCCATCCAGATGCAGTTGAAGCAAAGCACGTGTGAAGCTGTCATGATCTTGCGCTCCCGATTTCTGGATGCACGGTGAGTTCACCCCATCAGACCTTTCTCCCCACCCACCATGCAGTGTTGTTCAGGCCTGGGAGAGGTGTTTTGAGGTTCTAGAGCGAACTCAGGTCCATCTGAAGGGCCACGTCTCTTGGTCTTGAGCTGCAGAGGCTATTTACCTTCCATAACCTTTAGTTGTCTGTAGCTCAGCAAGGGAGGGAACAGGAGTTCAGGACATCCAGCCCCTGTCTCAGGGAGGCTCCCAGCTTTACCTTGAGAATTGCACATCCTGGTTTTGCTGTGGCAGAAGTGCTGTGGCACATTCCAACACACCTCTGTGGTGAAAATGTGCACATCAGTTAGGGATGAAAGTTAATCCTTCAGCCCATCCTGTCCCCTCTAGGTTCCTATTCTTTTCCTTCTGTTTCCATTGTCCCAGATTTTCAATTTGCTGTAAAATTATTTCATTCCCCAAGCTGATTACGTGCAGGCTGTGGCTGGGGCTGCAGCTTTGGATGGGGAGGAGAGGCAGCTACAGTTGGGGTATGAGGGAAGAGGTAGCCAACAGATAATGTCCAGCTGTAAATGGAACAGACTCCCCCAAGGAAGCTGCTTCCTCAGCACAGAGCTTTGCAGAGTAGCAGTGATGTCTTTGGCCAGTGCAGCCAGGTGTCGGGAGTCACCTTCCCAGGTGGAGGAGCTGGGTTACAGTGTTAAGACTCTTCTGTGAGCTGTAGGGTACAGTGATAATTTGAGACGGAGACTTACATGCTTTGGAAGGTCCTGAGAGAGGAGTGACCAGCAAGGCGCAGATGGGAAGCTTCCTGGCCATGAATCTATTGCACTCCATGCTTCCAGGAGCAGGGCAAGGAGGGAGGAAAGTGGAGGAAGTCAGAGTATCTAAAATTGCATTCCTATTTCT
This sequence comes from Gallinago jamesoni, assembly GCA_025769975.1. Lineage (NCBI taxonomy): Eukaryota > Metazoa > Chordata > Aves > Charadriiformes > Scolopacidae > Gallinago > Gallinago jamesoni. The sequence goes on from JAOQGH010000004.1 coordinate 3,148,522, forward strand.
GGATCCTTGGCACTGACTCCCTTTCCTTTTCCTTCTATTTCCCCTTCTTTCTTCATGCTAAGGCGGAAGAGACGAAACTTCAACAAGCAGGCTACGGAAATCCTGAATGAGTATTTCTATTCCCATCTCAGCAACCCTTACCCTAGTGAGGAAGCCAAAGAAGAGCTAGCCAAGAAATGCGGCATCACAGTCTCACAGGTGAGAGAGCTCAGAAACACAGCAAAGATGACTACCTTACTGTGGTGAAGGGTGCTCTGGACCTCAGTCAAGTCAGTCATGTTCCAGTGTTGAGCATTTAATTACTAAATGAATTTAGCACAAGTTAGTGTAAGTGGATGGGTGAGCAGATGGCAGAAGTGCAGTTTGAAGCTGTGGATGGAAAAGTGAGAGTTTGGGAGAGGATTTGGAAGGGATGAAGACTTCATGGAGCTATGGCTGTAGCCATAGCTATGGCTGCAGCCGAGGTGATAACAGCACAGAAATGATGTGGCATGACCCACATAGGCAAAGTCTTCTCCTCAAGTGCTGAGCTGGCTTACAAGAAGAGCTCATTTGAGCTGAAAGTCCATTCTTCAAGCCAAGGGATTCAAATGCAGTAGGAAGACTTGGGAAGATTTTGCTTGATAAGGTAGAATGGACAAGGTCCTGGTGGGAAAGGCTTGGGTCAGACAGGTTATAGTTTGTGCTCAAGGAGAGGGCTTTCTCAGGGTTGTTTTTCTGTCATTACTCTTGTGCTGTGAAACATGACATCTACCTGACTTGCTTATCCCTCAAAGAAGGGTGGTCAATAAAGATAAATTTAATTATTTCCATACATTCTAGACAGCCACCTAGTTCCTGGAGTCTATAGCTATTGACTTGGGAGCTGCTGGGATTTGTGAGAAGCGCAGTCAGTCCTTGAAGTGTTCAACCGTACATTGCTCAGGCCTGGCCTTCTTTGTTTCCTTTCTTTTTGGAGCAAGCTGTGTGACTGAAAGCCAGTCTCTGTGGCCTGTGGTAGTCTTGTCCTTGTGTGAGCTTAGTGCTCCCTCTAGGCTTTCATTGCGTTCCCCATCTTGGGCCGCTTCCCAGCCCCAGGCACATGCCTGTTCGTCGCTTGAGTAAACTGAAGACAGCAGTAGCATCTGGTGTCCTTGTGAGAGCATGTCTGCCTTCAGCAGGAGCAACAGCATCCAAGGGTAGGTGTCGTCACCGTGTTGAATGCCTGCTGAGTGACTTCAGTTGCTTCCCCTGGGTCAGAAGACCCAAATGTTGGTTCTGCCCATAGTTACCTATGAGAGACAGCACATATTGGCTTAAGTAAAACTACAGCTGTCCCGGTGCTTCCCCTCTCACTTTTAATTCATCTGTTCACACTTACAACTTTTCCCTTGCAAAGAGAAAATGCCCAGGAGAAATACTGCTCTTAGTATAGTTTTTGACCGTGCTATATCCAGGCTGCTTTGCGCCTGACTCCACAATCTCCTTCCCTTCTTCGTCCAAAGAAGGTAGAAACAAACACACATCCAAGTCTCTGTTTTTGCTGAGGCTAAGTGGGAACATGGGACAGCAAGAATCTGTGCAAGTCATGAGCAGAGTTCATCTGAACTCAAAGGCTGACCAGGGTAGATAGGTTCTTTGCTTCACAACTTGTAAGATGAAGATCGATTGTGGTGGCTGTTTATCCTGACTTCCTTCCATGTGGCAGAGTTCACCCACCAGCTCCAGCATGTGAAGCCAGAAGAGCTGTTGTAGAGAGATGGTCAAGAGAGAAGATCATGAAGGAACACATTGTCATTAGTAAGAAAGCCAGACCGAGAAGTGGAATAGAGCTCCTACAAATAGCACCTGCTCCTTAGTGCCATTGAAATGTTCGCTCCCAGCTCTAGTTGGGCACTGACCTGAGTTACCACCTTTTGCCTCCCAGGAGTCTCTGGAGGTTACATTTTCTTTTTCCTGCTCTGCAGTAGCACAGGATTGGATACCTGCAGTTCAGCAGCGAGTAAATTGGTCGATGAAGCTCCTTCTGTGTAGAAGCTGCTGAATGCTCTAGGAGTGCTGCAGATAGAAAGCATCATAGGAGTGAAAAAGCATATGGCTTTCAGTTATCAACACCCAAGCCAAAACAGTTCCCTAAGATGAGGAAAAAATCATGAGCTTCGTAGAATGAACATCCAGTATTGTCTTCTGTGTCTTGGTGGTTGGACAGTCCATTTGGAAGAGGGAGCACCAATGTACTTGCTCATCAGCAAGCATAAGAATGTTGGAGCTCTTCTGGGAGAGTTGCAACATCCTCTGGCATTTGCCCATCCTCTTCATCCTGATGAGCTTTCTCAAACAAGGTCAGTAGGGGCTGGAAGTCCTCAACACAGGAAGGACATGGATCTGTTGGAACGGGTCCAGCTGAGGGCCACGAAGATGATCAGAGGGATGGAGCACCTTCCCTATGAGGACAGGCTGAGAGACCTGGGGTTGTTCAGCCTGGAGAAGAGAAGGCTCCGGGGAGACCTTATAACGGCCTTTCAATATCTGAAGGGAGCCTATAGGAGAGCTGGAGAGGGACTCTTTGTCAGGAAGTGTAGTGACAGGACAAGGGGCAATGGTTTTAAATTGGAAGAGGGGAGATTTAGATTAGATACCAGAAAGAAATTCTTTACAGTGAGGGTGGTGAGGCACTGGAACAGGTTGCCCAGGAAGCTGTGGATGCCCCATCCCTGGAGGTGTTCAAGGCCAGGCCGGAAGGGGCTTTGAGCAACCTGCTCTGGTGGGAGGTGTCCCTGCCCATGGTAGGGTGGTTGGAACTCGATGATCTTTAAGGTCCCTTCCAACCCAAACCATACTATGATTCTGCCTACATACCTGCAAGCCTGATTCTCTGTGTTCAGGGTTGTCAAAGAAGCTGAGAGCTGCTTCCCAAAGTCTCGGCTGAGCATTTCCTACATCTTTTATGAAATTGTTTACTGCGACATAGTGCCCACAAGTGAAGAAGTTTATCCTCAGCAGGCTACTGAGCGGGATTTTGTGAACACTGGGTTCATGGTGGTACCCTGACATTTACCCTGGAGAAGCAGCTCTTGTTGGATATCACAGCCCGATTCCACAGATTTCAGAGTTTCCTATTGCTGTGCTGAACCTCTGATCTGCAAACTTCGGGGTATTTATCCACACACCTGGCCCATCATTTTCAGCCACTCCTGTGACTTGTGAAGAAGTTCAGCCTGCTGCTTTATTTTTTGTTAAAATAAATCCACTCATTCAACACACTTCTAGGCACTTGGACACAACAGACCCATTCTGGACAAACACCATGGAAACATCTCCTCTCCCTTTCCAAAGGATATGCTTGTTCCTCAGCACCAAAGTTAGGTCTTACGATGAGCCCTGTGCTGCCTCTCCAGTCTTCCGCCGAAGCTCCTGGTTTATCTTGTGGCTCATGCTAAACCATACAAAGCCAAGTTCAGCTGGATGCAAAGCACCCACTTCTGGCCTTTTGCACTGATGTCCCTCAGGTGGATCAAAAGCAAAGTTTCAGTAATAACAAGGCAATTCTGTTTGTCAGCCAGGCCCGAGTAATTGGGTGTAAATTCATTTTCCCTGAAAGCCACACTGGCTCCTCCAGAGGGAGGAAGAGGAGCATCTGGGAATTGAGCAGAGAGACACCAAGGAGGAGGCAAACAAGTTCTAAAATGACATATAGTCATTTTCAGATTGTGTAATTTCAGAGTAACTTGGACTTTCTCAGTTGTTTTTTAAACCCATCTGATGTTTTTGTGGGGTGGGTCTAGTGGTTCCTGTGGAGCATCCCCATAGTAGATGTCCCAAACGTAGAGGAGCCAGACGCATCCACGCAAACCCAGCCCTCCCAAGGGCGTCCTGTCCCACCACCTTTCCTGGGCTTGGTGTGGGACGCACAGGTAGAAGGCACTGCCTTCCACAACTAGGAAAATGGGATGGTGTGGGGGAGAAGAATATGCACTGCTTAATCTGAACTGATCCAGCTTCCTCACCCAGCTGCATTTGCCAGAGCTGAAACGTTAACGTCTTTGTCTTCTCTTAAACTCACTCTAGGTATCAAACTGGTTTGGAAATAAGAGAATCCGGTACAAGAAGAACATAGGTAAATTTCAAGAGGAAGCCAATATTTATGCTGCCAAAACGGCTGTCACGGCTACCAATGTGTCAGCCCATGGAAGCCAGGCTAACTCACCCTCAACTCCCAATTCAGCTGGTTAGTTTTTGGTTTTTTTTTTATTTTGGGTCTTAGTGTTCGTTTTTTCCTTTGTTTCCTCCCCCTCTTCTAATCTCTCTCTTGTTTCCTCTTTTTGGTTATTTCAATTTTCATTTCCTTGTTTTGGTTGGCTCACTTTCATGATCTTTATTAAAAAAAAAAAAGAGATGGGTTTGGTTTTGGGGGTTGTTTTGTCGGGGTACTTTATTTTCTTTACTTTTTCTCCCCTTCTTTTCTCTTTTCTTTTGTCTTTTCTTTCTTTTTTTTTTTTTTTCTCTTCCTCTTCCCCTTTCTGTTTTTCGTTGGAAAAGTGATGTGATCAGACCTTGTGACTGGCGGTGCCGCGTTGGGTGTTATATGCATGGATGGTAAACACAAAACCAGAAAAATTATCTGAAAAAAGATTGCTGGGATTGCTTGCACTTCGGGGGGAGAAAGCAATCGAAAAAAAAGTCCTTGCATAATGGTTCTGTTTCAGTGGGGCTGAAAGCATGAGTGGCCCTGATGGACATATCCCAGCATTTCTGGGATGTCCTAACTCATGCCGCTTTGGGGGTTGCTTTGAATAGATTTTTGTCCTTGATTTTCTTTCTGTTGTGGTTACCTTTGATTGCTTACATGACAGTGTCTGGATCACCTGCAAGAGTGTGCCCTGTGTGGATTTTATTTTCCCTGTGTGTCAGCGCGATCTGAGGAAATCCATGGGTCGTTTCCTTCCCTTTTCCCCTTTCCTTCCCATTTGCTGTGGTTTCCATTTGTTTGTTTTGAGGGTCAAAGGCACAGAGCACTTTGCCCAGATCTCAACTCCTCTGCTAGAGAATGATGCCTAGTTCATGCGTGGTGCCTGCCACAGTGACGACCGACCCAAAAATGATCCCAGACTGTGGTCAGCTGGTTACGCTCTGCCCCCAAGAGCATTGGAAAATTGGGATTTCTTTAAAAGGAGGAAAAAAAAAGTGAATGTCATGGGTGCCATGTACTTCGTTATCCATGCAAATATTTGTGTGCCTGTTTGCCTTTTAGGGGTGGGAGGGAGAGTGGGAATGTGCCACTCTTGTGCCTTTGAGCTCGGTGTCTGCTCATGGTACCCTTTCACCGGGCCATGATGCTTGCTGTTATTAGGTAGGCTGCTAAGAAAAGTAAATGGTGGGGGAGCAAAGAGGGTGGTGGACAGCAGGAGAAGCTGGAAGTTAAGTAGACCACCAATGGTACACCATACAAATGCTGGTTGCTCTCAGGACGTGCTTCAATAGTGAGCGCAACCCTGCCTGTGACAGGTATGAAAGGAATCGCACCCAAAAGCTCCCCTAGATTTGAGTGGAAAGTGGAGAGCCAAGGGTCAAACAAGGGGAGAAACCAGTGGCATGGGTCTCTGGCTGATCTCTCAAAACAGCCCCCCAGCAGGAAAGCAAAGGCAGTCCATGACCCACGAGCTAACGTGGTAAGCGGTGGTTGATCTCTCTGTGCTGGGGAACTCATCCACACCTTGCAGGGACTCATGTGGATGGCTTGCACAGAAGCAGAAAGCTTATTCAATTGGGCATTGGAGAGAAGTCCCTACACACAACCTCTTAATTACCAGGGGACGTGTTACTGGCTAAGGGTCTGCCTCCCAGAGCCACCCAGAGCAGAGATGTGGCAGCTTTTGGTTGCAGGTCAGAAATACTCCTGGGAGGCCTCTCTCACACCTTCTCCTTGCCCAGGGTTGCCTGTGAGCGAGCTGTGATGCCTGCTCTGGCTCAGCTGAGGTGCTCAGAGGGCTCAGGTGGATGTGGCAGAGTTTTGCAGGGACAGATGGCTTGCAGGAATTTTGTTTTACTATTTTCTTCTTTTTTTTTTTCTTTTTCCTTTCCCTTCCATTGTTTTAACTGTTGAAGATTTAACTGCATTTTTTTAAATGTCATCCTTTCCAAACAGAGCGCTCAGAATACCTGGTCAGGTGGAGTCTCTTGACATTAAAACCCCCGTGTAGAAAAAGCTGGAAGATAGAGAGCACAGTTGCCTGTGTTGAGGGAAGTACTGTCTGCCTGTGATGCTGTCCTCCAGTCCACATCAGCTTGGACTTGAAGAAAGACAGCTTTCCTTCTTTTCCTCTTTCTTCAACTGGAGTCAGATCCAAAGATCTGGAATAGCAAGGGAAGGGCTTCAAATTGCTTAAATGGGTTTGGATCTGGCCCACATGTTGTGGAATAGGTATTTACCCAGTGCCTGCCCAGTTAAATAGTGCTCCCGTGCAAGGCTGCTTCTTTACCTTCCCCACAGGCAGTAAACACAGCTGTTTTAAAGATAAATTGGCTGGTACCCTGCAGTAAACAGCTAAGATAATCCCTGGATAACACTACGCTTTCAAGGAAGGACAAACAGTCTTGTTATTAACGTGTAAGACTTGAGCTCCTGGGTCCTCTTTCTGACTCACTTGTCTGCACTCCAGAAACATCGACCTCTTTTCATGTGCCTAACGTGGCAGCGGTGCTAAAGCAGCATGTCAGTGCAAGGGGAGGTCGTGGGCCATGGAGATCCTTCTGCTAGAAGCAAAGTGTTTCTAACCTGACCCAGATCCCATCACCCTCTCTGTATGGTGCAGCAGTGGCAGAGCAGCAGGGAGGCCCCACTGTCAGCACCACAGTAGTCTCTGGGTCAGCTTGCAGACATAGCAGGTTTGGATGTCCTTGTAGTCCTCTCCTGAGAAGATAACTGGAAGGGGCCTCAGGATTTTATCTCCAACAGTGGCATCCCAGGTTGAGATCTCCCCAGCTGAGCCATGTGGATGTAACAGTTCAGTCAAGCATCTCTGCATTGTCACATTGTGGGGCAAGGACATCACCTGAGGACATAGAAAGTCGGTGACCTCTGCTTCAGGTTGTCCTGAACACACACCTGTACACACTAGGTCTTAAATAACCTATCTGTGAAAGATTTGGAGGATGGTGTCAACGTCCATGAGCCACCCAGATGTTCTGAATTGCCCTGGGAGGAACATCAAAGTGGGTGAAGAGATGAAAGTCTAGGATGGATGACATCTCTCCTTTTACACCATAGACTTTTTTCTGTTTTCAGATCATTGGTTGAGACTTTGGTGAGGAAGGAGCTTGAACAAAGGCTGGATTTGCAGGGAGTTTTTAGGACCTTCTGGTTTAAATTCATGGTAGGGCATGTGGAAGGAAGGAGAGTAGGCAGAGGACAGGTCATGAGAAAGAAGCAACCAGCAGTGTAGTCCCTGGAGGGCAATGATGTTGGAGGAGGAGGTGGAACTGGATGTGATGAGACCTGGGACACGAGCTAAATTCATTTCTGCTGTGGCTACACAGGCCCATCTGTTCTCTGCACTGATGCCTGTGTTACCGGATATCGGTGAATGGCTACAGTCAGTCAAAGAGATTGGCCACACATTGACAAGGGCAAGGATTGCATCTGTCTAGCCATCTGGCACGTTCAAAGCAGGGTCCCCCATCCTCAGTCACCCAGGCCTGAATGTCAAACACCTTTTCATCCTGAATACGCGCAGTTGGGCTTATATCAGCCAGATGTTCGAATAAGCTGACATGTCTGGCTCATTTGGGCTAACAACTCCCCATCCTCACTTTGATTGCCTGGACAATCTCAGCACAAAAACCACATGGCAAATGAAAGCTATTTTATGGGGACAGACACTTTTGCCAACCAGAGTCCTCAAGGGCCACACACAGGTGATGGCATCCAGTGAAATCCTCCATGCGGAGCAGACAAAATTGACCCAAACTGTTGTTTTTTTCCTGTTCACACTTTTGTTTTGTAAAAATCTATTTACTAAGGTGCTGATGGAGGGGGATCGTGCTGTCTGGAAACGTACTTCGTCGGGCACAGGCCTGACTGTTGTATCTCTCCTTTGCCTTCCTCCATATGTGGCGGTCATTTGTCCAGAGTGCAGCACTGGAGAGGATCCTGCTTAAGTAGAGAGCCTGTTCTGATCATGATCTCACTGTCTTGAGCATTGGTTGGCAAGTGAAAAAGAACAAATGTCTTGCTGGGTCATCCCAGGCTTTTTAGACCTGCTATCAAACATGGTGGCTTTGTCCAACTGAGGAGCTACATGGTCTATCAAGTTCTTCCCTCATTTTTGACCATAGGAGAAACACATGGAAAAGTTACAGGGCGGGTAAATCCCTGTGCTTTGAATGCATATATATCATTGCCATTGACTTCAATTAGGAGTTTTGTGTACATGACCAAAGTCAACTTCAGTGGTTCAGTATGTTGGATCTTTGTCTCCCTAGTGGTAGACGGAATGAGGCAGCAGATGAGGATGGCTAGATTTCAACTCCCATGAGCACCATTACCATGCTTGTTTATTCTTGATGCCATTTGAATTGTCAGGTACTTTAGAGAAAAGGACCTGTTAGAGGTTCTGGAAAATCTGAGGTGGAAGTGAAGACTGTTAAAACATTAGAAAAGACATTAGAGAAGCTGTAGAAGAAGCTGTCTGAAGAGCTGGAGAAGTGATGCAAGAAATACCAGCCATCAAGCCTGTGACGATTTTTGAATTGGAAGCAAACTTGAGGTGGATTTGGGTCATCAGAAATGTTAAGAGGTGGAATAGATCTCACTGGGGGCATTATTTTGATGTAGGCTTTCACCTAGTGGCAAGATCTGAGTTTAAACGTTTCCACCATTCTCTGAAGCCAGTGATGCCCTGATAAAAACCAGACACTAAGGAGTGGTGGTGATAGGTCTTGGGTTTGATAAGATGTTTGTATACTGAAGGTGAGCCACTGTTCTACATTGCTACAAGTCATGAAAAGCGTTGGGTTTTCTGGTGTGGGTTTTTTTTTTTGCCTGCACACGACAGCATCAAGGGACTTCCGTGCCAAGATAAGATAAGAGCCCTTTCCTCCTGGGTTCACAAGATCAAAGCTAGTTATTACCTCTCGGTTCTTGAGGAGCCTCAGATCAAATTATGACCACTGAAAACCTTTGGTGTGTTCACAGTGAAGCCTTCAGAGGGACAGGTTAGATTTATGACAGAGCCTCTTCTAATGGAAGGTTTTGACTTGTATTCCCAGATCTTGTCTCCATGGAGGATACCAGAGTCTTAATTTTCAGGGCTCTTCGCATTCCTGCCCCTTCTCCCATCCCAGTGCATCAGCCTCTCTTAGCCATGTCTCTGAGACTTTGGGCCATCATAATTTTCATCCATGGCTAGCACGTAGACAGCGGGGTGCTGAAGCAGCAGAGCAGCAGCGTAAAGGGCTCTCTGCAGTTACAGCTCTGATACAAATGCATCTATACGTGTGGGGCCATTGATATGCGCATATTTATCTTTGTATCCACATCAGCAGCAAGACATATTTACCGTTTAGATATGCACATATATTGTAAAAATACCCCGTGCCAATAGCAGCGTATATCTTGTGACATCTCCACCGCTCCTCATGATTTCTAAGACACCGGCGCTCTTCAGAACTGGAGTTTGTGGCTATTTGTTTATTTTTATTTCCTCCCTCCCAGTCTTAGTTTTAGGGCCAAGTTTGTTAAGTTTCAATAAAATATCAGTTAAGTGTATGACATTTTTAGTTATTATTACTGTTACAAGTTTCTTTTGGTAGGGGAAGGTGGGAGGAAACGTTGCTCTGCTGGGGGCAGAGCGATAGCGATGACTTGTCAGTTGCTCAGGGATTCCCGAGTCCTCGGCTCTGCCACTGAGGATTTTTGTGATCTCAAAGGTTTTTGCTCACCTTAAAAGAACAGGAGAATATTTTGTGGTTCTTATGAGCGGTAGCTGCAAAACCCTTTGGTCCTCAGCCACGGCAGGCGTGCGAAGCCACGTTACTGCCTCGTGCTTTTAGGTCGATAGTCAAAGTGATGGTTCAGAAAACCCAGCAGAAAACGTCTTTGTGTATGTGAAAAGTGCCCATCTCCATGAAGCTGAGCGGTGTCGGGGTGGGCGGCTTCTTTCCCTAGGTTTTTTGCCTTTAAAAATGGCAAGTAACCTGAGAGTTCGGAAAGTGACAGGAGCCCTTTGCCAGCTGAACAGAAGAGGTGATGGTTACAGCTGCCTTCTGACTAGTCCGGGTTATTTGATGCAGCGCTGTGGGATTGCTCTCTGGAGCAGGTTGGGCAGGGTTGACAGTGAGCACAGACAATGAGCTATTCCTGGCTCTGCTCTTTTCAGGCACTGGTGGGAGGGTCCTGATCCAAGACTCACTGTGCTCAAGACGAGTCTCTTGACTGTCTTGGGCATTGTATCTAGCAGTGATGTTTCTGCTTTCCTTCGGTTCTGGGAATTGCCAGCACCTGATAAAAGAGCCAGTTGCAGAGAGCTGCAGAGAGTTTAGTGAACGTGAAGTCTCCAGCATAGACTTCCCGCCTACTCCTTGATCTTTCTTGAAGGTGGCTTCCTTCAGAAGATCCTTCTCAGTCAACCTCTAGGGCAGAGCTGGGCTCAGTCCACAGTGTTTCCTCCCTCTCCTGCAAAGGGAGGGGGATTGCCAGGCGTTTCTCAGAGCGTACGCATGAGCCATAGTTGGGCAACTCCACCAGGACTGTGGTTGCCAGTCTTCCAAGTTGGAAGAGGCAGTGGAGATGATGGCAGTGTATTTGGGGTTGGAGCTGAAAGCATAGCTGACCTGGGCCCCTGAAGTCTCTCCTTTCCAAGGCTAACGTCATGTATATAACCAAACCTTGCACGTTGAGCTGTCTCACACTTAACGCGCTGATCTGCACGATAAATTCTGAAATAATCCCATAAAACCTTTTTATTTATTTTTAACCCCCTTCCCTCCTCCCCCGCCTTCCAGTTACATGATAGGTTTATTTGTCCCGTTCAGTAGTTTTGAGGAGGTGCTCAGATATCTTGAAGCTGGAAGCAGAAAGCCTTGTTTCTGCAAAGGCGGGATTATTTTTTTTCTTTTCATCTGTGGTTTTTATTTTTTCCTGATCCCACCCAGTTGTCTTCACTGTTATTATTTTTTAGCGTAACATTGGCAACTGGTGCATGCGGTGGGGAATTTGCTTACAGAGCTCATTCTCCTGGGGCAGCTGGCCCAGGAGGGCTGTGACACCCTCGCGTTCTCCCATGACCCATCACTGTGAAAGGCACTTGACGATCTGATGGGTGCTGGGAGTCTAGCCCAGGTGCCTTCACGTTTTTGCGAGCCTTCACTCCTGGTGCACTGCAGTTCGAACCAGTGATGGGTTCCTGATGTCCTGAAGGCAAACCCCACGCTCTGCTCCCTTGCAGAGCTCCCTGTGGCTCAGCAGGAGCTCTGGCTGTGGAACTGGATGGTGTCTGGATGTGCTCACCCTGCAGAGAGCAGCCCGGTGCAGACTTACCCACCCAGACCTGAGCTTCTCAGAAGCAGCAGTGGTGTGGGCCAAGGCTTCCGCTTTCAATAGTGAGGCTTGTCTGGGTAATTCTGTTCTCCAGTGCGGTCTGCTGGGTGGACACCTTCAACAACCAAGATTTTCAAAGCTGCCTGAAGGATTTTGATGCCCTGAAAAGAAGGGAAAGAGCTGTCTGAGTCCTCCAGGCTGGGTTTTATTTTTCTCGGTCCAGAGCATGAAGAATCCTTCCTCCAGCTGAGGAGCTGTTGAAGAATGTTCTTGGTATTGAGCTGTAACAACATGTGGCTTTGAATAACCTCAAGAGTGCATCCCCCCCCCTTTTTTTTTTTTCTCTTTTTGCTTGCTCTGTTCTTCATACTACTAACCTGACTGTGTGTTTTGTTTTTGTGGTTGCTTTGCATGTTGTTCCTTCCTCTTGGCTGAGAGTCATGGGGTGGATCTTTTTCCTTTCTGTGATTCAGGTGCCTCACTCTTTCCTTTCCAGGTTCTTCCAGTTCTTTTAACATGTCAAACTCTGGAGATTTGTTCATGAGCGTGCAGTCTCTCAATGGGGATTCTTACCAAGGGGCCCAGGTTGGAGCCAACGTGCAGTCACAGGTAGGGACCCATCCGATGTACTGCCAGTGAATGCATTAGTGTTGGAGGAGCCTTTGATTGTATTGGCACTTCTCCCTCCCGTCCGAAAAGAGCAAATCTCAACCAGCACAAATGAACCAACCAACATTGAAAAAAGGCAAACCAAACTGAAAAAAACAACCAACCAACTAACCAAAAAAAGCAACAGCAACAACCACCAAAAAAAAAAAATCAATCCAAAAGAAATCAAAACCAAACACCCAACCAAACCAACAACCATGGTCTTGAGGAGACTTGCCCACACTTTGTGAATGCATTTGGCTCTGGCTTGATAGTCGTACTAGGAGAAGAGGTTTAGGAGAACAGGCATGAACTCAAACAAAAGCAGCTGAGGTTTAGGTTCTGCTTGCTTTATTCTTCCAAGGGAAGGGGCCAGATGTTTGGACTGGTGTCTCATTTTACAAGGATTCCATTTACTTCTTTGATGCCGAACCAAGTGTCTGCTGAAAGGCGAGAAATGCTCAAATAAATAGACAGATTTTTTAAAATTTTTTTTTTAATTAAAAGCCACCCCTCATCGTCTCCCCACTTATTCAAGCACAGGTACCCACACCACCCATGTACACACCAGTAAGACAGAGCAAGGGATCTTTGAGCAGTGTTACTGAAACTTCAACCTGTGCCTTGAGCAAAAAGAAAGAACTTAAAATAGCCAGGAACCCACTCAGATCTCCCACCTGATGTCCAGATGTGCCGTGAGTCCACTCAGTGGCATCCAAGGCTCTGTAGTGAGAAGTGTTGAGAAACAACAGCCACTCTGACACTCTGCATCGGGCAAGGAGAGCTCTCTAAAGCCGAGGTTGCCCCCCTCGCAGTGCTGGACACAGAGCAAGCGTGCCATCCGTGGGCAACGAGATGTGCTCATCACTTGTACTGCTGCTGGGGCTGGGCTGGGGGAGTGGAGGGAGAGGAACAGGGCACCCGAAGGAGAGCTGCCAGTGCCTTTGCCATGGTAGGTATATTCCATTTCTGGGCCCCCCTGAAATGAAGGCGCTCAGCTGACTCCAAGGACTGCTTTCCACTGCCGTGAGCTTCCCAGCGCTTGGGGCTGAAGAGTGGAAGGGGATAGGAGTAGGAGTGTGGATCCTCGAGCACGGTGGTGGAACTGGCTGCAGTGATGTGCTCCAGCAGTTCCCACCTTATGCTTGCCATGCTGTTCTCCCTTTCTGCTCTATTTGTCGAAAGACCTGGGACCATGATGGGGCTGCTAGGGCAGGCGGGGGGTGGTGAGGGGGGCAGGAGTGGTCCTCTGGCTCAGGTCTCACTGCAAGACCAACTGTGGTTTCTCTTTTACCCCTCTTTAAATATATATCTTTATTTTTAATATTATTATTATTATTACTCTTTGTGTGTTTTTATCTTGCCAAAGATGAACCAAAGAGGCTTTGCCCACTGACCTTTCATTCACTCTAATTTGTGTCTTTGTTGTCGTTGGTCTGTTTAGGTGGATACCCTTCGCCATGTTATCAGCCAGACAGGAGGATACAGTGACGGACTCGCAGCAAGTCAGATGTATAGTCCGCAGGGCATCAGTGTAAGAAAAAAAACTAGGCTCGGGTTCTTGTTTTTTTTTTTTTTCTTTCATTTTTGTTCTCTCACTACCAATTATTTCAAAGCCATAGGGCTCAGAATGCCACTTAGTAGGACTTGTCTTTGCTTTTACGGTCACCTAGTTTATTGCTTCTGTATCGGTCACGCCAACGGCAGAGCTTTGCCCACAAAAAAAGTGGCGACCGGGCAGGCTTTGTGCAGGCAGCTGGCGTCTAGGACTGTCAGAGCCGATCAGCGTTTGCCTGGCACCTGCGGCCACACGCACTCGGCTGAAAGGAGCTGCTAAACAGGTGACACCTCGCGTAGCCACGGTGGGGAATGTCACCGCGAACGCCCTGGTCCAGAGGTGGCTCCGTGCAGAGACCAATGGCGACCATCTAAAAATAACCCATCCCTGGCCGGCATCTGAAAGCACGGCGGCGATGGGGTTGGCGGCAATAACGATTGCAAAAAAAAAAACAACAAACAAAGCCAACCAACGTCAACCCAAGAAAACCTCGCCCAACCGGACTGGGGGAGGATGCGAGGGGGAGGGCGGTCTCCAGAGCATCTTCTCCTTGTTCTTGGGTGCGCTGGCGGGTTCTGACTAGCATGAAAATTCGTAGCGACAAGCTGTGTCGCACAGGGGGAAATCGATCAGACACACACAAGGAGAACCCAGTGTAGATTCGGGACAGCAATCCAACTTCATTTCTCAGATCAATCGTCCGCCATCTCAGTGGCAGTGACAGCAAGCTGGGAGAAGAGGGCAGCCTGGAAAAGGAGGCTGTGAGCAAGCGCCGAGTGGGTGGTGGCAGCGGTGTCTGGGGTGGCATGGAGGAGGGGGCGGCTGGCCTTGGACCTGGCTTGCTGCCACAGTCCTCAGCGAGGAGGCTGAAGGTTGAGGTGGGGTGGTGTCGAGCTGGGTGGGAAGGTGGTGGTCCTCTGGGTGGGATGGTGATCTCATGGCTGAGCACCTCCTTGAGGTGCACAGTCCGGTCCCATCACCCTCCTAGCCAAGGCTTGTGCTGTTGGTCACCTTGCGGGCTGTTGGTGTGTGAGTGGCCACCACCAGCACAAGGAGAGGGGTGCAGCAGGACAGGGGTCTGTGGTCCCCTCTCCTGCGGGCGCCAGGGCTTAGCGGCTTGACGTCAGGAGGCAGGGAGGATTTGTGAAGTAATGTAATTGAACATGTGCAGATAATTATGTCTCATTACATAAGCCCGTTGCAAAAACGGCGCTTGGAAATGCCACATGAAAGAGCCTATCGTTCCGCATTAATTTCTCCGTGCGCTGAATTTATTCCCTTTCTGGCTTTTTAATACTTGGAGAGTAAATGAATCGCAGGCTGATCATGATAAGAGATGATACTTTTGTATAAATTAAAATACCCCCAAGGAGAGAGGCTGAGCTGATTATGGTTGCAGTTGGCTTGGAAAATAACAGTGGGCTGGGTTAAGCCAAAATCTGGGGGGGGGAGAGGGTGATGGGGGAAAGGAGAACAAAAAGGTAGTGGAAACTGAAAAACTCAATAGGATGAGGAGGGCTGGGCTGGCATTTCTGGCCATGGTACGAGGAGAACCACTATTGCCACAAGGGTGGGAACTGGTGAGCTGAGAGCTGCAGGGGCTCAGTTGTCCCCACTGCACTTCCCAGAGACCCAGGATGGTTGCAGCTGATGGTTCCTCAGGCTCATTTTCAGGGAGGACAGGAGCCTACATTGGCCTGAATTGGATGTTGTTCAGAGAGGGGCAAGGTGGCAAGTGGGAAAAGGGACCACGTCGTTTTGGGGGTGATGCCGTGTTTCCCCATAAAGCTGCTAGGCATGGGGAGCAAGACAGGGAGTCCAGAGCTGAGCTGATAGTTTAGGAAGCATCTTCTGGGTTGCCTCTCTGTCCCCAAGTGTTTTGCTTCCCCCATATCCCGTGCAGCTCCTCCTTGTAGCTTTTATTGTCACTTAATGTCTTCCCATCCAGCTAGGTCCCTTGAACACCAGTTTGTCCACCCTGAAGTGTGGCTGCCCTCTGGGAAGCATTGGTCCTTAGCAGGATCCCAGAGAGCTGCTCAGTGCAGGCAGGGTGGCTGTCTTGTAGCAGGCAGGGCTTCCCTGCCTCTCTGCTGAGCCCTTTAACGCCAGGGAAGGGCAGCAGCATGTGGAGGAAAGCTGCTAGTGACACAGAAGGCTGCCGTCCCCACGTCACCCGAGGATCCCCATGAGCTGCTGGAAGGAGATGAGCCGAAACCTAGTCAAGAGCCCTGTCACAAAGATGTCTGCACGGGGCTGAGGTTAAGTCATCCCCGGAGCCCGTCAAGGCTGGGAAGGCAGCGGCAGGTTGCCCGGCTCCACCGCTGCAAACCTTGGCAGGGGAGACAACGCTCGGGGTTTGCCTTCCTTGATGGAGGATGAATTTTTAAATGCATGTAAGTCATGACAGCTGAGGACAGGAATCTACCCAAAGCCTGGTTCCCTCCGTGGCTCTGGCTGCTCGACAGCTGACAGACCGCTCCGCGGGGCAGAAAGGTCTGGAGCTGGTTCTGCATCGTTAGTGGGATAATGGGTGATGTCCCAGCTATCGTGATCCCTGTGACCCGCAGCGATGGCTGATGCAGAGTGAGAACAGCCGCTTTATCCTCTGCAGGTGGAGATGGCGTCAGGCAGCGCCAGTCCTGGTGAGGGACAGGGATGCTCTTGGTGATGGAGGGGTGGTAGAGGCAGGAGCCGTCTTGAGGATGCCCTGCCTTGGGTACCACTGAGATGAAGGAGGGCCCCGCTCACCTGAAAGGAGGGGATGTTTGGGGACTGATCCAGCCCTTTTTGCAAGCTTTGAGGTTGAGGATGTTGCACCGTGAAGTGAAAGGTGTCTGGTTGCTCTGGACAGTGCTAGTTTGTAGGGGTCCATGTGCATACCCAGCTCAGGGTCCCTGACGCTGGGGATTTCAAAGCATTTAGATGTCTGGGTTCTGGTGGGTTCCAGGAGAAGTTGGATCTTTATTGCCGTAGTCCTCTGGAAGGTCCCAACCCAAAACATCACCCTTTCTGCTACTGCCCTGTGATCCTAAATCCACAAAGTGTTTTAGGTCCCCTGTCTGCTGATTAATGAATGAGCAATAGTCATCTTAAAGAAAAATTTTTTTTTTTACTTAATTTAATTTATAGATTGTTTACAAGTCTAAAATGTTTTTAAAGTTCAACAGAGTGCAAGGTTTTTGATGTAAAAGCCCTGTTCTGCAGAGCTGCATCTATTCACAGAGCAGTGTGTTTTGTCATGATGGCAGTGGTCAGGGGCAGGTTGCACCACTGAGTTTTCCATTTGGTTCTGTCGACAAGGACCACTGGGCTCTGGTACCTGTAGGAGGTGAGACCTCCTCGCTTGTGCTGAGACCCTTTTCTCTAAGAATTTGGGTCACGAAAAGACAGTTGTTGCTCTGCTCCTCAGCAAGCTGCAGCTCACCATCATGATCACAAGTTGGGATATGGAAGCTGGTCTGGCAGGGCTTCACAGTCCTCATCTGTCAGAGACGCCTTGATGTGTCTTGAAACTGCCACCATAATGTTTG
The DNA here is from genome assembly GCA_025769975.1 of Gallinago jamesoni. Classification (NCBI taxonomy): domain Eukaryota; kingdom Metazoa; phylum Chordata; class Aves; order Charadriiformes; family Scolopacidae; genus Gallinago; species Gallinago jamesoni. Next base: position 3,165,773 of record JAOQGH010000004.1, read on the forward strand.
GAAAGTAATGGTTAGACAAGGCTGGATTCTCTGATGTGTAATAAGTGCTTCAGTGCATATCATAAGGAGACCCTGATAGGGAATTCAGAGGTCTGAAACCTCTTTGAGGTTACTTCCTATCTGTCAGACTTGCCAGTATGTGGTGTGTTTGGAGGCTGTCCTGACACCCTGCCCTGTCAATGGTGGGACAGGGATTTCATCACAGAAGGTGGGAGGTTGAGACAGTCTCCATGCAAAGCAGAAGGCTTTAAAGATTGGCAGAAAGTCATCTCCCAGCCCCATGTAGGAGGCCTGGGCAGAGAGCCAACCAGACTTGCTGGAGGTGACAAACATTCTGTGGGATCTGTGGAAATGGGCACCAAAACCAGTTGCTTCAGCAGTCCATCACCAGGGCTCCACCACTTGGACAGCCACCAAGGCCTTGCCTGTGCTCTGGCACCAGAAGGTGATATATGAAGAGGTGTCCTGGAGAGTCTTTGGCTTCTGCCCTTCCTGAAGAAGTCACAGCTGTGTGCACAGGCTCCTCAGAGGCTCCTCTTCTGCGAGGAGCAGCAGCCTCCTCAGAAGACTCCTTTGTCTTTGAGGGACATCCCAAGGGATTTGCTACAGTCAGATCCCAAGGGATCTCATTGCTTCAGGAGGAGGCAGGGCCAGCTGGGTGGAATCAGATCTATTCTGTACGTGGCTTGGTCTGTGTAGCAATGAGGCAAACTCCAGGAAAGGAGGCATGAGTGTAGATGGTGCCTAGGTACCCTCTGCCTGGGGAAGGATCCAGCCTCCTTGCGGAGGGCTTGTCTGTCCCAAAGGATGGCATCAAGATTCTAAAGTCATGGCCAACCTTGGAGCCACCTTTCCATCGCTTGACCCATAATGTGGGGCCTTGCCAGGCTGGGGCAACAGGAGGGTGTGGGGTCTGTGGAGGGTGCCCCAATACAGGTCGGCTTCTCCCCAGCATCCTCTTGTCTTCCCACTAGATGCCACTGAGGTCAGCAGCAGCAGCACAGACTCCTGCAACACATGAAGGCTGATGCCCAAGCTTGAGTACCGTGAGGCTCCCCAGCATTTTGGGGGGGAGTAGAGCGCTAAACATCACGGCACCCCAAGTTGCTACCTGCAAGATGCTCTACCTCTCGCTCCTTCCAGTCGTGGCTGGCACGCAAAAGCCTCGCTAAAAATAGTTGAGCACAATAGGGACGGAGCCCTGCTCCGCGCGGCCCCCTCCGCTCTCCACCCCTCCTGCTCGCCGTAATGACCCTGCAAACACTAAATGGCATCTGAGTGCATTAAGCAGCAAACTCTCCGGTGACATAGCAATTATGGCTCTGAAATAGATTTGGTGCGTCACAGAAGATAAGGGTTTTGAAAGTTTCTGTTGTGATTATAGCTTGTAACTCCAACAAATAACAGGCTTGGTAATAAGAGCCTGCCAGCACAGCTATTGTGGTTCTCTCTCACTGATGGCACGTAAATTGCTATTAATGTCCTAAGTGTACTTGAATATGCCAGTCTCAGGGCGGTGGAGTTGGCTCTGTGTCTCTCTTTACGCGGCCTGTCATTGTCGGGCTGATAATCTACAGTAATTGCTGCCTCTTGCAGCGGTCCAAGACGTGGAAGGGTGGATATTGCATCTTGGGGAGCGCAGGGACGGTGGGTCAGGGCCCAGCTATGGATGGAAGCTGTGGGCGTGGTGGGCACAGTGAGGTCTCTGCAGGTGGGGGGTACACGGGGCTGTTAATGTACACGCATGGTCTGGTGTCATGCTTGCACCCAAGGTGAAGTGGAGTGGGCTTTGCCAACCTGCTAGCAAGCTCAGGTTGCGATTCCTGCCTTTCTTGCTGTTGCCTGAACCCCTTTGCAAGGGAGCGTGTTTGCACACTCACTCCCATCCATGCATGGAAGAACACACAAGCCCGTTGTGTGTGGGCACGCCTCTGTCTTTTCTGCAAAGTGCTTTCCATCCCTCAAAACACGGGTTGCCACAGCTTGCTCCCATCTCAGCTGCCTCTCAGGCAGACAGGAGCTGGTCAGCAGCGTGGACAACCCGCTGGCACGTCCCGGGCGGCTGCTCAGTGCAATGGGGCTTTCCCTACCCTTAGCCCACTCCGGGGGTCTGTGGGGTCCTGGCAAGCCGGAGCTGTCAGGGCCGGTGATGGATGCTGTGTGCTGGAGGCAGTGGGACAGGCAGCCAGAGAGGCGAAGCAGCCCGGGCATGTCAGAAGCGGGACGGCGGCTGCTACCAACATGAGCTCGGGCAGGAGTTGGGAAGGATTAATTAGCCGAGCACTGAATCAATGTCAGAGCGAGGAGAGGAGGTTGGGTGCAACATCTGCTCCTCTCTGAAGGGGGATGGCAGCCACAGTGGAGCAGCTTCTGTGCACTACTGGCTCCTGCCTGCGGCAGCCAGGGTCCTTCGGTAGCGCTGTTCTCGAGAGGTTGGAGAATTTGGCTCTGCGTCTCTTTTTAGGAGAAGAAACAAGTTGTCCACCATGTTTTGCTGTATGAACCCTTGGATGGATATGGTGGTGGCACCTCCATTGTGCTGTGGTGGGGGGTGTGGAGGACCAGCCCTGGGGTGGCAGAAATGTGTTTGTGGTTTTACTGTAAAGCAAGGAGGGGAAGGCTCTTGCATTGGGAGCAGAGAGGTGGCCCAAATTCCCAACTGCAGCTTTCACAGTGGCGGGAGAGGCGTTTGGGCAGGATGTCTTCCCTGCAATAAGGTTTGGTGCTGATGGCTTCCCCTCGCACAGGGACCATGCAGCAGGAGGGGTGCCCAGAAAGACAGGAAGGGAGGACATGGAGCTATGGTGGGGACATGGCAAGGCTCAGCGGTCCCTTGGGACCCATTGATTGTTCTTTGCGTTCAGGGCCCCTGGATCCAGATAACATCCCAGTATAGGGTTTCTGGAGTGAGATGCTTGCTATTTTTCTCCTTCTATGTGGGGAAGGGTCCTATTTGGGGATAAAAAAACCATAAACAACCAGAGCTCAGGGTTTTGGCAGAAATACAGATTTTTTTAAGGGCACTTGAGCATGCACATGAGCACTTGCAATTTACCAAAACCCCTGTTTTTGATAGAATTATTTCTTGTCCCCATACCACTGATGGAGCTCCGTGGTGGGTGGTCAGGTGGGTGAGCCAGGGGGGACATCTTTGCCTCCTGCATCGACCTCTGCCGAGGGAGAAGCAAGGGGGGGTGGGTGGGTGACTTGGGTAGGGCTGGGTGTGCTGTTGGGTGACAGACATCTCTGTGTCTCCCTTCCTGCAGGCTAATGGAGGTTGGCAAGACGCTACTACCCCGTCGTCGGTGACCTCCCCCACAGAAGGCCCTGGCAGCGTTCACTCTGATACCTCCAACTGATCTCCCAGCAAATTGCATCCCTGGCTGAGCCGGCCCCGGCGGGGGCAGGAGGGGAGGGGGCCTCTCCTAACACCGCAGCAGTCAGACTGGAGGTGAACCCAATCAGCACACACAAGAAGACTCCTCTTCTCTTCTCTTCGTCGGGATGCTTTTTTTCAGCCAATCTGGACACTTCTTTATACTCTCTTCCCTTTCTTTTCTGGGTAGAAGCCGCTCTCCCCCTCCCTGCCACCGCCACAACACCACTCCCTTCCCCTCACCCCTTCCCACTGAAGGATGTGTCGACAGGTAGAAGGATTTTAAGGAGGAAAAGCAAAAATCAACTGCCGCCACACAAAACACCCCCAAAGCAGAGTACGGCCTCGTGCTGGGTGTCTTTCTGAGGAGCCACAAACGTACCTCAGTCACATCTCACTCCTTTACTAGCAGGCAGCCCCCTTTTCCCCCCACCCTGTCTCTCACGCTACCTCTCCGTAGGAAAATGCCACCGCAGCCCCGCTGCCACCTCGTCTCCGCCGGCCCCGGCCACAACCAGTGCATCGCCTCCCCGCACCCAGCCCTGCCTCGGTGAGCTATCCCCCGGGCACTGCCGGTGATGGGGTGGGTGGATGCAGGCCCCCGTGCATGTGGGAGAAGAAGCCAGCGTGCTCTCCTTTGCTTCCAAAAGGTACCGGCCCATTCCCGGCCCCAGGGAAGCCACCAGCACTTCCCTGTCCCTGCCCTGCTCCGCCGCGCGTCCCACCGGCTGCTATGAGTTGGATGAGCCATGAAAGCCCACCATCCTCCCTGCCTGCTGTTGGAGGGGAGGAGAGGAGGGAAGGAAACGAGGCAGAGGTGGACGGGAAATGGCCATCACTGATGGTAACGAAGGCACTGAGCACCTCTGTGGTGTTGTATGGGATCAGGCATTGGTTATTGGTGGGACCTCGTCAGTGGAGTTTTTCTGGCGAGGAGAGCGTCGTGGGTTGTTGGCTCGTGTTTTTGGGAGCATGATGTGCTGTGGAAGAGGAGGAGACGGGGTTCCCCAGTGCAGGCAGGACCCACAGAGGTGGGTGGCACCTACTGCATCCCCAAAGCTCTGCCGAGCAGGCAGTGAGGGACGGGCAGCGGGATCCCAGAGGCTGGATGTGGTGGGGTGAAGACTCTGGGTGCTTTTGGTAATGGTTAATACAATGGTTTTGCTTAAGGATGATGCTCTGTAGGACGGTTGGGTGCCCCGCTTGGTGATGTCTTTCTGCTGAAGCTGCTGGTTTTATCCCGGGAGAGACTCTGGGCAGTGGCATCCCAAGTCGTGGGAGCACTTGTGGGGTTTTCTGCTCTGCTTTTTTGGAGAAGTGGTGATGAGTGTGTACACGAGGCTTTATCTTGCTAAAACACCCCTTCACACAGCCAGCCTCCGGAGGACATGGCTTTCACTGAAAAGCAGGGTGAAGAGGCACCGGTTTGCCCCAGGCAATGGGGCTGAGCTTTGTCACAGGGAGGTACTTTTGGCCACTGGTTCTTCCAGGAGCCGTGAGGAGGCTGAACAAGAACCACAGCAAGATCCTGGGTGTCATGAGAACCCCAGTGTGGGTGCAGCACCTCTGGCACCTTGTGATGGACCCTAATACCTCTTGGCCACATCTCATGCTCTTACATGTCCGTGCCCACCCTGCCCATGCTGGTGGCGGCCATCTTGAGATGGGAACTGCCAGCGCAGAGCAGCTTTAAGCAGGAACCATTTAAAATTAAAGCACTGCCAGAAAAATTTCCACCCTTTTGCTGGGAAAAGGAGGTGCCCGTGGCTCTGACATGCTGTCACCTTGCAGTGTGGGGCCATCAGCCTGACTCTCCTGAAGTGGAGGTGAAGCCTGCCTTTCCCTGGGGAACAAGCCCAGAAGACTCTAAAACACCCGCTCTGGAATCTGTGACCTCCCCCCAAATACTGAAAGTCCTGATTTGGTGGATTTTCTGTTTCTGCGCTGGTGGGATCAGAGTAGGACGTGAAAAGTGGACAAGAAACAGCACAAGCTGCTCCTTGCTTAGTTCTTAGAACTCTCCAGCGGTGGGACACATTCTGCTCCTCCTTTTGCATCTGTGCCGGGGACGGGGACTGAGCTGCAGAGCGAGATGTGACGTGTGAGGTCTAGGGCTGACTCCCAGCTGGGAATATGTTAAGAGCAACGAGCAGGTTGGTTCCCTGCAAGGACGAGGAGGGTGTTAGGAGGTGCTGCCCAAGCCATGCACCTTCCTGCTCTCCTCCTCCCCTCCCTCAGTGCAGCCTTTTAACCGTTTCCAGCTTATTTTACGTGGAACTGTTCCGGCAAAGCGTTTTCAGGGATGCGGGACTGGGTCAGGTCCGTTCTCCAGAGCGACAGCAGTGCCGTGCCTGCAGGAATGCCACTGTACCTCTTGGAAACCAACCGGGAATGAGCCGAAACCACCTGCTCACCGGAGACGGCCCATGCCGGGGCTGCCTCCCCCTGCCCTGCAGCCGCTGCCCCTCCTGCCTGCACCCCCTGCCCCGGTGGGCACTCGCTGTTCCTCCTTGGTACTTCACAAACCACCTCCTGGGTTCCCCAGTTGGTCCCTCCGGTTCGCCTTGGCGTAGCTGCTGGCTTGCCTTTTCCTTTGCTTTTTTATTTTTGGGTTTTGTTTCTCCTCCCCTTCTTCCCCTTTCCAGTCCTGAGTGTTGTGGGGTTTTTTTTTTTTCTTCTTTCTTTTTTTTTAAAACTGTTTTTGTTTTTCTGCCCAGAAAAACCTGACTTCGATACCAAAAAAACAAAACAAAACAAAAAAACAAAAAACAAAAAACCTGCAGAAACTCAAAAAAAATAAAAACAAAAAAAAAATCACAAAAAAACTCGACGATTCTTTCAGCTTTATTAACATTTTCCATTGTTTCTTGCGATTTGTGTCTCGTTCTTTGTAGTATTGATGATAATGAACATTTGATAATGAATGTTCTTGTATATTCAGATAAAGGAGAAAAAAAAAAACCAAAAACGCAGTCGGAATTTAATAGTGTTTATAATAAAAGAATAAAAAATGACCCTCTTAGCACGCAAAATTGAACAGGGGGAAGGTCCCATCCCTGTTCTTTCTGTGGCAACAAGCGCTTCATTCCTGTATAGTTTATAACATCAAACTACCTACATTCATCTTCTCTTTTTTTGTTTGTTAGTTTTTCCCATGGTTTGTTTTTATTTTTCTTTCATTTTCTCGCATTTGTGAATTAGTTCAAGAATGCTAGAAAAGTGTAGAGTTGTGCACACTCATTTCTTACACAATGTTTAAAAAGTGACAGTAATTCATTTTGTAAAACTTTAAAAAGAAAAAAAAATGGTTGGAATAGTGAGCATTAATAGGTACAGTCTAACACTTTTATGTTTCTTAACGTTGAGACCCAGAAATCACCTTGTATTTTAATTTTTTTTTGGCATTATTTGGGAGGGGAGAGGGAGCTTTGATGATGATGATGCTGAGTTTATTTGGACCTTGCTGAGACGACGGCCTTGCCACTTCCCCTGCGCTTTTGAGCTGTGACCCAAGTGATGTGAAAAGTGATGGTGGTGTTTTGGGTGGGTGGTGGTGGTTCTCTTCTCCCAGGGTGTCCCCACACATTTTGACACCCAACTCCAGAAGATCCTTGGGTGGCTGTTCTGGGGGTGAGCAGGGGGATTACGTCCCCAGAGAGAGATGTAATCCTGAGGGGGCTTGGGGAGGAGATGCTGAGTGGTGATGGGGAGTCAGGTGCAGATCCCCTGTGGGTCTCCATGGCTGGGGCAATGCTGAGCTGCCTGGAAGTGATGAAAGGGCATCACTTCTCCCCAAAATATGTAGATGGTAGGCTTCAATACCTTTGGGCTCTGCCTCGAATCCTGGCAGCACTCTCGCCCCAAGGATTTGTTGCAGGACCCCCGGCTTGGAGCTACCCATCAGCCCAACCTCAGCTGTTGGCCCAACAACACGGGTTTTGGAGCAAGGTACCAACCTCATTTTGACCATGGACCTTGTTGAGGATGGGGTGTCCCAGCCTGGCCCCAGGCTCCAGCTGCACAGGGGCACTGGGAAGGATGAGGGATAAGGGAGGGGGTGTGGCAGCCCCCCAGCCATGGTGGGACAGGGCCAAAATGCCTCCCAAAAAATGCCCGACATCACAGTGGTTGCAGAGTGGGGTTCAAGGAGCAGTGCTGAGAAGACACTGGTTGGCATCACTTTAGTTATGTCTTAAAACAGTTTCCTTGCTCACCTCCCTCCTCCCAAAAAGCTGAGCTTTTCACATCACTGAACGGTTTAGGGTTTGGGGTCTTATTTTTAATCCCAAGGTTTCCTGGAGTCCTTTTGTTTTCATACACCTTTATTATTATTATTATTATTATTATTAAGATGATGTAAATCAAATGTTGCCTGGGGGGTTGGTTTTGTCGGTTTGCTTTTTTTGTTCTTGCAAAGCCCTTTCTATCCCTTGTAAAGATGATCCAGTTGTTCTGAGTTGCTTTTTCTTTTCTATTTTTCCCCCCATCTTTTTTTTCTCTCTTCCTAATGGATTCCAAATATAAAAAAAAAAAAGAAAAACCCTAAAAAAAAAAAAAGACTCTCTGTTCCGACCTGGTTTTGAAACTTTAAGCTTTTCTGCTTCTGTAAAAAAAAAAAAAAAAAAAAAGGCCTCTGTCTTTCTGATCCCAATTGAGACTTTTATGTTCTATGACGATACTAACAAGGTGTAGGTTTTACAGTTTCCTGATTTGTACTGGTAATGCATATTCCAAATAAATAGTTTCTTTTGTTGCAAAAAAAAAAAAAAAAAAAACAAAAAAAAAAACCGAAAACCAAACCTGGGG
>JAOQGH010000004.1:3174054-3185194 GCA_025769975.1 Gallinago jamesoni
GCAAAAAAAAAAAAAAAAAACCAAAAAAAAAACCCTGAAACCAAACCTGGTGTATTTTTTGGGAGGAAGAAGAGAACAGTGAGATGCCCCAGGGACTTCCCCCATGGGGATGCAGGGGCCAGGAGAAGTTTGGGGTGCACAGTGGGGGGTGTCGGGGGGGAGGGGGGTGAGCACAGTCTCACCTGAGCCTGATGCTGGCTCCTGCTCCTGGCGCTGCAAGGTTGGGAGCCGGAGGGAAGCGATTCAGGGTTGATGCCCGATGCGCAGCTTCCCCGCTGGTGCCTGTGCCTCCCCCCTGTGCCTCAGTTTCCCTGGGCAGGGGGAGGTGGGTGCTTCTGGACACGCAGATTTGTCCATGAAAAAAAACCCTACATTTTCAATCTTTCATTTTCATTGCTTGTTCACTGCTTTTTTGGATTTTTTTAGTGCATTTTTTCTTCAAAAAAAGCTAGAATCTTTATCACACCCAGGGCTGGGAGCAGGGGAAGGGTTGGTGGTTTCTTGTCTTTTCCTGAGGGTTTTAGTTTAAAAAAAAAAAGAAAAATTTTGAAAGTGTTTCTGAGCAAAAAGTGATTTTAAATTTAAGGATATTTTACAATTTAAAAAAAAAAAGAATCTGTCCTGAAAATCAGGACAGTTCTGCCACATCCCCAGAAATGGAGATAAAAAAGAAAAGAGGAGGGCAAGGGGTGGATTGAGAGAGAGGCTGTGATTCCCCGAGCTGGAGAAAGGCAGGCAGAATCCCTGCCACAAAAACCCCCTGAAACCCCGAGGGGAGCTATAGCGGAGGGAAAGAAACCACTGGGGAGCCCCAGGGAGGTGGCGCAAAGATGCTGGACCTCTCCTGGAGCTGCCAGCCGCTCTCCCCCGTGGATTTCTTGTCAATGATTATTCAATCTCCAGCCTGACCTTTCTCTTCTAAATAACACAGCAGTATCAGTGCGGACCAGCCTCCAGCTCCGGCTGCAAATTAACTGTATCGCTCTCCAGCAGGAGACCTGAGGAGCCCCCGCCGGCTGCCGCACTGCCAGACCACCCCAGGAATTATCTCCCTCCAACGGTGCTCTCCTAATACCAGTTTAAATATCATCTTGCTCCCAGCTGTTTAATTCTAATAAACGCTCATCCCAGAGCCAAACAGACAAATGCTAAGTCTCACCAGGTCCCGAAGAGAAAATCGCCCCAAAAAGGCAGGTGGCAGGAGGTGATGCTGGAAGGAGGTGATGTGATGATGGTGAGGGTCCAGGCACACAGCCTTTGGCTGCTGGGCTGCGTTTGAGCATGTCACTCCTCTCGCAGCTCAAGTCTTTCACCTCCATGAAAAAAAAATAAAAAATAATATTTTAAGGTGAGAAAAGGGCAAACACAGCCTGCAGGACACCTGGCGGCAGCTGGAGGGGCCAAGCCAGATGCAGCATCCTCCCTCCGTCCCCCACTTGCTGGCTGCTTCTGGATAAAAGAGAAGCCAAACCCACACGACCCAAACTGGATTCAGTTTTCCTTGCTTTCATCTTCCCTTCTCTCCATCCACACTTCTTCCTTCTGCTGGTGCTACCCATCCTTCTCTCTCTGCCCCTCACTTATCAATGGTTGGGTTTTTTTTTTTCCCTATTGGGGCAACAAAGTTCAGCCCTGGGTGGGAGCAAACTTCGAGGGCAGGTTCCTGCACTTTTTCAGTTTCGCATCATTATAATATTTTAGGCCAAGAAGTAGAATAAAAAGACATGGTGTGCACCAAGCCCCATGGATTTCCACAGCAGATGCTGCAGGCGGCTTTCAGTGAGCATCACCCAGCAGCTTGGTGACGTGCCGATGCCCAGGACGTGCCAGGTCCCTCCCAAGCTCTCTGGTCCTCACCCATCCAATGCCTGTTGCAACTTTTTTTCTCTCCATAGGCAGCTGCCAGCATTTCCCCAGCCCCTGCCTGCAAAGCCGGGGTACCCCCTGCCCACTCCCACCCGTCCCCATGCCAGGACCTCCAGCCAAGGGCCACGACCAGCCACCAGGGGGGCAAATCACTGGCGTGCAGGGGCTGGCTGGCAAAGCACACCCCAGTTATTAATAATCCTGCCATACTAACCGAGGGGTTGGGAGGCATTAAAGTTATAGTTTGCAGTAAAGTCCCCGTCTGTTTGCTAGAGAGTTTAATATATGGCAGGAAGTTTCGCCTATAAAAGGCGAGCGTTATTTTTTTTTATTTTTTTTTCTGCAGTTCACCGGGAGTCTATAACTTACGACCTCCATAAATGTGAGTGGGTCTCGCAAGTCAGCCCATCAGTCTTTGGAGTAATTCTGCTTTGTAGTAAAATATTTTACTGTGCCTTGGATGCAGGCGGCTCTCCCCTCTTCTCCCTCGCCCCCCGTCAGGCGGGCAGGGGGGTGGTGGCTGTCCCTGGGTCTCTCCTCTGCCAGCACTGTGGGGGTGGCATGGGTGATGCTGCCCATCTTTTGGGAATGGTGAGGGTAGAAGCCTGGAAAAAAAATATTGAAATAAAATAAAATAAAGCAAAATAAAATAATAAATGAAATAATATAATATAAAAAAATACCCTGCCCACAGGCATAAGCTATTGGTAACATGTACTACACCTTTTAATTATTACTAATGAGATAGAGTTTTAATAGCTTTATAGGGGAATTGTGGGGTCCTTCTGCACGCTGGCTGTTCAAGATGCTGATGCGGCAGTGCTGCCCATGGAGCTCTGCAGGAAGGGGGAACCCAGGGTAGCGGTGCAGGGGGCTTGGTGGTGGGAGAGGAGGAGGAGGATGGTGAGGGAGCAGCCCAGAAGAGAGGACAGATGGATGGGCACTGGCTCAGCGCAGCAGCAGGTGATGATGGCACAGAGGCAGGGCTGGACTGAGACCAAGTGGAAGAAATACGTACCATAAAAACAGGGGGAAAAAAAAAAAAAAAAGAGGAATACCACCACATCCTTGCCAGGTCTCCCACCCCATGGGCCACCAAAACGCTTTGTTCACCCTCAAAATCAACCCCACTTTCCTGCAGCCATTGCTGGCCCCAGGACAGGGCAGCTGAGGGGCGCTGGGAGAGCCCAGCTAATTAAAAATGCAAATGAAAAACAGGGCCACACAGCTGCTATCGCCTTCCGAAGGTGCAATTGCAAAAGGGGTTTATCTGTGGCAGCTTCTCATTCAGAGGCGAGTCCCTTCCCTGCACGGCCACTGGCCTCGCAGGACGGGCAGCCTCCCGGCACCGGGAGGAGGTTTTTGTCTTTTCTCTACTTGAAACAGCCTCCAGAGCAGGGAAAAGGAGATAGAAGAAAGGAGACAGGAGGAAACAAAGATGATCCTTTTAAAGAAAAAACAGTTTCCCTGCTTTTTGGCGATTTTTTTTTTTCCTCCTTTGTTTTCTTTACAGCTCTTTGTGGAACAGTGGTTCTTCAAAATGAAAAAAGAAACATAAACAGAGGGAAATATTCACAAAAAAAATTTACACAGGGAGTAAAGCAGCCCAGGTCCCTGCCAGTGGCACTGGGCATGCTTGAGCCCACACCAGAAATACTTAATTTCTGCTCCATCCATCACTACGTGGCTTGGTGGCATTGCCCCTAAATATTCAATATATGCTTGGAAACACCGCCCTGGCTCAACCCGTAAAATCCAAGCTGCGACACAACCAGCACGGAGAAGAAACTGAGGATGGTGGCTTTGGGGTAATCCATACGGACTATGTCTAGAGTAAGAACCAAGTGAAGATGTTTTCCTCTCACCTTTCCAGAAATGCACGGGTTTTGCCCAATTCTCCGGGTTTTTGGGGTGATTTGGAAGTGGCCATGGCAGGGACTGCTGCAGCATTTGCCGAGGGCCCCGCCAGTGATTCTCCCACTCGCTGACTCAGCTCCAGCACCACTCCCTCGTCCTGCTGCTAATTAGGCTCCAGCCTCTCATCTTGTTAATAAGCTTCCAGTTCATTTGCATACAAAAAAAAAAGAAAAAGAGAGAGTGAAAGCAAGCAGTTCGTTTTACCTTCAACATGTGGCTAATGCTTATTAAAATATTTAACCTTTTATTGTGGTGCAGAAGCACCTCTTCAAGCGGATCCCAGTGCAGGCAGGTGTGGGCAGCACAGCGAGACCATGCCACCATAAGGGACACCCCACGCAGGGTCCCCCCCAGTGCTCGTCAGTGCACAGCGACCGCAGGCTCCCGGCGCGATGGGGAGATACCGCAAAATACAGAGAATTCCAGCTCCTGTAACCCGTGTCTGCGGTCTGCAGCGTTTTCAGAGCCTGATTGGGGCATTAAGTCGGTAAAACTGCACTGAGCTGCCTCAACCTCGTCCTTCGGGCCATGTGCAGCCATTGCAGGGAGGGCCTTTGCCAGCTAAACAAGAAGTGCCACGCTCATCAGACCTTCTCTCCTACTGAGACCCCTCTCCCATCAAGTCCCTCTCTCCTATCCAGACCCCTCTCCTGCTGACACTCCCTCTTCTATCCAGTCTCCCTCTCCTACCGAGCCCCCCTTTCCTACCAAGACCTCTCCTCTCCTATGGAGTCCCCTTTTCCTATCGAGTCCCCCTCTCCTACCGAGTCCCTGCTATCGAGAACCCCTCTCCTAATCATGTCCCCCCACTCCTATGGAGACACCCCTCTCCTACTGACACCCTCCTCTCCCATCAAGATCCCGAACTTACCAAGACCCCTCTCCTGTCGAGACACCCTCTTCAGGGGCTGCATTTTGGCAGCAGCCCCCTCCCCGAGCGCTGGGCACTCAGCACTGGGACGGAGCCCGGCATCGCAGGCAGGAGCAGGAGTGAAGGCGAAGCCGCCATCCCAGCTGTGGCCACGCAGGTTATTTGATGACGATTAATTAACCCCGGGATTAAGAGGCTTGTGAGAGAAGTGGGGAGCGCTGCCTGGAGCCCGGCCAGCGTGGGGCTGGCACTGGGACTGGGGGGGCTCCCGGCCGCCACCGCTGCCAGCTGATGGTGCCAAGACGGGGGGTCTCCGATAAATCACCTCCACTTCCAGCATGGCTGGGCTTGTGGAAAAGTCTGCCGTGCAAAAGGGCTGGCAGCTACACGGCTGTGACCTCTGTATGAAATAGAAGACATAAATATAATCATCTATATAACATATTTACATACATACGTGTCTAGGTATTTGGGTAGAAGTGTCTTGGAAGCGTGCTAGCTCCCAGGACCTACAGCCACAGTGTTCCTCTAGTGCTTCATAAGGAGCTTGGGCTCACAATGTGCTTTTGAAGGTCCTCCCCACCAGCAAAGCAGCATCACATTGCGGCCAGACGGATCCCTCCAGGGTCACCCACTGGTTGGTGGCACTTCCCTGTACCCTACCCACCCACATTTGTACCCATGTCTCAAGACCTGTTTTGCTCCCAGTTGGAGGAAAAGGCATTCAGGGAACCTCCCTGGCTCACTGCAGAGCAAAGTTAAGTTAATTAAGCTCTTTTTGGCATATCAGTGAGGACAGCCTTATCAGAGACAGTTGGCGCTAAGGCTACGCATGTATTCTGCTCCCATGGAAAACTCCATTTCAGTAAATGGATATACAGTTCAGCTGGTACCATGTCTTTAAGCACCACTTCTCTCACATTGTACAAACTTAATTGGCTCTGAAATCCAGCTTGTTTTTTTGCTTTTTGACATTTGCTGACAACTCACTCTTGCCTCCTTCATTTAGCCCTGGCCACTTGCTCCTATTCAGCTCTCCATGGGGAGCTGAACAGGGGCAAGATGGTTCCTGCTCTTCCACACTCTTCCCCTGCTCTTACACACACACCTCAACATCTCCTCAAGGGCCAGAGACCAGAAACTCAGCTAGGTAGTAACATCTGCTTATCTACAGGTGGTTTTTCACCACAGCATGGGGATGCCACTGAATACCTTTGCTCCTGGGGCGAGAGGCAGCACAAGAACATCACAATGAGAGCTCCTCGGGTCCAGCTGTCCCGGAACTGTGCTGGGACCACACCAGTGTGTCAGGCTCTGGGGACACAGCCAGTGGACCCTGGCCCCCAGTCCCTGACCTCAGGGAGAGAGCTCCACTCCCCTATGTCATTGGTGCTGTCACCTTAGCCTTGATTCCAAATTATTATAAGCAGGTTCCTTGCTAAACTCTGACTGCCAGGGATGAGCTGGAAAATGATCCTCTGCAGGGACGTATCCAAACCCCAACATTAGGTTGGGTAGTGGCACCTCGCAACAGCTCAGCACCGACAACAACATCACCTCTTCCTCCTTTCAGAAACCTGAAAGCTTGACATGTGCTGGAAGGGAAAAAAAAAAACAACCACCCAGGCCAGGGGCTGGCGAGGAGGTTTTGAAGCTGATCGTGGCTGAAGGCTTGTGGGGAGCACCCCAGGAGGCTCCTGCTGTGCCGGACCAGGTGGAGGGGTGCCCATGGGCATACCTGTCTGGGGCAATCAGGGCTCTGGCCTGTCTGCTGCGCGTCCTCTGAAGGTCATCAGGGCTGTCCCTGTCCTCAGGCTCTCTCCCGGCTGTGCAGGCGCTGCCTTTTGTTGGGAGGTAATAGCTGGTGTGTGACTGCAGCAATAACTCTTCCTCCATTGCCGCGCTTCTCGGCAGGATGGCTGCGTCCAGGGCTGATTGTCCAGCAGGCTGATGTGGGCCCCAGCAGTGTGGCCATCTTAGTTGGCTTTCTCCAAACCATTCCTGCTGATGGAGGGCAGGGAGATTCTGCCCCATCCCGCCAGAGCAACAGCATGGGGAGAAGATGCTGAACTCAGCAGCAGAATGATGGGAAGCAGCTGGAAACAGGACAACCGAGCCATATTCAAACCAGGACCATACTGAGGGTGCTGTGGAGTGGAAGAGCAGCCTCTGTACTGCTGTGGCCCCTGGGGACAGGGGCATCTGGAAAAAGCACCTTGCATCATGCCACTCTCAGTGCGGCACAGGCTGCAAATGTGTGTGTTTGGGCCCATTGTGTTGGCAACATCTGAAAAAGCAACCCCATTGTGCTGTACCACTTAGACCCTTGCATCGACAAGATGGAGTCTCATACAGGTCTTCCTTTCAGCCTCGGGTAGGTGCCAACCAGACTGGGCACAGCAGCATCCTAGCCAGGGCACCGGAGTGTACAAATGAGCAAAGGAACAAAGTGGTGTCCCTGTGACTGTTGCAGGAGCTGTGCACCTGAGACCCACCTTACCATTCTGGTTTATCACATCCAGGCCACCTCCCTGTGGCATGGAGACAGCAGACACCAACTAACATTGGTCCAACGACACCACCAGCACGACCTCTCCCCAAACCATGCCAGCGTGAAGCTTGAAAGCCAAAGGAAATCTTTTGCAGGGGTCCTGAGAGCAGCCAGTGCTCTCAGCTTGGGCGCTGCCTGCACCATTCCTGATTTGGCAGGAAGATTTTTCTTGCCACAAAGCCCCATGGGCACCTCCACCACCCCTATGCTGGGCATCTGCATCTCCAGCAGCAGCCCCGACCCATGGCAGTGGCCCCTCTCCCTGCCCTTTGATCCCCGCAACCGCTGACAGCTCCCCCGAGGATGTTTTGTTGGTGGTGTCACCCTTGACCATTAGCTCTTCACGCATGACTATAACGTGACATCTCTGGTGCGGTACCGCCAGCAGCCGGCAACTTCAGGGAGCAATTAAAGCCAGATGAGTCACTGCGGGCGAGAGCATCCTTGACCGCACATCTCCACCACCCTCCCAGCCCCACACCACCCTCTCTTCTCAAGCTGCCCCAAAACCCCTTTTCCCTACCTCTTAGGTCGAGGTATCCAGAGAGAAGGGCTGTAGGATGGACAAAGTGGATTCAGTGGGCCAGGAGCCAGGTCCAGCACCAGCAGAAGGTGACCTGTCCTCGGGTAGAGGGTTTCAGGGGCGTCCCGGCTCTGTCTCAGGGAGCATCCCATTCTGGTGAGCTTGATCGAGATCTTCCCTGCTCCTGCTCTCATGTTGTCATTATTTTAAGACCAGGGAGGCCAAGGTGGTGGGTTTTTTATGCGATTAGCTGCTGAGATGAACGTTAATTAGTTTTCAATTTCCATAAAGTACCCCACTGACAGAAAGATTAGTTAAACCTGCTCACAGCTGCAGAGGATCACTCAGAAATTGGGAAGGGGCAGAGGAAAGGAGAGGGAGCAGGCAAAGGTGGGGGGGGAGAATGGAAAAAGGGGGGGCCAAATCACTTCACCAAGCTTTGCAGGGGGGGGAAGGCAGCGGGACTCTGCCAGCTTCTCACATGCAATGTGAGGGATATAGATATACAACGAGAAGAGGGGCAAAATAAAATCCAGGGGTATTTCTGGGCCCAGATCCCACAGAAAAGGTGAGTTGCTCTGCCAGGTCTCTGCTGAGCCCCCCCTCGCCCCTGAGCTGGGCAGGATGGGGGGGCCGAGAAAACTTACCCGACGACAGCATCCATGATGAACAGAGTCCCCAGGCTCTGGGGACAGGGCGGTCATGTTTCAATGTTTTCGTGCATTTCCCCCCTTCCCAAAACCCCCTCCAAAGTAACACCACCCCCAGTGTGAGGCAGTGCAACCCCGGGGTGCTGCAGATCTGCCACGTGACAGCCATGGAAGTGAATTGCAAATGACATTTCATTAACAGCTTGAATAAAGCTGTTTTCCCTCTTTTCCGCTATGCCCAAAAGCGAGGTTAATCTTTTGCACAAAGTGCTCTTCAAACTCCAAACCAACCCAACCGAGCTGGCGGGGGGCTTCTTCTGGCAGGGGTTCTGCCCCCTGCATCACCTCCTCTCCCCATCAATGCCTGGCTTTCGGGATGGAACAACGGTCCTTGCAAAGGGGAGGAAAATAGTGGGTGAAAACTGTCAGACACCCAAGGTGGGGGGGGGGGGGGGCTGTTCTCCAGAGCAGGGCAGAAGAATGCCCAAATGCTTTTGGGGTAGCTTTGAGCTCCCAGAGGGAAGGGAGAGCAGCTCGCCTTGGGAAAAGGTATTTTGTGCTCAGGGCAAAGCATGGCAGAGGAGCAGCACGCCCGGGATGTTCAGCATGTGTTTGATGCTGGGCACAACAGAGTGGGGATTCCAGTGCATCAGCAAACCCAGCCAGGACCAGAGCATCCTTCTTCCCCACTGCTAGAGAGCAGAAGAGGGACCTTGATGGGAAGCAGCGAGCACCAGTAGCTCCCAGGCTGCGTATCCCAGGCTGCATGGCCCTTTGCTGGGGCTGTGCCTGGCTGGCCAGGGGGTGTCGGGCGGTGGGAGGGAGGGAGGCAGGGATGCTGTGCCCTTGGAGAGCACAACATGCAGCTGGGCACAGTGCAGCATCCCCACCACCGCCCCTTCCAAAGCCAGCTGAGACCCCGGGCTCCTGCTCACCATGCTGCAGTGGGGGGGGGGGAACGCTGCCCCAGCCAGCATCTCACCAGCCAAAGCACCCCCCCAAACACCCACGATGGGGGTCCCTAAAGCCACGAGTATGACTTCCCCCCACTTCCTGCGGCTGCAGAGACCTCGCCACGCAACCCACAAGGCCAGGCAGGGGCCAGGGTCCCTTGTCAGGGTGAGCAGCTCCCGTCCCCGCTCCCGCCTTTGACGTTATTCAGCTGGACAGAGGGATGTCTGGGCGAATCATTTTCAACGCTCTTCCATATTCATAATGGGCTAAATATAGGGGAGCAAAGTGGGACCTGGCGGGCACAGCCCTCCCCATGGTCAGAGCCAATGACTTCTCTGCCGAGATGAAATGCCGGCGTCAGCCCCGTTGCGGCCCCGGGGGCACAGGGAACTGTACCCCGCCAGCCCCCCGAACCAAGGCGCAGTTGTTTGGGGTTGGTTTGTTTTTTGTTTTTTTTTTTTTTTTTTAGCTCCCGGTGGCCAAATTCAAAATCACGTTTTTCAGCCAGTTGAGGGAGTCAGCAGAGCAGCCCGGGAGGGGGTCTGCCGGCCCCGGCACATCCCCCCCCCTTCCTGGTCCTCTTCTTCATTAAGCGAGAAGGTTAATGATTTCAATTAGGGTGAAGGCAAGCAGCTAAATGAGTATAAATAAAGCTTTTTCTGAGACGCGGCAGGGAATAGGCAGGAAGGGTGTGGGGGGAGCAAGGGCTCGTGGGGCCCATGTGGGGCTCCCACGGGAAAATACCCACAGCAGGAAGAAGTGCTGCCCGTCTGCCAAGCCCCAGGTTGATGCACTTACAAAAAATACTAATAAAGTGATGGCTTTTGCCCCCGCGCCTCCCCTCCTGCTGTTTCCCAAAGAATAAGTTCTCCATTAGTGGGACCCTGGATTTCATCCAGCCCCGGCAGAGTCCCGACCGCTCTAGCGGTCCTGAGCTGTGCCCTTGGTTGGAGCCATTCTCACCTTGATTTACACCGAGAAAATCACCGCAGAAAGTTAAAACCAGCTCCACGCCATGGGAAAAAGGTACCAGCTCCCTGTGGTTTCACAGAGCCTTTGCAGCTCTAGCAAAACTGGCGTTTGCTGCATGCAGAAACAACCACGGATAATACTGAGCTCGGCAAATAGTATTTGTAGTATTATGAATAACTTTTAAATAAAGTTTGTTCGTGAGTAAATCTGCTGCTCTCCCTTTGCCAAGGTGTCCCTGATAGTTTGTGGCGAGGCATAGAAAGGCGAGCCATGAGCAGAGCATCAGTGGGGGAGGATCCCGCTGTAGGAGCCCTGGGGGCTGCTCCTCCTCCTTGTCCCACAGTGTTAAACACCATCATCAATTTTCAGGTTAGACAGCAGCTCCCATGCGAGGTTTTTCCGGCTGGTACCTGCAAACCTGCAACATCTGGTGGGTGCGATGGCTCCCGGGGACAGAGGGAAAGCCCAGGTTTCAGCAAAGGTGTGCAGCAAAGTCCTAGGTAGAGTCACACACAGGGCTACAATCGTGGGAAGCAGGTTTAATTTCTTGTCCTGCTGTGAATTTGCAATTCAGCGTGAGACAAAGCAAGAAAAAAAAAAAAAAAGAGGGCCTTTCTGTTCTGGGGTTTAAATTAACATAGTTTGGGGCATCTGGTGTTCGACTAGCAAAGTGTGTCCCTTCCAGCACAACTAGATCAGCTCCTGCACTGAGCTGCCTTAGCAGAAATTCAGAGCTTATTCTTAATATGAGCAGTTTCACTGAGTGCAAAGCAAGAAAGGTAGAGGAGATTGTATGTGTACACATGGCGGGGGGGGGGGGGGGGGAGTTCCTTCGT
>JAOQGH010000004.1:3185204-3237599 GCA_025769975.1 Gallinago jamesoni
CCCCCCCCAGCTCCTTCGTGCCACAGCACAGAAACCCAGGCACAAATGTGCAAACCTGCTAGAAAGCCCACCAGTCCCTTGAGATGTTTGGTGCAAGTAGGTTTGCTGGTGCCTCCAGGATCCCAGAGAATCTCTGCCTTTTTTTACCCAATCAGCACTCACCAGCAGCAGATGGCTCCTGGTTTAAGAGTGAGGAAAATCCCAGACTTGGCTCACTGGCAGGGGTGGAAATGGGCTGTCAGGCTGGCATCAGCCACCGAGGCTTTTGCAGGGCCACAGGACGGCTGCAGCAGGAGGACAACTGGGCTGCTTGGCTGCTGCAGTGACAAGTCGTGCCCTTGGTGTCCTCCAGCACATTTTTCCCTTTTGAGAAATTCAGCAGTGTCTCTTCCCTGAAAAAAAAAAAAAAAAAAAAAGTATTCTGTGACTCATGGAAAAGGCAAGACAAAGTGCAGCCCCCCCCCCCCCAACTTGAATAGATATGTGGCTATTTTAATAGATGAGGTAATAAATAAACCTGGTAGAGATTTTTCAAGTTATCATTCATTTTTGATAGGGAGAAGTTATTCCTTTTCTTCCATAAATATAAAATAAGTTCTCACCTAGAGAGCTGGGAGCTTCCAGGACAATTTCCAGGACCTCCAGCTCCATCCCTTGGCACCCAAAATGTCTTTTAAATTCTCAGCTCCAGGAACTGAGGGCTTGGATGAGAATAACTTGAATTAGAAACCAACCACAACAAAGTTTCCAGCTGTCTGGTGGGAGGAGAAAGCCAAGCACCCTAAATGCCCCAACCCTGGGAGGATTTATTTTAATTAGGTTGATTCATTAACAGCATGCAGTCTGTAAAAATAAGCATTTTAAGCCAATTTCCTGATTTCGGAAAGGCTGAGCTCAGCAGCACGGGGTGGCCATGCCTGTCTCCTCTTTTAACTGTCAAACTAAGAGGCATTTCGAGAGGCTTGGGGAAAGCAGCCCTCTTCTCCACTGCCCTGCTAGCAAGAACCTCCTCGGCACCCTCCGCAGCAGGGCAGAGTCCTGGATCTCAGCCCTGAACCTCCAAAATGCCTTTCAGTTCACCTTTGAGATACATTTAGTAACTCACCTTAATATTGATGCCCTCCATACGCATCGCCGCAGAAGGACTCCTGGCCTTGGCCAGCATAATTATATGTTCAATATTAACAGTCTTCATCTGTCAAAGCTCACCAGCATGTGCCCGTCCTCGTCCTGCAGGGCTGGGTGAGCTCTCTACCACCCCCAAACACCACCCACTAGCCTTCAGCAAACCCTCTGGAGGAAGCCAAGCATGGTTTTGAGACCATCTTCCAACGCTAGTTTAGAGATTAGACCAGAACAGGAAGGTGCCAGCCCCTCGGTCAGAAATGCTCATTTCTCTCAATTCTTTAGCCTCCTCCCACCTGATGGACCTAGGAAGCACCAAGGCGGCTGCTGGCCTTGACCAGACCAAATGAGACTGACACTTAATGGCTAGAAGACCCAACGAAAGAGGATGATGCAGCTAAGGACCTGCAGCCATATCTGAAGTGGGAACAGGAGGAGACAAGGAGCCCTTCTTGATGTGGCATGCTGCAGGCTTAGAGACCTTTGAAGAGCTGCAGATGGTTCCAGCCATGCAATCCAAATTTGTTCTTCCCCAATACCTCCCAGCTCCACGAGACCTCTCTTGTTTTGAGACAAACTTGCTGAGCTCATGCAAGGACTGAGCAACGTGGTGGCCACAGAGAGGGGCCCAAGGGCTCTCGCTCCATCCCACACGAGTCCCTTGCGTTGCACAGAGCTGTGCCAGTGACCTTGTCAGGGGAAGTCACACCATCAGGAAACCATGGGCGGACTAGCCGCATGAACACCCCCTGTACCAGCCAGGACCCTGACCCACTGCAGAGGGTCCAGGGCAGGCTTGGGGCAGGGGCTGCAGTCCCTGGCACGGCAGTCTCCATGGGGATGGTGAAGCAAGATTAAAAAGGTTTTCTTCCAGCTGATCCTTTATGCTATTAGGGCCTTCTCCTCTGGGTAAGCATGAAGTCTGCCTCTTTCCTGGCTGTTATTAAAAGTCAGTGCTAAAATCCCTTTGGGAGTGAGGAAGGCAGATAATCCCCGCTCCTCCTGACCTTCTTTCCCTCCTCGCTTTGCAAGGTTATTGCAGCTCCCCAGGAGTAGCTGTTCTACATGATATACACTCCTTCCCCTCCAAAAAAACCCCATCACGTTTGCACCCTGGGAGCCCTTCAGCCAGAATGGTCCCTGCAGCCAGAGCCAACTGCCCCCCAAGTGCCCCATCACCCATCCAGCTCCAATGGTTATTCCTCACCCCTCCTAATAGAGCAGCTACAGAGTCAGCTGGCAATATACATCCTAAACCTCCTAGAAAGGCAAAAGAGAAGGAAAAAAAAATTTTTAAAAATTGCCTTAAACCACCAAACTTCTATCCTCTTCCTCCTCTGCAGAATAAATAGCTAAAAGCAGTTTACTCTTCTCTTCTCCAGTGTTGCAGACATCTGTCCCCAAGGCTGAGAAGCCGCATGATGAATTCCAGCAGCAAAGGGAATTTTTGCCTCTGCTTTTAAAAAGCCCCCAAACTATGGAGTTTACACCAAGAAAGCGCTGACGCAGCCTCCGCAGCTCTCGTGGTACGGGGGATGCGGGGACGCAGGCAGGGGAGAGCAGCCACGCAGGGAAGGGAGAGCTGGGGACGAACGACCTCCTGCGTCGGGATATATGCCTTTAATGGCAGGCTAATCACTTATATCCATGCTGATTTAGGGCTGGGGATGTGGAAATCCCAGGGCTGTTGGGCGGGTTGTGCGTGGCTCCAGCTACCTCTAGTGGAAAGCGGACAGAAGCGTCCACCCTCAGCTGCACAGCTCCCGCATCAAGGGCTTAATTTACTCCAAGGGGCTTCTCGTCCACCTACTTGGAAGTCTCACCGCAGTATTCAGCTGCAAGAGACATTTCAACCCATCACTCTCAGCCCAAGTATAGATCTAACAGTCTAGCAGATCTAAAGTCTAACAACTGATTTGGATTTTGGGTGGCCTTTCTCTTCCAGAGAGGCCAGGACCTGCTTATCCTGCATGGTTGGGGTGGGTGCAGAAGCTCTATATTGTTTAAGACCTCAGCAAGCCGTTCCCGACAGCCCCAGCATCTCGGGCATCCCCTCAGCAGAGCAGCCAGGGGTTTTTGCAAGACCACAAGTGGGGTCAGAGCCCCGTTTTCTCAGTATGTGGCATGGGTGACTCAGTACCTGGAGGTCTGGCAGGGCTCTGTGACCTCCCTGTAAGAACACCCAACAAGGCTGGGCACCTTTCTCCTTGACCAGTCACCGAGACACATTCTCAATTAGCACTGAGGAGGAGGCCCTTCTACTGGATTTTCTACATGTGACCCCGTGGGAGACCAAATCAGACCAAGCCCTTCCACCCTCAAAACTTACTGTGTTTTCCTCCTGCACCTCTGCTGCCACAAGGACTAAGGTGATTTTTATTTCAAAAAAGAAAGAAAATTTCCTTCCATTAATCCAGGAGCTGGTGTTTTCCAAAAAGGTCCCCAAATAGACTGCCCTTAACAACAGCAAAGCAGCAAGAGGTGACAGCTACAATCCCAGCAGGGCCCCCAC
This sequence comes from Gallinago jamesoni, assembly GCA_025769975.1. Taxonomy (NCBI): domain Eukaryota; kingdom Metazoa; phylum Chordata; class Aves; order Charadriiformes; family Scolopacidae; genus Gallinago; species Gallinago jamesoni. The sequence goes on from JAOQGH010000004.1 coordinate 3,188,842, forward strand.
TCCTTGGTGTTTAACGTGACACTCCTGCACCCAGCAACAGCTATTATAATGTACACACTGCCTGCCTAATTATGCCTATCACCCATAAAGTAACAGAAAATTTTTTTCAGTAGCTCCATGAGCTCTGGCCTCACAGCCTTGGGACGTGCCTGGGAAAGACCTCTCGCGACAAACCTGGGGCAGGCAGATAGAAAGAGCAGCAGCCTGTTGCACTAAGACAAAAAACCACCTTTTCATGCTCTTCTTTGCACCGTCACCCAAAGGCATGGGGAAGAAGCAGTGCCATCTCCCCCCACTTTCAGAAGTCCCTGAAAACACTTGCAAAAAATGGTTAACAAGCTCCAAGTGTCAGGGACAAGTGGGGCTGATGGGAAGGATTAGACATTAATGAGAGCCATCTTCCAAAGCATCCATCACTCCCCTTTCATGAGTTTCTTAATGTGGTGGGAACTCTGCCATGGCTGGATTCCTTTTATTTAAAGCAGAGATAAAAAGCTGGAGAGGTATTAATATTAATTAAGAGACAGACATTTGCAGAAACTTTCTTTACCCCGCGTCACACCCAGCTCTCAGTCCCACTTCAGGGAACAACCAGATTTTTTCCAGAAAGTACTAAATTGTTCTGCAGAATTTATGAGCCTTTGTCACTTCTTCTGGGACTTTTATCCCAGAGAGCAGGAAGCAAAAGCTGCACCAGATGAAAGCTGCTCAGAACCCCATTCTCTGTCCTGGGGCATGTTGCAAATGTTTCCATTTTTCTTGAAATTCCCCATGGAATTTCTGAAATGAGAAAAAAAAAACCCTGTCCTGGTGCTGCAATAAGGTCTTAAATTTTTAAAAGCAAGAAAATAAAATAAAAGTTGGAGGGAAACGCCTTTGGTTTGTGGGCTTACCTGGGGAGATGCAGTAAGGAGGAGCTCCAGGTGTGGGGCAGGTGCTGCTGGATGGAGCCCTGAAGTAGTGGTAGGCTCATGGATGGTGGGACCTCCACCCTGGGATAGGGTATGGACCAAAAAGACACTGGCAAGATGTTTCCCATCGCAACATGGTGCTTGGCTTGTTACAAGTCATCCCATGTCCCCCACAGTCCTCACCAGATGTGGAAGGGTTAATTCCCAAGCCCCCAGGACAGCAGGGTTTTAACTGATGGGTGGCAGCCTTGCCCAGCCCTGGTCAGCAGGCTCCGCTTTTCCCTGCCCTTTGTCTCTTTCGGTTTTTGTCAAACTTTGTCCTTGATCTGTGCAAAACGGACTTCTCAGCCAAAGGCTGTCTCAGGCAGCCCTCTCCAGATGACAGCGGGCAGAGGAGGAGCTGCGGCTGGGAATTGTTTAAATGAAATGACGCCGTGGAAGCACCCGGGCAGACGCGCCGTACCTGCGCCAGCGATAACAGATGGGGGAAGTGAGAACCAGGAGAAGCTGCTTTTCCGTGAGAGCACCACGAGACCTGGGTTACCCCTCCCGGTTTTCTGTGTCCGGCTTAAAAGGAGAGGGAAAGCAGAAGACAACTGCTGAGGTTAACACAGGCTCCACTGTCTGTGGGTGTCCACAGGGCCACGTGGGTGTCCAAATCTGGAGCCAAGCCATGCAAAATCCATCACAGGGGAGAACTGGACCAGAAAGTGTGTGGCATCATGGTCTCCTTCCCTTGCGAGCGTGGTCAGACAGACACTCCTGTTTGGTGTGACCCATACTGAGAGCCACTAAGGCTGCCCAAGGCTGTCCCCAAGGCCAGTGCGAATCAGCCCCAAGAAGGTCACACAGTGCAGACGGCCAAGTCAGGAATGAGCTGCCCTATAAAAGTTGCCCCATTGCTTTAAAAAGAAAAAAAAAAGCTAGAGTTCATTGTGTGAGCTGAGGATTTTAGGTGAAAAACCTGCTAGATACTGTAAGGCAGAGCTAGTCCCTGTATTAAGTAAAGGGGTTAGAATAAGCTGGGGGAGAAGCAAAGGGAGAACAAGGTCATGTGAAATAGGGAAACTGAGGCACACAGGCCTGCCTCACCCTGACACTAACAGGGTTTGCATCCCACACTTCACACTTAAGGGATTAGAGAGCAGGAAAGCAAACGTTGCAAGAGACTTGGCTGTTAAACATGATGTTCAAACCCTCACCAGGCATAGCCCCATTCCCGATGGCCCCAGCAAGGTCCAGCAGAGCCTGAGGGGACGGGGACAAGTTGCTTTGAGCTGGTGGAGGTCCACCTTCTCCTCTAGTCCTTCAGCACGGGACCGCACACCCCAGGGAGCAGTGGGAGGACTAGGGATGCAACACCGCCTAATTTTACCTTACTACCTCCTTGGTTGCCTTGAGCCCAGCTTCAGAAATAAAAATTGGAGGGAAAAAAGAAAAACAAAAAGTCTCTATAACCTTCTGGAAAAGTTTTGACTGCCAAAATAATACAGGCACAGAAGAGATAAAGAGCAATGAATAAAAATAACCGGCTCAGCAGGGCGGGCAGGGCTCGACGAATTTGGGGTGAGGGAAAGTTCATTATATGGTCAGCGACGAAGAAAAGGGCTGTGGGTCAGTGCGGCTCCTGCCGCAGCCCCCGAGGGGAGGACACGTCCCCGGTCCGCGTCCCGTCCCGCAGCCCGTCTGTCGTTCGGGACTCGGCCACGAGGTGGAGGCTTCTGCCCGCAGAGAGGAGCCGGGGCAACCCCGCGGAGGTCCCAGGCCAGTTGTGGGGTCCCCATCCCCTGTCCTCCGTCACTTGGGGACACGCCGGGGCTGCCCGGGCACTGCGGCGCTTTGCGGATGGATTGGGACACGGCCTTGCAGCATCCCCCAAGGTGCCTGGCTGCATCCTCCTCCTCCTCTGTCCCCGAAGCCAGGCCACCACCAGGATGTGCCACAAGATCTATTTGTTTGACTTAGTGGAAAGCTGGAACAGATAGGAATGTTGTCTTCCCCCCCTCCCCAGCACCATTGTCCCCCCTGGGGACAGGCTGGGCAGGCAAAAGGGGGTTGGTGTGGCTGACCTCCCCATGGGATGCTCCTGGCTGGGGCAAAATTGCCAGGAATTTCAATGAGACATTCACAGAAAAAAAAAAAAAGAAAAAAAAAAGAAAAAAAATCAGGTTTCAGCAGAATTGTGACACTCTTCAATTGTGACACTTTTTTCAGCTGGCTAGCAGGGAAATTGGGAAAAAGCAGTCTGGGTGGGTGCTTGCTATTCCTCTGGCCCTTTGGTGAGCAGAATTGGAGCAGCAATGCCTGGCTTCTGCCACAAGTGCCAGAGCAAACAGGAAAATACTCCTAAAGTCCCATTTTTACCAATATTTTCTGCAAAATAGGGCCTGCTCTTCTCTTTAGAAGTTGCAGGTCTTCCCGGGGGAAGAGAATCCCTTTCCATGTCTGTCCAAACCTCTTCCAGCTGCAAGCACAGGAACCACACATCTCCTTGTCTCCCAGGGTACAGGTAAGGTGCCCAGGTCTCAAGGTGCCCAAGCTGGGGTGGTGCTGGGGAGGGATCTCTTTGATTTATAGGGCACTGATGTCTCTGCAATGGGGGACAAACAAAGCACCCTGCCTTCCCAGCCTCTTTTTTGCAGAAGCCAAAACCCAATAGCATTGAAACATCCTGGCAGTCACCCATCATCCCATGGATGGGACTGTGTGGCTCAAAGGGACAGCAGAGGGACAAACACCCATCACCACCCTGGCAGGACCACTGCACCCCTCGCATGGGGGAAGGTGCCATCACAGCCGTGGGGTGGAGGTGATTAATTAGCAGCATGGCGGCGGCAAACATGTGTCGGCCTCCACATCTGCCCCTCGACAGCAGGGTGCCATAAGCGAGGTGTCACCGCCTTCCCGCTCACCTCCTTCCTCGATGTAATCGGCTGCGACATCCACACCAGATGCTCCGAGAGGCAAAAAAGCTGGCCGGTCCCTGCCCGGCACCTCAACCATAGTCAGCTCCTGCCACAGCACTGTGTGGGTGTCTGGAATTGGGTCCCCATGGTTAGCTGTGGGGTCAGGGACAGCGAGCAGTGACACCTACATGTCCCTCTCAGTGGGTCCCTTACGCCAAGGCAGGAGGGGAGCAGAGCCGGGTGAACAGTGGCCATTCCACAGCCCAGTTTGCAAACCTTTGGATGTCAGAGGAGTTTGGTAATACACTGGTTTCTCCTGCTACATTAGGGATTAATACCAGTGCTAATGGCAGCTGGGGCTGATTGGCTCAGCAAAGCAGTTTGCAGCTGCTGTTGGATGAGGTGGGACAATGAGAAGTGCCTTCCAGCCAGTGCTCTGCTGGTGCAGGTGGGACAAGCCCTGCCTTCCTTACCCCCCTACAAGCTCCTCCATCGGATGCACTGGGATGTCACCCCTCCTGGCCATACCCTGTGAAAACCCATCCTTCCCCCAGCAGACCCAAAGTGGGAAAACCCCCAGCAAAGCATCATTATCCAATTTCCTGAGTTAAATCTCAGGAAGGGCTTCCCCTGAGCTCTGTAAGCAAGGCAGCCACCATTCCCTGGCTCAGGCTCCCTGTCAGGAGCCCTCCCCACCGCAGAAGCCCTCATCACATCCCTCTCCTTCGCCTGCCCGCTTTCACAAAACTTGTAGGAACTTAATTATCTTTGAGACTTCTCCCCCTGTCAAACCAGGCTGCAACGGGCCAGAAACATCCAAGAGATAATAAAGGGGATGGACAGGTGGTGAGCATGGGAGCACTGTCTCCTCTGCAAGGAAGGTCAAAACCATACAACCCTCCCACTGAAGCCCTGAGCCATACCCAAGCATGAGGTTAGGGTGATCCCTTCTTCCCTGACTCACCACTCCCGTAGCCACAAGTGGGAATTGGGAGGATGAAGAGGCAGGAGATGCTGGTGCCGGCCATCAAGCAGCAGGCCAGTAATAACCTCATTATGAGGCTGGAGATGCCAGAGGCGGGGAGGGGGGGGGGGCAGATGCCGTCCTTCTGCTGCCTGCGTGCCACCAGCAGCTTGTGGAGCCAGTAAGTTGTCAGCCTGTCTCCTGCCTCTCACCTTGCTTCTCATTAGCTCCCCGCCGTGCTGCCGTGCAGGCAGATGGGGCAGGTCCCGGGTCTGCCACCGCCGCAATGCCAGGCGAGGGGGGCCGGGAAGCACCAGCTTCTGCACCACTCCCTGCCACGTCCCCTTGGTCTCTGCTGCAGGGCAGAGATGCTCTTCCAGGAGCTGGGTGGGGGCACGGCTGGTCCACGTAGTGTTTCCCAGGTTGCAGACGGGTGGCTGCGCTTGCCAGCTGCCCGACCAAGTCAACTCCACTGCATCCCAGCGTGTGATCCCTTTGCCAGGAGGGCAAGCTGGAAGCAGGAGAGCTCTCACAACTCTGTGCTCAGTGGTCCTTGCAGGGCCAAGATGCTCAAAGTGCCTGGGAAGCTTCACCCAGCATAAGGCAGCCAGGCCCATGCCCTAGGACAAGGGAACATCCCACTGCAAGACAGCCTGGTGCTGTTTTGGATGCCCAGGGTGTTGAGTGCAAGTCACCTTAGGGACCGAGGGTGCTCTTGAGCAGTCCAAGTCCTTACCACATACAGGACATGTTCCCTGCCAGATCAAGGCAGAGACATCCTCCAGCAATAGCAGCCAGAGCTCTGGGATACAGCCTGCACAGCCTCAAAGGCAGGAGAGGGACCAAAAGAAACACGAGCCAAGGCCAGTAGCCACCAGCAAGGACCAGACCAGAAAGGACGCACACGTGCAGAGGGAAAGGGCTGTTAGGCCAGTTGATCATTTCCTCCTAAATCCCATCTCCGGAAAAGGGTGTCCTGCACACCACCTCAGTGTCCCACATCTTTCCAGGGTGAGAGACACACCCCATGGGGACACAAGCCTGTGCCTTCCACAAGAACAGCACTTGTCCATAATGAGCAACGCTTCTAGGCTAGATGGATATTCCCAGCCAGAGGTGTGCTATCCAACAGCATAGCCTTCTCTTGAGGACAAGGGGTCCCCCATTTATTGTCTAGGCATCAAATTGCTTAAGCATCACTAGTTACGGTGGTTTCTGCTCCCTTCTTCCTACAAGGCAAAGGGCTCCCGATACCATGGCATGACCCGCTGCAGCCATTCTGCCAAGGTGACAGTATAAGAGCCCCCAGACCCACATGCCATGGGAACAAGAACCTGCAGAAAGGACAGATGTTCTGCCCAACCATAAGCACCCCATGGTGCTTCTTCACTGTCATTGAGGACTTGTCCCAATGAATGGAAGGAAACACGCTGAGCAGATCCCAGGTGGGAGGGAGCTGCAGGAAGGCAACAGTGGAGCCATGTCACCATGGGAAGAGATGGTCCCATGTATTCTTCTCATCTACGTGCCCAAAGCCTAAGCAAATTAATCATGTTCAAGATATCCAGCCACACCGACACAATCTTTTGTCTTGGGTAACCAGAACCACTGGGATCAGAGGCACCAAAATATTGAATTAAGGCATTGATAGAAGGGCAGGGAGCACCCCTCCACACCTCTGCACTCTGCTGACCTTCCTACCTTCTCCCATGCCCAGCCTTTTCTGCCATAGTCCATACCAGAGACATCCAGCATTCTTCCTAACTGTAAAAATTTACTTCTCTCCGTGGAAGATTTGTGTGCTGCTCCCACAGCAGTGACCCATGCAGCCCAGCACAGCTTCCATGGGCTCCTGCATCCCCCCCAGCCGTGCAGAGGGCTGGCTCTGCTCTTGCTGCAACCACATCAGTGCCTCTGCTGAGAGCAGTGGCATTAAAAAAGGCATCCTCAAGCTAACTTCTGCCTAAAGCAACATACAAGCTTCACCATGGATGAGCCCTCCCAGTTGTCCTAAAGCAAACTGGGACACCTCCACACCAAAACTGCACCAGCCCCAAGAGCAGCCATCTGTGCTGCTCACATCAGGGGAGAACCTAGCCACAGAAATCAGATTTTTTTTTTTTTTCTGATGGTAACATGCACCTGGATAGAGCCAGGTAGCCTTTTTATTTTTTGGAAGAGAAGCACACAAATGCCCCTTGGTGCCTTCCAGTTCCCTCACATCCAGCCTGCAAAGCTAACTCAGCCCTGCTGGCCCCTCACCTCCCAACAGGCCACCACAGGGATGTTCCAACCACCAGCAGAGCTGAGAAAACACCTCTGCCCTGGAGCCACCACATTTATTGAGGTCCTCAACCCCACAGAGGGGAGGGGCAGTGGGGGTCAGCAAGCCCTGACTCAGTCCAAGGGCCAGAGCCCCAAACAAGAGGCATTTCCACACTAATAGGGGCAAAAGAGGTTTTATTTTCCTCCTTTTGTCCACTCAGGCTGCGATGCAAAGGAAGGAGGCTTTAAAGGCATGCGGTACCTGCACGAAGCGGAGGGGGTAGGGGTGTGTGTGCAAGCGTACAGAGCTATTAATTAAAATTGCTCAGTCAGATGCTATAGAGAGATTAGTTGTCACATTGTGTTAATGGCAAGCTTGGCAACGCCGCGAGAAGGGGCAGGACTGCCCGCCGTCCCCTCAGCTGTTCAAGTGCCACGTTTATACCCAGCCAGAATGACTAATTGGCAGGTTTTGTCGAACAGAAGCCCCCTTGTTATTGGGAAGAGATCAGTGCCTTAATGAAGGAGAAGGAGGAAGGGGACATACGTGGGTACCAAGCTGCCACAGTCACCTCTGAGATGGAGATCCCAAGGGGAGGGACAGCTGCAGCCCCATCCTCACAGCAAAGGTGCACAGAGAGACTGGCAAAGCCCAGGGCCACTGGGCAGCTCAGCACCAAGGTCTTCACCAGTACTGCAAACCCCTGGTCATTCCCCAAAGTCAGACCCCAATGAAGAGGTGGAAACATCCTCCTGGACCCACCAGCCACAGGGAAGGAGCACAGGGCAGGATCCCTCAGCTCTGCAGTTCATCCTCCTTGTCAGGGAAGCAGATAATATCTCCTTGATTTTGCTCCCTGCCTCAGGGAGCACAGAGGAAGTCTTGGGGAAGCTCCCTAGTGGCAGTTCCAGGAGAGCATAGTAGTCTTGGGTCATTGGAGGATACTCAGCAGAGTCCACCCTGCCTTGCATCAGGGCAGAGGGTAAGAGGCCCCCAGTACCTCCTCTGTCATTTCTCCCCTTCTTCCCCACTGGTGTCCCCTTCCAAATTTCTATCCATACAATTTACTCTATGACATGGGCAGAGCTCCTGATCTGGGCCTTCTGTCCCCTCCCCACCAGCTACAGAGGTAAGTGCTGAGCTCCATGCCTGGGCACAGCCCCTGGCAGAGTTTTTTGATGAACACAAACTTCGGTGAAGCAGGAAATCCCAGAGATGTTTGGTATTAGTACCACAGACCTCAAAAGGCTCAGCTGCAGTGGACAATGCTTCTGCCCTTTGATGGACTGCCCCACACCAAAGAAGTAGTTGTCACCAGAGGAAAACACTCTTCTTTCCATTTTACAGAGGAAGGAAACTCAGATATGGAACCACAAAGCTATATAGGTGTCTGGCACACTCAGATCCTACAAGATTTATGCACCTTGAGATCTTGTCCTTGTTGTTCTGACAAGATATCCCTTGGAAAACTGATGGGTGGAAAACTGAGGTACAGCATGACTGTGCTACCAATCCCAGGGACTTGCATAAGGATTGAGCATGTTGTGTGCACAACAAAACTGCAATTTCTGCATAGTAACTGTTTTACTCTAAAGCTAAGTTTGACATGAATTGAACTTAAAACCACAGCCAGATTGAGTCATTTCAGCCCAAATCTGAGCTCTGTGCTGCTGTACCTGTTTGTTGCTACCCAGCTAGGCTCTCCTGAAGTTGGCTCAATTACATCTACCCTCCAGCCATCAGGAACCTCAGCTGTGTTTCACAACCGTGACTGCAACCTGACCATTTCACCCAGCCTCTAAGCTGTGTATGAAGATGAGGCAGACAGAGGTCACCATCAACGCCAGAGGCCAGATTTGAGTAGGGTGATATGGTAGCTGGAGATGCAAAAATGCCCTTGGCACTGGTGTTGTTCACACCTTCAAACAGCCTGACTCTAAACAGTTTTTGGGTTGTCCCTGCAGAACGCCTATGCAGTCCTGCAAGTCATTTTCCTTGGCTCCAGGGTCTACTTGCAGATGACCAATCAACCTGGTGTATTATTCCTTAGCACTGCTCCAAGACAGCTCACAAACAGAACACATACCTTCTCCATATACTTCCCCCTACTGCTAGTTTCCTGTTATTTCACTTTTTTCTAACTACACCATTCCCAAAGTTCTAAGCAAATCTCTGCAAGTTACTCATTAGCCATCAGCAGAGACAGTGAGGGAATACGCCCTGAAGACTTTACTTCCTTTGCAACCAAGACTTCTGCAAACCTATACTTCATCTTTTGTTCCCAAGATGTCATACTGACCTGAATAGACACAAGCAAGAAAAGCATTGCAGCAGACTGAAAAAAAACCAAACACCAAAACCCCAAAGTGCTGGAGCCAAACTTTTGTTCTCTGGTTTTGACCACTTTAAGTCATTCACTGCCATCTCCTGTGCAGCCGTTACCTGTCACAGAAGACACTTTGTTCATGTATTTGAGGCCAAGTTCTAATCACCAAATGTAATAGGGCAAGATGAGTGACAGATTGACACAATTAATTTTCATGTTCCCACTAGTAACATTGATTTTAGGGCATTCAGTCTTTACAAGTCACTGAATGCAAGGGAAAATTTGGCTCTGATCTTTTCAGTAAAGGTCAAAAGGGTGCTCGGATCTTCGTATGGGAGCTCAACTGTTCAAATGCCCTTCAGGATTTTGAAGGCTACCCCACTTACATGAATCTAGGAACTGCTGCTCTGACTGCATTTGCTCAGGAAAGCCCCACTGAGAAAGTCGTATGGACACATCTGTGGTAGCACTTGAACACTGAAAACTTACTTGAGCCTGTCTGTCTACAGAGCACATGTAGAACTTCAGTTGATCTTCTGAAGACTGGTTTTAGCACTAAATCCTTTTCCATCTTGACCTAACCAGGGACAAATCAGTGTTCTGATTTGTTCCTGCTGTAATAGACCTTACACTGCACCAGCAGCTCTCACTAGCAGGATATCTGTCTACCCTTACCATCCCAAACCAATTGGAAGGATACAGGTCCCACACTGCTGGAAGATGCTCAGAAGTGAACCAGTCAGAAGGGGTCTATTCTAGCTCCACTTATGGGAACACTGATTGTGTCCTGGCTTATGGTTTGGGGGTTCCAGTTTAGGACCTGGCCTGATTGTTCTCCAGGCAGACAACTCCACAGTCCCGTGATGTTCAGTGAGAAACCAGAAAATGTAAAGTGTTACTAAAGCAGCCTAGGAAGACTGGTTTCATGGTTCACATCAGGTAAGTATATCTCAGCTTCAAAGATACTGAGGGCAGAGAAATAGCAGCCTAAGCCCTTCTGGGGTGAACGCTGACATCTGACATATCCTCCCAAAGCACACAGTCTTCATTACCTGTATTTCTCCAACCCTTCTTTCCATGACCCCAGCAAGGAGACTTGTTAGGACAGCCCCAATCCCAAACACACGACTCACCAGCTCCTAATTTCCCAAATCCCCATCTATTTTCTGAGCCCAATAGCCCTCTAGCCTGCTGAGTGTGTGTCTTATTTACAGATATTTCCCACATTTCATTTTCTACACAAATCCATCATATATCTCTTTTGAGACAAAACAGCTTCTCAAAGATCTACTTTCTTCTTAGCGTATATATGCATGATGTTCTCCCTCCAATACACCTTTCTGAAAGCAAGGATCCCAGGTGGGGACACCAGAGTGTTTTAGATACACAAGCAGGGTGAAACCAGTAATAAATAGAGAAGCAGATTATTTTCAAATCCAGCCTGGGTTCCCTTCTTGGAGCATCCAACACCAGCTGCTGGGGTCACCAACTTGCTGGCCAAGGATGCTCTCTGACTCTCTGTCCCCCCAGTCATCCATCCCTGAGGATGCTCCTTGACTTCATATCTCCACAGAACTTTCTCTGTCCCCAGGCTGCCCTGTCCTGGCCCCATCCTCTCCTCTCCACCCTTCCTCTGTACCCTGCTGTTAAACAATGCCCATCCTAAGAAAACCACCCCACAAGCAGGTGAGCGACCGCAACAAAGCAGCCCTGCTATGCGTGGCATCCCTGCTCGCGAGCCAAGCTGGGAGATTCACCTGTGCGGCCCAGACAGTGAAGAATTGTTTGGAGCAAAACACTGTGCAATCAAGTGGAGATAGCAGAGGCAATGGGGTCAGGCAGGCTGCCTGGGGCATCTTTCATCTCTGACTCGGGGAGGTGGGGTGTAAAGTGCACACTGGCCAGGCCTGAGGCGGGCTCAAAGGCAGCCTTGTTCTGCCAGCTATCTGCCATCTCTCTGATGTCACACGTTTCATTTGGGCAGCTCACTTCAAAGGCCCCCTTCTTGTGCTCCCTCCCTCCCCTCACTCCTTTCTCTCCTCTCTGGGTTTGGATTTTGCTACTGGAGGGATAATAGCCCAGCTTTCAAAAAACTATTTTGCTGTGCAATAAAAAAAATAAATAATAAAATCAAAGATGTTTAAAGAGCAGCTGCCCAAGTTAACCCAGTTCAAGGAGGGCAGGGCTGGGACAGCTGCCGAGAAACCAAGGTCTCTCACTCTCCTTCCCTATCACGCTCAAACTCTCTACAAGCAGCAGCAAATCTGGGCCTATCCTGGCTTCTCCAGCACCCCACAAACTCCTCAGCTGACAAGGGGGTCCCCCCTGTACCTGCATCCACCGTGCATTTGCTATGGGCACCTCTGCATCATGGTTCCTGCCCCCAAGCAGAAGTCCAGTTTTGGCCAGAGTTTCTAGGGTAACTGTAAACCTCCACCTTGACCCATATCCAACACCACCGTGGCATACTCAAGGCAGCAGGGTACACCACATCCAGCTCCACAGCACTTGCTGGGTGCCTTGAGGCACATCCTGCAGGCAGGAGGCCAAAATATCAGCCATGATGTGCTGGCCATGCCAAGACAAGACATCTTGCTCAGCTGCAGCCTCTTGTTGAACAGCTGTACCTCTGCCAAGCTACACAAACTTTTCCAACGCTGCACAAGAGAAAAATGGCATTTCAAAAGGCTAATAAGGCTCTGGATGCAAATTGCCGACTGGGAGAATGTGCATCCCAGTAAGCGAAACCCAAAGAGCAGAACACATCCAGATAGAGTCAGAAAGAGCCTGGACAAAAGTCATTCCCAGTTTTTGTCCTAAGCGTGCAAAAAACTCACATGCCCTCAATTACATACTAGGTGACTTCTAGTTTCTGAGTTTCAGGAGTACATCAAGGGCAGTTTCAAGCTTTTTTCCGCAGCTGGAAGCTATCCAGCGTAGCAAATACCTTCCTGCACATACTGTGGTTCCAGAAGTTGGGGATTTAGAAGTTGAAAAGAAAGCTGCAGGAGAAAAAGGGAGTGAGAGGTGTGGTGGTACTCAGCAGGGCCCAAGGATCCAGTTTTGGTGACAGTAACAGGAAAGAGTGTGTCAAAATTCAAATAGAAAGATGTAAAATTCAGTCTAAGGAAGAAAAATCACACGTACTCCAGACCCACCAGACTGCTGACCCTTGCTCGGGGTGCATGGACTGCGGGCCATGACTTCTCTAGATCAAACCAAGCCTGCCTGAAGGGCAGCTCTCAGCTTGTCTCACATGGGTGATGTTCTGATCCTAGTCATCAGACTGCACAGGCAGCAACCCCCAAGGGTCTCCCCCCAAATCACCCTGGCTTCGCACCCCAACACCCTCCCCTGGACAGGCAGGAGATGAGATGTGCTGCTGCCCCTCCTCCAGCCCCAAGCCCCGTCTCAGCAGCACCTCACCCCACGGGGAGAGGGCATGCAATTCGCATCAAGGAAGCCGTTTTGAGGCCTTGGGGAACAGAACATCAGAAATCCCTAGAGGTCATTTCTTAATGCTGACAGCTCGGGGAGAGGCGGAGGTACCCTGAATACCAGCCGTGTAAGCAGCAGCCTTTGCTCCCCAACCCAAGCATCCGCAGGAGGATTTAAGGGACTGGCAGAACTCACTGGCAGGTATTAAAAGTTCACTGGGGCTGTAATAGCAATCTGTCAGCATGCTGCTAATCCATCTTGACAGAAACTTTATAAGAAGTTGAAGCGTGTTAAATAGTCCCGGAGTTTAAACAGAGCAAACGCAAGGAGGGTGGTTTAAAGCAAAGGCTGTTTTCCTTGGACCCCTGACCAAAAAGAACAAGGGCCAGGTCAGGGTTTGACTCAAAGGGCTTCTCTCCCAGAGGAGGAGAAGGAGAGGCACCTTTAGAAAAGCCCCATCACCCAGACAGCACGGAGAGACACCCTGAGCACTCGATGGGCTGTCCCGCTGGCAGCCGGTGCAGAGGCAGCCACGCACAATAGGGGCTCTGTGCGCTCGCCCGGCCGCCCGCGCCACAGGAGGTGGGGGACAGCACCCTGGAGGGGTGCTCACAGGGACCATCTGATGCACCTGCGCTCACCTTGGAGTCAAGAATGCAAATAATTCACATCTGCAAATCCTGGGAAACCCATTAGCCCTGAAACTGGATCCATCCACCCTGCCAGGGAAGTTTGCCCAAGTCCGCGCATCGCGGCGGTTTCGAGGACGGTTTTATCGGCCGGTTATCACAGAGCCCCCCAGTCTGGGGCTGCCTCACGCAGGTGGTGTGTCGAGAGCAGTATTTTGTGTCCTCCAATCCAGGGATGTTAACAGACAGGACAACCAGGTGCAGCCTGCTGGGGAAAGCAGCTCGGAGGGTGTCTCCTGGGCCAGCCAGCAGGACAAGAGTGGCACACCAGTCACCCACCGGTATGCAGCACACCAAAAGCACACCTCAGGCTAATAGGACTGCGACCTGCCCAGCACTGAAGAACAGCTTCCCCCTGCTCTCCAACGTGGAGGCGAGGCTTCCAAGTGCACTATAGGTTTTATTAGGGACCAGCAGCTGAGACACCACATCCAGTGGGTTCCCACACCGGCAGGATGGCAAACACACAACGGGAACAAGTTTGTGTGTGTTGGCATCGCTCTGGAGCAGATGGCAAAGTTTCATCACTGTCTCTGTATTTCACTGCTCAATTTCCAATGAGCTTCCCAAGCCTTTTGCCTTTTATCTAAGGGTTTTGCTTCCTCACTGAAGCATCCTACACAACAGAAAGCCCCACCAGGAAGAGAGTTATCATTAGAGAAACTCCAGACATCTGCAAAGAAAGAAGCTTGCACGCTGTTAAGCTCTCAGTGAGAGCCTCCAGAGGAGTCCTTCAGCCCCACACTCACTAGAGCTTGCTGCCAAAAGAAGGATGGGGAGCAAGACCTTTAGCTAGAAAGAAGAGTAAAGAACTTTCTCTTATGACCCTGCCAAGTCCCCAGCCACCTGGATCAGTGGCTGATAAACAGCAGCATATGCCTGACCCATTGTGGCTAGGTCTCCCAACAGAGAAGAGGAATGAGTCAGTAGCAGTAATTCATCTCCACCACCATCCCAGTACCTCATGTGTACTCACAGGTCTCATCTCAGCTAAGACAAAACTCATGGCGTTTCTCAGGCAGAGCAATCTTGGCCAGAAGGACTGAGTAGTAGCCCAGCTACTAGGAAGCCTGATCTCCCCTGGCTTTGGGCATCCCTTTGGTGGGCAGCCGTGAGCCCTGCCTCACACCTCAGCTGCAGGTGTGACACGGGGAGCAGTGCTCACCAATGCAATTCCTGAAGTCCAGAAAGGGCTGTGCTCACACCAAAGTCTCCCCCGTGGAGAGGGAGGGAAGTGGTGGACAGACTTATGGACCTCTTCAGCATCCCTTTACGCAAGGCCCACAGAAACCTATTTTTTTAACTTGCCAAAACTGGCAGAAATTAGACAGCAACGCCAAACATTATTTTGGCAAGGAGGTGACAGGCCAGGCAATTGCATAAGCCTTGTCTGAGCAAAAACCAGCAAGGTAGAAACATTTACCAGGAAGGAAAGAAGAGCCATCACCAACCTTGCTGCAAATGCAGAGCGGGACCTGTAGTAACAGCTAAAAAGGACACAGTAAGTGTACAGGGGAGGGGCTGTGGTATGGTACAGCAAACTCAACACAACATTAAGGATGCCAGCAAGAGCAGGTGGATTGCAGAACAGGTAATCTGCTACACAGCCCTTGCTGTGGTCCTCAGGAAGCACCTTGAAACAATCCCAGAGGAATTCACAAACTGGCATTGTGTTTTGGGTTTTTGGTTGGTTGGTTTTTTCCCCAACCCATGCTTCCCCCCAGCACATTTTCATTGTCTTCCCCAGGAGCAGGGTTGCTCCCAAGTAACCAGATTCCCCCTTCCCCCCCCCCAGCCACAAAGCACCTACTGTATTTACTGTATTCACCCCAATGCTATTGGGAGGGGCTGCCCGGGTACACGTGGCCAGGCAGCACCTAAGCTCAGGTGGCCCAGGGCTGTGGGATGAAACAAGACTCTTCTTCCTCCCCCTCCAGCACACCACAGCTTTGAGGCCATCATGGGGAGGGCTGCAAACGCAGCATCTCCTCTGCTTATTTGTATATGGCAGGGAAGCTCTTTCCCACCAGCTCCAGCCCTGGCTAATACACTCTCCACCAGGCGCTTTGCAAAAAGCCAGTGCTGCCACAACCATTTGTTAGCTCCTCACGAGCTCCTGGCTGGAGGTGAGCTGGTCACAACAACAGCAGATTTTTATTTCGAGAAAAGGAAAACACAAGCAAGTCAGGGAAACAGCTGTTAAACTGCAGGAATAATCAATTAGAAGGCGATTTCATCATCTTGAATAAGCTTGCTTGCACTTAACAGCTTTCTGAAGCAAGCGATTAGCCTCTAATTGATGGGAACTGGAAAGCCCAGGAAAAAGGCAAAGCAGCTCAGTTTGTACAACCGTTTCTGGGGCACAGTAGAATGCAATGCAGTACCCTTGAGGACAACATCTGCCTTCATGCTTCTTCATGGGTCCAAATCCTTGCCAAAGACTCACTGAGACTTTTCTCTGAATTCAGCATCCCCTCCCAATTTCATGCTCCCAGGTGGCCCAGCTTGTGGCAGGAAAGCCTGGTCAAACACCAGCCATGCTGTTCTCCTTCCCTGCAGAAGCCTGACAGGTGCTGAGAATTGGCCCCATTTCTCATACCTTAGTTTTGAGGATCAAAGCAGGCTTTTGGATGGTCACAGTGTCTCTTTATGCCTCCTGGTCACCCATGGCAGGGCTGCTCCTTTTGTCCCAACAGGGAAGTGACAGACCCATCCTCCCAAACCATCCAGGTCCCATCTGCAGCTAACATCCTCTCTTTTATTTGAGCTGCTCTGCCACATTTGCCACTGTCCTTTAACCACTGTGTCCTCTCTGAGCTTCTCACTCTGTCTCCAGCTCTCCCACCCCAGCCTTTGCTGAAGAGCTCCTGGCAAAGGCAATCTTTGGCCCATGGAATGAGGCTTCACATGCCCCAGGCCCATAGGTCTTCTACTGGCAGTGCTGGGATGTCACCGCTCCTTCCTCACCCCTCCACCCACTCCAGGAGGAGACAGAGCAGCCAACAGTCGGTTATAGCTTCTGGCAGGCTCCAGCTAATCCTTTGGAAGAGTTTCACCAGTCTCCTCTTCCCAAACTCCTCAGGGGCTCTCTGGTTACTTCCCAAATACCTACATGCACTCAGCTGCAGAGCCAAACCCTCCAACCCTGGGACACCAGCTCAACGTTGTCAGGACAACATAATCAGCCATCCAAGGCACAGGCATCGCGCTACATCTCTAGTTCCATGATCTCATGCTATATTTTCCATAAGGTCTCTGCCTCGTTCAGCAAAGGGGTGGTTGCTCACTGTTTCCCATCTCCTCCTCACTTTCTGTGTGCAGCCTCAGGGCCCTCCATGCTCACATATTATTTTGAGCTTGTGTTGAGCACAGACTTGTTTCTTTGCTGATACTCTTGGGAAAGCACAGAGAAGCCCGAGGCTCCATGGATACCTCCTGTCACAGCCTCTCCTCTCCAAATCAGATATTATTGCACCCGTACTGCAAGGAACAGAGGTAAGAGGAGAGCCAGAGCTGCTGGTGGCCAGCGAGTTTCAGAACACCAAAGCTCAGCCCTCCACAACACTAACCCTGTCTGGGCTCTCTAAGAGTCCTAAATAAGTCAAACAGGATCATTAGCTCCTTGCCCTGCTTGAAACCACCGTATTGATAAGGATCCCAGGGCACGTCTTGCTGGAGTACACCAGCAGCTCCCAGTCTCTGTGTCACAGGGTCTGCCTGCCTCCTGCCACAGATTTACTCTGCCCTGAGACCATTATTCAATCCACCAAGCATCCCTCTGAATGAGCCCCCTGTTCTCAGGGTCATCAGAGGAGAAATCTGATCTCCTCTCTGAAGCAGCGGCTCAGAGGGCCCGAGGCGGTGGGAATCTGCTGTTCTTCACCGAAAGTGCTGTCAGTATTTGATCACTTGGAGTGTTTTGACATGGTTTGCAGTTGGATACGTTCATCCTCAGCCTGTGAACTTATACATGTCAACCAGCAAGTACATGTCAGCCTCCACATCAGTGTCTAGGAGGTCTACAGCTGACAAGGTAACCTTTTCATGACCAACACATTGCCACTCAGAGGAACAGAGACAAGAATTTGGTCTGATCTCCAACCAGATAAGCAGCTATTATTCACCCTTTTACACCTGAACAGGTTCTAACCCTTTTCCCGCCTTTCCATTGCAAGTCTGTGCCATTTCACAAAGCTTTTCTTAAAATGAGCTTTCCATGCAGATGATGAGCAGTGGAAGAAAAGGCTTAGTAAATGCAAGAAACAGATTTGGACAGCTGGTGTTACCTGGGATCTTGCTCACAGACGTACCATAAGGCCAAGGCACTCATCCTCAGTGGTTTGAGCCCTATCATGTGTCACAAGACAAGCGATTTCTAATGATGGGTGACATTTTTGTGCTCAGAACAACATCAGTGTAGGTATTGGACATCTGGTAAATTATTTCACTCTGGAAAGGTGACAGAAGCAACCAAAGCTTTGGTCTTTTCCCACCAGAAAATTTGCTACTTCCTATACCCAGTTCCAGGGAAAGACCCTGCTTGTGGCTTCCCTGGTATTCATGCCCTTTCCATCTCAGCTATGTAGAAAGACAACCCAACTCATGTGAGTACGTAGTCTCTCCTCTAGGCTCTTTCTGTACATGAGTTCATGCCCACATCACACAAGAAAGCAGCCCCCACCCTAACAGACCCTGTGCAGCAAGGGGTTGGGGAGATGGCTGTGCACCGAGGTTCACACATGGGCCTCCTCACTGCACCAAACTCCTCTCTGCTAGGAAGCTGTCTGCTTCAGTGTCTCTTAGTGGCCACATCTCAGCTGGCAGAAGCCATCACAGTTCCACTGACTCCAGTTGAGCCAGGCCATTTTGCGCAAGGCAAGGATCCAACTCTTCAACTGGAGGTAATTTTCCTAGACAGCATCTGCTACCAAGGTGACATGCTTCCATGAAGGTTGCTTCTTCCTGTGTCTGTGCACTACAAGATTCCCACAAATACCATCAAGGTGTAAATCTCCAAATAAAAACCCAGGCAGATTTGGCCAATGTCATTTTGAGTTTCACTCCAGTCTGCATCCGCCACAAGCTCCTGTACCATCCATTCACAAAGAGCAAGTTAATTAACATAATATCACTCAGAGCTAGCTCTTTCCTGGCTATCAGTATCATCTAATCAGTGTCCTCAACTGAAAAGTAATCTCTGACTTGATCTTTCCTTGGCCACCAAGCAATGCCTGAACAGAGGAGGCTTTGTTTTGAGTCACTAGAGACATGAAGGTCAGCTCCCAACCTTTTCCTGGCATTACCCTTGTCTTGGAGAGCAAGGTAGAGCCTGTTTTCACATCAGATCTTGTTCTTTTCTTCCTGGCTTTGACAAGAAGATATCACTTGTCCCAGGGAGTTGCTCCCCAGGCCAAGTGGGCTCAGACATGGACCACAATATGGGTGAGCAGCACCACAACAGTACATCCCTGGGGGGACAGTCCTGAACCCACCACCCACCCAGGGACAGAAAACAATCCACCCAGCCTGACAATGAGTCATCTGCCATGCAGTGACTCCACCACCTGCAGAAGATAAGGCCCAGCCAGCTTTTGCTTTGGCAGGAGCCATCCACACCCTGAAATAAGGCAGAACAGAATATGAAATCCAGATGACAAGAGGATCCACATCTGCTCCTGCATAGCACAATTGCAAGCTGGACTTGTCTTTGGGTTGTACCAAGCACACAGGCCAACTTGCAGGAGGAGGACAGGTTTTAAGACCGTGAATTCTGCTGATTCTATGAGATAAGATCTGCCCCCTTCCACAATACTGATCCTTTCCCCAAATTATATACTATATATAATAATTTCATACGTATACACACACATACTTTGAGATACTGTTATTATAGCATGTCATTACGTTTTTGCAAGATTTTAAAAGTAGGCAATCAGTCTGTATGACATGGGTTTTATGGGGGCTTTATTCTGGGGGAAGTAATTTGGAAAGTGTAAATTGATAGTTAGGCTGATGAAAAGCCAGACTGATGTAGGTGAACATTTTTCAAATAGGAGATAGCTATGGGTGGGGAAGACAAGCCTTTTATCTTTAAACATTTTTATTTTTTTTTTTAAACATGATGTTTTAAGAAACATCCAAGTGAGGGGAATTTTAAAGGCAATTTTAATAGCAACTAATGAAAACATCCATTTTTCTATTGCAAGCCTGGGCGGAGTTAAGCCAGCTATTACCTACAGCTGCATCCTACAAATCAGACTCAGGCTGGCTTCATGGGTCACAGCAGCTCCTCCACACCACATGTACTCCACCTCCCCCAGGTCTGCCCCCTTTCCACAAGCAAAGCTCACCACCACCTCCAGCCCTCAGTGACTATCAGCCTCACCCCTCTGCTCTACTAGCACCAGCCAGCATTTCTCCAAGACCACCAAGCCCAATGACAGAGAAATCTCAAGATATAATTTCCCCAACCCTTTTCTCTGTTGCTGCGGAGCCCTCCCTTGCTAAAATCCTAAACTGAAAGAGAGGATTTTGCCTGTGTTATCCACCCCAAAGCTGGGTTTGGATACAGCCAGCTAAAAAATTATACTTAGCTAACATTTAAAAATGCTAGCACTTATAACAAGTATCAGTGTTGCACTTTGCAAGAGAAAAGTAGACAAAACCCAAAGTCTCTACAAAGAAATCCCCCAACACAGTTCTCTTAGAAAGAGCAAAGGCTTTAGAAACACAGCAAATTTTGCACTCAAGCACCTACCCTGCTGTCCTTCACAAGATCATCTCAAATCAGGCCAGGCAGCTTCCTAGGGCACATCTTCCCACCTCCTCCCAACCCTCGGCAACCTGTGAATCCTGCTTATATAGGGTTTTACCCTCCCTCCTGAATCACCTTCACCTGGTGACTCACTAATTACATCCCAAATGAGCAAGCAGGCACAGGTGAGACACTTCTACTGGAAGAGAAGACCTTGCAGCACAATGTAGCTTATTTAATTCTGCATGGAAAACCTTCTCCTACACATTAGACATGTCTGAGGCAACAGAGGCCAGATAAAGGCTCAGAGAGGTTTTGTAATCAAAACATTATTGTTGAGAGAAAATAGAGCCTGTTCAGAGTCTAAAAATAAGTCTTTATTTTGGAGAGTGAAGGGGAAAACTGGGCTGCAGGGTGACCAAGAACACAATCCCAAGTAGTTTAGGCCAGGCAGGCTGCCCAGCACCCTGTCCCAAGGTGTGATTTGGTGACTGGAACAAACAGGACGCTGCTGGGCTGGGGCTGCTGCAGGGTTTTGCAGCAGTTGCCATTCATAAGGTCAGGTGCCATGCTCTTCTGTCCTGAAATAAAGCAAAATCCCAAACCAATCCAAGAAATTCAGGCTGTTCCTGGGGAACTACAACTTGCAAAATAAAAATCACAAGTTTTCTTCACCTGGTCATGCTATTTTAGAATATTTTTTTTTCTGCAGGTTGGTCTCGGAGAGCATTTTTATAGCACAGGAACAGCAGAGCAGTGACTGATGAAGGGCAGGAAGGACAACACCTTGTTTTGAACATCTCAGACAATGAGTTGTGGATCCCCACCCCCAATTTGGTGGCATCAGCACATACCTCCAGAATCTCTCCATGTCAGGGGATTGTGATGGGAACAACTTATATTGGAAAATACCCACTTATATCTTTAAGGCAGCCCTAGTATGGAGCTGCCCACAGCCCTGCCATGGAGGGTTAGGGTTCATGGTGAAGTGCTAGTCCAGATGAGAACACATATAAGACAACCCAGCCTGCAGAAATACTTTCCCACTCCTGTGGTCCCTGTGCCCTGGAGGAGGATGAATGCCTCCCAGCCATGGTCTGCTCAGTGAGCTGAGATGCCCCCCAGGCACGTGAAGGTACCAATGAGGTCTGCAGGGTATTTTAAGCCAAGAACTCAGGTGTTCAGGAAAACGTTTTGCCAGTAACCTGGCTGTCCATAATTCTCCAGCTCTCCTTCAATGCTAAAAGCAGAGAAACACTGTGGGCAGGCATAAACACGAAGCAGAGTCTTCTTTAGTACAAATACACAGAAGCCCATGCAGAGAGCTGGCAAACATAGAAAACATTTTTTTCTCCATCCTTTCTCCATCGTTCCCTGCCCCTAATTGTTGTAAAGAAGGTTGCCTGGTGTCTGGCCTCCCTTTTCTTTTGCCATTTTGGTTGGGAGCCCTCTCTGCCACCTACTGATGTCTACAAATTGGTTGTTCACAGCTGAACTAGTTCTGTACAGCCCTGTGCTTCATAGAGAGATCCAGCAAGCCCCTCACGTGCTGCCTTGGATGGGATCCAGAGGTGTGTCACCTTCCAGATCCACTACTCTCTGTCCAATTGGCCAGAGGACCCTCAAGGGCCAGTTTAGTCCCAGACCAGAGACTATTTGATACCATAAACCCAAAGAGCAGAACCTTCTCCCACGGTCTACTCTACCCAACACCTTGGCAACTTCAGATATGATTCAAACCCTCCCCTCTCTGAGTCAACAGGGTACCCCACATAAGAAAAGACCAGGCTTTCATTATTTTTTTTAGAGATTTTTTTTGTCTTTTTAATTGCATCTTGGTACGTGATTTCTGACAGTATGTCAGCATCTCCCGCCGGGTCAGCCATCTCCAGACCCTGCTACATTCAGTGTCAGATCGCATGGTGGCAATGAGCCAGCGTTTTGAGCCTCACAGCCACTTGCATGTCTTTACGGGTTGTCACTTACATCATTTGTGAACAGCAGCACAAAAGGACACAACGCATGAAAACAAGAGTGGGGATGAGGTGAGGGTCAGCTGAAGGCTCGACCCCAAAGAGAACTTTCCCCAGGTTCCCACAGCTCCTGCAGGGATGAACCCAAGCATGGAGTGGGAAATGCAGGGCTCTTCCTCCTTCCTCCTTCGCCCGAGTGGTGGCAATATGGGCTGAGACGTTCTCCAGAGCCAGGACAGCGGCTCACACTGGTCTAGCACCCATATTTGAGGGTATGGGACGGGGTCGCTGGCAGAGGCAGGCTGGGTCCTGCCATGGGAAGAAGAGAGGTGATGCAGAGAAGCATGGCTGAGCCCCGATGGGCTAGGTCGTCCACCAGCTACAGCAGTGTTGTCCACTCCACACCTATCTCCTGGACACATCCAGCAATATGGACAGGACCTGGCCACTGTGCTGTCCCCATCGATCTGCAAGCGGAGGAGCAGGTCCCTGGAGCTAGCCCTGCTTTGGGTTTCAACTGCACCTCAAAACCAGTGCAGCAACCTGAGAGCACCAAAAATAACCAACCCCAAAACCCAAACCTATTGCCTGAAGTGAACTGATGTTCCTTCCCTGCCACTGGGCTTTTGCAACCTAAACATAACGTTTATAAAAAGTAAATTATTTCATCTTATAACTTAAGTGCATTGAGTATTTCCTTAAATATGGTTCACGCTGAAAATAAAGTTACTTTTGCTGTACAGTAAATTTCTGATAGACTTAGAAATAAACTTTGTTGATACAATCTGGCAGGTGTGGCTGTGCAGTACGTCACCCACAGCCGCACAGCTCTGCACACACGCACGTGTGTGCCCACACACACACACACATACACACACAGAGCCCCATCCTTGGGGATGGGGACGATGCTAGGGATTTCTAGCTTTCTATATTCGCATGGGAACATCTATCTTAAAAGTCCCTGTGTTTAAACAGCGAGCACTCAAGCTGGTTGAGGAAACAGAGGGAAAACCCTGCAGTGAAATTTTCCCCATGTTTCCCCAAAGCGTTGTCAGCTTTTCAAATTTCAAAGCCCAGCTGAATCTACGGGCTCCCCCAGTGCAGATCAGCAGTTTGCTCATTCCACTGCTCTGACCGAAGGTGGTGCAGAGGGGATATGGCACTAGGATGCTCCTGCGGGAAGGGTTTCCCCCTCCCCCTGCCTTTCCCCCCGCTGAAATGAGAAATTTGGTTCCCCATTTGAAATTTGAAAACCCACCAGCCAGCTGCAAAAACCACTCTTGTCCCTAATCCTAGGCTCCTAAGAGAAACATGAAACTATGCAACCCATAACTTAACTCGCTCCTTGGGAATCCCAAGCTACAACATATTGTTTGACAGCATCCCAGCAGTGTCGCTTCCCCCTCCCTCCCAACCCCGGGGGCTCTGCAGCCCCTCCTGAGGCAGCGTGGTGGCATCGGCTGCCCCGTGCCGGGGACCATGCCATGCTCAGGAGGTGAAGTAGGAGTTCTGCATGGAGTAGAGGTGGTCGATGGGGTTCCCCACTCGTGCCTGGAGTGGCCCTGCATCCGCCGTGGCGAGGAAGCAGTCGCCCAGGTTGCTCAGTGAGGTATCATCGCTATCCAAGTCGTGGAAGAGGGGCTCGGCACCTTTGGAAGCAGGAAAGGAGCAGAAAGGCTTCAGATCCTGATTTCTCCTCTGGCACCTTGACAGTGCCCAGTACCCCCACTTTTTGCAGTGTGAGGATTTAGGAAAGAGGGAACTCCTGTCTTCCCAGAAATCACTGCTTCCTCATGCATACCCCCACCCACACAGCCCCCCGTCATGGCCCAGCATCTCTTCGGTGGATAGAAGGCAAGAGGCAAACCCTGGAGCTTTACCATAGGGGTGCATGTGGTCTCCGGGCATCTGCGGTGGGGTGAGCCCTTGCCGGAAGGGGTCAGAGCCGTAGACACTTTGCTCCATGCCCAGCAGCTGCTGGGGTGGGGGCAGAGCAGTGTAGGGGTTCAGCATCCCCTCCAGCCCCGTGCTGCCACCACCATTTGTCTGGGCTGGAAGATAAGAGCAAGCTGTCGGTGCGGTTGGGCCACTGCTTTTCACTCCCTTGGGAAGCCTGGAGGAGGCTGGAAAATGGGAAGACCCCGAGTGCGGGGAGGGCTGGGTGTGAGGGGGGTACCTGAGCTCAGGCGCTGTGTGTTTTGCTGATCCTGCTGCTGCTGCTGTTGCCTCCTGGCGAGCTTCTTCATCTGGGAAAGAAGAAAAAACTGGGGTGAAATCATCCCCTGGCCAGAGCGAGGAGGGGAAGAGAGCTCTGGCATCAGCTGCTGGTGGTCGGCTACCCCCACGCACCCACCTTTGCTCGCTGGTTCTGGAACCAGACCTGCACCACACGGACGCTCAGCCCCGTCTCAGCTGCCAGCGTCTCCCGCACCTTGGAGAGAGGAATGACAGAGGTGTCTCAGCCCCTTTAGCTTTTGGGGGGCACTTTAGGAGGATACAGAGCAGCCGGGGCAAGTACTTGCCCAGAATCCAGGATAACCCTGGGGTGTTGGAGGCAGCTGAGAACAAGCTCTTCTCCCCATACCTTCCTGCACGGCTTGGAGGAGACCTCAAATGATGCCTTGAATGCCCTCCGCTGCTGCGTAGTTAGGATTGTCCGGGGTCTCTTGGGCCGCTTGTGATCCTTCCCGTCCTCCGCACCCTTCCCCGAGGCTTGGCCCAGTTTGCAGATGCTGTCCTCATCATCACTTTTGCCTAAGGGAGGGGGAAAAAAACCAGCAGGTCCTTCACAGACAATGGACCACACACATCATTTTCCAGAATGTCCAAAATAATCCGGGAGACTTAAAACAAGGTGGTGTTGGTGGGGATCTTCTTGTGAATGTGCATGAGGAGCTGAGGTTTGGCGCTGGCTGACCTATGGCAGCTCAGACAGGGGAAGAGCTGCTGTGACAGCAGCTGCTTCTTTATAGTTTGGGGTCACTCAGCCAGCTTTTTGGTTCTTCTTTTCCCCAACAGCCTGAGCAGCTGCTATGCGAAACCCTTGGACACCTGATTTTCCCTCTGTCAGACCCAAATCCCTGCCTGCTCCACAGGGATCTCCTGCCAGGGCACAGCTTGGGATACATCTGGACAGAGACATGCAGGTCACATCCACATGAGGGGACAGCAGCCATCAAGGACCGCTGTGCTCCTGGGGCTGTTCCCCCAGCCCAGCCAGGGACCAGGCCTTTGGTCCCTCTGCCCAGACATTCCTGGCTGGGGGAGGTCAGGCCAAAGGGTGAGCAGAGATGCTCACAGAGGGCAATGCATTAGCCAAGACCTCACAAACCCCCTCCTGGTTTGCCCTACCATGGAAGTCCACTCCATTCAGAGCACGGAGTTTTAACCACAAATACAAGGGCCACCTTTCCGCCTCTATTTCCCCCCTTCCGAGGAGTTTAAATCTCCCTGGATAGAAGCCCAGGCTGCTTCAAGCTTCACCCCCTTGGGTACTGACTGCAATGGGCTGCTCCGTTGCGTTCCCAGGCACTGATCTGTATCTCCTTGCTGTTCTCCACTGACCATGGCCACGGGGCCTTTGGGCAGGAGCCTCTCCGAGCAAGCAGGCAGTGCTGCCCTGCCTCTTACCAGCCCTCCTCATTCACCGCATCGCCACCGCGTCCATGACCTTGCTTGCGTGGGAGGGCTGTAACACAGATTTGACAGCACAGCTCCTTCCCTCTCACAAGCCATAAATCACTTACAGCCTTTTCCAGAAAGCTCCTCCACCATCCTTTGGGGAATCGGCAACAGAGCTGAGGTGCTGGTTTGATGCAGACACAGACTGGAAGGCTGTGCTCGGCCCAAGTCCCATCCCGGGCTTGCCACGTCTCCGAGAGACGGGGATGCACCAGGGGTTGTGAGCCTGGCCCAGAGTAATTAATGGCTAAAGCAGGTCAGGTGGCACTCCATGACAAGAGCTAATCATGGATAACACAAAGCAGGTACGTGTAAATTCAACAGCAGCCCAGCTGGAAGATGGGGAAAGACAGGAGCAGACCGGGGTGAGGGGAGGCAATGTTTCCTGCAGCGGGGCAAGGATGCTCCTGGGTACCAGTTACCTCCTCCTCCATACTGCTGGGCTCTCTCCTGGGCTCACCAGCCACTATGGAGACCTCCCCTGTGGTGAGGGCTAGGAGACAGAGAGGTGTCCACGCTGGTGGTCCCCAAAACAGCCTGTAGCTGAGCGCTGGCCTCCAGGAGCCAGTGGGCTGCTTCTGCCGCTCACCCACAGCACACCCATGGCACGCCAACAGCAGCAATGGCAACGGGAAAGACAAACTGCCCTTTTCTTGCATGTCCCAATGCGAAAGACACAGTAATGCAGAAGTTCTCCAGCTCCAGTGCTGTGGATCCCTGGGGCGGGGAGTCTCTGATGGCTAATGGGGCTGAGCAGTGGATGCATCTGTCTCCTCCTCAGTGCCAGCACAAGCAGGGTCTCTGCTTTGCTGAGCTGCCTGCTCTCCAGAAACCTAAAGGAGTTTAATTTTGACGGAAAGGTACAGATTTTTTACAAACACCGGAGGGAGGAATGTAAACTGATGGAGACATTTCAGCTCCTGGATCCCTCTGCACCTTAACACGAGGTTAGCACCCGAATTCCCCCTTGTCCCAGAGGAACACAGCCCAGCAGGGGGGGGAGCCAGAGGCTCATGGACTCTGTCAAGTAAAAGATGCTCAGAACCAACACGAAGGGGGAAAACCACACTCCCAGCAGCACCCCCTCCCCCCCAACACCTGCTCCCCAAATCCTTCCCAGAGTCAAAGGGAAAGAAGGAAAAGCGAAGCCGGATTTGGCAGGGTATTACTTTTAATTAACTCTCCCTTTCAAGCCTTTCCCCACCAAGGAGGGGGGAGAAATTAATGAGTGTCTGGGGCTGCCCCTGACGTCACCTGGGAAGGGGCCGGGGCGATGGATATTGTGCAGCATGCCCTCACTCCGACCTGCCGAGCCCGCATCCCGCCGCCGGGGCCAGGACATTCCTCGCTCGAGAGGATTTAGGGAGAGGAGAAACGTTAGGACGCTTTTAATTGGAAAGCGGGGTCCTCTTTCAGAGGGGCTTGTTTACTCAGGCTGGGCGGCGGAGGCTCGGGGGAGGCAGTAATTGAAGCAAGGGTTTGGGAGATTACAGACAACATATGGCTCGCTTTTTATCTGCACTTTCTCATAAAGTGGCCTTTGGTGCGCAGCGGCCAGGAGGAGGGAGGGCAGGGGGCTTCAAAGCAGCAAAAAGGGGACTGGGGAGAGGCTGGACACGCACATCGCACGCTGCTGGTGAAGGGCTGGAGTGGGGACACCCCTCTGCGTCCCCCAGCATGGCGGTGGGGTCCCTGGGGGGGACGTGGCAGGAGGGAACAAAGCCATGCCACACTGAGCTTCTGCACGGGATGCGTACCTGGGCTGGTCCCTGCTGTACCCTCATCCCCAGAGCCACACGCCATCCTGAGACAAACTGTTGGTGGCCACCAAAACCAGGCAGGGGACAGGCGGTTGGGCTAAGCGACGTGGTCTGTGGGGAGATGGGAAGGGCTGGGACCTCTCAGCCAGGAGCTGCTGGGGTTGGGTTTCTGACCAGCCTAGGGGGTTGTCATGCCCTTTTGATCCCACACTGGCCCTTTGCATCCCTTGGGTCTCAGCTGGAGTTTCCACCAAAATAAGCATTTCCCATTGAGGTTTTTGCTAATTGAAGCTCTCGGTTTGGCCAGGCAAAGGGGCTGGACCATGAGCCAATGAGTCGCTGGGGAGAAAAAGCTCCCCAACCTTTCCCAAACTGCCCTTTTCCCCTACTAGGAATAAACCCAAAACATTGTGGGACCAGAGGCTCATTCACTTTTTTTTCCCTGCATGATATCTCCTCATTGGTTCCTATTTTAACTGAAAGAGTTTGTGCATCCCATAAGGAAAGAATAATAATTCTTCAATCAATTAAGGATTTTCCCAGGGCTAAGGCCAGAGCCAGCGCCAGCGTGCTGGATCCTGCTGCTTTCCTGCCCCTCCAGCTCCTCCAGCATTGGACCATCACCTACTGGCTCCCTTCAGCCACCTCCTCACTCCTTATTTTTAAATATCACCACCACTGTTTGGGGTGAGGATATTCTCTTTCGAGCGAGCGGGGCTGCAGTGCTAGGACAGAGCCAACCGCAAAGCAGCCAGGCTCTCGCTGCTGAGGAGCACAAGACTAAAGAGAAACATGGGCTTTGAGCAATTTTTATTCCATCCGCACCGACATCATCCCTGTCCCTCCAGGACCTTCCCCCAGCGGCAGCATTACCTGTACCTGCCAGGCTTTGCCATGTCTGTGACCTGCCCCACTTTGCACATTAAAGACACCCTCCTAAACAGGCTCATAATGCTGATTTTTTTTTTCTTTTTTCTTTTTTTTTTTTTTTTTAAATTCAGATGTGTTAATGCAAGGATTTCTGCTAGCAGATCATTTTCTCCACCACCCGGCCCCCATTGCTGAGTTTTCTTACTAAATATGTCTTCCTGGTAAACAATCAATTTGCATTGATGGCAGATACATATTTTAATGCTGATCCGATGCTCAGGGCAACCTAACCCAGCACTGACACCCTGGCCGGAGCCCCCTGCACATCTCCAGCCACGGTGCCACCTCTCCTGCAGCCCTTCTTGCCTCAGTGGCATCCCCGCAGCGTCCCCACACCTGGTCTGCAGGGTGGCTCCAGCCATCGACTGCCTGGGAAGCCGCTGGGGACACAAGATTTGCAGGCTCCTTGGCCCCAGCTCATGTTTTAGTTCTGTGCCTCAGTTTCCCCTCTGTATTAAACAGGGTGGCTGCAGAGGAAGCAGCTCACTTCTTGCACACAGTCCTTCCAGAGTCCCAGGCAGGGACAGGGAAGCACAGGGGAGGGACACAGAAGGTTTACCCCTTTAGGTAGTCTGTGGGATGCTTGGGACCATGATTTACTTTTTTTTAGGAAGAAATCTCTCATTTACAGTGTATTTATAGCCAGGGCAGCCCCTATGTTTTCCTGGGGCGAGAGATGGGAGACATCACCTTCGGCCAGCACTGCTCTCCCTCTGCACCCGGGGAGCTGTACACCCCTGGGGATGGGGTGCTGGTGCCCTGCCCAGGCCAGGAGCAGAAACCCTTACAGCAGTGAACCTAATGAGATGGGATGGTCCCCAGAGCATCCTCCAGCCTTGCAGCCTCTCCGCTGCCAAGGTCCCCTCGCTCACTCCCTTGCTGCCGAGGTGGGAGAGGCTCCGGCTGGAGGATGCAATGGTGCTCGTAGACCTTTTCCCTTTGGTCCACGGGGCAGCGGTTCAGGGCTGCGAGCCCAAACCTCGCCTCCAGACTCCACCACGCTCGCAGGGGCCTTGGAAGGTGACCAGCCTGGGAGACACCGGGTGTGGGTGGCCCCTTACCAGAATCCGACAGAGCCGGGCTCACCAAGCTCAGCAGCTCCCGCTCCTTCTCATAGTCGCCCTTACAGAGGAGCTGCCCCTCCTTCAGCACGAACTCATCTCCCTTCTGCAGGCGCCGCTCGCAGACGCAGCAGCAGAAGCAGCGCAGGTGGTAGACGCTCTTCTGGGCACGCATCACCAGCTCGCTGGGCGCGATGGCCTCCAGGCACCCGGCACACTTCACCGCGAAGAGCCTGGGGGAGGGAGGAAGAGGAGACCCCGTTGGAACACCTGTTGGCATGGCGGCTGCACCCGGCAGGTGGTGCGGCACCGGGGACAAGGGACGGGGCACCCGTGGTAGGGACATGGGCATTGGCACAGGACCACTGTGTCTTCCCGTTGGTGCTTTGATGGCAGCGAGGGGCCGGGCACGTCGGTGCTGGCACCCTGCAGTGACACAGCACATGCTGCAAGCTTGCCTTGTGCCAATGGGGGATGCTGCCTTTGGGTCAACTTGAGTGGTTTTGGTTGACGTGTTACCAGGTGCTTACCATGAATGCAGTCAAAGGATGAAAACCCCAATGTCTGGAAGCTCCAGATGTAAAGCAAACCCAGCAGTCAAGGTGTCAAACCCAACAGTCCAGCCACCACCACCACAAGACATAGGACACAGCACATCTACATGAGTTTTATCAAGCAAACCCTACATGTCCATCCATCCCCAACTCATGCCTAGGCATAAGGACATACTGGAGATGGCAAAGAGACCAGTGACCTCATCCATGCCTCTCAACAAACATCTGCAGAAAGCACCCATGCTGACGGTCACCCACAACCACTCAGACCCTCTGGCCTCAGTCACTGGAACAGCCCCATTCCTACTTGCAAACACATCAGGAATGTCTAATATATCATAAAAATCCCCACAGCAGCAAGTTTTGGGTTAAGGCCAGCGACAGACTGAAGACTTGATGTGTCAAAAGGAAAAGGAAAAGCTCAGCTTGTTCCTTGACATTAATGTGACAGTGTTTGAGGCATCCCTAATTGTAGAGCTCCCAGGTTTCAACACACTGGTTTTATACTTAAAAGCTGATAATAATAACGACAGCAATAGCACTTTAGGTTGAAACAGAGCTTTTCTTTCTCTGACTTTAAATGTCCTTGCTGAGAAGGTCAGTAGCATGATCAACGATTCACAGCTGGGGACACTAAGGCAAGCAGAGTGGAGGTGATAGCATCAGTGTTGGCTTGAGAGGATTTAGAGGCACCTGGAGCTAAACCCTGGGCTGGATGTTTTAAGTGAATCGGATGTTTCCCCCAGTAGAAATGTTTGAAGGTGCCAAACCAGAACCTTTTTGCCACCCCCAGATATCTGTTTTTTTGGCTTGGGCCCCATAAAGAAAAAAAAATAAATCACTGTTTACCCAGCCTCGTCCTAAATATCTGTGGGAACTGGACGTTATTATTCCCCTGTCTTGATGACTTTGGCCCAGAAAGAGAAATCAGAAGTCAGCACACATCCTGCAAAGGTTATCTCCGAGCATCACCCATGTCCCAGCCTGGGGATGCTCCGGGGACCCACGTGGGGAGCGCTGCATCCAGCCCTCCACCGGCCCCAGATGGCTCCCCCCTCCATCGTCCCCATCCCATGTGTCCTCCCCGGGGGAGACCTGTGGTGTCAGGGGGCTGCAGGGCTGGGGAGGGGAACAGCTGCCCTGCAGCCACCCGTGGGCTTTCAATCCCTTTTTTTTTTCCCCGCTATCGTGTAGGAAATGAAAAGTGCTGAGTCAGCTGCATTCCAACAAGGAAAGGAACAGATGTACACAAAACCCTTGCAGCAAAACCATCAGAAAATGGGAAAGAACCTCTAAAAGTTTCTGCGATGAGCCTGATAGCTCATAAAACAAGGAGAAAGGGGGACAAAGCACGTGTCTTCATGCCTGAGAGGTAGCTCCCAAGATGAAGGTGCCCATAAGGACAAGGGGTAACAGTTTTAAATTGGAAGAGGGGAGATTTAGACTAGGTATTAGGAAGAAATTCTTTACTGTGAGGGTGGTGAGACACTGGAACAGGTTGCCCAGAGAAGCTGTAGATGCCCCATCTCTGGAGGTGTTCAAGGCCAGGCTGGATGGAGCTTTGAGCAACCTGCTCTAGCAGGAGATGGCCCCGCCCATGGCAGGGGGGGTTGGAACCAGATGATCTTTAAGGTCCCTTCCAACTCCAACCATTCAATGTTCTATGATTCCATGATGACTCTATAACACCAGGGATGCTGCTGAACAAAAGCTCCCCAGCAGCAAAGGGGCGTATGTCCTGCTGCAGCCCCCACAGCCTCTGCTCCCGGGAAATCCCAGCCAGGCTTCATTTCACCTTTTCATTTCACCACTTGAGTCACCCAGTAGCTGATAAACGAGAGGGTGAGCTGTGCAAGCCGCCGGAGGGGGACAGGCAGGCTCCGCCACACAGGCAGCGAGCCCAGGAGAGCCGGCAGCAGCTGGTGGCATCTGTGCCCATCTCACCAGAGATCAGCGCTTGCCTGCGTGGAGCCAGCGAGCCCTGGCAAGGCAGAACATCCCACCGGTGCCAGGAGGGCAGACACGTGCAGGAGCAGAGGATAACGCCTGCCTCCCCCCCCACCAAGGGGCAGGGTCAGCCACCTCCCGCTACCCCGTCAGCATCCAGCTTCGGAGGCAAAGAGCTGCCCGCCAGATGTGCACACAGCTGGTGGGGTGCCAGGGCACACTGCCACCCTCCAGCGGTGCCCACCAGCCTTTGGGGTTGGCTGTCAAGGGGCTTGAAGGCTTGGGAACAGGGCCCCCAAAATGTAACTCCCATTATTGGCACCAGCTCATTCCCAACCCGGGGTCCTCTCGTACCAGCAGAAGGAGGAGGAAAGGGGTGTTATAAAGCTTTTATAAAACACTATTGTCGCTACAGAAAGGGGAAAACCATCACATAAAAGGTGGGAGTTGTTAGGGAGTTTTTATAATTCCAGCTAATGCCATTAGTAGCTTTTACTTTTGTACATTCAACTTCTACTTCCCAGGTTTACATCCAACTGTCTGTCTCTAAAATATGTGTGTTTCCAACCTCTCTGGGACTGCCTTGGGAGAAGAAGGATGTATATTCCCTTGAAAGTATCCCTTCTGAAGGGTCATTTTTTTTCTTGTTCCAGCTCTGAGAAACACACGCTTGTGATAATATTTCTGTAGTCATTTCATCTTTAATTATGTCTCTTTTAAGTCAAAGTGGAAGCAATTTGTATTCATCTGGTAACGCATTCTCACCCTGTTTAAATGAAGTTTAAGCCCTACCTGTTGGGATTACTAACTGCTCTCGGTAATAAAATATTGATAAGCTATTATGTTACTGCTATCTAATCTTTACGAATGAATGTGCCCAAAATCTCTACTTCCAGGGCACTGATTAGAGAGCCATAAGCCTTTGCCAATTAGGCACAGCAGCACCAGCCGAGCGATGGATGTTTCCAAGCCCAAAGCGTGTTGCAAATCAGGAAAGGTGTGAAATTTACATTAGGCTGCCTAATATTAGACAATTAAAGCTGTACTTAGGTCGCTGAATAAATTACTTTATTCCCAAACTGCTGAGGTCCCAACAGCTTCCTCTGAGGGATGCCAGACAGACCAGGCATCTTTCACTGCCCAGTGCAGGACTCCCCCATCCCTGGGCAACAGGAGATGCAGAGAAATCCCCATAAAACCTCTGCCACAGTATGAACCCATAAAGAGCTGCTTATAAAGCCACAATAAACCCAGATCTTAGGCACCAAAAGGTCACGGACATAAAATCTGCAGCCTGCCACAGGTAGTAATGGGGAGAGAGCAAAGGGCATCGCTGGTGTCCCAGATCCCTACAGCCCTGGACACTACCAGCTCCTCTACAGGGACTGGGGAGGAAGAGCATACATGGATAAACCCCCCACCACCACCATACACACAGATAATCCCATGCACGGGTAATCCCACGCAGGAATAACCCCACATAGAAGTAGCCCCACAGAGAGTAACTCCCGCATGGATAACCCTTGCATGGATAACCCAACCGAAACACCCCTGGTCAGCCCATAATGGGGCTGAAGGAAAATTTTGTTTCAGCACTGGATCTAGCAATTAATTTAACGTTTTTGCCTGAGTAAGACACACCAGCCTGGATCCAGAGATGTTTCCCTCCACCTCTGAGATCTCCAGCTCTGGGCTGCAGAGCAAACGCCATCTTTTCTCCCCTCTGCTTCTTTATGCCTTCCTGCAGCTACAAAGGGGACTCTGAGATTATGTTTCTTTACAGAAGGATGCACAGAAGAGAAGACAAACTCTGCCCAGGGACTTCCAACAGGTTTTAAACCAAGAACAAATTACCAATCACTAAACTGCAACGTGAGCACTTTCATTGCTGCCATCCTACGGATGCTGTGGGCTTTAGGTCTCAGGAGATTTTTTTTTCTCCCTCCATATCCTGGGGTTCAAAAGCTGTCTAAGCCCTGGCTGGCAGCCTTTGGGTTTGTTCAATCACCTACAAAGCTGGCAGGCAGAGGGCAGGGCATCGCACGGGGTGACCCACTCAGCTCTGCGATGCTTGGTGGAAACCCAGCTCAGTAAAAGCCTCATGGAAGCACTGACAGTAAATATTTGGAAACAAAACCAAACTCACTCAACTTAGGAAGAACGGGAACAAAACCACGGCGATGCAAGCAATTTTTATCACAACACTTAAATGTTCCTATATTGATTAATCTGCATTAAAATATATATTATTTTTTAATTTAGGTTCCTTTTCAAATAACAATCTGCAGTTTAGAAACAAAAAGGTGGTGGTGACGGGTTTCAAGAAAATCTTGAAACAAAATATTTTGCCATTTCCAAAAGTGCAACATTTCTGCTGGAAGACCCCGGAGCGGGCGAGCCGGTGTTACAGACATCATCCCCCCCTTCCCCTGGGACACAGCCCCACTTCTCTGTGCAACTCCTTTTCCTTGAGAAAGCCAGCCCAGACCCCCACTTTGGGGTTTCTCATCCACGCAGCATCACTAATAACTAGAAATTTCGACATGTGGCCTCAGCCACCTCTGGGGCGGCGCGTCCCACGTCCCTTCCCGCCCCGATGGAAGGGGAGCAGCGCGGGCAGCCCCGGCTTCCCATCGGAGCCACCACCCCCTCTTTCTCCCTTTATTTTGAGGTGACAGGCTGAAAGGGGCCATGATTGACAAGCGCTTCCCGGCTGCTGTCTGCCTGCGTGCCCGGCATACAAACACGGCCCTTCAGAGCCCCCCCGGGGGGTGGGGAGGGGGTGGTGGTGGGGGTGCAGCGAGTCAGGGATGCCGGTATTAAATACTGATGGACGAAATCTCAAACGCCGCACGGACCCTCGGGTCACGGGGCAGGAAAGGCAAGGCGGCTCTGCCCGGCGGAGGGATGCTTTACTCCCTGCCTGCCCCAGCCTGGCCCAGGGATGGGGTGAGAGGGGCAGGGGCAGCCCCCGCCGAGTGACCCCCGGGCTCCTGGCCGAGGGCTGGCACGACTGGCACCAGTCCCTAGGCAGCGGTGCAGGCAGTGCCCTGCTCGCCTCCCTGTGGCACACGCATCCCCAAGGGATGCCGGGTTTTCCAGCACCTCGGTGCAGAGACCTGACCAACTCATCTCCCGCTCTCACCGTGGCCCAGGAGGAGACTAAGCAGACCCCTCGGCGGATCCATCAGAGGGGCAAGGAGCTCCAGTCATCCCCAAACAACGGGTCTACGGGGAGCAAAGCCATGATCCTCCCCTGGAGCCACCACCTTGGCGTGGGGATGAGCCGATGGCCACGCACGGCGTGAGAGGAGGAGGAGGCTGGCAGCAAGCCTCCGCGGGGAGCGAGGATGCCGGATTGAGTTGTCTTGGCACCAGGTCATCTTCTCACTCACTGTCACTCGTCGGAAGGCGGGGGGGGACAGCAGCACCAGGTCGCTGACGGGCTGGCAGTGGAAAAATGCCAGTCGCTGTCAATCCTGCACCTATGGCTTGGGAATGAGTCGCTCTCCTGCTGCTGCTGGGCTCGCATCACCCTGTCCCCTCCTCCGGCCCTCGTGGGGCAACAGGGTGAAGCACAGGGCATGGAGCATGGCTGAGCAGGAAGGAGGATGGATGCAACCCCCCCAGCCTGTGAGGGCATCCCCTGGCCGCAGCAATGGGGAGACCACATTGATCCTTGGCCCCGGGCAGGAGGGGTGCAGAGGCCATGGGAGCTACTAGGAAAGGGCTGAGTCCATCTCAGCACTGCAGAGAGGAGGCTGGCATGACCTGGGGATGAGAACATTTTGGAGGGCAACCCAGCACCAGCAATTCTTGGGGACCTCCAACCCACCCCAGGTCTCCAGGCTCCCAGGCTGTCAGAGGAAAGCACCCACAGCCTTCCCTCCCCACACATCCCAAGCTCTCAGAGAGCTCTCTGGTGGGACGGAGGAGGGATGTTTTCCCTGGGGCTGTTCTTCTGACCCTTCCTCAGCTCCTGGCTCCCTCCCCCCGAAGCGGACAAGTGTTCGCTTTACTGCCTGGCAACGGGGCCGGGGCTAAGCTTGCTAAAATATGAGTGTTTTTTGGCTGGAGTACCAGAAGGCTGCAGTCCTACAGAGAGAAAAAAATTGAGCACTCCATGCCATGGCTCCAGAAAGGGGGAGAATTAGGTTTCACACCGAGCAGGCTGGACCATGGCATTCTTTAGTTAATGCTTAACAAACGCCCAAACAAAAGCGGCCAACTTCGCTGCATGTTTGTAAAATGTATTCTCAGCAGATTCGGGTTTATTGGAGAATTCGCTCACTTTGCAGCAAGCGGTGTTTTCCCTCTTTTTTTTTTTTTTAATTTCCCTTCTCCTCCCCCTCTCACCCCCCCCAACCCCAGCTCAAGCCCTTCTCATTCCTGCTGCCTGAATGCATCTTCCGACGTTTCAAGGGGACATGGCAACCGGGCTGAAATGGGCATCCCGGGGGCTGATGCGAACTCACCTCCGTGGCCCTGGGGCGTTGAGCTCTCCCTGGAGTCCAGCCGAGCCACTGCTGGCAACCGCGGATGGGAACTTTAAAAAGTGAACCCTTGGCCTCTTGAAAATCCACCCCTGAGCCAGTGGCTGTGTTCTCTGAGAGGCCAGGGAAAGCAAGGAAGGGAGGTGAAGCCTCAGAGTCCTGCTTTTCACCTTTCTTCACCCAACCCAGCTCTCTCAGAGTCCAAATCCAGAGGTCCTATCCCATCCAGCATCCCATTTTGTCCTGCATCCCAGCCCTGCACACTTTCTGGCCTCGGAGAGCCCATCACAGTGGTGGATGCCAACAAGCACAGCCTGCTTTTCAGAGCCACAGTTGGGGACAGTGGGGCACGGAGGAGGGGCACAGACCTGTCCAGGAACTCTGGAGGCTTTGAAGGGGTTAAACTGCGGGGATCCATGCACAGGTGTCCTGCAGGGTCGTCCCTAAATGAGCTCCTGCTCTGATACTCGCTGGCACCTAAGCAGCACCCATGTCCCCTCCAGGTGCCTGGTGCCATGGCAGAGGACACTGGTGACAAGGGAGTGCTGGGGATGTGTCAGCGAAGGCGAAAGGGGGGTAGCAGATTAGGAGGCGGCTGGCGCTGGGCTGTTTAACCCTCCTTCTGCCACACATGAACCACCTGAGTCTTCCCAGGAAAGGGCACTTTCATTCTTGTCTCCTGGACAAGGTCCAAAAGTGGTCACTTAACACCCCCCCGGACACTCCAGAGAGACCACACCGGGGACACAGGGGCACTGTGAGAATGACAGGGTTAAACAAACAGACAAACGAAGCCTTCCAAGCAAACAGCCACTGCCAAAGTACACTAGCAACCCTCAAGCCTCCTCTACACCAAAATAAAAGGTCAAGCAAGTGCACGGCTTCTAAAGCTGCTTTAAGTTGCTCCATTTCTGATCAAGAATATACTAAGAAGACTTTCACCAACAAGGTCCTATAGGAGCTGATGGCTCTGAGTCCACTCCAGGCCATCGGAAAGTCTGATAAAAACCCTCTACTGACTTCAGGAGCAACCCAATGGAGACGACCCAAGGATTGGTCCCATCCAGCCCACGGCATAACAGTTCTGCATCCCAGCCGATGCATCTCCCACCAAGCCAAATTTCAAGCAGTGACCCCCTCCTCCCGCACCATGCCCCCAAGAAAACAAGGATAATTGAAAAACCACAATATCACTAGTCAAATTTAATATTGAGAGTGAGTGAGCGGGAGCCAGAGGTCAGAATTAATTACACCCCACCATATTTCAGCACGCTGCCGCGGCTCCATGTCCTTTCCTTGGGGAGCAGTGCTTCCACAGAGAGGTCGACAGACATTATTAGAAAGGACTGATTTAAACGTACCCCCAGGAGCTTTTCAGCTTGTCTCTTCAGAGCCTTTGTTTGTACTGAGATTAATGGGGAGGCAAATGATGGAAAAGCAAAGTCACCAGGAGCAAGAGGATGTGCCATCGCCACCACCACCCTGATTCGGCTGGCTTTTTAAGCAGTTCAGGAATAACTAGGAGAGAAGGAGATGCTGTTTGTGTCTTTCATTTTGTGGATAAAACGTGATGATCTTGAAACCTTTTCCTTTCTTTTTTTTTTTTTTTTTCTTTCCAAGAAACAGAAATCCTGGCTAAAAACCCTGCAGGCTGGTTTTCCTACCCCTTTGGGGATTTTACACACCCACTGCTTTTTTGATGTGCTTTACTACTGTGGGGGAAGGAACCATTTTCATTCTGTTCCAGCTTAGGGTACCCCCTCTTGCAAGTCATTACATTTGCCTCTGAATTTTTTGTAAACCTTCTGTGATGGAAAACGAAAACAGAAACAAAACCAAAATTTTAAATCTTTCTATTTTCCATTCCAAATTTCAAAAGGTGGGTTACAAAAAAAAAAAAAAAAAGAAAAAAAAAAAAGAAAGGAAAACAAAGTGCATTCAGATCAAGTGGAGAAGTTGTGAAATCTCCTTCCTCGGGGATAGCCAGCACTCAACTTGCCTCAGCCCTGGACAATCTGATTGAGCATCCCAGCCAGCCCTGCTCCCAGCAGAGGAAGGGTGGGGACCTCCAGTGATGCCATAAATTGATATCTACCTTATACCATCAAGTTCAAAAAGGGATCAGGCAAAATCCAGGGGACCAAGTCCACATCCAGCCTGGTCCCACCGGTCCGACCTCACGCTCAGGATGATTCAAATCCCCAACTGCCCAGGGCAGCACAGGCTCCCTTGGCTTTTGGAGGGCTTTCCTGGAGCATCACCGAGATCGGTGCGGGTGGATGTGCATTGGGTCCAGCCTTGACGCTGGGGCTCCTGGCTGCTCTCAAGTCTCCTAGGCTACTACCAAGGCTTGTCTTTTCCTTTATTAAGCAGAAAACCCAGGTTCCCCCCAAGGGCTTTGGGGACGGGGCCACGGAGCCGCTGTTTCCCAGGCGTTTAAAATTCACGGGGCGTTCGTGCCGACGTGCCAACACGGCAAACTCTCATTAGGAGGCGACCAATATCCTGTCGAGCTTTCCGGCGCTCCGGTGGCTATAAAAATCGCTCGGCTGTGTAAAAGCTAAACAGAGCAAACTAAGTCGGACACAGAGACCAGCTGCTTCAGCCCAGCTCGGCAAACAGAGATCTGCGGGAGCAACCCGGGCGCTGCCGGCGGGGAGATATCAGTCTCCTGGCTGGGTTATTTCTTGCCTTATCTTTTACTTCCCTGTGCCCCAGCTCACCCTCACGCACACACCAGGGTTTGCATAAATATCATCTGCATGTGTTGTCAAGTCGTTGGGATGGGGTTTTTGTTGTTTTTTTTTCAATAGCATTTCCACAATGGGAAGCAGCTGTTGCGGTTAACGGGTTGCTCCGGAGCAAAAGCTGCGCTGCACATCGAGATATCTCCAAAGAGGCATCCTTCATTCATAGCTCCGTGCACTAGAGAGCACTATAACATGTGTTTCGATGAAGTTTGTTAACTACTCAGCTAAACAAGAGCGCTGGAAATGCCAGAGGAATATGCTCTGGAATGAATGGAAATATTCATCTAAAAAGACATTAAATTTAAGCCATCTTTTCCCCCCCCCCTCCTCCACTGAGCTCATGTTGCAGCTCTCTCCTAGCGTGTGCTCTTGGGCTGTGGTTTCAGGAGGAAATAAAATGCTTGGGGCGCATTCTGTAACCTCCATGGCACCCAAGACAGGGCTGCAATAACAGATGATGGCGCACAGGGGTTTTCTCATGCCATCGGTGGCCCGGGAAAGTATCAACAGAGTCAGCCTGGCCATGGGCAGCCAGGATGGGCAGCTCACCGACCGTGATCCCAGCAAGAGACTTGCTCCCAAATGACACCTCGTGTGGAGCTGCTCTGCTTTTCGTGGGTCTGAGCATCAGCTCCGCAGAGGTATTGAGCATCCTAGAGGAGCTCAGCCTCTTAATAAACGGGGACAAAACCTCAGAAAAAATTGACTATCAAGTGTTTAAAATTCCTTGCTTCTCTAGAGCTTTTTCCTCCTCAGTCTGGGGAAGCCTGGGAGGGAAGCCCACGTTTTTAGCCAACGGTATCTTGAAAATTCAGTATTACACCAATGCAAATCTGAATCTCTTTTTGATTTCTGTGTAGTGACTGCATTTCAAGGTGGCTTCAGTAGCCAAGAACACCCCCAAAATACGTTCTAATTGATGCCAGTAAATGAGAAGTAGTCTCAGATCCTGACATCAGTAGAAGGCATCAGTATCTCTCATGGGGGTAAGATGCTCAGAAGGCTCCAAACTGGCCTGAAGGTGTTCAGTACCAGAGCACGTTGGGATTTTTCCCAATTTTTCCCATAAAATAATTTTCCTTCCTTCTACTTGCTCTATTTTATATATATATATATTTGTAAACACACATATGTACACGCATTATATGGGCTTTTTTTTTCCTGAAAAATCTTTGTTTTCTACAGAGGTTTTTCAATTCAGACATGAGCTCAAGCAGATCTTTCTGCTTCATAGTCACTTGGATACCGATGGGCTGTGCCCAGGGATGCTGAACAACCTGGAAGAGAGGGACCCCAGCACTCTGCTCCCACTTGGCAAAAGCTCTGGCCGGACCCCATCTCTCCCTACCCAAAACATTTTTCTGAAACTTTTTGATCTGAAAAAAACTCTTTTTTTTTTTTTTTCCTTAACCATTTTGATTTCCTAACCAAGGCACACTGGAATTTCCTTCCAGACATGAACCATTGACGCTCTACTCCACATGCACCCCACAGCACCCATGTCCCTCGCAGACCTCCCTAGTGTGCTCCCATCTGGGGCACCGCAGGAGGCTGTGCAGGGATTCAGGAGCAGAGACCCCTAAGAGGGGAGACAAGGGGGCAGGAAAACCCCCTGCAGTCACCATTGTAGGGATGGGATGGGATGTAGGGGGCTGGTACCCAGCTTGCTGGGCTACCTGAGACAGGTCCCAGCGCTGCTGAAGCACCGGGGTGAGCTTTTGATGGATTAGATGGTAAAAGCAAACATGCTTTCTCTAGGAAACAGACTCCTGCCGCTCGTCTGCTTGGGGTTATCACAGCGTTGGGGGCAGCAGCCCTTCCCAGCAGCCTCCTGCGGCCGGGGAGACAGGATATTACTTTGTTGCTTATTCATTTTATTGCTTCTCCTTTCTAAATATTTGCTTGGCAGGGAAAGGATTCCCTTTACACAGTATCTGTTTTTACAGGTCAATTGAATTTCTGGCGCGCTCAATCCCTCTTTCCCTCCAATTGCATTTGCAAAACAAATATTGATTGTACCAATTAGCTGCGAACCCCTCGTGGAAGATGGTTCAACGCCTTCAGCCAGAAGAAGGTTCTCCTGGCCCCAAAACACGTGCTAATAGATAGAGCCCACGGAACAGGAACCCACAGAGCACGAGCGTCAGGGCAGGGCTCTGCAAACCTCCAGCAGTACCCTCTGGAACACAGCAGCAAAAATGATGCTGCTAAACTTTCCAGCTAGAAGGCACCATCTTTGAAGGGTATTTAATTAAAGCCGGGGTGTCCCTTCACACCTAAGACAAGTGTCAACTACCCTGTGCCCATTGTTCACTCTGGAACCTAATGATTGCAACAAAGGGAGACCACAAATGCCACCAACAGGAGTAACAAATGTGTCCAGGTAGTAGGTTAGATCATTAACCCCTAAAGCCACCCATCCCCAGCAGAAGTCTCACTTCTTTCACTGAAACACTAAACACACCAGCTGGTTAGGGCAGGGCTGGGGTAAGAAAGACACCCCTCTCCCTGTACTCAGGTGTTGGGGAGTCACTTCCAGCTCTGCTCTTTTGCCTGGTGTGTGATAAGCGAGCGGCTTTGGGCAGCAGCATGGGCACACTTCTCCTGCCTGCCCTGGCAACATTTGCTCTCTGGAAAAGCTGGCAGATGCTTTTTTTTGAGGGACAGACTAGACCCTGATGATAAAGGAGTACACACTGAGCTGTTTGGCCACAGAGAAAAAAAAAAAAAAAGAAGAAGTTCTTTTCTCCCAAAATGTCTGTAGGGTTTGCCTGTGCAGTGTTGGGCTTTCCTGAGCTGCCTCACCAAAAGCAACGGGCATGTCCACCCTAAGCACCACATCAGGCTTTTTTGCACTGATTATTTCACTGCTCTGGGTTTTATTTGTGGTTTCCTTGGGAGGTTTTGTCAAAAACCTCCCTGCCACAGGGAGAAAGGAAAGACATCTCGGTGGAAAAATCAGTTAGTGTTAAAAACTTGCTGCGCTTTGCTCCGATGCAGTCTAAGTAACTTTGAAAAAAACCAACCAAATGAAAACACTGAATCACAAGTCACAGTGAGGATCCGTCTCCCTGCACAAGGAGAGCCACCCCAGCTGTTGGCGGCTTTTACCTGCCCCTGGCATCTGCTGGGACAAGGGTCCCTGGCAATGGCTGGGATAGCAATGCCAGCTCTGGTGTCACTCCGGCAGGAGCTGTGACACAGCCTCGCAGCTCACAACCCGACAGATCGCCCTGACAGAGCATTCAGAGCACACTGCTAAATGTGTCCTGCCCGTGTCAAAAGTCACAGCCCAAGGCAAGCACGGGGGGGGGGGGGGGTGACAAAGGGGGGGGCTGCGGGATTAGCCACCAAGGTGGGAGTCCCCATCCGCAGTCTGCTGGGGCTGGATGTGGACTTCCCTCCTGCAGTAGTACAGGAGAGACACTGAGCATGACCCGTCCATCCCAGAGAGGACTCTCCGGCTGCTGGGGACACCCAGCCTGGGAAAAGCCTCTTTATCCAGCTCTCAACCTAAACCAATGCTGCAAATCCCAGAAAACAGACAGTCCACAGCCCCCTTGATACCCCCTGAAGCCTAGGGAAGGCGGATTGCCCAGCACAGTCCAGGAGTGGCCCAGCATCTGGAAGAAATGCTTTTTCCCCCAAAGTGTGGGGTATTTTTTCCCCCCACATTTCCCTGAATTAGAGGCAGGGGAATTCAGGTTCCCCCCTGCAGCGCTGGGGGAAAATGAGACAAGGAAACAGAGAGGCTGCCCTCCCATAGCCAAACCTGGGGCACAGGGTCTGGTACCCACAGGGGCATCGGGGTCCCCCCTGCAAGCTGAGCTAAAGCCAGGACAGAGATGTCGATATATAAGGTGTTGACATATAAGATGTCAATATATAAACTGGTCCCATCCAATGACAACACGCACACATCCAGTGTCCTGGGGTGGAGGGCGGGAAGCAGATGCCTGGTTAGAGAAAGGAGGGACCAGGCACAAACCGCTCACGCTTGTCTGCAGCTTGGATGAGTACGAGGCCGTTTGGCTCCATGCTTTGGGCTCAGGCCCATCTCTCCGGTTTAAAGCAGTTGAACCAAGCCCAAAGGCTCATTAAGTTGGTCTGCCTGGAGCTGGTTCCACCGCCAGGACATTTCATCCCAACGTGAAAGTCTATGTTTCTCTTTGCA
Source organism: Gallinago jamesoni (assembly GCA_025769975.1). Taxonomy (NCBI): domain Eukaryota; kingdom Metazoa; phylum Chordata; class Aves; order Charadriiformes; family Scolopacidae; genus Gallinago; species Gallinago jamesoni. The sequence continues at coordinate 3,232,419 of JAOQGH010000004.1, forward strand.
GCTATGAGGGCTTTGGGGCGAGCGAGAGGCGCCAGCCCCCACAGCCAGGGCACTGCTGCCAGCTCCTGGCGTTTCAAATAAAATGGGTGACAGAGGGTGCTGGAGGCCCTGTGGCCACCACCTGGGATTGGGGAAGAATCCCACCTTTTCACTATTTCCCTATTATCTCCCAGGGCCGCATCAGGGATGGGCTCTCAGGCCAGTGAGTCCCACGAGCTCAGAAAAGAGCAGGCAAAGGCAAAGAGGCCAGTATTTATCCTCAATTCGTTTCAAATGACATGATGGGAAAACCAAGGTCAAGAGTATTAATTTATTTTGCCAGCCTGTGTCCTGGACACGCAGGGCAGAGGCAGCCTGAGTTCCCCTCCCTCGCGTCGAGCAACACGTGCGTCCATTCCCTCCTAGTGACATCCCTAAGAAGACGTCACTGTGTCACCTCCCAGCCTTGCTGAACCCTCTAAAGGTCAGCACTGAAGGCATGTCCACCACATATGGTTATTAGTTCTCCGTGGGTCCGTCCATCCCTCACTACAGCTGGGTGAACAATTCACAGCGCATAAATTTATCTAGCAGATCTCAGCCCACGTGCTGTTTGCTAACAGTCTGTAGAGAGGCTATATTTTATCCCTTTGGGTTTCTTGGCCAGCATTCAAGCTCCTGACCCTGATTTATTCGCAATCGGTCAAGAGACACATTTCATCTCCATAGGCCACGTCTGCACAGAGCTATTCGAAGCACGTGTCTCGACGTCCCGCAGCAGCGCCGGGGCACTGCGCCGTAAGCCGGTCCTGGTTCTTTGCGGCACCTCCAAAAGGTAACCGGGGGAGAGAGGGGGGGATTTGTATTCAAAAATAGGCTCTGCGGGGGCAAACTTTGCCTGATGAGAGCAGCTTGGCCGGAACAAACCGCACCTCTTCTGCGCACGAAGGCGATGAGAGCTCCAGATACCGGCCAACGCTGGCTCGCCGCCTGTCTTCATCCAATCTCACCATCTCTTTGCCTACCTCTCTGCCTATTTATAGACATGGAAGACCTTTGCACAACACCCGAGCAGCCAGAGGGTTGAGTGTATAGGCGGGATGGCAAATGCCACTCTCAAACTTTCCAAAGTCCTTTTGCTTCTGCCTCCCAAGGGGGCTGCCACGGAAAGCAAGGCACACATCCTGCCTTTGAGACGAGACTTTGCACCTCCCAGAGCAACACCCATCACCAGCCTGACCCTGGGGGTTTCATAAACCACCCTATGGTGCCTCTCAGTGAGTCTTTACTAGGGGAGCAATCACATTCACACAGGCATGAGCATCCCTCTGTGAAGCTAAACCAGATAAAATAATCAAGACGATGGGAGAGGTACAAAGTATTCTGCAGAATTCAGAGAAAACGAGTGATGTGAAGGATCAGGGTTATTATTGGCCCTATCTGACATCTTCATTGGCAACTGCAATTAGGGACTAATTAGCATGTTAATAATGTCAGTAGGAGACACTAAACTGAAGAGGATGGAATGACGCAAAACAATCTGAAGGGACACCCTGGAGAGATTAAAAAAAAAAAAACAACGAAAAAAAACCCAAGGAAATTCAGCTTGGAAAACCATAGCTTCTGCAGTCCAGGGGAAACACACCCAGAGCAGACGCTGTGGTGGGAAAGAGGAAAGTGGGAGCAGGGAAGCAAAGAAGTGGCTTGGCGTGGGAGTGGAGTGTCAGGCAGGCAAAGGAAGCCCACTGGGTCCCCTGCAAACCAGTCTTGCCCGTGAGCAGTTCAGAGAGTGGGGCAATCTGCAATATTTCATTGGAAGAGTTGAAGAAGGACCAGCACCGCACACTGGCGATCTGAAGGGCATGCTGGTGGGGTGGGGTAGTGCCTTGTAGGAAAAAAATAATATCCCTGAGGCTCTGGAGCCTCAAGTGAGACTGTTGAAACAGCATGAAACACCCCTTCAGGAGCAATCCTAACCTTGTCATTACAAAGGCAGGAGGAACTTTGCCCACCCCCGTGATGTACGGGGTGAACAGGGGAGCTCAGAAAGGCTCACCTGATCTCTGCAGCTCTTCACCAACAGCTCTTTCTACCAAAAAAGCCCCATCAGCCGGCAGAATTGCAAGGAAAGGGTTGGGCTTGTTAAAAGCACCCTTCATCCTGAGACAGAACTACTCTTTAGCCTCTCAGCTGGAGCCCTACCCCCCCAAACTTGATGCCCCCTGGCTGGGCATCCTTGTGAGTTGCTGTTTCATCTCCCAGTGCCCAGTAATTCAGGCGGACCAAGCAGGACCTGAGTCATTGCCACTTGTCCCTATTGCCCGGGGACAAAGAAAGTTACACCAGCCACATCACGGTGGTCCTCCAAATAGCTGTTGCCACCCCTGATGTCGGAGCACCCTAGTCATTCCCAGGACAGCCAATTCAAGGGAAACCCAGATTTCTAACCTGCCAGGACTGGTGCCACAGTGTGCACAAGCTCCGGAGGCTCTGGGCTGTGAGGCCATCCGGCATCAGGAAGGGGCAGGAGTTTTATCACCCAAAGGGGGATTAAAGTGGTTCCTGATGCACAAGTATCTGGAAGCAGGCAGGGAGGAGGGGAGATGCTTTCCTGTGATTTGTGGGCTGTTCTCGGGCTGTCCTTGCTGCCAGGTCTTGGGCAATTTGATGACTTTTGTTGCAAACTGGAAGAACAGGAGACATATGCGAAGGAGGAAACTCGCATTCCTCTCGTCTAAGAAATCCCTTCTCACTTTCCCCCAAATCGCACATACACCCAACCTCAGCCTCTCCGGGCTGGCTTGGACACGGGCTCTCCTCCCACACCCAGATGACCTACTCATCCAGAAATGGCCAAGGCCTGCAGCCGGGGCGTTATCCTCTCCTCCTTTCCCTCCCTGCCTGCCTCCTGCCTGCACAGCCCTGCCGGCGGCTACGGCAAGCGGGGGATCCCTTCACCCTCCAGAGAGGTGGAAAATGCCAGAAAAAAACCAGCCTTTCCTAGCAGCACGAGTGAGAAGGGGACTCCAAACCTCCAAAACTCACCCCAGCCCCTTCACAAGCTGCATCCCAAGCACCTCCACACCTCCTCTTCCGGAGACAAACCTGACGGCTTGCAAACACGGATGTTGGATTTCATTGGTCCTGTTCCCCAGAAAAAAATCTCCATGACGGGCACTCCCTGACTCTGGGACCAGTGGTCCCCAAAGACGGGCAGAGATGTGACCCACTGGGCAGGGGTGGTGGGCAGGACAATGGACGCAGCACACCCGGCCACCGTGTCTTGATTTCTACAGGAAATCCACTCACTCCCTCAGGTGCCTCCACCGTCCCTCTGTGTAACGCAGAGGTGGGAAAGGACTCACACAGAGCCAAGACACAGCGGTGTTGTCACCCCCACCCAGGAGGCCATTTATTCACAGGCAGAAAACCAAAGCCTGCCTGAGAGCCTGCACCTGCTTGAGTCCACTGTGACAGCCTGTGGGCAAGGCACCCCTCAGGAGAAAATCCATCTGAGCATGAATAAAGTCAAAATCAAAGCAAAACAGATTCCCCTGGTTAGGGAATCAACCACCGAGCGAGCCTCCCTGATTATTTCCACAGTGTGTTACCACTGAAACCTAATGATGTCACCTGCCAACCCACTGAGCACCTTCTGGGCTGCTACCTCCCAGGGTGGTTAAGATAAAGAGTGACTTGTGTGTCACCAGTGTGGAAAAAGTGCCTCTAAGCCACCTTGTGAGAGGGAGAAAGCAGGGGACTTATTTCTAGCACACAGTGCAAAGCAGCCTCTCCATCTTTGGGGCCATCACAGGGTACTTCCCACCTCTACCTACGTGTCACCAGAGATCACCTACAAGTAAGTAAACTCACTTGTGAGTAAAACTCACCTCCTACAAGAACACCCCCCGCTCCAGGGAGCATCTCACTGGTGAAAAGGTGAAGCCAAGACCTCACATGTAAACTGTGGGGAGAAACCCGGCAGCGCTGGGTTAAGCAAGACCCTGCAATCTGGCCTGTGCAATCCCGGCTCCACAACGGATTCGAAGGTCCATTAAACAAAGTGAGACAGAAAATTGGACGCCGGTGCCTGCTCCGCGGAGTGAGAGCCGCCCTGCTTCAAACCCATCTCACTGGGGCCTCCTGAATTTCTTTTCCTCCCTTTCTAAAGGAGAATAAAGACAAACCCCAAGCTCAGACACAGATCAAGCACAACCTCACACGTGCTGGGGAATGACCAGCACTGGAGTGAGTGGTAGGAATGAAGCACGGTCTTTACATGGACCTCTCCACCCCCATTTCCACACCCAGCTGGATTTAGGGCTTCTCGGCTGGGGTGGGACCCTTCTGGGTAAGAGGAGAAAAGGCTCCAGGGTGGATCCTGCCATTTCCTATTCCAGGAAGGCCAGAGCCCCTTTGAACTCTGTCCTTCTGCTGGAGAAAGTGAAATGTGGAGATGCAAAAACACACACCCCAATGCTATTCTGGATTTACACCTTCCCTGGTGTCAAGCACTGTCATCCTGAAAACATCACTGACCCATACATGTGCCAGGCAGCCCCAGGACAGACGGACAAGCCGGACACGATCTACTACGCCGACATCAACAGGCAGACGAATATCAGCCACTAGATTTGATCTTTTAAGCACCGGTGCCCTGCCCCAGGCAGCCAGCAAGACTATTATTAGGGCTGGAGGCATCCTGGCCGCTGACTGCTTTCCCTGCAAGCACTGCCCCATGAAAGGATGCGCAATTCCCACTGCAGTACTCCTCATTGCATAGATATTGGATTTGGGAAATACTTTTTTGCCTCAGGCAAAACACTTTTTTTTTTTTCCCCCCCCATGCCTGCCCTTTCAAATGAGGGCAGTTTAACACTGGTTGCTGAGCTCCCCGGCTCTTTGCAGCAGGCACCATCTCCAAATGTCTGGAAAACCCAACACGTGCCCCAGACGATAAAAGCAGATCTGCCATGGAAAGGCACCAGCCTCCCTAAAGCTCACCCACCCCCATCCCTCCAGCACGGGGGGAGCCTGAGGAAGAGCAAACCAGAGGAGGTAGCAAGCAAATGAAAGGCATTGCTGGAGTAGGGAGGCAGCAAACAGCCCCACGCGCCAGCATCTTCCTGTGAAATAGCTCAGCAGCCACATCCACGGGCTGGGGATCTGGTGAGGAGGGACTGGGGCCCCCTAGAAACCTGC
>JAOQGH010000004.1:3238225-3252923 GCA_025769975.1 Gallinago jamesoni
ATGGTGACTCAACCACCTCCCTGGGCAGCCTATTCCAATGCCCAACCACTCTTTCTGTGAAAAATTCTTTCCTAATGGTCAGTCTAAACCTACCCTGTTGGAGCTTGGAGCCATTCCCTCTCCTTCTGTCACTAATATACATCAGGGTAGATTATGAAAGCATGATAGGACTCCACCTCCCTTGCTATAGCTGCTAGAAGCCCCCCTGAAGTGACTCCCTGAGCTGGGGTGAGCTCAGCAGAGGCACAGGACTGCTCAAGATACCCATGCCAAAGCTGCAAGGAGCTACTGCAACAGGTGCTGGATGCAGTGGGCATCTTTGACCCAGGCTGCTCCTCCAGGAACCGCGTGTGGCTTTACAACGCACCTTTGGATGTAACAGGACCCCGTTTTGCTCCCTAACGTCGCTCGTTACTGCGGTGTGTAAAACAAACCCTTCGATAATCTCATTTTCCAGGTTGTAAACTCACTCGTCGGTTGCTGGGATAAGGACGCGCGGGGGCCTCGCCTCACCACGCTATGTTTCTAATGATCTCAAGATCCTCAATGGGGAATCGTGCCCGGTTTCTGCAAACCATTATCTAATCTAATTCCCTCCATCCCATTATTTAAGGATTTACAACACACAACCTCCCCTGAAATGGTTTCTGGTAAATTCTTTGAAAGCTCTTCTGGTCCTCACATCATCGTCAGGGTCAGCCACACATTAATGGCAAAGCATTTATGCGCTGGGTAACTCGTTCCCTGGCAAGCGAGTTTGTTTATGCTTTTTAAATTCAGGAAGCAATTAATAGTTGCCACAAAAGCAGTGTGCTTCTCTTGGGTGAGAGCCATAAAGCCCTGACTTGCCTTAGGGAATTCAGATGCCTCCTTCTCAGCAGACACCTTCCACGAGTGTGGTGGTTGCAAAGTAAATCCTAATGCTGAACCACTGATGCTAGGAAATCTTCATACACTTGCTAAGCAGGAGAGCAGTGACTTTGGCTTCCCAAGCCAGCTCAACATGACTGTTTCAGAAAACAGCGTTGCCAGCATCAAGAAGACAAACAAACATGAAAGCTGAGCACCCTCCAGCTTTCCCTGTAGCTAGAAAGCTGGAATTGCTCCCTACTCCATTGAGTCCCCCTGACTGTGGGACCTCTAGCTTTAAAAACCAAAAAAGCCACAGATAATGCTGTGGATGAAGCCAGCCTCCCAGCATAATCTAGAGATCTGATGGGGCATCCTGCAGAAAGTCGGAAAACCCTAGTCCCTGGAGCTGAGTATCCTCTGCTCACACCAGGAACCCCAGTCCCCAGAGCCCAACATCCTCTATTCACACCAAAAAAACCCAATCCCTAAAGCCCAGCAACTTCCACTTACACTGAACAACTGCAGCACCTAGAAAGCAGAGGCAGAAGCATCCACCCCATGATGCTTCCTCCTTCCCAACCAGCACAGACACCTCTCAGGGAGAGAGGATCCACTCGCTGCCTCCCACTAAAAACATGGGCTGGCTGCAGAGCTCCCCAGGTTTTAAGAGACAAACTCCTTTTCCGTGCTGGCCCCCTCACAGCCATCAGAAAGCAATGATTTCCAGGCTTACCCCTCTGCGCTAGACTTCAACCAGCTGCAGACAGGCCCGTGCATATCCTCTTCCTAATCCTTCATGCATGATCCCTAGACAGTCCCTGGCTTTTATTATTTTCTGGCAGGAGAGAGCACCATGTTAACCCCGGTGCGCAGCCTGAGCATCTCTCAGCACATCCCAACTTGGGTCCAAATCATAAATGAAACGTTTGTGTAACAAGAGAACTGGCAAGGGCCAATTGCCTATTAATATTTTAAACCCTCACTAATTCTTATTTAACGACCTGTCCAAAAAGTCCCTTCTAATTGCTTGATACAGTGACAGGTCTAAAATATTTATTTATTGATAAAGACTGTGGGAGACTCTTCCCATGGGGATGGCCATGCTTTCCTCTGAGGAAGGCAAGGCAGCAGCATCGCTGTGCTGGTTGTCCATCAAGACAAGAGCCCTGCACTTACCCCTGCCAACCAACCCATCCCTGCATAGCAGTTCTCCTCAAGGATACAAGATGAAGTCCTTACTGGGAGGGATTTTAAGGCATTGAGAGCAAGGGAATATTGTCTACGTGTATGTTGGAAGTTCCTGTCCTCAGCATGATGCTGTATAACTCTCAGGGACGGAGCCACACCTGAGGCACAGGCTCTGGCTAAGAGGACAGTGGTTTCCAGATGTGAAGACAGTGTGTCAGCAGCACACGAGAAATCCTCATCAGGTTGCAGGACAGATGAGGGCAGGGTTTGCATCCCAGCACCATGCTGATCCCAGGAGCTCACCCTGCAAGGGGAGATCCCAAGATGCGAGAAGCACCCTCGCTGGCTGGGAGCAAAACAGCCTCTATCTCCAAGCCTGAGCTCCCGAGGCTTTATCCCAGGAGGGAGCGGAGCCCCACAAGATGGCTCGGTGGCCAGGGGAGGCTGCAGCCAGGAGCTGCCCCTCCAGCCCCGAGCTCAGTGCTGACCTTGAAACGCAGGGCGGGCGGCTGCCATCGCCGGCATCATATGATCCGTTACAAAACACGACGGGCTCTACTTAGAGGTTACACGCCGCAGGACAAATTTAACACCCGAGAGCGTTCCCAATCCCACTGGAAGAATTCCTGGCAGGGGCTCAGTAATCGCCCACCACTGTAAGTGGCCAAGTGCCATTGCATCAGTTCAGCTCCAGATACATGAGGACCTCGTTCCTTACTTCTGATGGGAGAGATGCTACAGCCGATGGATGACACCACGCGGGATGATAAATTCCCCAGCAGCAGGTGGGCCTTGAAGCAGACTGGAAAGGGAATCTGGAAACGATGCTGTTCCCAAAAGCCTTCACTTGTTTGAGAAAGGTATTTAGGGGCTGCAATTAAAAAGTTGCATTGAAGGCAGCCTGACCACACAGCTAGGAAGTCCACGAAGAGGTACTTAGGGAGAATGATGCTCTGGTGGACACCAGAAGAATAAGCAGAGGGAACGGAGGCATCCTCAAAGGATGCCCAATCCACAGAGGCCAACAACTGGGGACTTCCTAGCCCAGCCACCAGAAATAAAGACTCAACGCCAGGAGAAATTGTCCCTGCTGCCTTCAAACTGGCTGTACACAAGCTCTTCCAGAGGCACGCTGGCTGTTTTCAGAGGTGGAGCGTGTGGATGCTGCTCTGAAGCAGAGCCCAGGCAAGACACAGGGCAGGCAGGGTGGGAGAGCCTCTCCCAGCAGCGGATCTGGTCCCAGCTCAGCAGTGAGCCAGACCCTTCCGCTCCCTCCTCCTCCTCCTCCTCTTTTCCTTCCCTTTCCTTTCGACCGGCCCCAGCCCCGTGTTTCTGGAGCGGCAAGAGTCAGATCTGCCGATGCTGCTAAGGGGCCCCGAGCCAGCTCTGGCTACAACCTTGGGATGAAAACATCAGCTTTGAAACGCAGCAACGGGAAAAACAGACAGGCGGACACATGCGCAGACATGAGGACTCCTGCAACCAGGAGAGCTCCCGATGTTAGCAGCGAGGTCTGCAGTCACCAGCACCTTGCTTTGAGCCTTGAGGGAAGGGGGAGGGGGGGATGCTGTGCTTGTTCAGAGCGGGCTCATAGCGAGCGGGACGGATATCCTTCACTTCCTAACCTGCTGCTCCCAGTCCGGTGTGCCCTCCAGCTTACACCGAGAGCCCAGCGCTGTCCGAGCCGGGATGCTTACTGGAGAAAAGGAGTATGGCTGTGACGGGCAGGTGGGGATGCCGAGAGAGGGACCGCGCCGGGTCGGGCTGTGGGTGCCGCCAGCACCTGGTGCTAAGAAAAGACCACGTCGGGAACACCAGCGTGGAGGCGATGGAGGCGGGTCAGACCAGCAACAAGACGACAGAAAACATCATCGGGCCAGCAGCTATTTTTATCTGCAAGGACCAACACTTAATACTCTCCTATCTCCCACAAAATGTCACTTGAGCTCCAGCAGAAAGTTTACACCGCTCGCAGACAAGGGCTGAAACCTGAGCACGTAATCCCTGCCCCAGTCAAAAGTTTTAGTGGGATTCGCAGTGTCTGGATGGGAGAAGATGAGAAAAAAAAAAACACCTTTCCCCTGAGAAATGATGGCTGGGGCACAGGAGAGAGAGGACAGGCTCATCCCCTCCTGGCACTGCGTCCCTCTGCAGGGTCACCCTCCACATCTGCAGGACACAAGGGACCTTGCAAGCTTTGGTCTCTCCACAAGCCAGACTTTAGCTAACCTAGGAGGGTCTTCAGAATAGGGGGGAATAGAGAAAGTGAGGCTTTCACCACCCTGCTTACTAATCAGCATAGCCCCCAGGGAGATAAAGGGCCAAGAGGAATGGGGTGGGGGGGGCAGAGCCTGCAGGAGAGTTCTGCAGCACGTCAGGGCAGGATACCCCATCGAGATACCACTGCCACCCCTCCTGGCAATTGCCCCCTCTCCACTGAGCAGCTCTAATTACTTCAAACACCATCTCCCCAGCACCCCCCCCTCTACACTCCCACCCCTTTTCCCTCTCACTGCGAAGCCTGGATCCAGACATGCCTGGGGCACGAGGAACAGAGGTTTCCCTCACTTAATAAAGGCAAGGTAGAGCAATGCTGTTATTAACAGCAGCCTGAACCCCTCTCCTTGCCAACAGCAGGAATATTGCACTGGTAATCCCAGGGGAGCACCCCAGCGCTGCCCTGACAGCGGATGCAATAAAGTGGCCCCTCCAGGCCCCAGCGCTGCCCTTTTATATTGCAGTGAGTGTAAATGCCAGCAGGACCCTCCCCCCAAGCCCCCCCTTACATCGCAAGCAGCATTTAGCATCGGGGAGGGATGGAGGGATGGATACTCCCTCAATCAGTCACGGGATAGCTTGGATTCGGGACAGCATCCTCTACGGGGCATGAAAAAACATATAGAGCAAACAGCTCCAGGCTGGGACCAAGCCACGGCAAAACAGGCTGTGACAGGGAGATGGCAGGTGGGCTCAGAAAATTAGGGTACCGTGTTAAGGTCTTGGACAACAACAGGGGGTGAATTTTGCTGGAGATGATAGACACCTTGGAGCTGACCCCAAGCACCCCTGGGTGGTTTTAGTTTTTTTTCATATCACGCTGCCTTTTTTAAAATTAAAAAGGCTGGCCAAAGCTGTTAGGATGGAGGTGCAGGTGAGGAAAGGACAGAGCTGGGTGAGCCCCACTGGGCTCCGCAGCCCCCCGGAGTTGCAGTGGGATGCTGACAAAAGGGGCAGGGGCAAGGTTTCCTGGCAGGATGCGCAGCAACCCAGCACGAGCAAATAATGGATACTGACGGGGAAAACCAACTCTGCTAGCCCCAGAAATCTTCTCTTAGAGCATGGAGCGGGGTAAAACCCCCAGGGAATATAGTGCAGAGGCAAAACCCACATTCCTGAGATGGCTGAGAAGTGATCACATCTATCTCCCTCCATCTCTCATTTCTAAGATCCATTTCTGAAGCATCACCAGCCAAGAAATTTTGGTTGATTGGATGTGATTAAAGCAAACAAACACACGCAAAAAATCTTATAGCTAAAACTTGAATGGTGTCCACAAACATCTTGCATATTTTCAAGGACGCTGAGGAAATAGGCGTTTTTTTCTTCCCTTTTTGTGGACTTAAAAAAAAAAAAAATGCCCCAAGGGAAAAAGTCATTTAGAACTACTTAGGAAACACAAAGCATAAAAAGCCTATAATTATTTCTCTGCCAAGGGCTTGTCAGTTTGAAAATCCCCGCTCTTGAACCACTAATCCTTATGGAAAAAAAACCGCAGCTTCGGCAGGATGCGTTGTTGGTTGAGTTTTGTTGCACTTTTCCAGTGTAAAAGCACTAAAGGGGAAGACGAAGATTTGGTTTTCATTTCATTAGTACCTTTCGCCCATGATGAGCCCAATGAGTTTCCATGGCCAACTAAGGAAACTTGCAAGGCATGACCCCAAGGTGAGGCCAGTGGCTGCCCTGTGTGAGAATGGTGCTCTGCAGGCATCAGGCTGGGGAGGGAAGGACTAAGGCTGATGTTTGGAGGCAGAAGTGCCTGAAACAGGAGAAATAAATCAGTTTGTGGTGGGGGTATATGTACTTCAAAAGCCAAGGTTTCAGGGAGTTCCTGGGATTTTTGTTATGCAGTTTGAAATAGCATAAAGACATTATTGGCAGGGAAACTGCACTTTTTCTGGAGGGTGGAGATGAGCCATCCCAGCAGAGCAGAGTGGATTAGAGTGCTCTGGTTTAGCAGCCAGATCCGTCACTTCATGTCACCCTGCCTGGATAAGAACGGGTGGCATCAGTGCCTCTGAACTTGGTTGGACATGAAGTCCCATGTCCCCACAAATGGTCCCATGAAGCCAGCTGTGTCACCGTTATGTACCTCAGCATCAAAGCATTGACCATGTTTCTTCCATCTTCACTCCAGCCACAAAAGAGCTGGAGTTTCACCATGAGGTGAAAGGAGGAGAAAGGCAAAGCACTGAGAGTGGGTAGGAGTCCAACGCGCTCTGCCAGACGTAGTTCCCACTGCAAACCCTTACCACGAAACTAAAAAGGGGATCCAGCAGAGATCCACAATGCAGCACATCTGGGGAGAGAGCATTTCTTCCCCAGCCCCACCACTGGTCGACTCCTCGGGGTCTCGACTCCATGCCTCAGCCCACCAAAAAAAAGGTGCAAAGATTAGTTTAGTGCTGGGGGGGAAAGTCCTGTAAAGACCCTACCAAGGGCACAGACACTTTGGTTCTTGCTAGGACCCAAGTCAAAGACTGCCATCGTGGGCAGGCCAGCAACCTTCCCCAGCCTGGAGCATCTCTGGCGGGCGCTGCGCGAAGCGTGTTGTACCAGACAGAGCAGGTGAGCCCCCCGGATCCTGCTGCACCCTGGCACCCATCCATCAGCACTGCCTGGGTTCAGAGCTGCAGAGCAGAGGGCATCCATCACACACGTATCTTGCACAGCAGGGGCCAGAAAATCTTGTCCCTGCCATGGGCAGCTTTCCCCCTGCCAAGGATACACACCTCTCTTGGACCTGCTTTACCCATGCAGGGCCCTTCACCCATTTCAGATGTCTTCACCCATTACTTTCTCCTAATTCATCTCCATAACAGAACCTCCCATCAATATGTCCTCCCATCAACATTTTAATGACCTCGAGGTAATGCATGCAGGAAGCCTCTCCTCCTTTCTGGTCAACCCTCCTTCCTAGGGCCAGAGCTGAAAGAAGCTTGCACTCAAAAGCTCAACCTATAAGACTTTAAGCTTCATTAAAGTTTTAAGCCAGTCTGTTGAGGTTGCTCTTTCAGCCTTTCATAATTATGGATGCAGAAGGAAGGAGCAATATTCACCTGGGCAGGCATCAAGAAGATTCAAACACTTAATGGCTTTCCTAACCAAGCTCCCACATTCACATTGCTGTTTAAAAGGATCTGTTCAATACCACTCCAGGTCTCTACCCAGCAGTGGAGATGCTGAGATATACATAATTCAGTATTTCACTTCTCCATCACTAAACCAACTGGCCACCCATTTGGCACTAGTGAGGCTCAAACACATGACCCTGAGCCATCCCACTGCACTGGAGACCACAGGTGCCCAAGCCAAGAGGGCTCACGGACTCGGTTCAGGTGAGCAAGGTGCTCTCAGCTTTACCTACAGCCAAGAACCTGGAGTTCAGCATCTCCATTGTGCAATTCAGACCTTGGCTTGGCTGAACCGTATGCTCCAGAGCAGCCTCTCCCTCCTCTTCAACCCTTGCAGGAGCCTACAGAAAGTGGTCTTCAAGCAGAGAGGAGACTGCTGCCCCATCCTTAACACCCAGCACAAGGTCCTGCACGCCCAACACACATGCAGCACAGCTGCCATTCCCTCCTCTCCTGTTGCCTGGAGGGTCCCCTCTATGATCAGCAATAGAAAAGATGCCCCAGAAGTGCATTGTAGCCCCAATCTTCACACAGAAGTCACTGGGTGAGAGTTTTAGGGTTGTGCTCAGACGAATGTCCATCTCCACTACCAGCACCCATGAATTTATTCATTCAACAGCATCAAAATCACCCCTACGGAGGTAATTGTAAACATTTACCATGTTGCTTTTCTCTCCTGTCTAGACACATTACTGCAGAGGTTAGCAACGTTTTGCATAAATAAAACACTGTTTTCCAGGAATAAAGACTTAATAGAGCTGGCAAATGCCAGAAATTTTGACAACCAAAGTATCCCTATGTTTTTATGATGGTAGGGACTGGAGGGAAATAATGACAATACCGACTCCTTCAAATAAAAAATCGCTGCAGCTGAGAACTGTCTTCAGGTCCCTTAACCTATTTCTCTCCCCTTTCCAAATTTTTCCTGTCAAATGCTTTCCTGAGCTTTCAATAGCAAAGAGAAAATACCCGCCTCCCTCTTCCTGCTTAGCCGCTTTGGGTGATGCTATGCAGTGAAAAATCAACTTACAATGTGGTTCCTTTGGCCCTAGGCAGGGAAGAAAGACCCCTCAGTATGTACAGACTCCAGGTCCATCCAGCACAAAGCCAGAGGAGGAGATGCACACCCCAAAGAGATGAAACCCATCCAAATGGTCCTAAACAAACCTTTTCCCTGAGAACCGTCCTATGCCTCTCTTTGTGCGTTTAAGATCCCACTTTGCTCCCTTGCAGGGCAGGGGACCTTGCCCAGAGGGATTTTGGGGGCTCGCCACCCCACCGCGACAGTGGTTATCATTCCAGAGGAACAGACGTACCGGGGGGGAGATTTTGCACGGTGGCGGCAGGGGCGGAGGACAATGGGCCGAGGAGTGATGGTCGCGTGAAAAGGGATTTGTTCCGCTGTCAAGGACAGAAAGCTCTCCCCGAGAGCAGCGCTAGGAAATGAAGGCTACAAGGGAAGGAGAGGGGTAGGAAACGGCGAGAGACAATATACGGAGGATGGCGACAGGGGGAGAGCTGGAGAGGATCAATGCTGAGCCCTGATGGGCTTGCAAAGCATGAGTACCAGCTGAGGAAGCCTCCTCCAGCGTGCTCTGCCCTTCGAGGCATTTGCCCCAAGGAAGAGCAGGATGCCTCGGCGCAGGGCGAACCTTTTGCCCTGGCCGCTGTCGGATGAGGGGAAGCATCGCTGCCTGCCAGGATGTGCTGGGATACAGAGGAGAGTGATCCTCCTTTAACAACGCCCGGGAGAAGCTGGTATCTCTGCAGCACAACCTCCCGGTCACCTTTTGTCAAAGGTAGCCTGAGGTGCAAAACACAAAGGCAAGCATGACAAAAATTAAGCAAATCTGGAGAGAGACTGAAAATTCATGCCCAGACTTTAAACTACCCAGCAAGATGCTCAAAGCACTTGCAATGATGATGATGAATGAAGCTTTTTTTAGCTATATTCGCATTTCCAGCTCCATTTCATGGGTGAAGGAGCCAAGTCTCAGCTCTTTTCCCCACGTGCAACTGTGGCCCATCACAGTCAAATCAGGCACCAACCGCAGGAGACCCGAATCCAACCACAGGATCACATTTGCAGGTGTGGGAAACGCTCAGCCTCTACTGAAAGCAGGTAAGTGCATGCAAGCACACAGTGCAACATGAGAAAATAAATAGTTTGCAATGAACACAACATGATTTCAGCCCTGTATTGAGAAACGCATGTGCCACCCTCCCGAGAAATCCAACCTTTGTGGGAGAAAACACCATTTTCAGATAGCCAGCCTACAAAACATGGAGCACCTTACATTATCCATGATAAGCTGAAGAAATTGGTCTTTCCTTAATAAGCTCCCAGCAAAACAGATAAGCAAGAAGATACCAAGCCCCCCCAAATAAACAGAGACTGGTGCCACCAGCCCGATGGTGTGCCCCTGCTGCCAGCACAGCCCTGGCACGGCACCGCTCCGCCTGCCCCATGCCTTTCGCAAAAGCTTTGGGATCTGGCTGTCTGTAAATATTTAGGGTGGGAAGCCAGGGATTACAGAATTCCTCTCTTGGGCAACCAAGGTTTGATGATCTTAAAAAAAACCAAAAAAACCAAAACCCACAAAAAAACCCAACCAAACAAAAAAAACCCCAAACCCACAAAAAAAGCAACCAAACAAAAAAAAAAACAAAAAAACCCAAACAAAACCCACAAAAATCCTAAACAAATAAAAAAACTAAACAAACAGAACCCAAACCCCACAAAAACCCAAACAAACGAAAAATACCCCACCAAACAAAAACCAAACCAAACCAAACCTCCAAAAGAGCTGCAATGAGATGCCTGCCCGTTTCACAGAGACACACGAGACAATCCAGGTGCATCCATTGCCCCTGAGGACCAACAGCACCAGGAGAAGATAACCAAGGACCAGGTAGCTTCCTTCTGCCCGGGCAGGATTCCTTTCAGGTTAAAAGTATTGATGAACAAAATTGAAGCTACAGGCTAACACACTGTGGCCGTAGGCTTTCACACACGTCTGCTCAGTGTTTGCCGTGTCAGGGAGCAACCATTAGTACCCCCTTCCTCTACCCTCTGAAATCTCTTACAAATATACAGAAATTTGAATTTCTCATGAAAACACATTCATGGAAAAAAAAAATATTATTTTGGGTCAACCCCAGTATCTCACCCTAATAAAATACAAATATTTCCTCCCTGCTTTAAAGCTATTCTTTACTCCTATTACAGAGGAGATGCTTTATTAAATCACAGGCAGAAGCGCAGCCCCCCAGTTCCAGCCCCCTGTTCCCACGCTGGTGCCAGCGTCCGCACCCCACGTGTGCAGAGGGCACAAGCCAGAGACAAAATGGAGCATAATGGGACAAAGAGCATATTGAGAAGAAAAATATCAGGGACACGGGATGTATTGAGAACCCCTCCTTGGCTGCACACCACAGGGTTCACCAAAATTGGGGAACCATGAATCCAGACCCAAACCTGATTTACACCATTGGGTTTCCCCCCTCTTCAGCCATAAGCAGGACTTGCACCCTTGCGAGCAGAAGATGAGACCAATCCTTAGGCCCCTCCAAAGTCCCCTTTCTCCCCCTCCAAGGCAGAGGGTGCTTTGAAGCACCCTGGGGTGAGTGTGCAGGAGCAGAGTCAGAAGTCGCTGTGGGTTTGGGTACGTTGAGGCCCCACCAGCAGGGATGGGGGCAGCTGGCAAACCAAATCCTGCCCGCCTGGCTGCAGGCAACTCCTGCCCACGCACCAGCCAGCCTCCAACATGACCACCAGCCTCTGTGAAACGGGCTGGGGATGACCACAGCACGGGGTTTAGATCTCCCTGAGGAAGGACCAAGCAAGAAACCAAACTGTGGGCTCTCTTTAAATCCACGGCTCGACAAATCCCTCCCCGTGCCTGCGAGCAGGTGAAGAACTGGCGAGGCGAGGGTTGGCAAGCCGGGGCAGGAGAGGACCCCAGCTGTCTCTCCAGCTGGTGGAGACAAAATTCTCATCAAACCGAAACAAACCCCCCTTTCTTCTCCCAGCCGATTCCCTTTTGGCGCCTTTATTGGGATTGCAAAGATCCGAAGTGGTTCCCCCAGCTCCAAGCACCCTGTCAGGGGCTGATCTGGGAGCGCTGTGCCATGGGGGGAGAAAGAAAGAAAGAAAAAGAAAAAAAAAAATTTTAAAAAATCACTGTAGGTCTGAAATAAGATGGCAGAAACCATGGAGAGTCCCAAGGATGCTCAGGTCCTGGCTCTGCCAGCAGTCTCCAGTGTCCCATTGCCAATGAGCAGGAGAAAGGGTGATCCCAAAACCACCCCTGTCCCCACCATAGAGGGACAGATGATGAGTATATTCAGCTGCCTCTTCCCAAGCTGCCAAACGTCGCTTCCTTCCAGACCTTTCCATGAAATGCTAATTGTAAGACACAAATCTAAAGACGGGTAGAGAGAAGGGGCAAGAAACCAAATCTCTGTCCCCTTTGGAAAGGGGAAGCCCCACAAGTGGGAGGACGGAGTGGACAAGGGGGTGGTAGAGATGGGGACAAGGTGTATTTTTCTTGCCTGGTGTTTCCCAGCACAGATCCCACAGTGGCCTCCATAGCACCCCTCTCATTGCTCCATCCCACTGCTTCCCCACTTTCCCCCCGCTGCCCACACAGCACCCCTCTCATTGCTCCATCCCACTGCTTCCCCACTTTCCCCCCGCTGCCCGCACAACAAGGCAACTTCATAACAGAAAGCAAAGGACCGGCACCTGGTCCCTGCCTGGCGGTACCCACCACCACATCTCTGGTGGGGATGAGACCAGGTTCAGCAGCCCCAGAGCTGCACTTATCCCATCCTGCAAGGAGTCAGCACGTTTCCTCCAAGAGCTGTGGGAAAGGGGGATGATGACAGACAGGGCTTTGCTACAGGAGATGACGTGCTAGGTGGGGATGGAAAGCAGGCAAGAAGGATGGGAAGCGCTAGAAGAAAAGGTTGAGAGATGTGAAAAGAGAGACCAGCAAGAGGGACCAGCTGCCACATACTCTGCTACCTCATCTAGGCCAGCCCAACTGTCCCCAGTCCCTGGTCAGTTGGAGAAATGCAAGTTAGCACTGTCATGCCTGTAGGACCCCCGACAAGAAAGGAAAACGACCTCCAGAATAGTTGTTGCACTGTAACTAGGCTCGCCCATGGATCCCTGGAGGGGCCATTCTCTCCCATCAGCCACAAGAGGAGCCAAAAGTCTCTTTTCACCAGGCAAGAGAAGACGAAGGCCAGCACAAACTCCCCAGACCGTCGGAAGTCTCCGACTGGTGCAACCAGGCTGCCCTAAAGCATTCAGCATCAGCATCACCTTATTCATTCAATCCATTTGGGATTATGCCCCTTGCAACCCTCCCAGGCAGGGGAAGCAGTGCCACCGTTTGCAGCTAATCACACAATCACATTCATTACCCACGGTAAGCAAGACAAACAGCCACCATGCTTCAAACCCCTGCCTGCCTCTCATCTACAGCGGCAGCAGCTGCCAGACGAGCCTCCAGCAGGCGAGAGGAGGCTGCGTTGCCCCAAGCCGGGCAGATCCCACCTTCCCCAACGGGCAGAGCCAGCCGTGGTCTGCTGGGACCACGCTGCTGGGGATTCAGGCTCATCCCTCATCCAGAGATGCTGCGTGTGATTTTAAAACCCAACACCGATGGGTTTCTTCACACACATTTTCTTTTGTGTGTGTTCAGACCTTGCAAGGATATTTTTTTTTTTTCTCCCCTTTGCAGCTAGATGAGCCTCCTTGTTTTAATTCATGGAGGAGGAGTAGGTGAAGGCACCCACACACAACCCCATGACTGCGGGAGCAGGGGATTTCAGAGCCGAGCAGAAGAGCTTTGCAACGACGGGGGCAAAAGCTGGCAACAGCACAGAGCCGTCAAGCCGTGCGAAGACAGGACGAGCATCACACAACTGCCTCCCTCGGCCGGGGAGCCCGGCACGGTGGCGGTGGCTCAGGGGCCGCGGCCGCCCCTCCGCTGCCGGCGCCCACATGCCAGGCCTGCTCCGAGATGTGCTGGCCATCTGCTCCTGCCAGCCGGGGCTGGGGCTGGGGACAGGGCTCTGCGCCGGGGCTGGGGACGTGCCAAACCGTCCCGCCGTCGCCACGCTCCCCAGCTGCGCCCCCCCGTCACGACCGCACCGCTGCCGGCCCTCCCGGCCCCAAGAACTGGCCCGGTGGGGTTGCCGCACGCCACCAGCATCACCCGCGGTGGGGGCTTTCGGATGTGACGTCCCCACGGCTCCAGGTTCTCCCTACGACGGCTGGTTCTGCTTGCCCCGTGCAAGCCCACCGTGAGACACCTCTGGGCAAGTGGGGCTCAGCCATTCCCATCCTCACGGGGATTTTCTGCCCCCCTGGGCAGCCCCCTTCACAAGCCCCACTCTTCCCATCGCTTCCAGCACCCTTCCCCATTTATGGCCAGGTTTGATATCGCCCTCCCCCCCAAATCTGCCACCACCCAAAAGCCCAACCCCTTGGTCACCAACGCAGGGGCCCCACAGCCGGGGCACGTCCCTTCAGTCGGGGAGGCGGCCAGAGCGAAGCCTGAACCTTGTCATAGTTGAGACTTCATCAGGTTTGGACAAGCGCCGGGGGCTGCCGCGGGATTCAGGATGTTCTGTAACGAACGTCCTCTGCCCCAAATAGAGGCCGTCCCAGGGGCACAGGCTCGAGCAGTCCCTCCCCAGGAGCCCTCCCCGCCAGCGTGGGGAAAACCAGCCCAATAGTGACCCCCCGGCCGGCATCGCTGTCTGAACCATCCGTGGCTCCCGAGCACCCCAAAGAGATGCCGTGACCTGGCCCAACATCCCCGGTCTTTAATGCGCACCCCTCTCCAGGTCCTCTCTCAAGGTCTTCCTCTTTATGAAAGACAAAGAAATGTAAAACATCTGTTTTAATAAAACGATGCCTCAATTTCTAGAGGTCCGGCGAGTCAGATGCTCGTTTAAAACCGTACGTAACACTTTCCACGGGTGTATTTATAACTAAAGGCATAACTCCGCCGTCTCACACTCTGCCATTAACCCTCTACAGCCTTGTTATAACCAGAGTGAAGATACGTGTCAGAAAACACTGCACCTACTCATCTCTGGTAAAACATCCCAGCAGTCACCATCAAGAAGAAAAATCCCTTCTTTCTGATTTAAAAAAAAAAAAAAAAAAAAAAAAAAAAAAAAAAAAAAAAAGCAACCAAACCCACCAAAACCACCACTGGCAGGTA